>OX155664.1:7337106-7946240 GCA_944567765.1 Carterocephalus palaemon
AAAATGACTTTCAAACATTTAAATAATTGCTGGTATCGCTTATCTACAATACAATCGCATTGACATCTGAATTCTAACAATTTTCAGTCATCGGTCGACGAAGAACATTAAATAACATCGAATTACATTTATAAATATGCATAATTATTAACATTTGGTTCTTTCGTATGACTATCAATACTTGCGAACACATTCACACAATCATTCGTACTATCACATTGCCCTGTAAGTCATAACTATTCCAATAAAACCTACTAAAACCAAAAATATATTCATAGCCTACAAAGTATTTATAAATACATTATAACTATAGATATATTTTTGAAATATACATAGTGATTGATTAGATTTTTTCGGATTAGTAATGACGCCTAAACGGGCAGTTAGAAGTCGTTATCGCTCGATGCGTCGTAAGTCTCCGCGATTTGCGCGGGCGGCGGCAAGACACGCGCGCCCGCCGCCAACACGGGCCCGTGGAAAGACTGCGACCGGAGCACGTTGCTGGAATACAGATTAAAAATTTATTAATTCTATGACTATAAAAAAAAAATTACAAGCACATTTCTAGGATATTCGTAAAAAACGCACATACGTATACAGTTCTAGGTAATTATTGTTGTTCTTAAAATCAACCTGAATGTTCTATTTATTTAAACCTACATTTAAACGTAGTCTCTATACAATACCAGTAAAATCATTAGACTAGCAAACTATACAGGATAATCCTTTATGCATAGCAATCAATGTATTCGATTAAATGGCATATTTATTGTACTACATTTTGTTTATTTTACTCATAGCAAACACTAAGATATTTGTGGTCAAAGAAACTTTATCCTCAACTCATGCAGGTACGAATACCTGCATGAGTTGAGGATAAAGTTTCTTTGTAGTTCGTTTTTCTAGTATTAAAAAGAAAAAATTTACTTCAAAAGTATTAGATTTGCCTCGTGTGTTAGACACCCTTACTACTAAAGTTTTGTATTTATTAAATTTTGATCAAATGTATTAGATAGTTTTTTAAAAGACCAGCCATATCAAGTGCTCGTTTTGTACATTATTGCATAATATGTCTCAACTCAAGAACATTTTCCTTGCGCCTATGAACCTAACAACTGTGTTTGAAAACTTTCACCAAAACAAAAAGAAAACTGCATATACGTTTCGAGAAAAAAGTGTAAAATGTTAGTGAAAATTCTATTATAATGACAGAAAAAACCCCACATAATGTTGAAAAACATTTAGATTTTAAAAAGTTGTATGTAGAAAAACATTATACAGGGCACACTGAAAGTTCTGCGCTCCTGGCCGCTCATAAATGTTTGAATTTCGAATGTTATATTTTTTAAAACGAAACAATCATTGATTTAAAAAAAATATTGGTGAGTAATTGCGTGTAAATTGTTTTTTTTTATCACAAGTTGAAGTTCGTCTTCCGTAGCAAAAATGGAATTAACGCGAAAACATTTTAGGGCGATGGTTTTTTAATCTTACATCAACATTTAAAAGTTCGTAAACTTTGTTGCCGCTGGATTCCTTCTGGGTAAGATTGTACATTAAGCACACCGCGATCAAGATAGTCATTTTTGGCTTCTGAAAAGGTAAGCTAGTGACCCATCCCGCGCATTGACCAGATCTGGCACCATGCGATTAATTCATTTTCCCAAAAATTAAAGATTTGATGAGATCTGACATTCTCGAGGCCGGCCGTGATAACTTTCAACCAGCACGTGAAAAAGATGCCCTTAGACCAAAGGTACTCATGTTTTCATAAATATTGTACTGTTTTTCGAAGTTTTCAACAATACATTACATGTAAATTGTTTTATAATGACTTACGCAAATCTTTCACTGTACCCCACGTATTTGCAACTATAGAATCAACATTATGGAATGTGTTAAAAATATGAAACAAAAGAATAAATACTTAAAGTAACTTTTAAATAATTTTTACATTGTATGTTAAATATAAAAAGCTTGCTTTTGTGCATTTTATAACCAAATTCCCAAATTCCTGTAGTAGCCGATGTAACAGTTGCAATACTAAACTATTTGTTCCTGAAAATATCAATATAATAAATAGCCAATAAGCCTTAATCATATATAAAGTGCGGTATATAATATTTTTATGACATATTTTGACCATGGACGTATAAAAATAGGACCCCGCGTTGCCTTCACCGTGAAGCACCCTACCGATTATGTTTGTGTGTGTTTAGGGATGTATAACAGTACCTGTAGGTACCTGGCAGTACCTGGCACGTAAAGCCGTCGGTGTGTTCAACAAACAACCGGGTGTTTTCAATGGTGGAAACAGTCGTTAAGCCTTGTCGAAGACCTTCGGGTGGCTTGAGAACATTCGACACTGGGTTGGCCACTAACCCCTCCACCAATCCGCATTGAAGCAGCGTGGTGGAGTATGCTCTAGAACTCCCGCAGCTATGTCTGTGGGGGAGACCCGTGCCCAGCAGTGGGACGTCTATGGGTCGCACAGTACCTACACAGTGCTACGATGTAAATGTGTGTTTGAGGCACGTACGCACGGGCGGTTCAGCGTGTTTAGGGTGCTTCATTTGGCGCAGAGTCCTTAGATTTATAGGTCCGTGATTTTCACATCACAGTTTTCAATGATAAAAGCGAATGAATTAACAAATTCAATGAATTACAAAACAATAGCATATTGAAACAACCTAACAAAGCTTTTATAAAAGCTTGCTAGGTCGAAACAACATATTTAAAAAAATAACGAAAATAGGTATTTCGCTAGAAAATACAGTACCTAGAGATATTCAAATTAATTTGCTATAGAACATACTTAGAGACAAAATGAAAATACATAGAAAAACCAAGGCTAATAGTGATTAAGCGCATCATAAAAGCGTTTTGTAGCAAAACACCCAGAATCCACGACATTTTTTCTCGCTGTCAATTTGACATTTGACTAACCTTACTCGGCAAGATGTCCGCTCGCGTGACACATTAGCCAGAATTGCATGCATTTTGTGATCTGTCACGCTCTAGAATTTACAACAGGAAATCATTTTAAATTTATTTCAAACTCGTCATTTCAAAAGCCGATTATTATGTCTAATTCACACCATACGTACATACACGAGTACGTAGTAACATAAAAACATAGTATACTGAAGCTTTGGCAACAGAAAAAATATAAGGTCAGAATAGTTTAAAACCTAACATTCCACTGCAACATAATGTTTTCCAAGTAGATGACTTACAATCAGAATTATTTTGTATTTATATATGTCACAAGGATTCTGAAGTAGTTTCATACTATACCATTTATCTAAAATACTACGCTAAAATATTGTTCTGTTTCTGAATTAACAATTAGTTTTGGTACGATTGGCCTTTACACTAGAGCTTTCGCTTGATTTGTAATTCAACCTCTCCCTCGAGAGGAGACCCGTGCCCAACAGTGGGACAATGGGTAGTGGTGGTGATGACAGTATTATTGTAGTCTCAGTGGCTGACGGGCCCGTTGCGTTGGCGCAATCTGTAGTGACCCTGCCTGTTACGCCAGGGGTCGTGGGTTCGAATCTCACTCAGGACAAATATTCGTGTGACGAACACTTGAGTTTGTTCTTAATATTATCTATTAAAGTATGTATTTAAAAATATCTATGTATGTATATCAGTCTCTGACACCCATAGTAAAGACTCGCGCCTAATTTGGGGTCAGATGGCAGTGTGTGAGAATGTCCATGGTATTTATTTATTATCTACTAGTGGACGCCCGCAGCTTCGCTCGCGTTACACATTCACTAACTTCAAAAACGGCAAAGCTTCATACTAACTTTGCACCCCCGTTTTATCCACTTAGGGGATGAATTTTCAAATTTTTCTCGCCGTAAAAACCATCCTTGAACTTCAACGAACATTTAAAAAAAAGAATTGGCCAAATTGGTCCAGGCGTTGTTGAGTTATGCGCTTACCAACACATTTTGCGATTCATTTTTATTATATAGAATAGTGGCGTCACCTGGCGGTCTTGGGCGGCGTCTTGGGCGTCTTGCCGAGCGCGGCCGCCTTGCGCGGGTCGTACGACGCTCTCCGCTTCCATTTCTCCAACTCTTGTTTCTTTTGTTCTGGAAATATATTAAATTCATGTAAATATCGTCGTAGCCGCTGTCGTGTAGCGTCCATAGCCCAATGGCTCGCATCGATTCAATGTGATCGAAAGAGTTAAGCAACGACGGGCGCGGTCGGCTTGTGGATGGGTGACCGCTAGTGGCAAAATTTCATTGACGCTACCGTGCTTCGGAGGGCACGTAAAGCCGTCGGTCCCGGTTGTTTTCAATGCTAGATACAGTCGTTAAGCCTTGTTGAAGACCTTCGGGTGGCTTGAGAACATTCGACACTGGGTTGGCCATAACCCCTACACCAATCCGCATTGGAGCAGCGTGGTTGAGTATGCTCTAGACCTCCCGCAGCTGCGTCTGTGGGGGAGACCCAAGCAGTGGGACGTCTATGGGTCGCAGCGAATTAAGAAAATAGTACATCGATCGTGCGTGACTCGTGGTGAATCAGAACAAGGAATCAATTATGTAATGTCTGCACTGACGTGACATTTCTAAGTACAGTTTAATAAACAATTTGTTGGGTTGCCAACACTTATTATTATTGTTAAAAGCGATGGGTCCAATTGAGCCACACTCACCCATCTCGTGCTGGCGCGCGCTGCCCTTGGAAGGCCTCTCGCCCAGCACCGCCACGTAAGTCTTGCTGGGGTCGCGCCGCAAGAAGCTCTTGGCGCTGCTCTCGTTCTTGTACTTGGATATGTCCAAGTATCGCGGCTGGATCGAAAGCGATGGGTCCAATTGAGCCACACTCACCCATCTCGTGCTGGCGCGCGCTGCCCTTGGAAGGCCTCTCGCCCAGCACCGCCACGTAAGTCTTGCTGGGGTCGCGCCGCAAGAAGCTCTTGGCGCTGCTCTCGTTCTTGTACTTGGATATGTCCAAGTATCGCGGCTGGATCGAAAGCGATGGGTCCAATTGAGCCACACTCACCCATCTCGTGCTGGCGCGCGCTGCCCTTGGAAGGCCTCTCGCCCAGCACCGCCACGTAAGTCTTGCTGGGGTCGCGCCGCAAGAAGCTCTTGGCGCTGCTCTCGTTCTTGTACTTGGATATGTCCAAGTATCGCGGCTGGATCTCCTTCGCCTTTTTACTTATAGATGTCGTTGATGATGACATCGAGTAGTCCCCGCTGTATCTGCGGGTGAGATTTGTTGATGGAACAGCGATTGGGGTATGCAGAATGGAAAGATAAAATGACATCACGACCATAGTATAAGGAGGAAAAATTATGTTTTGCAAATGTTAACTTTTGGAGATCCATTTACATTTCATTTTATAATATAATAATAAAGGTAATTTAATGTTTTAAAATGTCCATCAAGATAATAACTTTATACAAGTGGTTTCAGAAATCAGGCAGTGAAAACTTCTTTAACACATACCAAGGCATATTTAATGGCTATGGAGCCTAGTACAGTGGTTAGCTGGTAGATAATGCATTATGCATTAAGCTTGCGATTTGTCGTACTTAATTGTTTTTAATGTGGTTCCATCCATCCATCCATCCATCCATCAGCCCTTTGGGGTCCACTGCTGGACATAGGCCTCCCTCAATCGTCGCCACTCCTCCCGATCCTGCGCCCTCTAAATCCAACGGTTTCCCGCTGTGTTCTTCAGGTCGTCAGTCCACCTCGTCGGAGGGCGGCCAATACTTCGTTTTCCGAGACGCGGTCTCCACTCGAGGACTTTTCTTACCCAACGGTTAAAAGAATGTTAAATGAAAATGGTTCTCGAATGTGGTTCAATAAAGTTTAAATAAATAACAACCTCTGTTTAGGCTGCGCCGACGCCGCCCTCTCCCCCCTCTCCCCCCGCCGCAGCACCACGGGGCCCTCCGCCCCGCTCTCCCCCTCAGTGTCACTCGTCCCCGTCGTCAACGAATTCTTCTCATGGCTGAATATAGACGAGTATGAAATAAATAACAACCTCTGTTTAGGCTGCGCCGACGCCGCCCTCTCCCCCCTCTCCCCCCGCCGCAGCACCACGGGGCCCTCCGCCCCGCTCTCCCCCTCAGTGTCACTCGTCCCCGTCGTCAACGAATTCTTCTCATGGCTGAATATCGACGAGTATGAAATAAATAACAACCTCTGTTTAGGCTGCGCCGACGCCGCCCTCTCCCCCCTCTCCCCCCGCCGCAGCACCACGGGGCCCTCCGCCCCGCTCTCCCCCTCAGTGTCACTCGTCCCCGTCGTCAACGAATTCTTCTCATGGCTGAATATCGACGAGTATGAAATAAATAACAACCTCTGTTTAGGCTGCGCCGACGCCGCCCTCTCCCCCCTCTCCCCCCGCCGCAGCACCACGGGGCCCTCCGCCCCGCTCTCCCCCTCAGTGTCACTCGTCCCCGTCGTCAACGAATTCTTCTCATGGCTGAATATCGACGAGTTCCTCGGACTGCTGCCGTTTGTCGTCGAATTCGTGTCGCTGTCTAGTATGAAAGTCTTTCGCTTGTCTATCGCCTCGTCTCTGGGTTTGGTTAGGAAATCTATGTTCTCCTTAGTGGGGGTGATGTCGTCAATGAGGAAAGTCTTGCGTTTGTCGATGTTGCGACGTTTTGACTTCTCAATGGGTTGGTTTACCTGGAAAATGTTAAAATGCAATTTGTGTAAGTTTATTTAAGACTAGTGGACGCCCGCAGCTTCGCTCGCGTAAAATTAGATCCATTAACGTCTGCCCGTCAATAAAAAACCTTCATAGGTACTGAATTTCATTCGAATAACATCAAAAATGGCAAAGTTTCATACTTACTTCGCACCCCCGTTTTACCCCCTTAGGGGGTGAATTTTCAAAAATCCTTTCTTAGTGCTCCCCTACTTTATAAAAGGAACCCCTGTGCAAAATTTCAAGTTTCTAGCCCTTATAGTTTAGGCCCTGCGTTGATATGTCAGTCAGTCAGTCAGTCAGTCAGTCAGTCAGTCAGTCAGTCACCTTCTCCTTTTATATATATAGATAAGCACGCCAATCTATTCTACTTACAATAATGACCATTGGTTCAATGTTTTGAGTACAGCCCAGTGGCTATTGAACTCTCCTGTCATTCGAGCGGTCCGGGTTAAAACCCCAGCGGCACGCACCAATGACATTTCTGAGTTATGTGCGATTTAAAAATTTAAATGTCACTTGCTATAACGGTGCCTTCACCGTTATAGCAAGTGACATTGTTCCTTACACATCGCGAGGAAACCTGCATAGCTGAGAGTTCTTTGTAATATTCTCGGCACCTGAAGTCTGCCAATCCGCACTTGGCCAGCGTGGTGGACTAAAGCCTAATCCCTCCCATTCTGAGAGGAGACCCGTGCCAAACAGTGGGATGTCTGGGTCGCAGCGATACCTGGAAGCTGGTGACGTATTCCCTCGCCAGCACCACATCGTTGGTCACCGCTCTCCTCCTCATCGTCTCCCTGAAGTCCCTCGGCCTCAGGTCCAGGATGTCCGAGTGGGTCGACGTCACCATGGGGTCTACCGGCAAGGTCTGGTCGTCCTCAGTCTCCTCGGAGGAGTAGTCCAGGGTCAGGTCGGCGATGTTGGTGGTGTGGAAGGACTGGGAGCGGTGCACTGGTGATGAGTGGCTGTAAGTTGAGATTAATAATAAATATAATAAATATCTTGGACATTCTCACACGCGGCCATCTGACCCCAAAGTAGGCGCGAGCCTGTGTTATGGGTGTCAGAGACTGATATACATACATAGGTATTGCACTACAGCGTGGTGGAGTATTCTCTAGACCTCCCGCAACTAGCCGAGACCCGTGCCTATGACATGCCGTGTGTATGACAGTGAACTCCTCAACCGGCTGGATAGATGATGATGAAATTTTTTTGTGTGTGTCAAGGGGATTCGAGAATGGTTTAGTTTAGTTAGATTCACAGTTTGACATTTCATATGACAGAACAACGTGTGCGGGTCAGCTTGTATATACTATATATACTCAGTTTTACTTTAACTCGGCACTGTTTGCAAACGACATTTTCTTTCTTCAAAAAAACTGTTTATTTTTTTTTAAATATAATTCTGAGAAGTTCAAATATCGTGAGACACCTGCTCTTCACGATTCATTTACCACGGATTATCCACATCGAGGCCATTAGTAGCGGTCGTTCATGGACTACCGTGTCCAAGAATCAGTTAACGCGCCTTTTTGAGGTTCCTTTACTCTGTCATTCTGTCTCTTGACTGAAGAGACAGAATAGAATAGAATAGAATAGAATAAATCTTATATTTTTATGACATTACAATTTTTTTTAGAAGACCCATGCCAATGACATCAACTATTTTATTCTAAGCCAGTTCTTAGCTTCCCGCCATGACAGACAATAGAAGCGTCAACAGTCGTACCTCGGCGAACTAAGGTCGTCCTTGTTGCTCTCCTGCCGGCGCGCCATCTGCTGTCTCTTTCTGCCCTCCTGCGCCGCCTTCATGGGGTCGTAGGAGGCTCGTTTCTTCCAGTTGGAGAACTCTACCCCTTTAGTAGCGAGCGCTGATGAAGAGCGATGTTGGCTCGGCTTTTTTTGACCTGTAAATATTTAAACATTAGCAATTCTCAAATCAATCCCCTGCTGGTATAACGTTAAGTAATTGACCGGATAAATCCGGTTTTGACTGGATTTTGTGATAACATATTACATTCCTTGGCAAAATCCGAATATAAAAACGCTTGCAGGCAATTTTTAAGAGACAGAGAATATTAACATTAAAAAGTATATTTAGAAGCATGTCTTTTTGTAATAAAATGTAATAAGTTATATTATAACTGCTGACAAGACATATCCCAATGTATAAGTTATATAATATAACTGCTAGAGAAACAAGATATTATTATATCCCAATGTTACTAGGAATAGGTAGAGGCTCGTATTAGAAAACTACTGCGTAAGAATTTGCATTAGCGTAATGCTTTTGGTATGAGTATACAAATATTTCTACCAGAATTAATTAGATAATTTATTTTACTTTTGTAGTTAAACTAAAATATGTTAACAAACTAAAAAAAAGTTTATTCGACTGTACTACCTTTGTAGTCATATTTTTATCCGTATTAAAATTAAAAAACAACCAAAAGCTGCATTGCCTTAAAAAGTAACATTGCATTACAGAACTGTTCAATTTGAACTGAAACAATGGACTGCCCTTGCCGCCATAACGGGCAAGCGACGCCGATTTGGTAGCCATTAGGGTTGTCACTGGTCAGGTAATATATTTGGTTATTCATGGTCACCTAACCAAAAGGATTGAAAACAAGGTAAAGCTTTTTAGAGATTAAATAGTAGCTGCATTCTTAAACACAATAGAAATTCAATGACAATTGAAATTCTAAAAAATCGAACTTTGCCACCGTAGTTGATTCTGGCTCTTAATTTACTGAATACTAGTGGACGCTCGCAGCTACGCTCGGAATTAGACATAAAAATAGTTTCGTTTACACCTAGTAATATTATATGGCCTATGTCATTCAGTGAAGATGCAGCTTTCTAATGGTGAAAGAATTTTTGAAATCGGTCGAAGAGTTTTTTTTATGAAAACATTACAAACACATAATTCCTCTTAATAATAATAGTATACCAGTAGAACTACCGAGCAACGACCCTTATTTCGAGGCGTGCCTCGCCCTACAGTGGGACATTGAAAGGGTTGTGACCATGCTTAGTTAAAAAGGGGTTGAGAGGTTAAGGTTTTTTTAGTTTTTCCGACCACAGTCAATCAGTCAACCCTACTAGCTAGGTAACCCTCTAATGACTTTGCGGTCGATCGTTTAATTTTAAACTGTTTTAAATTGCTGCAGAGTCGATTGTACCTGTCCACAGGTGCTGCAACCCATTACTGTCTGTGTGTGGGCCTTTCCTGTGTGGGCCTTTCCTGACTACTGACAAGGCATGGAGCATACAAGGCCACGATTCTCCAGTGCAGATTGATAGTAAAGTTATTCGTCGTATCAATAGTTTTGTGAAAGGCCTTTGACAAGTCTAAAGTATTGTTATACTTACAGACGCAGAACCAGAACTCTTGTAAGAATAAGTACGATTTCTGAGCCGTTTTGTCAAAAGCCTTCGTAAAGTCTAAAGACAGTACAGTGGTGGACTAGGATTTTGCTTTGGGGGAATTCTTTGCCAAAATGGGACTATATTTCAAAGAATAAACAAATCTGAGTAGAGCTTTGCCATATTTTTGATTATCAACTGATAGCAAACAAGCTTCCAAAGACTAAGTTCATTACAATAGCAATATTGTAATGAACTTAGTCTTTGGAAGGATCTTTAACCTAACTTAGTCTGGATACTTTAATACATTAAGCTTGATTCTAAGTGGTAGAATACTCTCCGGATCTACAAAGGCAAGTAGAGACTAAAGCGGACAGCATTAACATAGCTCTAATGGGTTGAAGTCCTTCAAAACCGCTATCCAGCACACAAATCACCGATTACTTCCACCAAAATTTGCCATGACTAATTTGAGGAAACCAATATGACGGCCGTGAAATTTATTTAATTGTAAGTCTATAGGACTGTTCCTAAAATTGTTGGTATTGCAACATTTGAACGGATACAAAAGGCCCGTGCAAAAAATGTATGTAGTACAACAAAAACTTTTGTTAATTATATCAGGCAGGCGTTACTTTGCGGAAATCCATTATCCGGGATTCGAACCCTAGTCAGACATAATTACCAGAATGGTTAGACAAGTAGGTTGTTTGCAGGTAAGGACTGAAATAATTACACCTTATATTCTTTCGCATACACCATCTGGGAGTTGAACCTGACACTTATTCTTTCATCAACCAAGATAAATAGTGAAACTCAAAATCTCACCTTTCTCTTGGCTTTTCGGCTGGAACTCCCTAGTAGAAGACCTAGATTTAGTCAGCCTATTTAAAACAGCCTGTCGCGTGGGCTCCGCTATCCTTCTGCTCTGATGATTGGCTGGCTTCGGCCGCTCCTCCCTCCCCATTGGTGGCTCCGACATCCGCGTATTCATCCCTCGCTCCTTATTAGTCACCCTTATTGAATTCCTGACCAATCCCGGCCCGAACTTCCTCATCATTTCAGGCGTATTCGGACATCTCGGAGAGTTCGCGGGCGCAATCGACTTCAAGTCCGGCGATTCGATTCTGTTTCTATGCACCTGTCGCTTGTATCTTAAATCCTGCGATTTGTGCAACGATCCGTTGTCAGACTCATCCGTCATGTAATCCTTCTCCTCAGTCTGACCGCTGGATCTTCTCGACGTGAGTCTGACGTCGAGATAATTGTTGTTCCTATTGACAGTGTTAAAGGAGCTTGAGCGTTTGATCGTCGTGCCAAAAGCTGCGTTATTGCCTCCGTGTACGGGCCTCAATTGCTTGGCGGAGTCGCTGAAGACTCTCTGGTGGCTCTTCTTGTTGTCTTGACAACGCGTTTGCTCGATACGCGGATACCCTTTCGCCTCCAAGGCGTTGTTTTTCAGTACGGTCTTGAGACACACCGTTTTGTTCGCGTTGTTAAGATCGTTTGTAAAGTGTTCCGCGTTCCTCCCGTCGAAGGATCTGTTTCTGGCATGCGTTTTTCTGTGCGGGGACAGTATGATCTCAGCGGCATAAGGCGGCCTGTTCGACAGCGTCTTATCATCCGAACTGTTGCTATGCCCTCGATCCGAATTCGGGCTGTTCATGTTTGAATCCCGACGTCTGTCCGTCTCGAGAGACCGTGTCGCGCTGTTGAGTAGGATTCTCGTGCTTTCCGGAATTTTCGTCGAGCCGGTGATGACGTAGTTCCCTGGACTTCTTAACGGGCTGCTGTCGCCCGAGCTCTCCTTCTTCCGGAGACGGTAGTTGAGGGAGTTGGACCGGCTGAGTTGGGACAGTGGTAGCCGGGAGACGAGCGTTTTCTCGCTGATGAGACTGGAGGTGAGTTGGGAGGGAATGTTGTTGAAGTTATTCGTCCTGGACGAATGGAGCTTCGCTTGTAGGTTTGTTATTGCGTTCTGGGTCTTCAGAAGATAAGACTCCGTGTCTTGAGGCGGGATGAGATCCTGAAACAAATGGAAAATAACGTTTTATATATTGTTTACTAATTTTTAAAAGCTAACTATTCCAGCGTGGTGGACTAAGGCCTAATCCTTCCCATTCTGAGAGTAGACCCGTGCCCAACAGTGGGACAAAGAAAGGGTTGTGATGAAACTATTCCATAATAACCTGTGGTCGTCGAGTGGTCAAAAATCGACCATAATTCATTTATTAAATGTTAAAAGACATTTAAATGAATTATGTATTATCTACTAGTGGACGCCCGCAGCTTCGCTTGCGTGGAATTAGAGATAATAATAGATTAAAAAGTAGCCTATGTCCTTCCACAGGCTCTAGACTATCTGTGTACCAAATTTCATTTAAATCGGTTCAGTAGTTTTGGCGTGAAAACGACACAGACAGACAGACAGAGTTACTTTCGCATTTATAATATTAGTATGGATAATCTCAGACTTAATTCAAACAAATGTTCAAAGACATATGTGACAAATAACATGCAATCTTACCATATAGATAGATAGATAGATAGATAGATAGATAGATAGATAGATAGATAGAAAGATAAAATGTTTATGTTCAAAACATGGTCCCGTGGCCAATTAGTGGCTTTAGCACAGACCTTTTGCTAATACGAGTAGATATAAAGGTCTGTGCTAACATTATCCTCTAGCCCACAGACTTACTCGTATATCTAATGGTCTGTGGGTCTGTGGTCCTATATCTAATAAATATAGGTCTGTGGGCTTGAGGGAAAACAGCTGGCTTAACGTGTTGGTTTCCAAGAACACGTGACATATTCAGTGACATTATATAAATGCGCACACGACAGCTGCGCAGACCACAGCGCAAACTTGACCTATTTAATTACACATTAAAGTAAACTATATATATAAAAGGAGAAGCTGACTGACTGACATATCAGCGCAGGGCCTAAACTATAAGGGTTAGAAACTTGAAATTTTGCACAGGGGTGCCTTTTATAACGTAGGGGAGCACTAAGAAAGGATTTTTGAAAATTCACCCCCTAAGGGGATAAAATAAATGCAAAGTTAGTATGAAACTTTGCCGTTTTTAAAGTCAAGTGGACAACCCGAACGCGTGCAGACGTCGTTAATGGGTCTAATTCTACAAGAGCGAAGCTGCGGGCGTCCACTAGTCATTTTAATATTCGCTGTGCCTCTATTCATCAGGGTTCCACTAAAATTATTCCGTACGTATCGTTGTGAAACAGGCATTTCAACCTACGTTTATACAAAAAACAAATACAGGACAATATTGGATGCCACCGATGCTACCCCAGATATAGGTACGCATACAATTGTCGGACATAATTCCGAACTATAAAACAATTTCTTTTTTCAGATTAAAACTTGACTGTTTCAATAAATATCACGTTTCTTTAAAAAAAAATCATATAAGTAGGTATAATTGATATGGGGTTCCATAAAATAAGAGGTATTCCGCAACTTAGCACGCGTAGACATAATAGTTTCATTTACACCTAGTAATATTATATAGCCTTTTTACTTCGATCAATAATGTACCCTTTTTATGAAATCGGTCCAGTAGTTTTTGTCTATTAACGTATATTTGATCTAGGATACAAATGACATTCATTATAATGATGCACTTGGATCGTTTTGCAAACAAAGTTTTTGCAACGGCGGTAACATAAGTAACCAAGTCAAAAAGTTGTCTATGATCAGTTAAAAAAATAAAGTCAAAATATCTCCCAGTTCAAATAAAGTTCTTCAGTAATATGCAATCGTGCATTGGATTGTAAAATCAAAACCAAACTAATTTCATGGAATGCGGCTCCGAGTAAAAATTGCATAACTCCTACCGCGACATATACGATAAAACAAAAGAAAAACAAACAATTATGTACCTGTCGGTCACAGACCACAGCTAAACAAAACTGAAGGTTGTACGCCACCGGATTTATAGCGCGAAACGTCAAATTAGTTATGGAAATCATATTGATGTCGCAACACACGAATTAACATTTGAAATTAATTAAAAGAAGGCCATGCAATGTTTTAATCGCTATAAGTTGTTTTACACTTGAGTATCTACATGCCAAACTTGCTAAACCAATACGACATCTCCATAAAAATAGTACAAAACCTAGGCATCATACAAATTATCACAAGTAAGACTATCAGTTATTGTTTTTTAGTTATTTCATTGTCTAAACCTTCAGGAAGTCTTTCGTGCTGTCTAAGAAACAAAATGGCGATACACATATTTATGCGGATGACATAATTGCTTCCGCAATCATCACAGTCCGCATGTCATCGCTGTACATAATCTGTGGAAAAAATGAAATGATGTGCAAACGTTCGCTTAGGTCTGCCTACACGCTCCGGTCTACATGCGCAGGTGGAACTGAACAACCATATGCCGTCATCCTGCTTTTAAGTACTCCTATCTCTCATGTCAATTATTTAATTTTGACATAGGTATATATTATTACTAGTGGAAGCCCACAGCTTCGCTCGTGTCGAATTAGACATAATAATAGATTCTTATAAACGCGTGACCTTTAGCTCCACTTTGTAATGAATCCGTAAATGTGTTATCCCCTATGTTTATTTTACACCCTTATCAAACTTAACATAACATAAAAACACTTAGGTAACATTTTTACAAACTTTGAATGCTATATTTATTTATATCTAATCAACAGCCTAAAATAAAAATTTCATTCTTCTAGTTCTGAAAATGACACTACATTCATACAACCTTTTCAACCCTTTACAACACTTTTTTCCAATTAAAAAGTAGCCTATGTCCTTTCTCAGGCTCTAGACTATATGTGTACCGAATTTCATTTAAATCAGTTCAGTAGTTTTGGCGTGAAAGCGAGACAGACAGACAGAGTTACTTTCGCATTTATAATATTAAGCATGGAAGTATGGATTACTATTATTTGTTGACTGAATTATTAATTACACTAGCGCATTGGACGCAGGGCCTGTAATGTTAGATGTAAGACATTTTAAATAAATAATTAAATAAATGTCTGTCAGTCCAGTAGGCATTCGGTATGTGAAAGATTTGGACGTGGGTTTGCACCAGAGCTCCAATGAATGTGAGAAGACTATTCTTCAGTAAGCATGACTACACACTTTTCACTTGACTGCAGCCAAAGAGATTTTATGCACATAGAACAGCCTCTCTATACAAAAACTTTGAATTATTTTTAAGCAACCGAATATCACATAATAATATGTCATACGAAACATACAACATTGCGTGACTTGTCACCTTGTTACAAGGAGCACAATTTTTGTTCGCACCGGCCTTTCTATTGCCGCTATAGTATTAATTAAATGAAATATATTATAAAGAGGAAATATGGGTATCTAATTTTTTCACACAAAAACTATTGGACCGATTTCAAACTTTCTTTGACCATTAGACAGCTTCATCTTCACTGTGTGACATAGGCTATATAATAGTCTCAACAGAAAGAGACAGGGATAGATCGGAATTTGGTTATGCGGTAGCAGTCAATGATACGCGTAATCGTAAGCGATCGCCGGTCATGGCGTTGCGACACTAATTGGTTACGTCGCGATGGTTGCGGGCAACCAGCGCTTGCTAATGTATCGAGGACAGGCTTGAGGCGCTGCGGTGCACATGAGAGCCTACATTTAATACTACAGGCAGGCTATTGCGAACAAAAATTGTGCTCCTCGTCACGAGGTAACAAGTCGGGCAGTGTTGTATGTAGTTTCCTTATATTTAATACCAGTGGACGCCTGCAGCTTCGCTCGCGTGGAATTAGACAAAACAATAGTTTCGTTTACACCTAGTAATATTTTTAGCCGTCCATTAGTTTTGTGTGAAAACATTACAAACAAATATTTCCTCTTTATAATATTAGTATAGATAAAAAACTTTTTCAAACAACGTTTATGCGCGATACCTTGCCTTAAGTCGACGGTCCTCCGATCAACGCGAACCATGGCTAGCAGAATACCACTGGACTTGCAAATAAATATTATTTGTCTTTCTAAAGTCTAGCTGGCGATCTAACTGTGCACAAGGTCGGTGAAAGTGGCTCTCATTGTCTCTATTGAGTGCCTATTGACACCGAATTCCACATAGATCTGTGATTGGTTTCATTGCGACGTTGATACCAAATTAGCCATCAAGGTCCCTAGGCTTTGGTATTCGATATAGAATTAGAGTTGATTTTCTTTTACGTAAATATTATATTTTATTTATAAACTCCTGGAGGCCCGCAGCTTCGCTCGCGTGGTATAAGACTTTGTTCCGCCTTAGAGGAAATAAATGAGCAGATTTTTGATATGTTTTTTTGTATTAAAACCTTCCGTGGACCTTAAGGAACATACAAAAAAATAAATTAGCCGAATTGGTCCAGCCATTCTTGAGTTATGCGCTTACCAACATTCATTTTTATTCATATACTAGTGGACGCCCGCAGCTTCGCTCGCGTTACACATTCACTAACTTCAAAAACGGCAAAGCTTCATACTAACTTTGCACCCCCGTTTTACCCCCTTAGGGGATGAATTTTCAAATTTTTCTCGCCGTAAAAACCATCCTTGAACTTCAACGAACATTTAAAAAAAAGAAAATTGGCCAAATTGGTCCAGGCGTTGTTGAGTTATGCGCTTACCAACACATTTTGCGATTCATTTTTATAATATAGATATAGATTTATCTATATTCCACATACAAAAGGTACAGGATATAAACGGCGAGCTTAATGCATAAAGCATTATCTACCAGCAAACCATTGGGCTAATCAGAAAGTCATGAAAAAAAAAGGAAAATCTAAGTAGGTACCTACTAAGTATGTAGTATACACAACATCTGCCTACACCTTCGGAGAGACACGAGCGTGACGCTGTACAATAGTTAATTCATAGCTAAAATGACTTATGCAACAGGTGAATACGTGATTCACGTTCCCACTCAAGATGGAAATTTTGCATGACCGGACTTATCGATTCGAAGGCATTTAACAAGTCGAGAATCACACCTGGCAAGTGTCTACGTAATCCGTTGTTTACATAACTACTCTAGACCGCCATGATGTCACACAGAGTCCACAAAACCTGAATCAAGGCTGGATGACTCAAATATTTATTCAGCCCCACCCATAATTGGGAGTCTTTTGAACAGTGAACTTGACTTATGTGGCATTTTCACCAAAGCCGGTTGTCTGTAGTCAGGTTTTATAGTCTGTGGGCGATCAAAGTAACGTATCGTTTGCTGTGTCGGAATATTTTGATATCACGTTTTTTTTGTTTACGGCTCCTGTTTACAGACTACAAATCATGTTACTATCAGAAGTTATGATTAATGATGAAGACCGAAAGGTAGAGGAGTAGTCGTAAGGACACTTTCCACACTAGTTTTGTATAAGTTATTATTATTATATTAATTGTGATAGTCTAAACCAGTGATGGGCAAACTACGGCCCGCGGGCCAACTCCGGCTCCAAAGTATTTAATCCGGCCCGCCGAGGGTCCGTCGACATGGATAGTATATGGCCACTGTTCTGTGTATATGGCCCGTTATAATTACGTTTTGACGGTGGAGAAGAAAGAGAGATTCTACTACTACTAGATTCTACTTAGTAGAATAATAGATGCATAACCTATAGGTGAAGCTAAACTAGCCGCTTGGTTCATGTGTTGCGTATTACGGGCAGGGCCGGATTTAGAGGTGTGGAGGCCTCGAGCAACAAAGCAGTGGAGGCCCTGGCCCCAATTTATTTTCCAAATGAGCTGAACAACTTTTTTCAGTCAAGTTTTTCAATCAATAATTTATTGTGAAACCGAGTAGATTATTTTTAGGGTAAAAGGTATTTTGTAATACCTATCTGTGTTTAATGCTGTAATGTTTTATAAAATTATATTAAAAGCTTTAACACAAAATGCATTTTTTCTATAATTCTGGCCCTCCTCTAGAATTTCTAAACCTTTGTGGCCCGCCATTAAAAAAGTTTGCCCACCACTGGTCTAAACTTTCGGTTTTTCACCACGAACACCGGTAGCGAGTAAGAACATTTTTAACCGATTTCGAAAAAAGGAGGAGGTTCTATTGGAGGTTCGACTGTTTGTATTTTTAGGGTTCAATCAATCAACAAGACGCAGTCACGTAAAAAAATTCTTCTCCATTCAATACATAGCTAAAAGTAGTAGTTAAACCACTGAACTCAAATGCCTTCGAGAACATTTTTTTAAGAACTTTCAGGCATTTAGAATTTCTCTCTTCACTATAACAGCCTGTGACATTGAATTTCTTAAAACGCTCTAAACTATAAAGTACGGTTGACTAATTTAAATATTATTCCAATATTTCTAATATCTGCTCACAATATTAAGGTTAACGATAAAACTATGCACACCAACCAAATTATCGACAAAATATTTGTATAACACCTTTGTATTTTTATTATGCTCGTACCATAAACAAAGGTAATAAAACACTGAAGAACAGCGTGTTTGGGTCATTGGAATCTATAATAAACCCAAAACTCAATAATTTAATCGTAAAATTATTTTTATGTTGACCGTTCTAACCAGCCATCAATCATATTGTTCGGAATCCGTTAAGGGGGTTTACGCATCCGCCTGAATTTAATAGCAGATAAACAAGATTACAAATTGAAAACAAAATACAAATATGAGCTTACCTTTAACATTTGCTTACCTTTTTAAATATTCTTCTTATATTTATATAAGTAGGCATTTACTTATTATTACTAATGTAAGTAGGTAATATTGTTAAGCCAAAACATTGTTTTTTTCCTGTAGGTTAGTAAATTTTGCATATTATGATTGTATTTAGCATGATTTATTTTCTATATTGAAAAGAATTTTACGTAATTGATATTAATATAATTCGATTTAAATTGAAACAAAAATTTGGGATAGAAAAAATAATGAATTGAAAGTGAAAATTTACTCCAAGGCGCAACGACTCAAAGCAAGTCTTCGTCAACGGTGAAGGCCCGCGAAGGAAACATCGTGAGGAAACCTGCATGCCTTCATAATGTTCTCGAAGGCATGTGAAGTCTGCCAATCCGCACTAGGTACGTCATTGTAGTCACCCCCAGAAATTGGATACTCTCTCTATCTTGAAGCTAAACAAAGATCAGATTGTGTACAAGCTGCTTTACAAAACATATTTTACAACAAAAAAAGCGCGGGCATTAAACCAGTTGAAATCACTTGGAAATATTAAATTGATCGTATTCCGAAATCAGGTCACACTGATCGATGTTTATGAGTTAGGTACTGACTGCCATTAAAGAGAGTGATTATAATTCGGAATAAGTTGCAACAAAATTAATATAAAATAGTGCGATTAGCAGTCCACTTAAACTAGGGTTGCCAACATTTTTTCGACTAAATATAGTTTTTTTTTTTTTTTTTCAAAATAAACTACATATTAAAATATATTATTATAGTACACAGTAAAAAATATAATATTTTAAGGAAAGAGCAAAACACACTTTATAGGTGGTAGAGCCTATAGGGAACCAAATAGGTTTTATGTGAAAGCTAATTGGTTCCATATAGAGTTCGCCCGGGGCAGTACCACCGCCCGCCACGGTACCTAGTACCATTTCTGCCGTGTAATAATTGTTTTTAAAGCAATTGTGGTCCGGTTGGAAAGGTGTGGATTCCGGTTACACTTCTTTAGAGGCGACCATCTTAGTCCTCAAGGGTAGCAACACATCTGTGACTGGCTTAGAACGAGACTCCTACTAACAAGTACTAACTGGACTATTACTAACACCAATTAACAGGACTAACTATCACTAACAGTCCCCAGTCCTCATACCTACTAACGAACTGACCAACTAATGTTCTAATTAACTTTCTCTAACTAATTGGACTAACCATCCCAGTCCCTAATTGAGTCTTGTTCAAAGCCAGTCACAGTTGTCATGGGCGGCAGCGGATGGGTGGTGCTGCAAGCTCGTTTGCTATCCTGTTTCCATAAAAAAAAAAAAAAACTCAAAGATATTTTTGTTAATTATTTATTTACTATATTTTTCGGCACTTCCTAAATTTCATAAATATTTTTTTGCCTTGAGTAAATGTGTCATAATAATTTATTCTCGCAATCAGTTTTGAAATTACTGTATGAAAATCTAATTGTTTCATCATATATTTCTTTAACAGTATATATAACTGCGTTATATACATATACCTACATAAGTATACATACATAAGATGTAGGCCTAAGGCCTAAAGGATAAACAGAACAGACAAATTGGTCATCTGATGGAAATTACTTAGGCACCGCCGTCTATGGACACGTGCAACATTATGGGGTCGTTTTCAAAGAAATCTTTGCACCCTTTTTGTACGGTAGGTATCTCATGTCATGTCATAGCTAAACCTTTTTGTAAATAAGATGCAAACGAGCATGCAGCGCCATCTATCCGCTGCAACCTATCAAAATCGTAACAGACCTCGTCGATCAGAAACGAGTTGCTACCTTGCTAACCTTGGTCTGAGATGTTTGCTCTTTAAAAAATTTTTAACCGGTTATAAAAATAGTTTAGCCTCGTCGGGGACTCTACATGAAACGATGAGTCACCGACTAGTGATGTGCTAGCTATATCATCGATAATATCGACGTATCAACAACAATGGCATCGCGAACGGCGCGGACGCACGCCCGAGCGCGCACGCCGCAAGTGCATCCTGTTGCTTGCCGCAAGTTGAAAGATTACAGCGTTTAATGGTACCCCTACCTACCTACCTACAGCTTGCGGCCCGGAAGTTTAGCTCTGAACGAAATCCGAAGGGGATAGCTGCCCATGGGGTGTCGCTCGCTGCGACCCATTGACGTCCGACTGCTGGGCACGGGTCTCCCCCACAGACAACTGCTGCGGGAGGTCTAGAGCATACTCCACCACGCTGTTCCAATGCGGATTGGTGGAGGCCAACCCAGTGTCGAATGTTCTCAAGCCACCCGAAGGTCTTCAAGGAAGGAAGGACAAGGCTTAACGACTGTTTCCACCATTGAAAACAACCGGGACCGACGGCTTAACGTGCCCTCCGAAGCACGGTAGCCCATGAGGTATTAGTGCGGGGTAAATACGGCGGGCGAACCAATCAGCACTTACGACTGACAACCCGCTCACCCCGCGAAATACGATTAAATCCGACTTCTGCGCATTCAAGGTAAGAGCTAGACTTTCATGCCGGTCCGTATACCCATAGGCACGTTATCCGGAAAAAAAAAATTTGGGTGTCAATAATAACGCTACCATCTTACTGCATTCCCCGAGTAAAAGATTCCGTGTTAAGAACTAAAGTTCATATGCATCAATTTAATTTCTTCTGCGATTGATTCTTTTTTTTTTTGATCGGCCATGACAGCTTTGTTAGTTCAGCTCCCGTCTGTTGCAACATGAGCGAAGCTGGCTTTCAATAGTTTTGGTAATTATACCCGTGTAGGATTCGCTATTCATTCAATGATCAATAGCTAATCCTTTGCTTTATATTGATCAGTTTAGAATAGCATTATATCTATTTTCTTTAAGTAGTTTGTAGTCACCTAGACTTTCGTTAAGCGTGTCCAATCACCTCATAGCGAAATAAATTATTTGACTTTGACTTTGAATAGATATATATTC
This sequence comes from Carterocephalus palaemon, assembly GCA_944567765.1. Lineage (NCBI taxonomy): Eukaryota > Metazoa > Arthropoda > Insecta > Lepidoptera > Hesperiidae > Carterocephalus > Carterocephalus palaemon. The sequence continues at coordinate 7,358,843 of OX155664.1, forward strand.
GTTTTTCACTCATCACTCAACCCAGCCAGGTGTACAGCGATGCCAGGGTAAAGACACCTGTTGTGACGTCACTTCCACTCTCCCTTTGTTTCAGCTTACTTTTTACTTAGGGACTTAAAGTTCGGCGTTCGAGACGGTTCGAGATGGTTCGAGCTGCCGTGGGAGCAATTGGAAATGCTTCTTTCTTTTTGTGTAGTGACGGTTTTTTCTCCGTGTTTTGTGCTTATTGATGAATGAGGGCTTTCGAGCTTTGAACTATTGCTTTGTTTTACAAGCCTACTAGCTAACAGGTGGCTGTATATCGGCTGTATCAAAGTTATGAAACAAAGTCAGCCATTTTGATTTGATTACCTATGAACCTAAGTCTGGTAAAACCACTTCTTTTTATTATTTGAAATTTCACCACGCTGGCCATGTGCGAATTGGCAGACTTCACATTATGAAGAACTCTCAGGCATGCAGGTTTCCTCGTTACAGCAAATGACATTTAATTTCTTAAATCGCACATAACTTAGAAAAGTCATTGGTGCGACGCGCTTGGGTTTGAACCCGGACCGCTCGAATGAGAGCTCTTCGATAGCCACTGGGCTGTCACCGCTGTGTGTGTAGCGTTTATTCATCTCAAAACAGCCGCGTGCTAGCCGCGTCCTTCCAACGTCCTTGTTTATAAAGCTTTTATAATAACTTTAAAATTATCATTATGAGTTTCGTCGAACAAAATGTGTATCAAACACACTAAGTTAAGGTAGGGCCGCAGTAATTGATTGCGAGCGGCCGCGTCACGGAATGCTTGTTTCCAGTGTTTGGTAAATAAAATGTTATTATGTATTTTTTTGCTACGCTTGGTTGTCAAATAAATAACTTACTGTCCAATTAGCTAGACTGCAGTAAGACCACAAAGTAGATCTACTTTGTGGTAAGACTGCAAATACATTTAGGTAGATGACATAACTAGCAAGGCAATACAGACATACTACTACATTGATTCGAATTTTAACTTACTTAAGCCATGTCCAACATACTGAGTGACTTTTTATGGATATACGATACTAGTGGACGCCCGCAGCTTCACTGGTATTAGACATAACAATAGTATCGGTTACACCTAGTAATATTATATAGCCTATGCCACTCAGTGAAGATGCAGCTTTCTAATGGTGAAAGAATTTTTGAAATCGGTCCTGTAGTTTTTGTGTGAAAACATTACAAACAAATGGTTCCTCTTTATAATATTAGTATAGATACAATGCCGCCCATGACAACTGTGACTGGACTCGAAACAAATAGTAATTTGAACTTAATTATTTGAAATGAATTACTTACTCTAATGTATTTAAATGCATTTTATTCGTTTTAAATGGAATTTTAAAAATGTTCAATGTTTATTGATAACCAATTTGTAAGATTTTATATCGGTCATGTAACCGGGATAAACATTTATTATTATGTATTAATATTATTGAAGACTTAATATAAATAGCGTTGTCCCAATTCAGGTCGTTTTCGAGGCTTCACTTTTACAACGTCTATGGCAGATAATGTTTTTTTTTCTTCTGATTTTGTTTGATATACACACATAAAATCTATTGGGTTATCTCCAACTCGGAACGAGTGTCTGTTCACCAACCACGGTGAAACGGCTCGATAGATCGAGTTGTAATTACAGACTAGGTTAGGTTTAATAATGGATGATTATAGTATCAACATGTTATCATGGTTTCAATCGATTGGCCACGCTGCTGATTGGATATGGCAGTGAATCACATTGAACAATACAAATGACAATGGAGTTACTTAAATCAAAGAAATGGGAGTTTACTTACTTATTGAGTTAAAATTAAATGAAATTATTATTATTAAAATCTAATAAAATATTGTGCACCCCTACCCTGTTGCTTCTACAAAATTATCTTTAAGACTTTATTGAAATGGTTGTCTGGAAGAGATCGCTTCTTAGTGATAAGACCGCCATTTATACTACCACTCTCACCACTGGTTATTTTTATTATTTTTGTATATACTTGTTGTATGTTGTATCTGTGTCCTTTTGGTGTTACAATAAAATAACATGTCTGTCTGAATTGTAGGTGAACTCCAATTTTTTAGGCTAAAGGCACTGTAAGTCTCTAAAATAATAATGTAATTTGGACGGAGTTAGGGCGATCGGTGGAGATCCCCTCCGCGCCCCGCAGTAGCGTAGTATTAATACATCTATATTATAAAAATGAATCGCAAAATGTGTTGGTAAGCGCATAACTCAACAACGCCTGGACCAATTTGGCCAATTCTTTTTTTAAAATGTTCGTTGAAGTTCAAGGATGGTTTTTAAGGCGAGAAAAATTTGAAAATTCATCCCCTAAGGGGGTAAAACGGGGGTGCAAAGTTAGTATGAAGCTTTGCCGTTTTTGAAGTTAGTGAATGTGTAACGCGAGCGAAGCTGCGGGCGCGTCCACTAGTAGTTAAATAAAATAGATCAAAGATAATTTTAGTAAAAAATCAACTTATCTAAACTAACTCTATACTAAAACTAATAAAAAAAGTAATTGGAAATACGATGAAGTTTACTGATGTCTTCAAAAACGGCAATGTTTCGTACTAACTTTGCACCCCCGTTTTACTCTCTTAGGGGATGAATTTTCAAAAATCCTTTCTAGTAGGGGAGTTCTATTCTAGTACCTACCTAGTTTCACGTAGGGGAACACTAGTTTAACGTAGGGGACGTTATAAAAGGAACCCCTGTGCAAAATTTCAAGTTTCTAACCCTTATAGTTTAGGCCCTGCGTTGATATGTCAGTCAGTCATTCAGACAGTCAGATTCTCCTTTTATTATATTTACCTAATAAATCATTTTTCATTTTCACGATAGACATTTTATTACCAAATAAACTGTTTTTGTTGTGTCTCGTATAGTAATATGTCACAAGTAGCCAGACAGAGTAATAAATGTTTCAAAGCAGAGTAATAAATTAAGCTTCACAGCTCATCTAACACTCGTCAGAACCAAACATGGTTCGTCAAAGATAATCACGAGCCACCTGCTTACACCCACGCGACCGCCCAAGGAGAACGGGGTTTGGTTCCGGTTATTCCATGCTCGATGTGTCACATCACATCGAGTTATTATATTGTGTTATCTGTGTCATAGATACGTTGGCCGATTTGGCTTATAAAGAGATGGATAAAGAATAAAAAAAATTGAAAAAAAAAATTGTGCGATATAGATGTCAGTATAATTTATTAACGTGCTTCATTCTTCAGTTTGACTCTTACTTACAATTACTAACTGGACCATTTACTTATACCAACTACCAGGATTAATTAGTGACTAACAGTCCTCAACTCAGTCAGCTCTATACTCTCTTAAATACCTACTAACGAACTGACCAAGAAATGTGTCTGTATCCTTTACTTAACTTAACTTTAACCTTTATGTATTGTTCAAAGATTGTCATGGTATATCATGGGCCGCAGCGATTAGGGGCTCGTTTGCTATCTTATATCCATAAAAAGTTGTATTGTTTAAGAAGTAATAAGAACCCTAATAACATGTTTAGTGTGAAAATGCGCAATTCGGCCCGCTTTCCCCTCGTGGGGCTTCAAGGATTATTCTGATCCAAAAGGCCTTGATTGCTACCTTACATGATGAGTTACTTATAAGTTCATTAGTATAATTTAATTTTCCTGATTAATAATACATACCTACAAAATATTGTTTCTGACTTTTCGAAAGAATGTCAAATTTCGTCTTTGGTCCTAATATTACTAATAAAAAAGTGAATATATAAAAGAAAATTGTCTATGACCGTAAGGAATTAAACCATATAGGAAACAACTTCAAAACGTCGGAATAATTTGAAACTACACTTTATCATAACCAGGTAGATAATAGCTATTATTTTATGCTAATGTTCCTTACAAACTTACAATATAAGCAAATTAAATAAAACGTTCACGATTAGTTATTCAAAACAACTTATATTATCTCCATCTGAGGTCTACGTTTATTTTAAACTGACATTTGTATATAAATTCTCACATTATCTTCAATCTAAGCTTGTATTGCCATCATGATTATTTGCATGCAAAATCGAACTTTAATAGCTTGTAATAAAATCAAATTTCGACCATGAGTTATTTTCGCATCTTCAAGAACGTTCTTAATTCAAAATTATACTAAATGTCAAATTCCATTTTGAAATAGTCTGTGGCGCGAGTACAACAAAGTACAACCGTACAACAATTTTACGCGCTACTTTTGAAATTAGATTCCACGTTTAAAAAATATGGTTCTGTTCATTTTCGCGAAAATGTGACGTGATTTATAAAATTTGTTATTCCACTCCGTTTGTAACTGTTCGCGAGTTTATTAAATTATGGATGAATGACCTCGAAGCTTACGCATCCTATTATTTTGGGTTAAATATTCAGGTTATTAACGGAATCAGCAAGTCAATTTAATGACGTGTCGGTTCAAAATGTAAAATATTATCTTTCTTTATATTTTTCGGTTTCAATTTCAATTTACCTACTGCGATGGAAAACTTAATTAGTTTTAATAAATCAACTATTAAACTAAATTACACGTATTAAATATCAATTTTAACATATCTTTCATGTAGGTGAAAACATGGTCAGGCGTTCCTTAACGACATTTTAACATATTTACCATTAGGTACCTATTAGCGTCCGGCGTTCAAAAAACCATTATTGACGTCTGTATTTCCTAGAGTTCCTAGACCAACGACAACGATGCAGACAATTGAAACAATACAATACGGAAATATTGTTTGCGGAAATAACTTGAGTCATGACACCAATGATACTAGTATGTAAGTAAGATGTAGATCTTAGAATAATTACATATAGAAAGATAGTCTTCATACAAGCGCTCTGTCAAAAATGAAGCACTAAACCGAATCACACAAGCGTGACGATTACTTGCTTACGCTCGGCGACACGCACACATACATTTGTATAGTGATGCCAGAGGAGGTGCAGTTTTCCCGAAAGCGGCGAATATTTCGGCCGCTGATAACCATTTATACCATACATACAAATAGCTCTGTGTGGTAAAATATGAGTATGGTAATGTAAAGTTGTTATATTACAAGGTTTATTTAAATGAAATAAATAAAAGAAAAACAATAACACGTAATTATTTTTATATTTATTTTTAATTCGAATGAAACACAGTAGTAATGTAAAGTTGTTGTATTACTAGAATGTTAATATGAAACGAATTAAATAAAACAATGTAGCGTCCATAGCCCAATGGCTCGAGTCGATTCAATGTGATCGAAAGAGTTAAGCAACGACGGGCACGGTCGGTTTGTGGATGGGGACCGCTAGTGGCAAAATTTCATGGACGCTACCGTGCTTCGGAGGGCACGTAAAGCTGTCGGTCCCGGTTGTTTTCAATGGTGGAAACAGTCGTTAAGCCTTGTCGAAGACCTTCGGGTGGCTTAAGAACATTCGACACTGGGTTGGCCACTAACCCCTCCACCAATCCGCATCGGAGCAGCGTGGTGGAGTATGCTCTAGACCTCCTGCAGCAGTGTCTGTGGGGGAGACCCGTGCCCAGCAGTGGGACGTCTATGGGTCGCAGCGAAAATAAAACAACAAAACGTAATTTTTTACAATTTATTTTTAACAGATTGTACACTATAATATTTATTTATTTACTGTATAACTAAAGTAAACCATTCTTGCTGTTTCACAATTAATCCTGAAACAATTTGTTTTATTACAATTTTGTTTATTAATTGTTGCTTTATTTTTATCAACATCGTGTCTCAAAATCTCAAAATACACATTAGTTTTAGTTCAAATAGCTATACCTTAACAGGGACAGCATTTCGACGCAATCTACATGATCCACCATGTGTAATGTACTTATCTTCATTATTAAAATAGACTTCTCCACGACTAAGCCTTATATTTTTCACCCACTTGTCAGCAATAACAGGGTCGACAGGAATCCTTTGAACAACAACACGCGATACTTCTAAGTTGTGATTATAGCAAGTGTAAAAATAAAGTTCGTTTATACTTCTCAACTTTCAAGTAACACAATTTCAGGTATATGATATCATTATTTCACGCAAACACGTATTAGAGAACGTGTCACATACCACATACCTTCGTAAATATCAGTAGCAATTGTATTAAAAAATTAAAATTTATCAGTTGGAGCAGTAGTCAGTTAAAATGGGAAAATATTTTCACAATCGGGCAACACTGAGCATTAAAACAAAATGTTTTTATTTAAACCTAATTAGCTACAATATACTATGAAATATTGAAAGCTTACCTGTGAAAAGTGATGTTATTACACTTCTTTTGTTTTTCAGATGTGTTATGACACAATTTAACTGCACAAATCGTCATAATAATTTTTTTTTCGCGATACACTTTCGTGCGGCCGGCCCGGAGAACACTACGGAGCGGCCCGGTGTTTGGAGCCATTTCTGGCTCCAATTGAAGTGCTTCAAAATGGGCGCGCTGACTAGGTTTCTATATGTAATTATTCTAAGATGTAGATATATAGATAGATAGCACAGGTCGTAAGTATTATCACTGGGTGGCACTGAAATCAACTGAATATTTGTATATAATTTTGACCACTGTAATCCCGAAAAACCAGGTCAGCCGCCATTTTGACGCGCCCGGCGATTTGCGAAAACGCTGCAATTCACAATGGAATTTATTTATAACTCGCCACTCGAGAAAGGTGATCGTGATAGCCTACTTTGTTCTCTTTCTATTTTCTACGAGAATCCGATTGCACAGGTTTAAAAATACTAATTCTTTTTTTTAATAATATAGACCAGCCTTTCCCAAAGTGGGCGATAACGCCCCTTGTGGGCGCTGCAGGCCTAAAGGGGGCGGTAAGAGACCCAGGAAAAAAAAGGGGGGCGTCCTACTGCGCTCAGGTTTCAAGTTAACTCTTGCGAGTTATAGTAAAATGTTTAATCTCCGCTAATAGCTCACGATAATTAATTAATTTAATTTGAAGTTATAATGGTTATTAAGTAGGTGAAAAAATGGAGGGCGCTAAAAAATAATTTATTCTCAAAGTGGGCAGTAGACAAAATAAGTTTGGGAACCCCTGATAAAGACGGACAAACAGACATACCTGTTGGTAAGTGGTCACCGTCGTCTATGGACACGTGCGACACCAGGGGTATCACAGGTGCGTTGCCTGCCTTGAAGGAAACGTTTCACACTCTTTTTGAAGCGCTCCATGTCGTAGCTCGAAGGGAATAGACATACTATAACGGTAGCTGACAAATTAAATTAAATTATTTTATTTACATTAAATTAACTGTTAATGATTATTTAATCGATATACCAATTAGGTACTTTCATTTAAGACGTCCAACTATAACTTCTTGGGCACAAAAATTCTAAAAAACTGTCTATTTCCATCAATTCATCCGCAGGGTAAATGAACAGGGCAATTTGCAACATAGTTATGTCATAAGATTCAAGCGGCAGTTGCATACTCGTTTGCTAATGCTTACAAATAAAAGAAGCTAGTGCCTTATAAGATAATCTATATTTTATATACCTATCTATCTTAGGAAAGATGCATAGTTATATTTTATATCGTTTATACTACCTTCAGTCCTAATCAGACATTCCTTTGACTTTACCAAGTCTACATTATTGATCGAAGTTACCAAAACATAGGTAGTATATTGCATGGTATCCACTTATAAAAGGCACATGCTTTATGTGAATTATTTTTTACTGTGTCACTTTTCTTCAAAGTCCAATAAACAGACTACGACTTGGTTGTGGTCCAAATAAGTTTAATATCTATTGGCGTTACTTGGCATCGGGCACATGTGTCAGGGCTGGCACAAACTCATTTAATACAATACATGCTCCCGCATCTATCGCCAACCGATAGGCTAGAAAGGTCCTCAAGTGGAGACCACGGTTAGGGAAACGGAGCACAGGCCACCCTCCAACTAGATCTAGATGGACTGATGACCTGAAGAAGTCAGAAAAAGTGAAATGAAGTGAAGAAGTCGGGTAACTGCTGCATTCATAAGGCACAGGAATAGGAGGAGTGGCACCGATTAAGGGAACCCTATGCCCAGCAGTGGATTTTAAAAGGCTGATAATGGATGGATTTCTAGAGAAAAAATATGTTTGTTACTCAAAACGTTTTTGACAACCCTAAGTGTACTCGCACCAGTTTTCCAAAATAGGCTCATAAATATGTGTAAGCCTTGACTGAAATAAGGCATTTATAGTACAATAAAATACTAAATACTGCACAATAAAATCTAAATTGCAATTCATATTGCAACATAGGTTTTTCTAGTTTTTAGTTTACATACAATTTAGTACATTACATATTAATTATAAAATTTTATTGTTGTTGACTGAGTCAATATTTTGTTGACTCAGCATTTGGAATAAAAAAGCGCTCATTCCATAAAGAACCCTACGTATTCCACAAACAAAATTAACCATGCATGAAAAATCCCATGGTATCTGTATATTATTAATAATAAGTTTTAATATATATATATTATTATATAATATACATATATATATAATATACAAAGGGATTATCCTATGAATAGATAATTTAGCAAATTTGCACAACTTGTCTTTCAAAATCACCATCAAAAGTACAATCGCGAACACAAATCAAAACAACAACCGTGGCCGGAATGGCGACACGACGCGCACTTGTCACGAATGTCACGATGTCACGACCACGACCACGCATCAATGATTCAATGTTGCGTAAGTGGTACTGGCATGAAATGACTTTGGATGTCAAAGCTAAGATATTCATTACAGTAAGCTCAATTAGTTATTTAAGTTAGGACCTGTATGAGGTTCGGAGCTGTATTGTTTTAGAAGCTAGAGGTCCCGGGTTGCATTCCGGGTCGGGTATTGTACGAGTAGGTACGAGTACATATTATTAGGTTTATTAAGCTTGAAATTTACAGCGCGGATTTTTTATTTGTGCCCTGTATGTATGACAAGACAATAGCCTCGCCACTAGTAATTGGTGTAAGGTGGTGTATAGTTCTGCCTACCTCGCGGAAAAACAGGCGTGAATTTATATTATAAATGAATTTGACTACGATAGGAGAGAACCAAATAGACTTTTTGGAAGATATGGAAACTTTTAAACAGAATAATAATTTTGACATTTAATTTAATTTGACATAAGTAGGTACCTACTTGTAGTTTTAATAAAAAGTAATAATATATAATTCATTTAACCTATATTTATTTAAATGTGCGATTGAAATAAGTGCAAGTAATTTATGCAATAAAGAAATTATTATTAAATTATTATATGCGCCCTTTATTTTGTTATACGATCTACTTGTACTATGCTGAACACAAATAAAAATAAATAAATAAATAAACGAGTAGGTATTCTATACAGGTCAATTTAACTGCATTCTCACAAGAATTATCATTCGTAGACGTGTCTAGTATAGAAAACACTTGTATTGCGTAACATAAAATATTTATCCAAGCGCATTACATTCCACTTTGGCCGTGACACTCATGAGTAAATCGAATCGCGCCCAGAAATCTCATCTGAGAACTAATTTGCATATTGACTGTACCTGAATTGACAATGAGAATGTACGCGATTGTAACAAGTAATTTTCTACGCTATTTCGTAAGCTTTAAGGTTGTTAATACTCTGATAAATGACTATGTCAATCCTTACATATTTCGTTCCGTTCCTTGTCTTGCATTCCATCTCCCATGGATAAATAATCAGCCTTCCAAAGACAAACGACTCCGCAGCGCGGTGAATTCCAGCCGGGACAGATATTTATCTCGAAGAAAATAATTATAAAGTATAGACAATATTTTATACTCGTTACGCTACTCTCTGCCAAGTCGACACCGCGCTCTCGGCATAATTACCTAATTTCTTATTTGGTGACGCCGTAAAGGTATATACAGGGTGTCCCAGAATGAATGGATAATCCTTGAGCCCCGCACAGAACAGCTCTCCAGCGCTTAGAAAAAAATATCAAAAAAAATAAATTCCAAGTGATACCCAAAATATGATTTTTTTTAGAAAAACATACGTTATTTTAGCTTTACTTCACATTAATGTACACAACTGCCACAAATTAATGAAATTCTTGGTGTTTTTGGTGTCATTTTATTCCTGATAGACCATACTACTAGAAATACATTAAATAATATAAGTATCTGTGATACTTTTTTTATAAAAAAAATAAGAACTTGAATTTTTAACATGAAATTTGATACCAAAATAATTTTGACATAGTTTGAGAGTGTTTCATGTAAAAAAAAAGTATGAAAACGTAAGTGTCCAGCTATTTTAAAAACATGCGCAGTTAATGCAGATTAAAAAATGGTATAATGCATCATTTTATCTAATACTACTACGAAGTTATTGCTATTGAGATGCAAAACGAGTAAATACGACTAAAATTAAAAAGTTAATGTCTTAATACATTTTAATAATAATAAAACATTTCAGGTGTCGCTGCGACCCATAGACGTCCCACTGCTGGGCACGGGTCTCCCACACAGACACTGCTGCTGCGGGAGGTTTGTCGAAGACCTTCGGGTGGCTTGAGAACATTCGACACTGGGTTGGCCCTAGAGCATGCTCCACCACGCTGCTCCAATGCGGATTGGTGGAGGGGTTAGTGGCCAACCCAGTGTCGAATGTTCTCAAGCCACCCGAAGGTCTTCGACAAGGCTTAGCGACTGTTTCGTAGGAGGTAATGGAATCCCATTGGTTACAGAATGATGGCTGCCCTGCATATTATGGTACAAACGTTCGGGCTTATTTAAATGCCACGTATCCAAACAAATGGATTGGTCGTTTGGGTCCCATTCTGTGGCCTCCTCGATCTCCAGATTTAAACTGACAGGATGTTTTTTACTGGTGCTGTCTAAAGGAAGAAGTGTACTCGAAAACAATTTCAAATGAGCAATTACGCAGCCGTGTTCAAGAGGCCGCTTCAAAAATAAATGAATGACTCTACGCACGATTTCTTAGTAGAGCCTATAAAAGAAGATGTCGAGCGTGTATTAGAATCGGTGGCAGACAATTTGAACACCTGTTGTGAATAAATATTGATGTTATGTACACCTGAAATGTAGCGTCCATAGCCCAATGGCTCGCGTCGATTCAATGTTAATAATTAAGAGTTAAGCAACGACGGGCGCGGTCGGTTTGTGGATGCGTAAGCGCTAGTGGGTGCGGGTGGCTTGAGAACATTCGACACTGGGTTGGCCACTAACCCCTCCACCAATCCGCATTGGAGCAGCGTGGTGGAGTATGCTCTAGACCTCCCGAAGCAGCAGTGTCTGTGGGGGAGACCCGTGCCCAGCAGTGGGACGTCTATGGGTCGCAGCGACACCTGAAATGTTTTATTATTATTAAAATGTATTAAGACATTAACTTTTTAATTTTAGTCGTATTTACTCGTTTTGCATCTCAATAGCAATAACTTCGTAGTAGTATTAGATAAAATGATGTATTATACCATTTTTTAATCTGTATTAACTGCGCATGTTTTTAAAATAGCTGGACACTTACGTTTTCATACTTTTTTTTTACATGAAACACTCTCAAACTATGTCAAAATTATTTTGGTATCAAATTTCATGTTAAAAATTCAAGTTCTTATTTTTTTTATAAAAAAAGTATCACAGATACTTATATGACAGGCCCGTTGGCGCAATCGGTAGTGACCCTGTCTATTGCGTCAAAGGTCGTGGGTTCGAATCCCACTCAGGACAAATATTCATGTGACGAACACTTGTATTTGTTCTGTGTCTGGATGTTAATTATCTATTTAAGTATGTATTTAAAAATATCTATGTATGTATATCAGTCTCTGACACCCATAACACAGGCTCCTGCCTACTTTGGGGTCAGTTGGCCGTGTGTGAGAATGTCCAAGATATTTATTTATTTATTTATTTATTTATTTATTATTCAATGTATTTCTAGTAGTATGGTCTATCAGGAATAAAATGACACCAAAAACACCAAGAATTTCATTAATTTGTGGCAGTTGTGCACATTAATGTGAAGTAAAGCTAAAATAACGTATGTTTTTCTAAAAAAATCATATTTTGGGTATCACTTGGAATTTATTTTTTTTGATATTTTTTTCTAAGCGCTAGAGAGCTGTTCTGTGCAGGACTCAAGGATTATCCATTCATTCTGGGACACCCTGTATATACAGCAAATGTTCATTAGAAAAAAAAAACGCACTCTCGCGATTTGAATGAATTAGACAGTACCAAGCAGGTAGAAAGTCGACGCGTCAGAAGTCGTATGACCTGTGGCTCTAGAAAAGTGTATTCTAAAACCAAAAAAACATAGACAAGAAAAGTCTTATATCAGTTCCACCACCACAACCCTTTCTCTGTCCCACTGTTTGGCTCGGGTCTCCTCTCAGGATGGGAGTGGTTAGGCCATAGGCCATCAAACTGCTCAAATGCGTTTGATCATTCATTCATCATCATCACAATCCTTTCTTTGTCCCACAGTTGGGCACGGGTCTCCTCTCAGAATGGGAGGGATTAGGCCTTAGTCCACCAAACTGGCCAAGTGCGGATTAGCAGACTTCACATGCCTTCGAAAACATTATGAAGAACTCTCAGGCATAAAGGTATCCTCACGATGTGTCCTTCACCACTATAGCAAGTGACATTTAATTTCTTATATCATTCATTATACGCCTGAATATTTAATAGTTTAGTTTTATGATATTTTATTTCGGTACACGAAAAACTGCGTTATAAAAAAAGTCATCAGTAAATTACACTTCATTCTATTCGTAAGCTAGCGTCAAAGAACTTCCAAATACAAACCACACACTCTTTCAGCGTGGCGGTAATGTTTTCTTTTTAAAAACATTCAGACGATGACAATGCACGTTGAATCATGAGTAAAGTGGCCAAAGATACAAGAGTTTTGGGACAGTCCCAAATTGTGCAATTAAACCGAAATTATGGCTATTAGTTTTATATCGATGGACTAGTGGACGCCCGCAGCTTCGCTCACGTTAAATTAGACATAATAATATTTAACAACACTTTTTTCCAATAAAAAAGTAGCCTATTTCCTTTCTCAGGTTCTACACTATCTGTGTACCAAATTTCATTTAAATCGGTTCAGTAGTTTTGGCGTGAAAGCGAGACAGACAGACAGAGTTCCTTTCGCATTTTAATATTAAAGATATTAGTTGCAGTGAAACAAACGTCATCCTGTATTGCGGCCTCTTGAAGTTGGCACCCCTAGTGTACATGTGAGAAGAGCATTGCCCTCGACTCCCGCGCAGAACGTATGTATGCTTGTTCACTTGTCCCCTTGGGAGCCCTTTAGCTACAAGCTATTTTCTACATTAGCTTATTAAGCTAGATTTAATGTTAGTTAAAAGCAAACTTTAAATGAAGATATTGGAATTTTAAAACTTTTTTTTGTAATAGGACTATTACTTTATGTTTAATTTTTACTTATTTCTATCCTTTTTGGTATGTATACTTGTATCAAGTACATTATAAGATATTTGACGTGTAAACATATTTTTACCAATAAATTCCCCGGTTGTCCCGGTTGCTTGGTTGCTTGAAAACAACCGGGACAGACGGCTATACAATTACATGCCCTCCGAAGCAAGGTAGCGTCCATGAAATTCTTTTACCTAAACATGAACTGGTGAAAAGTTGGTGCACTCTACCTCTGCCCACCCATTCGGATAAATACATGTTGTATTATTTGACTTGTGTCTGAAGACAGCCCACAACTTGTGCCACAACCACGCCGTCTATGAGACGACAACTTAAAACATGACTTCCGCCAGATTTTACTCCTCCCTACTGTTTATCTTCATAACACCAATCATGGTATAATTTACGACGTATAATACATGTCATTAATTTAAAAAGTTTATATTTAATTCTAAATTTAAACAGAATAAAAGGAAGGATGTAATTAGAAGAGTGGTGTTGGCGTATTATTTTGTATAATTAAGGTGATTGATGTGTTCACACTTTCTAAATGAGTGACCTACTCAAACACACGGTAACTAATTACATTATAACTAATTGCATGTATCCAATATTGAGGTCATATTTCATGGCCAGAATCATAAAGAACAAATTCAATGTTATGATATTGATAAAATATTTTTGATGCTTACTTACTTACTATGATATTTTACAGTCGTTTTAGATTACAATTGAAGCGTTCGACATACCTAACTGAAACTTTATGTTCCGCCAAGGGCGAGAAAACTTACACATAGTGAGTGAAACACACAGACATGGTTTTGCCGTATAGATAGAATAATATGTTGCTCAGTAAAAAAAAAATAATAAAAAAAAAACAGAAAACCCGACGGCATAACAAATTATTTATGTAAGAAAAATTGCGCGAATGGTTGTTAACCAACTTAAAATCGTTTCATATCCGTTAACTGTTATTTAAAATGAAAAATTATAAAGGAAACATAAAATAATTTTCTAATACCTATTCAACGATACCCCACTTGATATAGTTCGTCGTTTTTTTTTCTGTTTGACAATATGGCGTCTAGTTGTCGCTGTGGTGAATCTTGGTTACTGCCCCGCCGCACATGCACCCACTCGCATTGGTCTTCACGAGCCGCGTGCGAGTGGCAGTATTTATTTCCTATGGCACGCGCGTACACGCTCATGTACGTGCCTGCATCGACACGTGCGAGCAAATGCGGAGTTCGGTACTGTGCCATAGGAAATAAATACTGCCACTCGCACGCGGCTCGTGAAGACCAATGCGAGTGGGTGCATGTGCGGCGGGGCACTGTCAGGTGTTTAGTAACACTCGCAAGGTTAAGATGAATCGTTTCAAGTAAGAAACATCAATATCGCCTTACGCTTTTAGTCTCTATAAAAACATACATACATTGACTGATACACTCAATACCCTTTGCGTCGCGCTGTCGGGTAAAAAGAGTTATGGTTACGACCTATAGAATTAAACCATAGTTAAAAACGATGACTACACCTACTGAGGCGTATTTACTTAGCTTCAAGGACAAAAGCACTATGCTTCTACGCAGCAGTAACTACGCCAAATGAAACCATGACATCATAACATCATCTGCGATGATATATTAGCGGTGAAAAATTACATCAGACAATGGTTTTCTTTAGAAAAAAAAACAAATGTAAGAAAAACTTTTATTTCTCTCAAAAATTACATTTATTTGCAAAAAAATTTCTTACAAAATTATAACGCTGACTCCACTCAGTCTCTCTCTCCTTCAAATTCCTGCGAACACCATGCTGCACTGTTAAACGTTAAGCGCATTTTTTGGTGCTCACCGAGCGCGCCCATTGGCCGCGAGCGATTACACAAAATGCGCGGCAAAACGGATGCCGCTATCTTATTGGTCCTAATCATAGAGGGAGAATCATAGAGAATCGTGCGTTCACTGAACTGCCTTCTTAAATTAACAATTGAAACAAAATTGGGTGCGTTCACATTCATTACATAAATAATCATTTATTCTTTTTTAATAAATAAATATCAATTCTGCTAGAAAGTTGGCAAGACAGGACTATGACGCATCCGCATCCAAGCATCAAATAAAGTCCAATTTAACTCTTTAAATTAACTTTCTTTTAAAATCTTCAGTAAAATTGTGAACCTTCGCTTTCGAAATTATGTGAATAATACGGAATTATTATGAATAAAAAAGTATAAATAGATCTGTAAATAATTTGAATTTGACGCTTGATATCAATTGATCGCCTAACTAAATTAACGATGGCATTTTGCCCGCATTAATGTTCAGTTTTTCTCCCAACATATCAATACTTACAAGTTACGTAGCATTACAATTCAACTTAAATTACATTACACCCACGAATATTTATGTGGTCATGATAGCGATTACTCCCCATTATCTCTACTCCCTGTCCTAATAAGCGTTTCCTTTCATCCGTCAGGGCTTGTAATGTACTAGATTCTACAATATACATATACATATATGTATAATATTTTAAGTACATAGTTGTCAGTTAGTTGTATCAAGAGATTGCTGCTCTCAGTGCCTCCGTGCTTCGGAGGGCACGTATTTTGCCCAATAAGTAGGAAGAGACAACACAGCGACTTGCGCGTTGTAGGTACGTGTTCCTTTTAGCGCGAAAGTTTTGACAGATGACTCACGCGCGGAATTCGTTCTTGATCCGATTTTTTACGCGCCAATTGTACACTGGCATAGTTCTATACAGCCAACCCATTGTTTTGTAGATGGTATCGCACTAGTTATGGAACAATGATGCTAATGTGAAGATGCAGTGCAATATGTTGAAACCTTGTTGATGCGAGTGTCAGAATTGTTATACAGCTTGTTTGATTGTTCGCATGTTCTCTTTTATATTCCAAGATATTTATGATTTCGTTCTAATTAACCTCGTTGGTCTCGTGGACGCAAACGCGACTGCTACGCTACAGGTCCTGAGTTCGATCCCCGGGTCGGGCAACAACTATTGGGTTATTCTAACTTGAAAGTAGCAGTTCGGAGTCTGGATTTGTGCCCGGTGTATAGCAATAGAGTAACCACCTATTGCATGAGAGCTAAACGTAACTGGTGAAAAGTGGTAGTTTAAAGTGTAAGTAGTGTACCTACTACACAGTACTACACACCTCTGCCTACCCCTTCGAATAAAGATTCGCGCTGTTACGCCTTTAATTCAAAAAAAGAAACATAAATAAGTAATAATCAGTACACCGTTATCAAAGTATCTTTGAAGTTATTCGTGAATATTCTCTCACCCTTGAAAATTCACCACACACCACAACCCTTTCTTTATCCCACGTCCCACAGTCTCCTCTCAGAATGGTAGGCCTAATGCCTTGAAAATTAGCTTACATTAAATCCGATTACAGATTGTAATTAGGTACATAAGATTACCGATATTATCAATGACCAGTGAATGAGAAATCGTTCATACCTATTTCATGTTTATTTATTTCCTCCGCATAGCAACCATGCGCAAATTAAATTAATTTATCATGACGCCAGACCACCATTCTAATACTCTGTTCTAATACCTCTAACATGACACATACTCGTACGTATAAATCAGTCCCAGGCGCTTCCTAGTTAACGCAGAACTAAAACAAGTCACAGACTAAATACGTAAACCTAACCGGCCAGGCTTAAATTAAAACAGGAATTCAAACAGACGTTCGTTTGCCGCGCAATGCTTATTATAACATGGCGATTGTGTTTTTTATAAACATCTTTACTATTTATTTATATCTTTTTCTGCGTCTTTATCGTTCTTTCGTTCTCTACTGCCTCGTAGCTCTAGTGCAGGGATTTCCAAACTGTGTTCCGTAGTCATCAAGGTTTTAAAAAAATTATGCCGTATGCCGTAAGGTTTTAAAAAAATTATGCATAATTTTTTTTCGCCTACGTTTATATAGTAGAAGAGCCGGTGGGAGGTCGTCCTTCACCGATCTGATAACCAGATGAGACGTATTTTTTATCAAATATCTACAGTGGACCCCCGGTAGTCCGACAAACATTTTGCAGGGCAGTGTCGAACTATCGAATTCGTCGGATTATAGAGTACTGCCTAAGACCCCCTATAGTACGGATTTTTTTACAAAAGAGTACCTTGTAATCCGACAAATTACAGATCCAATGATAAGATTCTTTATACATACATATTATATATACATATGTACATATATGTACTCTGAAATACTAATTATACTTCATTATGTATGTCGAATTGTTTCGGACAGCGCTGCAGTACTACAAGCTCTGGACAGTAAGACCTTTCAGTCTGGACTTATACTAGAGTGCCACTTGGCCTTGGAAGGGATTGGCTCGGACAACAGAGTAACCTTGCAATGGATCAGAGGGCACAGTGGCTCCCTAGGTAACGACGAAGCAGACCAGCTGGCCAGGAGGGGATCCGACTCCTTCGCGATCGGCCCAACCCCAACGATACCCTTAGCGTTCAACCAGCTTAGGAACTGGCTACGTCAACGAACCTCAAAGCAACACTCAGATCAATGGGCGAAAGTCAATACGTGCCGACAATCACGGGAAGCGGTGCCCTGCCCCGACGCACGTCTGACTAGGCGATTGTTGTCTCTCGACAGGAGAGCCCTACGAATAATCGTAGGCAACATCACTGGACACTGCCCACTTAACAAACATTTATATGTTCTAGGTACAACCGACAGCCCTCTGTGCAGAGCATGCCTGTCGGTAGAAGAAACAGCTGCCCACGTAATCCTGGAATGCGAAGGCGTGGCTAAACAACGGGCTGAAATCCTCGGAACACCGAGGTCGCTCCGCGAGGCCTGTGGAGACACCAGGAGGATCCTGCGCTTCTGGGCGGAGCTAGGCTGGCTAGACAACTAGCCGGCATTGAACGCAAAATGGCGCTTTATAAAGCGCTAGTTGCGGAAACCGGAGCCCACCACCATAACCATATATATAACCATGTATGTCAAATTTAGTAAATTATACAACAATAGAGAGCTTACGTTTTATTATAAAATTAGGACACGCACTAGGCCGCACGTAGTCAAATTCCAACTAAGCAATCAGAATCAAAACAATACCCTATGCGTCGAGCACAATAGTGATGGTGCGTACAAGTTGTAACTTTGAACAAGTTACAACTTGTACGCACCATCAAATGCGACTCATGCTTAGCGAATACGTATTCAATAATAAATAATAGACCATGTCGGATTACAGGGGGCGCCGGATTAGACAGGGGCCGGACTACCGGGGGTCCACTGTATTTATATAAAAGGAGAAGGTGACTGACTGACTGACTGACTGACTGACTGACTGACTGACTGACTGACTGACTGACTGACTGACTGACTGACTGACTGACTGACTGACTGACATATCAACGCAGGGCCTAAACTATAAGGGTTAGAAACTTGAAATTTTGCACAGGGGTTCCTTTTATAACGTAGGGGAGCACTAAGAAAGGATTTTTGAAAATTCATCCCCTAAGGGGGTAAAACGGGGGTGCAAAGTTAGTATGAAACTTTGCCATTTTTGAAGTCAAGTGGGCAACCCGAACTCGGGCAGACGTCGTTAATGGGTGTTATTCTACGCGAGCGAAGCTGCGGGCGTCCACTAGTTTTTTATAAACAAATATGCCTATAATTGCTTGCCTATCGAAAAGTGCTCATGGCTATTTTTAATTAAATTAACTTTTATCGATTTTTTTTTCATCACCTTCATACTTTTGATAACCAAATGAAATATTTCACTGATAGTTTTTAATACACAGAATATGCCAGGTATGCTTGCCTACTCATTTCAGTGTATAACTACCTGGCAAGCAGGTGTAAACAGGTAAGTCAAAATAGGTGACTCCACTAACTAACTACCACTCCTAACTTATCGAAAGTTATCTCGAATTTTAGATTATTTAATTTCACAATCAGTAAAATAAAAAAATAATAAAATAAAAAAATCGATAAAAGTTAATTTAATTAAAAATAGCCATGAGCACTTTTCGATAGGCAAGCAATTATAGGCATATTTGTTTATGAAAAATATTTGGTAAAAAATACGTCTCATCTGGTTATCAGATCGGTGAAGGACGACCTCCCACCGGCTCTTAGACCAATACAAATTGTCGGACATAATACCGAACATTAAAATTTCAAAACTAAACTAAACATTAAAACTAAGTTAAGAAAGATGTGTTTCAATTATATTACACATTTCTTAAACAAAATGTTCATCAAAGGTTCTTATATAAATTTCTGTGTTGATTTGTAATCATTAATTGGGGTTCCATAAAAAAAGAGGTATTTGATTGGTGTTCCGTTATCTTTCTTTAAGAACCCCTGCTCTAGTTGTCGTAGGCGCGACTACAAATCTAAAGGTCCTGCGTTCGATCCGCGTTTTCACTATTATGCAGCATGTGGCCTAACAATCAATTCTTGGCAGTAACAATCCATCAATTAGACATGACTGATGTACAGACATAGACCAGCACTTGACTTTTTTCTAGACTTACAACAAATTATCGTCATTCAAGTATAGAGTAATAAATCTATGGTCATTCATATTTCAACTAATTTACAAAAATGTATACACTTAAACCTTCCTTGTGAATTACTCTATGAAAACTGCATGTAAGTCCGTTTAAGTAGTTTTTAACTCTCACCTCGCATTCGTATAGATGGAATAGGCTGACATGAATGCAATAAATCTGAATAAACGCTTAATTCTTTATCCATTTGTATCTATATATGCGCAATTGTCAATGTCGCAAGTTAGAAGGGAGATATAGTCGCGAGTGACCATTATAGTAGATGCCGTAGCCGTAGATTGCTTACATACAACAAGCGGTAATAGCTCATTGGTTTAGAATTTATAAAATTTAATTCTTTTAACATAGGATTTTTTTTTAAAAAGCAAATGAAAATCTAAAGTATACTACGCGTTTTTTTATGTTTCAAAAAACTCAAGTTTTCATTGACCATAATTATTATTCAATCTATATATATAAAAGAAAGTCGTGTTAGTTACACCACTTATAACTCAAGAACGGCAGAACAGATTTGGCTGAAAATTGGTAGGGAGGTAGCTTAGAGCCAGGAGACGGACATAGGATACTTTTTATCCCGTTCGACAGCGTTCCCGTGTGACTTGACATGAAACGTCAGTCACTATAAAACGTGGTATAACAAAAAAGAATCAGACTCGGAATAACAAAACGCAAATGACAGCTATGTAATTGACGTATAATGACAGCTATGTAATCTACTATATAAAAATAAGTCGGGTTTTCCTTCCTGACGCTATAACTCCAGAACGCACGAACCGATTTCCACGGTTTTGCATTCGTTGGAAAGGTCTCGGGCTCGGTGAGGTTTATAGCAAAGAAAATTTAGGAAAAATTTCAACAGAAAAGCGGGAAAAATCTTTTTTCACATACAGCGCCATCTCTGATACATAGCATGTACTACAAACCAATATTTTAAGTAGATGGCGCCGGTGCGTGATAGGTAGTGGTAGGGGTAGATGTAGGGGTAGTGGTAGGGGTAGTGTTAGTGGTAGGTGTAGTGGTAGGGGTAGTGGTAGTGGTAGGGGTAGTGGTAGGGGTAGTGGTATTGGTAATGGTAGTGGTAGGGGTAGGGGTAGTGGTAGGGGTAGTGGTAGGGGTAGTGGTAGGGGTAGTGGTAGGGGTAGTGGTAGGGGTATTGGTAGGTGTAGTGTTAGTGGTAGGGGTAGGGGTAGTGGTATTGGTAATGGTAGGGGTAGGGGTAGTGGTAGGGGTAGTGGTAGGAGTAGTGGTAGGGGTAGTGGTAGGGGTAGTGTTAGTGGTAGGGGTAGTGGTAGTAGTAGGTGTAGTGGTATTGGTAGTGGTAGTTGTAGTCCACACACTTACATGAAGTTCTCCCAAAATATTCAGTAAAAATTATTTATATGGCAAAACAACGTTTGCCGGGTCAGCTAGTAAATAATAAACCCCGGTGGCACGCACCAATGACTTTTCTATTTAAGGCGATTTAAGAAATTAAATGTCACTTGCTATAACGGTGAAGGACACATCGAGGAAACCTGCATGCCTAAGAGTTCATCATAACGTTCTCGAAGGTATGTGAAGTCTGCCAATCCGCACTTGGCCAGCGTGGTGGACTAAGGCCTAATCCCTCACATTCTGAGAGGAGACCCGTGCCCAACAGTGGGACAAAGAAAGGGTTGTGATGATGATGATGAAATTAAAATAAAATCCTCCTTTTTTCGAAGTCGGTTATACAATATAAAACTTATTTTGTGTAGTCGTCTTATCAATCAGTTTAAAAACACAGCGTTAGAAAGTTTCAAGGGTATAAATTCCAAGCGAAGAAAAACGTGTGCGTAATTTAATTACCTATCTATGAATTTTACCGAAATATGGCCGCCAAACAATTGATAATTACGCGTGATTTTATGTTAGCGTAATAAACTTGCGTGTGTAATGTTACTTCTTGATCTTTAATTGTAGACGTGGTCTTTGCAGTACTTCAATACACGTCCAAGCATAATTATGTAGTTTTTTATTTTATGTAGAAAACAAACTGAAGACAACAGGCCGCCGCATCGCTACCTGTTACCACAGAGTACATTTTATATAACTGAAACCTGTTACCTGCTGTGTCGCCGCTGTAAGTACCTACGGCATAGAGAAAGGTAGAGATACTTAGCTCAAACTACGGCATAGAGATAGGTAGAGATACATAGCTCAAACTTTTGTTCCACACAGCTTAATCTTCACGTTGCTTCTATTCTTGTACGCTAATACTCGTACATATAACTTCAATCTTTTAGCTATATACATAAAGCTATAAATAGCTGATAAAACTAGCTATAAAAGAAACACTATAGATACTGTTTTGTCTTCTTTATTCAAACTTAATTCAGAATTCGAAATAAAGTAAAAAAATATAGCTTTTTTTTTTGTATGTACTTTAGGGTGTCCCTTATATGACAAAAAAAAATTTTTTTTCGAATTTTGAAATGCATACCCTCTATATCTTTTACAAATTCAAAACCATACTCAACTATAAAATTTTATCTTTTTAGCATGATTGGAACCCGTGCCGACCGAGTCACAAAGTTTATCGAAAATCGTGTTTTCTCCTAATATTTGGTTCTTGTATAAAATTAATAAAAATGCAACAAATTAAGAAAATAAAATATAAAATGAAGTTAGGGAAATATATATATTTATATGAAAACATAAAATCTCAACAATCAGTCAGGGTAACTTCTCTTTAGAGTATGTTTTCTACTGTCCGGATACAAATTTCTATGTTCCTGGACACAATGCAACAGGAATTGTTTTTGCTCTTCTTCAGCCGTGAAAGTCCATGAAAATCTTGCATTAATTTGAGAGCCCTTTCAGCAGTGTCATTTACAACCCTCAAACGACTTATTCTTCTTTTAGCTTTCAGATAAGCAGCATTATGACCCTAAGAAGACAAATAAAGCGATAATTGGCACGCGTTCTTCTTTTGAACATCGCACATTTAAACCTGGTAATAATTTTCCATACCAATGAATTGTGACTAGGGTCAGTAACATTTTTCTGAAAGTCAGTTTTTATTGCTACTGCCCTAGAGTTTCTCGTCTGAGTACGAATTCGCTTGATTGAGGATTTGTTAGTGGGAAAATCATCACTGCTCAGACCATGCGCTTCTACGACCGCTTGAAGAATATAAATAGAGTCTCTTATGCTTAGCTGGCATCGATCTAAGGCTGCAACAAATTTAGGTGTTATTAGATTCTTTCTACCTCTTTTCGATCTTGTTTCAGGACAGGCAACCTCTGGCAAGCTGACTTCAGAATTCAGAATCTGTTTTTCGTCTAAATCTTGTAGATATTCCAAGTTATGTGTAGAAGAGGTCGATGCAATATCAAATAAGTTATCAAGGTCTCTTTCAAATTTATTTTCACGGATTTTAAAAGTCACCTGAGTGTTTTTACAATTTTTTTGCAGTTCCCTCCAAACATGATATAAATCAAAAAGTTTCTTCACGCAGTTAGGTAATGCCTTAGTAGGAATTCTTGCTTTTTCACAAAATATAATGCACTCCCAAATCACAAGATTAGCACTGTCATTAACAGTTAGTTTGACTTCGGGAATATTTTAAAACAAGACACCGAGAACTTGTCGATTAGAAGGCAATTTTGCACTATTTATTTGGTGGCTAGGCAGTCCGATTAGAAAAATACTTTGTTTATCACTGCGTAATTCAACCGATATCTTTATTCAATAAACAATAGCGTACTAATTATCGAGACAATCACGTTTGAAATGACGAATAAAACTCGTAGTATCAGGTCGCAGTGCCGTACCCGCGCAACTTGTATGAACAAACTTAAATCGCTAGTCGGCACGGGTTATCGTTCATATAAAGGGCTAATATTTTTTTCTAGACTATATTGGGTTATTACGAAAGTTTTTAGATGGTATGCGTAAAAAACTTGCGAACTTGAAATTTAAGGGACACCCTAATGTACTTATTGTATGTTGTATGTTGTTTTGGTGTACAATAAAGGCACTTGTCTCTCCGTCTGTCTGTCTACGTAGTAAGGTATCTCAATCGTAGATTGTAAGACTTCAACGAATCTTCGAACACATCTGGCAGCCAGCTACGTCAACCAATCAGGAATCACTATACATGCTTTGTCATAGTCCTGTCATATTTGGAGCAGCTGGGACAACAATGGCATTATGCGTGTATCTGTGGTTCACGTCATGTGAGACTCGCTGGCCCGCTGGGTTTGTTCAAGTGTTCGGCTGTATCATTAACGTTGGAGGGGTTTGATTAAATTTTAATACGATATTAATTGCATTGCATACCGGTTGGTATGTGATGCAAGAATTAATTATGTGTGGTTATATAATAATAATTAATGTATTTGAAGATACAATCAATTTCATGCACTATATTCAAGTTGTCGCAATTAGCTTAACGAAGTAATTTCAAAATATCTGATCATAGGTAAGAAATGATACGAAATAGACCCATGACTGGGTTTCTTTTCAAGGGGATCAAATCTACTCGTAATTTATCATCTTTACTTACCGTAATGAGTGAAGAATCATCAACATTCCTTCTTTAGTTAATGAAAGAGTAGTACAAAATAAAACTTGCGATTTGAACCATTTGAAAATGTTGCAAGATCTAAAATTGTTTTAGCCCTTAAAATTTTATACGCCGTCAAATTCAAATTCTTTATTGCTGTCTGTTGGTAGTTTAAGATGTGGCAGTGTCAAGTATGTATACTCAACAGAAACCCTGCGTGGGTGAACAATACATATATAAATACATGCTATATTTATGCTGTCATACAATTTTAAAATACATAGTAATTAAAATGAAGTGCAATTTTTTTTATTTGGAATTAAATAAAAAATATGCGTTCTCATCGCGCATCTTAAAAGATCTTCGTATCAAAATAGTTTATTACTTAACCGTATTTTTAACAGGTAACGTAACAGGTATTTGTTACTTTCGTTACGGTTAATAACAAAATCCTATTTAAGTTAATATAAGATGGTTGATGGTTGGTTGTTGGTGTCGCAAGCAACAACCGCGGGATTCGCCACACATTAAATGTGAGGTAGGTTCATTGGCGTTTGCACAATCAGCTGGTTGTAGGCACGATTGTTGAAATTTTGTATATTTTTATATTTTGAAGTAAAACTTCAACTTCTTTACGCACGCTTGACGTGGTGAGTGAGCTGGTGAATGCGTGACGAGAGCGTTACGAAAAGTGTGATCGGGCGAGGCGAACGGAAGTTTATAAGGAGATATAAGTTAGTAACTATTTATACGAAGTTAGTTACTAATCATAAAATTGCGTTGCAACCTACTTGCACAGTTCGTCAGTCAACTGAGCAGTCAGCCAGGACTGCTCAGCCAGTTTAGTGAGACGAGAACTAGTTTTCGAGTTATTACTTGCGGATTTTTTTGTAGAGTTTTGATTAGTACTGTATGTAAAAAACTAGACGTTTCAGAGGAAATGTAAACTGACTCCACTCATAATCAGAAAATTCAGAAACCTCTCACCTATTCCGGCAGAGCCCTTTCAAGTTATGTATGAGACATGTAATGTAATGTCCATAGCCCAATGGCTCGCGTCGATTCAATGTGATCGAAAGAGTTAAGCAACGACGGGCGCGGTCGGTTTGTGGATGGGTGACTGCTTGTGGCATAATTTCATGGATGCTACCGTGCTTCGGCGGACACGTAAAACTGACGGTCCCGGTTGTTTTCAATGGTGGAAACTGTCGTTAAGCCTTGTTGAAGAACTTCGGGTGGCTTGAGAACATTCGACACTGGGTTGGCCACTAACCCCTCCACCAATCCGCATTGGAGCAGCGTGGTGGAGTATGCTCTAGCCCTCCCGCAGCAGTGTCTGTGGGGGAGACCCGTGTCCAGCAGTGGGACGTCTATGGGTCGCAGCGTCCACTCTACCAGCTGCACTTGTTACCGAACATGGTCGCTGTAAAAGGAGGCATGAAAGCGCAGCCACAAAAGTGAAATGACAGCGCCACTCAGTTCCACTCTGAATGATCGCTTGCATAATTAGCGCTTTACGCTGGATGGAAGCTGGCAGACGCATTGTGCGTGACCGCCCGGGCAGACGCCCGGTGGTAGACCCTGTATACGGGTTGAGAAAAAGCAAGATTGGGTCCAAAAATAATTAAATTTGCGAGCCGAGTAAAAAACGCGTGTGCCCGTGACGGATGAATTTATTGAGAGAGAGATGACAAGTTGTACAAATACAGAATAGTAGTAAAGGTACAGATAACAAAAAACGTCAATGTAGGTAATACAAGTTAATGTTTCCAACACGGGTACAAAGTACCAAAAAAAATGCTCCGAAGTTCAGAATCTTAAAATTAGAATAATCAAAAGTATTATGCGGCGGCAGCGGATTATAATACATATATCCGAAAGTCTTGAAAATATGTTTGTCAGTCGCCATATACTTAGCTTATACTTACAGGTACAATTTGTGACGTACTGGCATTTATTTATCTGTTATTATGTCGTGTCGTGAGGCAGCTGCATTGAAGTCCACGCCCAGCAATGGGTTGCACATCACCGCACATGGCATGTAGAAATTCTAAACTACTTACTAATTTGTACGAGATTCGGAACGTGAAATATGCTCTGATGCTCTGACTGACCCGGAAAGTCTTCACGAGACATTAAGCTCGAAGTGGATAAGATTTGTAAGCTTCTATTGTAACGGTTGGTAGGTCAAGATTCGAATCCCGATTAAAAGGAAATATCAGCGCAGGAACATTTTAATAAAAAATTATGGTTTTGCTCTGCATTTGATTGAGTGACCAGTTAATTTCGTCGCCGTCTTCATGTTTCTTATAAAAATCGGCCAAGTGCGAGTCGGACTCGCGCACGAAGGGTTCCGTACCATTATCTAAAATAAACGGCAAAATAGTCATGTCTGTTGTTTGCCCCCCAAACCCACCTTAAATTTTATTTTTTTCTATTTTTTAGTATTTCTTGTTATAGCGGCAACATAAATAGGTACATCACCTGTGAAAATTTCAACTAGGTACCTATCTATCTATCACGGTTCATGAGATACAGCCTGGTTACAGACAGACAAATGGACGCACGGACGGACGGACAGCGAAGTCTGAGTAATAGGATCCAGATTAACCCTTTGGCTACGAAACCCTAAAAACGAAATGTTTACACAAATACTTTAAAGTCAATATCGGTGCGCCAGTTAACAACGAAATACAATATAACCGACACAACGCAATAATACAACCCCATGTGCGTGCAAATACAAATACCTACACTGAACAAATCAGAAAACCTAACTATTTGACCTGCCGTGCCTGCCCCGGCTGGGAATCGAACATAGGACCCACGGCTCCGCATTCAGGACATTCACCTAGTGACGAATCTTCTAGAAGGCCTTCGAACGGTATTGAGTAGCAATATTTCACCGCCAGCCCTTTTAACGCACGCGACGCAATACGATTTCGTAAAGACATAGCTGACTTATGGAGTCATAGGATTGTGCCTCCGCAGGGCAATAATTCAAGATCATGACTCACTTAGATTTAGTAAGCAGAAATGTCTTACAGTCGTTAAGCCTTGTCGAAGACCTTCGGGTGGCTTGAGAACATTCGACACTGGGTTGGCCACTAACCCCACCACCAATCCGCATTGGAGCAGCGTGGTGGAGTATGCTCTAGACCTCCCGCAGCAGTGTCTGTGGGGGAGTCCGTGCGTGCCCAGCAGTGGGACGTCTATTGGACGTCTAATGACAAATACAAAAAAGAAATCAATTTCAAAATTTATTCAGTATACATATCCTGAATAAATTTTGAAATTGATTTCTTATAGGTACATACCTATACTATAAATTTCACGCGGGCGAAGTCACGGGCAGCAGCTAGTTAAAAATAATCTTAATAATTTTTACGTGTCATCCCCATCTAAACTTCTATACTAATATTATAAAGATGAAAGATTTGTTTGTAATGTTTTCACACAAAAACTAATGGACCGATTTCAAAATTTTTTTCACCATTAGAAAGCTGCATCTTCACTGAGCGACATAGGCTATATAATATTATTAGGTGTAAACGAAACTATTGTTATGTCTAATTTCATACGGGCGAAGCTGCGGGCGTCCACTAATTAAAAATAATCATAGCTAATATTTTTTGGGTGCCATCCCTATAAATCAATTAAAAAAAATACTATGCATAAAATTGCCATTTAAAAGACACAGAAAACGCGAATTAAGCTGAAATTACTTTTCGGATACTCTTAAGTACTCAGGTAGGTACTCAGGTATCCAGCCTCCACAACAATGAATAACGGCCCGTGTAAGGAAGCGAGGCGTAGCTACCATGCGTCTGCAATGATTCACCTCAACTGCCTCAAACATCGAGAGCCTACCCACTACACCAGATGCATATATTCGGTGACACCGTGAAGGTCTTTATGACCGTAAAGCAAAAAACCACAGATTGCTCAAACTCACAAATTAAAAAAAAAGTGTATTTCAAATTCAAATGTTTTGTCATTAAAAGAGATACAAGGAAAATGCAACAAAAAGAAAAAAATATTAAAACAAAATGACAACAGGGGCTGTCTCAGCTGTATTTTATAGGTGTGCATACATTTATGGCCATCTATACTTACTAATATTATAAATAATATTATTTGTTTGTAACGTTTTCACACAAAAACTACTGGACCGATTTCAAAAATTCTTTCACCAAGAAAGTTGCATCTTCATTCTTCACTGAGTGATAGACTATACTAATATTACTAGGTGTAAACGAAACTATTGTTATGTCTAAATGTCCACGCGAGCGAAGCTGCTGGGCGTCCACTAGTATTATATAAACAAGATACTATGACCTGTGAGAATACCTACAATATCGAATCAATCTGATATCAATTTACCAATAAGACAAATATACTATGACCTGTGAGAATACAATTCTACCAATAAGTTTGAACTTCGACTTTATAACACTCTAACAAACGCTTGTTTCTTTACAAAATAATTACCCCAAGCGGGAATCGAACCCACTATCCCAGCTAGTGGTTGAATAATCATATTACGCGTAATTACGTCGGATTGCATTAAAACAGAGATGTTGGCTTGGGCGCGAGTCTATTTCGGTTGGTACAAGGTTGAGCAAAAAATAGCTTTAGATTTATATGGACCGTATGACTTCGCTCGCTTTCGCGTACGGTTCGTGAATACACGTGGCTGCTGGCCTTCTATCCATCCATACATCCAGTCTCGGGAAAATACTTAAAAAAAATCTATACTAATATTATAAAGAGGAAAGATTTGTTTGCAATGTTTTCACACAAAACTACTGGACCGATTTCAAAAATTCTGTCACCATTAGAAAGCTGCATCTTCACTGAGTGACATAGGCTATATAATATTACTAGGTGTCTATACTTTACAGATTCAGAAGGCACAGGACCGGTCGGAGTGGCGTCGTTTAGGAGAGGCCTATGTCCAGCAGTGGACCAATAAAGGCTGATGATGATTATGGTGATGATGATGATACTTTACAGGCTCTCTTTACGTGTCATTATGTAAAATCAGTGTTGGGTGAAAGGTATGCATAATCTTACGACTTCTATACTTTTCAGACTCTTTCTTTACGTGTCATAACTATAGGGTTTTCCATTAAGGGCGGGTCGATTTTAAAATTGAATAAAACAAGTTATATAAGAGATATCAATAATGTTTCATCTATATTTGAGAGCCCTATCAATGCCATTATGGGTGAAATATAACATCGTTCAAATGACCACCGCGGCTTCGCTTGGTGGCGCGTATTCTAAAGGTCCAATTTTCGATGACTTTGGCGCATAAATCAGGCTGAATTTGACCGATGGCATCGATTATGTTGTCTTTGAGGGCCGCGGTGGTTTGCGGCTTATTCGTATAGACCTGTGACTTAAGAAAGCCCCACAAGAAAAAGTCTAAAGGTGGCCAATTCACGTCGCCTCTGCGCGAGATAACCGTGCTATGAAACCGCTCGTGCAGAATATCTATCTATCTAATAACTTTATTTGGATGTATTGACACCTCGTGAATCTCGCGTGGATTGATGTCGTCCCAAATCCGGCAATTTTGCTTATTCACGTACTTATTCATCCAAAAATGGGCCTCATCGCTAAAGATGATTTTTCGACCAAAATTGGCTACTAGAGAACACCCATTTTGATAATAAAGTTTTATCATTTGTACGTGTTGCTCGACGCTGTAACTTGCCATGATGATTTGGCTTTTGTGACTGAATATAGGACGATATTTTGACAGAAAGTAAAATAAACAATATGGCCGCCACGAGGTGTGTAAATCAACCCGTCCTTATTGGAAAACCCTTTATAATGTAAACCCTCCAATACCTACCTTAAAGATCTTATACATTCCAAATTCCAACGTACCTACTCGGAACGGAACGTAGCTATAAAATATATACAAGATTTCGGTCTGTCGGCCAAACAGAGCGATAGTGGGTGGTTAAACTGTGATATAAGCATGACAGCCATATTTTTTATGATGAAAGTAGAACTGGGCGTGGTGTCCACCACTTACTTTAGTTATTTTTTAAAAGACTCACAGCTCGCGTCAATTGTACCGGCCTACTTTATCGACTGAGTTAAGCAACGTCGGGCGCGGCCCATCCAGCATGTGGACGGGCGACCGACTCCTACCTCGTGGCGAAAATATAAAAAAATGTACCTCATCCGGGATTCAACCGGAACCCACGGCACAGACCGACGCGCCACTGAGCTAATCTAAATTAATTCGTAAATCTACTCGTACGTTTTTTTAATAATCATGATATTAAAATTTGAATTTATTCCCACAGATAAAATAAAATCAACTAAAGATAAACAAACACTTTATTCTCAAAACATTAAAAGTACAGTAGAAATCATAGTTAGTCTTGAATGTCTTGATCCATGGGAATGAACATGGTGAATATTTGTAATTTCTTGCAAGCCACCTATGAACATACGGAAATACGGAGCTTACTATTATGTCTAGCTACTATATGGAC
Organism: Carterocephalus palaemon; assembly: GCA_944567765.1. Lineage (NCBI taxonomy): Eukaryota > Metazoa > Arthropoda > Insecta > Lepidoptera > Hesperiidae > Carterocephalus > Carterocephalus palaemon. The sequence continues at coordinate 7,389,986 of OX155664.1, forward strand.
ATTACGTACCGGCGTCTAAGTCTGAGCTTGAATGCGCAACCGAAATTAAAGTATCAACCGCGGCGAGCGGGTTGTGAGTCGTAAGCGCTGATTGGTTCGCCAGCCGTATTACGGTCCCCCTCTCTGATACCCCATGCGCATCTATCCCCTCCGAATTTCGTTCAGAGCTACACTTCCGTGCCGACGGCATCTCATAGTTTCGTGAGTCCCAGTTCAAACGCCACAGTTGCTTTTCTCAGTCAAGTATGTATTGTATTGTAAGAGTAAACTCACCGGGGTCCTACGATGGAGCAGGGTCCCCACAGGGCTGGGGATCTTCGTGGGGGTGCCCCCGCGGGGGCTGCGTGCTGGGGACAAACGGTATATTGATCACTTGTCGATACTCACATTATTGACATAATAAATTTTACTAGAGGTTATATCAAATTAAATCAGAATTCATAAGGCCAGCAGCAGTCATTCAGCTGTTTAAGAGGAAATCGGACCACCGTACAGCCCATACAAACGTATTTTTCTGTTTCCTCCCTGGATATTAACATTAAAGCAAATATTTTTTTACGAAAACAACACGTCGGTATGGTTTTTTTTTTAAATAAATTAATTACTATAGATGTTATGAAGCTTCAAAAACGACAAAATCTACCGATAAATATGATCGTTTACAGACATCGCGAAAACCAAATAAAATGCAAATTAAGAAAAAAATAAAAACATACCGACATAGCCAAGTTCCTTATTTATAACTATCTTGTAAAAATTTTAAAATCCGTTCAGTTTTAGTGGAGGGAACATAATAATACTGAATGCCGATTTCGTCAATTTTGTGTAGGTATTATTCTAGTCCTAGCTGCAGTTCTCCCGCTCACGTTATAAGGGGTGAGACGACAGCCCAGCGAACGCCAATAGTTTCGATTTAAATTGGATTTTCAAATGTTCCTGCGCTGGTATTTCCTCCTAACAGCTACGTATAAAATAATTGGAATATTGCAGCACTGTATGGTGTCCTACTTACAATCATATACACAGAATCGAATCGAAAGAGTGAGTAATTATACAAAGCATGATTAAATTTTTGTTTTTTATATTATTAGATTTTTAATTATACTACTACTAAAGTACTATCGCCTTCAATTCGTCGTTGTCGACAATAGTTAATAGCGAGGCTCGTTCTTCAACTTTCTTCCAAATTTAAAACGATTGAAACAATAATGGACAGTGTTTATGCCAACAGTAACACTGTTTGCGGCCCCGTACACGTCGTTAATGTTTCGTGTTGTTTGCGCAGCAGTATTTCCACGCAGGCACTCATGTTCGAAAATTGTACGAATTTTCAGTTTACACAAGGCGCCAAAAGCTATCACAATTTCACAAAAACAAAACACTACCTAAAAACAAATGACTGAATTTGAAATTAAAATACCTAACACGGCTTATAAATAAAACTTATTTGAATTTCGAATTGCGCGCCAATCAACAGATAATTAAATCTGAAAATTCTGCTTACTTAATGTCCAACTTCATACGTAAAGACCTATTGTTAATTGAACTAACATGTAATATTGTTTCATACTTTGCCTTATAATATTTAGATTATTATTTGCAAATTAAAACTGCAACGTAGTCTTTCCAATATCTAAGTAAAGTCTCCAGAAAAAACAGTTCAAAATAACTGACTTGGTCCAATATTTTGTGCTAGAAAGTAGAATCCATGGAATTCTGATGAAATGTGCATTAACGTATTCAGTTCAATTAACGTAAAGCAGACGTAGTTATATCTTGTTTATTAATCTATTGATGTGATTTTGTTCTATAAATAAAAGATGACATTCGTAAATAAATAAAATGAAATCTGTGAGAAAAGTTGTATACGTAACCACTAACCAACACTAGTCTGTTCAGTAATTGGGTCAGGGTGAGACGAACAAGGTTTCAGATAAAATATTCGGATTTCAAATCGAATACAAGGGTGAGGAAGTAATTGAACATATCACATGAGTTATAGTAAACAATTTTCAATTTAATTTAACACATAAAATCAAATTCGTTTTTTCCGTATTTAAAGTCCGTTTATCTTAAGTTGTCTTAGTTAGGCTAGCAAAAATTAGCTTAGGCTAAACAATACACTACTTGTTATTGAAATATTAGTTTAAAAAATAATTTATAGTAAACAGAAAACAGTTCTGTTCTTGCGTTAGGTAAATGACTATTTATCCATTCCTTATCCATTATACATTATTGTAGTTATTTACTATTTTTATATCACAAATTACGACAAAAAGACACAGTGAGATTGTTTACTAAATATGAGAAAACGAATATCTCAAACATGTAATATCCTGAAAAAGGACGTTGTATTAGGAATTTGGGATACTAGGTGATAGTTTGTATGAAATTTTTACAGCCGCGACACAGACGTCTATAATAATTTCACGCGAGCGAAACTGCGGCCACAGAGTTTTGATCAATCAGAAATACAATCTATCTATACCACATACATACTAATAAAAATATTTACGACACTTATTTTTTGACGTTGCTAGTAGCATTTTTACCAAATTATTTTTGTCTATGACAACTTAAACGTTTTTTTTTTTCAATGGAATAAGCTAAAGGAGGAAAACATCGACGAAGACAGTACTTGAAATTCTAAATCTATTTTTATTTTTAACTCTTTCAGCTTTATTTTTATTCTCTCCATCAGATAGCTAGAGAAACGTTATATCCCCAGAAGTAGGATAGGTAGTTCACAGCGATACGAGTTCAACGCCGCTAACGGTTTAGGTAATCCACTGGTCTATTCACTTATCGCCACGCCCGTATCATTTCTAAATTGAAATTTATGTAATTTGTGACTTGTCAGGTTTTACAGAGGGTGCATTACGACTGCTTATTTCGTGCCAGTTTTAATACATCACAGAGAAGAGAACGTACTGTATCTCTCTATGAAACCTAGTTTTTATTACTTACTTACTGCATAACTTGGCTCATTACTGAAAACAGCTATTCTTTCCGAATTATAAGGGTGAGACCTAAGACATAATTCACAGCTATTCAAGGGTTATCAAGGTATCATCCACCTCGATAGGTACCTCATTTAGTTCCATGCCCAGCCTCTCCTTTCGAAACGTTGTCTATGATCAGAGACTCCTTGGGCGAAAAAAAAACGATGATACTTACTCGTTTTTTTTTAAAACAAGATTTTTTCTCTGTTGTGTTTTCGCTTGAACGCTATTACCACAGCTAACAATTTAAGATTGAGAAATTTGTAGTAAAGTAATGTAATGTCTGTGGTAAGCTCCCGTGAATGCGGTTTGAATGCCGAATGAAAGTTCGGCAATCTGAATAGTTACGGTAAAAGTGATTTATCGTTAGCGTAATCTTGGTTAAATGTTAGATGCTAGTAGCGGGAGCAGGTATATACAACTAGTGGTCGCCCGCAGCTTCGCTCGCGTAGAATTAGACCCATTAACGACGTCTGCCCGCGTTCGGATTGCCCACTTGACTTCAAAAACGGCAAAGTTTCATACTAACTTTGCACCCCCGTTTTACCCCCCCTTAGGGGGTGAATTTTCAAAAATCCTTTCTTAGTGCTCCCCTACGTTATAAAAGGAACCCCTGTGCAAAATTTCAAGTTTCTAACCCTTATAGTTTAGGCCCTGCGTTGATATGTCAGTCAGTCAGTCAGTCAGTCAGCTTCTCCTTTTATATATATAAAGATATACATAGATTACTCAAACAATCTAATAATGCGGCCACACGGATACGAATAGCGAAGACTCGAGCCTAGTTAACTATTATTAGCCCTATCTAAAAAGCAAATGAGCGTCCCACTGCTGGAAACCGGCACTACTAGGAAGGCCTGGAGAGTCCACCACGCTGCTCCAGTGCATATAGGCTATAAAATAAGTCTAGTTCTTTTAATTTCACACTACTTTCTTTCGCGCACCTTTTAAAAAAAAAATTTCAAAAAAAGTTACAAAATTTTCTCTTCACGTTTAATATATTTATCTAAACTCCGTTTTTCTTGAATTGTCTTATTTGGTAAACAATCTTGGCACTATTATTTATTGAAATATTAGTTAAAAAATAATTTATAGTAGAAAAAAAAACAGTTTTTGCGTCAAATGACTACATACTTTAAATTTTTTCATTTTGTGTTTATCTTATTTTTTAATCATAAATTACGACAAAAACACACTGTAACATTGTTTAGTAAAGAGGACGCGTCTGAAAGAACGGAGTACAGTCCGGCCTTTAAGCGAGTTCAACTCCAGTTTTTTTTTTATTACAATAAAAGTTAGCAGTTCTGTATTTTTAACATTAAAAGTACCTTTCGAAAATCGAATAGCATTTAATAGCAGTCTGGGGATAATTAATCGATTGGTTGGTGCTGGTGCTGACATTGATCTACGAGTATTTTGCACAGAAAAGAAAGTTGGTATCTAACTAATTGTATTGTTTCGTTGTTGTAATATTATTACTAAATAACTTTTGTCCGTCACGCTTGTTACTTTTGAATAAATATATATGTAAACTAACAACGGCATATTTATAATAAAAAAAATAGAATTTTCAAATATAGATGATTATAAAACAAGGATGGCTTGTTATATTACTAGTGGCGATTTCCTTAGGTAACCTAACATACTAACTTCATAAAGGTGATCAGGATTGCTTTACATTCGGATGCTCAACCCTTGCCGTGCCAACGTAAACCGATGGAAATCCTTTGCCGTGCCGCGTCGCTCGTGTGCGTCGGGCATAAGACGTACGAGGCTACTCTTCAGTGACTATGGCCACAAAGTAGATATTAGGAACAGAGGCTAAGCTTCTTAAGAACGTGCAAAATTGTTACCTATTTTGGTAGGATTGTCACAACAGGTTAAGACAAATTAAAGAAATCATTTGTTAAATAGTTTTATTATTCAGAATATAAAAAGAATACTACAATAAAAACTAATACAGAATAGAAAATAGAAAATAACATACTTTACAAATTTCTTACTCTATTAATTTTATTTTTATATATATTTTTTTTAATATTTTATTATTTCTTTTTATGGTATGGCAAATTCTAAATCTAATATATAGTTTGTTCAAGTAATGTATCGGGAAACACTCACATGGCATATCAAATCCTAGCTGCAGCGTCAGGTTATAATCTATCATATTATTGTACTGTCACCGAAGTTACGCAGGAATAAAAATTTCAGTTCAATAAGACATCTGGATGTGGTTCAAATTACTTCAAATCTCACTTGCAATACTTAAACTTAAAACACATAGTACGTACCAACCCACCCACATACCTACAAATGTTTAGTAAAAGCTTATAATAATAATAAAAAGGTAAAAACACACCGTGTAGTACCCATTTCTTATTAAAAAAAGGATCATACTATAAAATAAAGGTACTTACTTGAAAAAGTAATAATCAAATATTTACTTACCTATTGCACTCCTTGGAATAGTTAAAGTATGGTATATTTTTATTTTTTATAGCATTATTCATACACCCAGTACAATATACAACCATTATTATTAATACCACGTTTTTATATTAGATATTCAAACTTGCAACTAACAAAACCAACAATGTGCGTAGCGATTACCCTGAGATAGTCAACTTGATGTGTCAACCGGTTTTTTCCACTCTCGCCGCGTACGCGACAAGCGGCCAGTGGCCACGCACAGATGTCCCGCGTGCTTGTAGGAGTGCAACCGATTTGCACGTTCTTAAGAAGCTTAATCTCTGTTCCTAATATCTACTTTGTGCTATGGCCGGCGGTCGTCGGTCCGCGACATTGCCCTACGCCAGACCGATACGGAAGTACAGCTCCACAGACGTTTTCCAATGGAAATCCCTTGCCGTGCCGCGTCGCTCGTGTGCGCCGGGCATAAGACGCACCAGGCTACTCTTCAGTGAGTAATCCTTGTAATCCAACGTGTCGTGTTACCACCGTATACCTAGCGGTCGTCGGTCCGCGACATTGCCCTACGCCAGACCGATACGGAAGTACAGCTCCACAGACGTTTTCCGATGGAAATCCCTTGCCGTGCCGCGTCGCTCGTGTGCGTCGGGCATAAGACGTACCAGCTACTCTTCAGTGAGTAATCCTTGTAATCCAACGTGTCGTGTTACCACCGTATGGCCGGCGGTCGTCGGGCCGCGACATTGCCCTACGCCAGACCGATACGGAAGTACGGCTCCACAGACGTTTTCTAACGAGATTAACCGCTTTGCTTACTTATTGCGGACTGCATTATACCGGCACGGACAAAGCGAACAAATATGATCCTCCCATACTTGTTACCTCGAGGTAACAAGTCACTCAATGTAGTTAAGTAGATCTTTAGTTTGACAATTTTCATCAGTGACCTAAAATTTGATTTTTTACAAAAATGATTGTATGAAAACCTTTTCAGGTAGGTACATAGTTACTTCTATCTTTGGTTAGTCATAAATATGCCTTCGAGAACATTATGAAAAACTCAGGCATGCAGGTTTCCTCACGATGTGTCCTTCGCTGTTATAGCAACTGAAATTTAATTTCTTAAATCGCACATAACTTAGAAAAGTAACTGTCGCGTGCCGCTGGGGTTTGTACCCTGACCGCCCGAGTGAGAGGCGATCGATAACCACTGGGCTGTCACCCTTCTAGTCTAGCTAGAGCAAAGTTGAGCAAACCAACCACGCTGCTTCAATGCGGCATCTAAGGACTACTTTAATTTAATTACTCAATGAGTAAACGTCAACATCGTGAAACTTATTTAATAAACATAATGTGATTGATACTGTTTTCCCCGACAGTGTGAAAGTGAACGAGGCGAAAGGCCCACTAATGTGGGTGCGTAGTCAATTAAAAAAGCCATTTTACATTGTACGGTACGTACTTAAACTACCTGTTTACTTACTTTTGTATGTAACTACATAGCAAGTGAAAATTTGAAAAATAATGACTAAATGGATGCAACATCATTTTAGACTAATTTTTTTTAAAAAAAAGCTTTTATACTAACTTTTTATTTTTATTTTCAAGCATTGTCATAGGAACCTAATATGTGTGCCAAATTTCAGCTCGATAGCTTCAGTGGAAGTGGGTGAAATATTGATTGCAAGATTCCAGGACAAACATGAATGAATACATACATACGAGTGAAGTTAAATAAAAGCTTTTAAAAATTACGGTCAAATTTCGACCACTCGATGACGACTAGCAGATATTATTTATTTTTTGATTGCAGCTTTTGCTATACTATTTACTATCTAACTAACACTATCACTAACGGCCCCCAGTTTCCATACTCACTAACGAACTGACCAACTAACGTTCTTATTAACTCTCGCCCTGCTGACTGGGCTAACCGATATCCTTTTTTTTATTGTAGGGGGAAATCTTCGAAAGAACCCCGACCACTCTAGGGGAAGAGGCCGCGGTACGTGAGATTTCTACTCACTAAAACCCCCTCGGCAGCCTTCTACTAGCACATCTAGGGAGACTCCGGGATCTCCTACGGAACGCACCTAACCTAGTCCCTATTTATTAGTCTTATTGAACTAACCAATATCCTAGTCCCTATTTATTAGTCTTATTCAAAGTCAGTCACAGTTATCATGGGCGGCAGCGGATCGGTGGTACTGCAAGCTTGTTCGCTATTTTAAATCCATAAAAAAAGCTACGATGAATCAACTGACTTAACCAGTACATTTCGTATTTTTAACAATTTTTGTGTTTTTAACAAGAAATTCAGGTAATACTTAATTGATTATTTATTGACTTTTAGCTTAGAATGACAGGCGAGTTCTAATAAAACATCGCGCTAGGTCACGTATGGTTACGTCCTGTAGCGTTTAACTATTCACATAATACTAACTACATATATTGGAATATCTCAATCATCTATAATCAATAACCGGCATGTTTCGTTATTTCTACTTTAACTATACTAATAACTAACTATAAATATACTCTGCAAAACCGAATGCACTATCGCTGCCATAATCTTATCTGTAGCGATAACTAACATCAACGGAAATACGTCTTCATCGCGACATATTAAAGTTCATTTTACAATGATACGTACACTTCCGTTGGACAATGCCAAAAGACATTATCAGGGCGTACGTACACGTTGACGTTGTTATAAGGTATTGTTTATTTATTAAGCTGATTGCTTTTCAAATAAGTTCAATAACAAGGTACTTTGCTCACGTAATTATGAAAAGTAAGCTGTTACTAACTTACTAAAGATGACACATTTGTTAGGGATGACACATTTTTCCAATTTTATTTTTATACTATAAGTAGTCCATTCTATATTAATTTATTAGTACTCAAATGTACACTCGACGTAGTACCGAACGAGTGTTTGGTAGTTGGGTACCCTCCCCTCGCCCCGCTAACCTCGCACGAGATCTGTCTAAATTATGTCCGATGGCCGACTGTATGAAATAATAAATACTAGTCTGTAACATTCTTTCGAAGTCAATAAAATTTCACCCCAACAATAAATCTTTTAACAATAAAGTCCAATAACCAAACATTTTTAGAATCATGGCATGTATTTAAGATAATGTTCAACATTGGTACAATACAGATTTCTTTCACAAAAAAAAACATTGGGTAATTAACATTTGGATAATGTTTTTACATTAGTTATGCCTGAAATAGTATTTTATTAAAATAATACAACTATCCAGGAAGAAGATGAAAAAAAAGAGTGCACAAAAGTACCTTAATTTGTATAAATGTTGACATAGTTAATGGCCAAAGTAGTAAAATTCTAAAAAAAAAAAAACATAAATTTCAACAACTTTGAGAACCCTAAAATGAAGAGTATATTTCTTGCAGCTTGACATCAGAACTACCTTAGATCAATGGGTTATACACTATTTACAAAAGACATTTATGAAAACATTAAATTCATATTTTAATTTAATTGGTCTTAATTGTCATACACAATAAAACACGTTTTATAGTGCACAGATTGCCTTTATCTAACTGGTTTGTTTACATTGCATTAGTATAGATGACTCACATACTCTAGGTAGTCATATTGTACATCATATTGATGTAATTACTGCAACTGACATAATTTATTGCAATCAATTTTTTAGCAACTGAAAAGTCTCCTCATCATTTAAAAAAAAAAATTCCCTTCACCATACCCAATGTGTATCTGAAATTTGGTTGTAACTGGGCATGAGATACTCATACATATCATTAGAAGAAAAAAAGAGTTTCTTCCAATTAAAATAATTAGGTATTTTCTCCAGGCTGTCCTGCAGTGGGCCACTCGAGATACAGACAAATTAGGCACTTATAAATGAGAATTTAGATATGTATCTAACGTATTATTTAGACTACAAGTTGTATAATTATAGAAAGCCTAAAGATTATCTTATCTTATTCCATAAAACTTAATTCAAGCAAATCTTATCCCAAATCAAATTGAAGTCAATTGAATTGTCAATGTATAACAATGGTCTATTGTTAATTAAATGATTCACATAAGGAAAGTAATGTATACTTACGTTTTCCTGGAAGATGTCTCGGGCTGAGGGGGGGTCGGTCTTCAACAGAAAATGTGCTATTCAAGTCGGTGTCCTTGCCTATATTATTATTGTACTTCTTGACACTGTCTGCCCATTCCTGGATCCATGTTTTGTCTCCCTTACACCTATTCAGACTTAAGTACGATAGTTTACCCACGACTTGTTCTGTAGGGATTTCTGTGATGTCATCCCGAAGTCCTAGTTTCACACTCTTCATGACTGTACTTTCGAATTCTGTGTCTTCTAGTATATCTTTACCGCTTGGCAAGGAGACAGGGACAGATGACTCTCTCGACAGCCTGTGAACGTAATCTGTTTGGTCTATTTCGGACTTTGCGAGACTACATCGTCTGCGGACTGGCATCTCAATTTTAACAGGATATTTTGAGCTTAGCACACCCGACGTTGTGACAGAGGTAAAGCTTCCAACATCAGGGTCCACTTCATATTTCGGTGGAGACTTCGGAAAGGTCTTTTCCGTAATAGTTCGAACTCTATTCTTGATTTTTTCTAAGTAACTTCTAGTAGACTTTATTTGTTTGGATGTCTGAGCGGCTAAGTCATTCTCGGTTGGAGATTCATAGCAGCAAGATATTTCTAGAACATTCTTGTCTTTTGATACCTTATTTGGTATCTCTACAGTGTTTGGTACTAAAGGACTTCTTAAGGCTACATCTCGTTTCGGCTCCTTAGTGATAACTCTTTGAGGTTTGGGGAAGTCAAAGACAAGATCTGGATCCCCTTCTTTTTGCTTTCTGAGAGTATCCTCAATTTCTTCACTAAGCAGATCAGAACCAAATGTCCTATCTATACTCATTCTAGCTTTCTGTTCTTCAGTATAATTATCTGCTTCAATAGTATAAGTGCCAGTGGAGGAATTATTTGATTGCCGATCAACATCATCATCGATGAATAACTGCTCATGTTTTGGAGGGCATTTCTTAAACAGTAAGTCTGGGGTTTCTGACATGGCTCTCGGCTTTCTATTAAGTGGACTTTTACATGGTTCCGGAGTGGAGAGACCATTGTCTGGAGTAAGGATGTCTAGTTCTGGGCTAGATATGTCTGTTAGCATTGCACCTTCAGGACTGCGGTCAATTATATCAGCCATGGGGTGTTTACTATAGAAGCTAGAAGGAAGGTTACCATAACTCGGTGTCCGATGGACGTCTCTGACATAGGAACTGTTTGCAGTTTTCAGGGGCAGGTTGAGACTTTGGCGGGTAAAAGTGTCACTTCTGGACATTATGCTATCAACTAAAGGACTTCTGGACGTACGTTTCGGTTGGAACAAGTCACCGACAGGGGACTTCGCTTGCCTGTTGATTGTGGGGCTAGTGATGTGCGTTTTATCGATACTTTGAGCTAGCGGACTGCTTCGGAGTTTGACAGATGATACGTTACTGTCTTCTTGGTCGGAGGAGAAGTAACCTTCGGAGTTGTAGCCCTGGGCTTTTCGGGGCAGTTTCCCGCTCATTGGCGGTCGCTGTGCCGCAGGGGAGGGTCGTGTGAGGCTCGCAGACATGGACTGGACTCTCTGGTGGCGAGCCTGCGATTTCTTCGCTAGCTCCTCCAACCGCCTGTTGTCGACTGGCTTCGCGTCACCGAAGTCGATAGTGAACGCCATCGGGTGTGGCTTAGGAGTCTCAGGCTCCGATTTATCCTCGGGCGAACCCTGACCTGACTCAACGTTGCTCCCATCGGTCTCAGTTTTCGCAACGTCGCCGTCCAACACGCTCTTCTGTCCATCCGACAAAGGATTGGACACGTCTTCGACAATAACACTCATATTTTTCAAGGATTCAATAATAGTGACATCATATTCACAAACTCATGGCTTTCGTTTCATTGCACAGCCTTTGTTACACTTCGACGGAAATTAATGAAAGTAACACCACACTGGGAAGCACTAGATTTAGTAAACGTATAAAAGAATTGTATCCGAAAAACGGAACGAGAGCGTAGGTAAAATTATTCTAAACTAAAACATCCGTCCGCGATTTGATTTCGTTCGTCACGATTCGTACGAAATGGACAGTCGGGTGATGAGCGAACGACGGCCAACCAACGACAAGCGACAACCGAAACGAAAATGACGAATGTTTTCTTGTCTTGTCGAGTGGCTCATTGGACGGAACTTTCAATGCATGAACTGCATGCAATTTTTTATTCTATTGGTTTTGTTTGATATTACAATGGCAACACGTTGATGAAATTGTAATTTATCCAATGCTCACTATAAATAATAATACCATTTAATTACATTACATTTAATTGTATTTTATTTAATCAATCTTATATTACTCAATTACATATTTCATAAATTAAATTTACTATACATTTTAAATAGTGGCAAGTTTTGGTGATTGTCATTCTGTTCAGTGTTACCAATTCCTAATAAAATACCCCTAAGATCAAGATGACATAACCCTAAATGCAATATTCAAAAGCCCCGAAAAAATACCCTGTATTGATTACTTTTCAAGGGTGTTGTTTGTATGCCTTTCTTGTTTTTAGACGTAAAAAATATTTCAGTTTGAAATAAGTTTTAAAGAAACTTTTATCATATTGACATGATATTTTTAACGAATAAGCTTCACCACACGAATAAATTTGTACAAGTAATGTGGAGTATCTTGCCTAGCCGTCGCGGTAGCAGGATACACAGTTTTGCTATTTTTTACTGATTGGTTAGTGATTCATGAGTACTCAATTTTTTGAGCACTTATTAAAGCCCAATATGCATACATACCTGTTGTACAAGTTGCTGGAATCACCCTTGCCAGCGATGCTGATGTCGATGACGTCGTACTTGGAGGGTGTTATAATGAAAGCCAAAACCAATGGAAATATTGGTTTTATTCAACTTAAAAATTATATATATTTGACAAAGAATAGATTAAGTAACGAATGACATATATGTTTCTTTCTTTTAGGTACTGTATACATTTAGTAAAAAGAAGTATATATACCACAGAGGGGCAGGAGTTCAGTGTGTCGATCGGGGAGGCATCGAGGATCATTTCTTATATTTGTAACACCTAATCATTTTTCGCACTTACAAGTAATAATAGCAATAAGTAATGTTAAAAATTACTTAAGTACCAATAACTTTTACTTGAATTAGCACAATTAAAGTACAAATAATGACTAAGATACACAATAAATATAAATGCGTTTTAAGTCAACTTGAACGTCGGGAGCTGTTTAAATACTTCAATTCGCTCGCTCGCAGTCAACTAAATGAGGTAGAGAGAACTAACCCAACCTTAGTGTAGAATTTTTAACTAAGGAACAGCTCGTCTACACATTAAAGTTTTGATTAAAACCCCCTAAATTTAGGGCTAAAAGCCATAAGTTGGGAACCCTGTAGTGTCATCATCATGTGCATTCCATTACACGCTTCCTGCACAGTTATTTTATGCTCATTAGAATAAAATCAACTAAAATTAAAAGTATTTTGATAGCTGCAACAGAACTTTTTTTACTTCTTGTACAACAAGGCGTTATGAATTCTTCATAGACCAGAAAAGTCTTTATACAACCATTCAAATAAAAATACTTTACATTTAAGCCATATTCGAAGGATTGCGTGCCTATTGCACGCTCAAACAATTACCGTCACTGTCAAATTGAAGTACGTCATACGTCGTCGCAACAAGCAGGGTTGCAAAAGTTCCCGATTTATCGGGAGATCTACTGATTTTGGTCATTGTCTCCCGATGTCCCGATTTAGCAGTCCCATCTCCCGATTTTTTTAATTTTCAACCAATTTAAATAATTTTCATATAAAAAACGGGAAAATAATATTCTCTATACTAAAAGAAACCTTTATCACAACATAAAGGCACGGGGACTTCCCGAAATTCCGCGTACCATGTCGATTATGGTCATTCAACTTCATGGTATGTTAAAGCAAATTCTACTAACAATTCTTATAAAAGATTCTATGTACTATTGTCTGGTGAGTATACGAGGGAAAATCCCTAAAGATAACTTTGTCCGGGTTGTTTCCCAAATTAGGTAACTTACTTAACAAAGAGGCTACTTTTATAGTCGGTTCATATAATTGCATGCACTTGTCTTAGACGTTTCAGTTCAGTTTCAAAATAATATGTTGCATAAATTTAATGAAAACTAAACAACGGAATAAATTTTCCACTGAGTCAATGATAGGTCTTCTACACACAAAAAGACATATAGGAGAAAATAATCAATGTTGTTCATTTTTTAATATAGATAATATAGATGAGAAAATTTTCAGAAAATAGCTTGTAAAAGCTGATATGAAGACGGAAATGATTAATCAATGTACAATATGTACATATATCAAACGAGAATAAATGTTTGTGTGAAACTAATGGAACAAATTTAAATAAATGAACACATTATTAACTTAAAATACTTTTGTTTTATTCCAAATAAAAATTCTCCCGATTTCTCCCGATTTTCAGGTGCCAAATCTACCGATTTTTAATTTTTCGTTTTTGCAACCCTGGCAACAAGTGCTGCGCTGCGCAACTTCGGAAAGATGGCAGAGGCGGCCTTTTCCGAAGACGGAAAATATTATTCCGCTTTAACTCAAGATGGTAGATTAAGGATATGGGACACAGAAACAAATATACTTAAACAGGAATACACGCCTGATCTGCATTTGACCTCGCCTCCGTCCTGTTTACAGTGGATATGTGTTAGTCAAAGTGCGGTAAGTTACACGTGGTGTATTTAATTCGTATTTTTACTGAATTCCTTTTGTTTAACTTTTTAAAGTCTTCCTCCAACTCGTTATACATTGTTCCTAGTACGTGTTAGTTGAACACTACACAGATCTGTTGTAGAATTTGATAACATAAACATAACCTTTTTTCAGAGTCCCCAGAAAGGCGGGAGACGAAAATCAGTGAGCGAACCAGAATCGCAATGTTTAGCACTAGGCACAAATAGCGGAAAGATCCTTATATACTCTGTTTCGCAAGCGAAAGTTGAAACAGTTCTAGCCAATCAGAAAAACAGTGATGTACATAACAGTAAAGTGAATTCTTTGGACTGGCATAGCAAGTATGGTCTATACAGCTGTAACGGGGACAATTTTGTGTATGAATGGGACATACAAAATGCATCTATTAGGTCTAAGTACAACATAAATGTATCCAATAAGAGTAAACAAGGACATACAGTTAGTGCAATCAAACTTGTACCACATAATGAGGTGAGTGCAAATTTTTCAATTTTGGAGATATTTAATAGCATACAAAATTAAATTCGTAACATTAAACCTGTACTCAATTTTTCTTGAATTTTCTTATTTCCTAAACAATTTTAAACTACTTTTTTCTGAAATATTATTAAAAAAAAATAATTAGTAGTAAATAGAAAGCAACAAGCTTTAGTATTAAATGGGTACTTATTCTATAATCATTATTTTTAAATTCAAAATTATGATAAAAGTACATTAAGTTGGTTTACAAAATTGGGAAATGTAAAAAAGCAGATTCCTTAAAAAAATTAAGAGATCAATTGCTTTGAATACTTCAAAGTAATTCTTTAACAATTTGATTTTACTTTAAATTGTAACTGTTCATGTATAATAGAAAGTACTAGCATACATGTGCAATCAAATCTACTTATAAAACTAAAACAATAGTATATAAATCCCTTTTTCTCCAGACAACACCTGCAAAATTCCTCGTGGCAGCCTCATCTCAAGTTCGAGTTTGGAGGCTTTTTAACGGTGACGCCACAGTGATCAAATGTCTCGGCCATAACACAGCACAGCGGGCGCTGTTGACTATAGCCTGCCTGAAGGATACTTGCTGGCTTATTGAGGGTTCACAGTAAGTTAAACATCAACCTTGTGATAACATCATCATCATCATTATAGCAAACATTTCATTTGCCCACCAGTGAGCATGGTTTTCGACTTGAAATGAGGGGAGTAAAATAAAGATGGCTACTTGCATAATATCATCCATAACACATATCACCATCATTTGAAGCATTTTTATTCCTTTTTTCATTTTTATAATAGTATGTACAAGTCTCTATTTTTGCTTAGAATGTTTACCTAGCTGGTTTTATGTTCAATTTCCTTCCATAACCATAGCTTTAAGAAATTTATGTATGTATATACCAGCTGACCTGGCAAACGTTGTTTTGCCATATAAATAATTTTTGGTTGATCGTAGAGGGTTGAAAATTCAGGGTTGTATGTATTTTCTAATGCTGTATCATAAAAATATAAAAACAAAAAATTTCGTCAAAAAATTAAAAAAAAATTTTTTGGGGTGGACTACCCTTAACATTTATAGGGATGAAAAATAGATGTTAGCCGATTCTCAGACCTACTGAATACGCATATAAAATTTGGTAAAAATCGGTAAGGCCGTTTCGGAGGAGTACTGCAACAAACATTGTGACATGGAAATTTTATATATTAGATTGTGGGTAAACCAGGGTTGGAAATTATCAAGATAATTATGTTCATTGATAGTTATCCAATAATTATCAGATAATTATCCCGTTATTATCCAACAATAAGTAATAAAAGGACTTTTAATTATTCTATTCATTATTACTACATATTTTAACTAATCCATGGAATATTATCACCATAGTTGCCTGATTTGTTTACGTTATTATCATTGATAAGTATCAGCACGTAATTATCTTGATAATGATCCCGTGCAACCCTCCAACTAAAGATTTTTAAATTTTATTCCATACCATCATTGTTATTGGATTAAGGCTCCCCACATGTTACATGGAACCTAAACATGACTGGTGAAAAGTTGATGTATGTCATCTCTGCTTACCCGTTAGAGGAAATACAGGTGTGATATTGTTATTTCAGAAACGAACGCCTCCTAGCCTTCTGGGATGTCACGATCACATCTGAGCACTTACCACAGCAGAACGGCGAGGAACCAACGCCCAGCAAACGGCAGAGGAAGAAGTCTATATCCAGCGCCACCGTGGTGCCAACGCCTACGTACAACTTTGTTCTAGAAGATGCCCCGAGGATAGTTGATGTGGAATTAAAAGCAGATACAGATGGGAATAGACTTAGATTAGCAGCGGCAACGAGGAGTGGTGTAGTGCATTATTATGGACATATGTTGAATGGGTAAGATTACATTCATATAATCTTTACTAATTGCGTCCATTCCATAGCCTAATGGCTTGGGTCGATTCAATGTGATCGAAATAGTTAAGCTGCGACGGGCGCGGTCGGTTTTTAGATGGGTGACCGCTAGTGGCAAAATTTTATGGACGCTACCGTGCTTCGGAGGGCACGTAAAGCCGACATGCTAATTACTATCAACTATAATAGTAAGTACATCAAGTGCGTCCATAGCCCAATGGCTCGCTTCGATTCAATGTGATCGAAAGTGTTAAGCAACGACGGGCGCGGTCGGTTTGTGGATGGGTGACCGCTAGTGGCAAAATTTTATGGACGCTACCGTGCTTCGGAGGGCACGTAAAGCCGTCGGTCCCGGTTGTTTTCAATGCTGGAAGCAGTCGTTAAGCCTTGTCGATGACCTTCGGGTGGCTTGAGAACATTTGGCACTGGGTTGGCCACTAACCTTTCCACCAATTCACATTGGAGCAGCGTGGTGGAGTATGCTCTAGACCTCCCGCAGGTGCGTCTGTGGGGGAGACCCGTGCCCAGCAGTGGGACGTTTATGGATCGCTGCGTATCTTTACTAGCTCCACCCACATAAAATCGTTTTCAGTGTGTACTCCAGGCTCTGTACTGTATTTGTGCAAAAAATTAAAATAGATGAATAGGAGAAAATGGACAAACCAACAAACACACTTACCCATTTATATATTAGTAAGATAGTAAGTAAGATAAGATGGATAAGGCTTAATCCCTCCCATTCTGAGAGGAGACCGTGCCCAAAAGTGGGACAAAGAAAGGGTTATGATGAAGATAAGATAAGGAAGAACGAAAGTGCGATCCAGAAATGTTGCCACTCTTAGTCAATCTGTTTCAGCCAAGAACAGCAGTATTACAATTTGAGATTTAATTGTAAGTTCATTATGTTGTATTGATACTAAAGCGTGTCGTCACACATTACGCAAATACGGTAAGATATCTGTTTCCGAGCGCGTATCTGTCCATATCGGTCTCTATACCTAACTCAAGGAGCAACACACACTACGCAGATAACTTATATTTTACCGTCAAGCATCTGTAGGCACCGACATATATCAAAAGATGGGCAGATAACATTTTATACAGGTTCTTTTACACTGAGACGGAGGTTGATCTAAAAGCAATAAACGCGAAATCATTGCCATATTAATGGCATTTGTATCAGAATTCATCATACTGTATAATATGATCCGCACCAAAAACAAGTATAGTGTGTGAAGGATTCCGCGTGAATGTATAATTTCGTATAGGTATTATCGTTTCTGCGTAGTGTGTGACACGCTTAACACTTTAGATTTAAATGTATGTACATATTTTCTTTAAAAAGCTTTTAATTTCCAGCACATCATCAAAGCCAATAAAGCCGTCGGTGACCATCCAGGTGACCACGGCCGACGCGAGGCCCCTGCCGCTGCAGTGCTGCCGCGTCGCGCCCGCCGGGCTCGTGCTGGGCTACCTGGGCGGCGCCGCGCTCGCCTTCGAGAGACTGGTGAGTCCCACTGCTGGGCACGGGGTGGCCAATTATTGATTTGACGTTTTTTGAGCGATTGGTGAGTCCCACTGCTGGGCAGGGGTTGAGAATTATGGATTTTTTGACGTGATTTTTTAACGTTTTCTGAGAGTTTGGTGAGTCCCACTGCTGGGCACGGGTTGAGAATTATTGATTTTTTGACATGATAACGTCTTATAAATCGACTAGTGGACGCCCGCAGCTTCGCTCGCGTAGAATTAGACCCATTAACGACGTCTACCCGTCTAACGACTTCAAAAACGGCAAAGTTTCATACTAACTTTGCACCCCCGTTTTACCCCCTTAGGGGGTGAATTTTCAAAAATCCTTTCTTAGTGCTCCCCTACGTTATAAAAGGAACCCCTGTGCAAAATTTCAAGTTTCTAGCCCTTATAGTTTCGGCCCTGCGTTGATATGTCAGTCAGTCAGCAGTCAGTCAGTCAGTCAGTCAGTCAGTCAGTCACCTTCTCCTTTTATATATATATATAGATGAACGCCAACCGCACGCACTAAAAAGCTCATCGTCATCATCATCATCATCATCACAACCGTTTCTTTGTCCCACTGTTGGGCTCGGGTCTCCTCTCAGAATGGGAGAATCTTTTTTAAAAGGTTTTATTTAACTTCACTCGTATGTATGTATGTATTTATGTATGTCCTGGAATCTTGCAATCAATATTTCACCCACTTCCACTGAAGCTATCGAGCTGAAGACAGCACACATTTAGTACCGATGACAATGCACGAAAATAAAAAAAAAGTAAAAAGCTTTATAAAAAAAAACCAATTTAACGGTATAATTTTGTCTTAAGTTTCTTTCTATATTTTGACGTGATAACGTCTTATAAAT
Source organism: Carterocephalus palaemon (assembly GCA_944567765.1). Classification (NCBI taxonomy): domain Eukaryota; kingdom Metazoa; phylum Arthropoda; class Insecta; order Lepidoptera; family Hesperiidae; genus Carterocephalus; species Carterocephalus palaemon. The sequence continues at coordinate 7,409,061 of OX155664.1, forward strand.
CGATGAACGCCAACTAAAAAGAAAATAAAATAAAAAGTTGTAAAAGCTTTTTAAAAAAAAAATTTTTTTACAGTATATTATATTTAATATAGTATATTACATTTAATTTCAATCAACAATTAGCGTTATAATGAGTTTATTTTTTCTCCTCCCCCAGGCACCGGATCTAAATACGCGCACGCAGGTGCTGATACGCGGGGAAGCGAAGAAGACCAAGAGGGCGAAGCAGAACGACGTGAACAAAGTGCGCGCGGACCAGCGGCCGGATGACGTCACGTACGTGGAGCCGCTGGGCGGCGTCAGCAGGAAGCGGCCCACTGTTGGGGGGAAAGTAAGGGACCTATACACTTCTTAGAACGAGACTCTTAGGGTCGACTCACACTGGCGCAGAGTCGAAGCAGAACGACGTGAACAAAGTGCGCGCGGACCAGCGGCCGGATGACGTCACGTACGTGGAGCCGCTGGGCGGCGTCAGCAGGAAGCGGCCCACTGTTGGGGGGAAAGTAAGGGACCTATACACTTCTTAGAACGAGACTCTTAGGGTCGACTCACACTGGCGCAGAGTCGAAGCAGAACGACGTGAACAAAGTGCGCGCGGACCAGCGGCCGGATGACGTCACGTACGTGGAGCCGCTGGGCGGCGTCAGCAGGAAGCGGCCCACTGTTGGGGGGAAAGTAAGGGACCTATACACTTCTTAGAACGAGACTCTTAGGGTCGACTCACACTGGCGCAGAGTCGAAGCAGAACGACGTGAACAAAGTGCGCGCGGACCAGCGGCCGGATGACGTCACGTACGTGGAGCCGCTGGGCGGCGTCAGCAGGAAGCGGCCCACTGTTGGGGGGAAAGTAAGGGATCTATACACTTCTTAGAACGAGACTCTTAGGGTCGACTCACACTGGCGCAGGCGAAGAAGACCAAGAGGGCGAAGCAGAACGACGTGAACAAAGTGCGCGCGGACCAGCGGCAGGATGACGTCACGTACGTGGAGCCGCTGGGCGGCGTCAGCAGGAAGCGGCCCACTGTTGGGGGGAAAGTAGGGGATCTATACACTTCTTAGAACGAGACTCTTAGGGTCGACTCACACTGGCGCAGGCGAAGAAGACCAAGAGGGCGAAGCAGAACGACGTGAACAAAGTGCGCGCGGACCAGCGGCAGGATGACGTCACGTACGTGGAGCCGCTGGGCGGCGTCAGCAGGAAGCGGCCCACTGTTGGGGGGAAAGTAAGGGATCTATACACTTCTTAGAACGAGACTCTTAGGGTCGACTCACACTGGCGCAGAGTCGAAGCAGAACGACGTGAACAAAGTGCGCGCGGACCAGCGGCCGGATGACGTCACGTACGTGGAGCCGCTGGGCGGCGTCAGCAGGAAGCGGCCCACTGTTGGGGGGAAAGTAAGGGATCTATACACTTCTTAGAACGAGACTCTTAGGGTCGACTCACACTGGCGCAGAGTCGAAGCAGAACGACGTGAACAAAGTGCGCGCGGACCAGCGGCAGGATGACGTCACGTACGTGGAGCCGCTGGGCGGCGTCAGCAGGAAGCGGCCCACTGTTGGGGGGAAAGTAAGGGACCTATACACTTCTTAGAACGAGACTCGTAGGGTCGACTCACACTGGCGCAGAGTCGAAGCAGAACGACGTGAACAAAGTGCGCGCGGACCAGCGGCCGGATGACGTCACGTACGTGGAGCCGCTGGGCGGCGTCAGCAGGAAGCGGCCCACTGTTGGGGGGAAAGTAAGGAACCTACACTACTTAGAACGAGACTCTTAGGGTCGACTCACACTGACGCAGAGTCGAAGCAGAACGACGTGAACAAAGTGCGCGCGGACCAGCGGCAGGACGACGTCACGTACGTGGAGCCGCTGGGCGGCGTCAGCAGGAAGCGGCCCACTGTTGGGGGGAAAGTAAGGAACCTACACTACTTAGAACGAGACTCTTAGGGTCGACTCACACTGACGCAGAGTCGAAGCAGAACGACGTGAACAAAGTGCGCGCGGACCAGCGGCAGGACGACGTCACGTACGTGGAGCCGCTGGGCGGCGTCAGCTGAAGCGGCCCACTGTTGGGGGGAAAGTAAGGGACCTACACTACTTAGAACGAGACTCTTAGGGTCGACTCACACTGACGCAGAGTCGAAGCAGAACGACGTGAACAAAGTGCGCGCGGACCAGCGGCAGGATGACGTCACGTACGTGGAGCCGCTGGGCGGCGTCAGCAGGAAGCGGCCCACTGTTGGGGGGAAAGTAAGGGACCTACACTACTTAGAACGAGACTCTTAGGGTCGACTCACACTGACGCAGAGTCGAAGCAGAACGACGTGAACAAAGTGCGCGCGGACCAGCGGCAGGACGACGTCACGTACGTGGAGCCGCTGGGCGGCGTCAGCAGGAAGCGGCCCACTGTTGGGGGGAAAGTAAGGAACCTACACTACTTAGAACGAGACTCTTAGGGTCGACTCACACTGACGCAGAGTCGAAGCAGAACGACGTGAACAAAGTGCGCGCGGACCAGCGGCAGGACGACGTCACGTACGTGGAGCCGCTGGGCGGCGTCAGCAGGAAGCGGCCCACTGTTGGGGGGAAAGTAAGGAACCTACACTACTTAGAACGAGACTCTTAGGGTCGACTCACACTGACGCAGAGTCGAAGCAGAACGACGTGAACAAAGTGCGCGCGGACCAGCGGCAGGATGACGTCACGTACGTGGAGCCGCTGGGCGGCGTCAGCAGGAAGCGGCCCACTGTTGGGGGGAAAGTAAGGGACCTATACACTTCTTTAGAACGAGACTCTTACTAACTATTACTAACTGGACTATTAATAACACTTACAGGGCTAACTATCACTGACCAGATTAGCTACACACTTCTTAGAACGAGACTCTTAGGGTCGACTCACACTGGCGCAGTCGAAGCGACGCGACGCGTCATGTTTTTCCGCCTAAAGCATATTCAGCTCTATTGCTCTATTATTTCTACTACTACACGCCGGACGCCTGGCAGATGTGAAACATCGAAATTATGTTGTACAAGTAACGTGCACAAAAGTACAGATTATGACAGGAACTAAAACATAAAACAAAAAAAAAATAAAAACAAAAATAATAATTAATTATTATATTTTATTAATAAAATAATTTCCGACCGTCATTTGTCGGAACTGTATTGTATATATATTCCATACTCGCCACGCTCGCCACGCCAAAAATTTGGTTTGCCCTCCGCCTAAAGATGTTTCACATCAAAAATGTTTATCACCCCTGACACCGTCGTTTCAGGTGGAAGTATCGATGGAGGCGCGCCTTGCCAACCTAGCGCTGGACCCTCGCTCCCGCAGCCGCGGCGCCGTCAGTCAGAACCTTACCAAACTGCTCGTTCAGGGACTGCATTCCAAGGATAAAGCGTGAGTTCTCTACCGTCAGACTCATTCGCAAGCTCAAAGTTCGAAAGTCGAGCAATTTTCAAGCAATCTACGGATAAATTACATATTAACCTTTATTTCGTTTATGTTATGTATTTGTTGTGTTCTCCCTCACCTTTTCTTCCCCGCAGACAAGTCTGTGAATAGACCCGTTCCCAGCAGTATGACGTCTTAATGAACGACGGTTAAAAATGAAAATACTAAAATAGTTTTTAAAAAACATGTTCCAGTGGACCCAATTGTGAATCTGAACCATTCTCGAATCCCCTTGAACACACACAAAAAATTTCATCAACATCTATCCAGCTGTTTAGGAGGAGTTCACTGTAATACACACGTACACAAGAAATATATATATTAAGATGCTTTGCTTTTATGTATAATCATAATTTGCTTTTATATATAATCATAATTTGCTTTTATATATAATCATAATTGTGAAATGCATTACACCTGCCACTTATTTTCACCATCACATTGGGTTGGCTGGTAGAGAATGCCGCTAGTCTGCCCTTTGTAAAAACTTTTTGTTTTTTACAATAAATAAATAAATAAGATTTCTGTTTCATTCCAATAATATTAACCTTTAATCATCTAGTCGTCTTCTTTGTTACTGCATTAGTACTGTTACTTATTAAGCAACTAGTGGACGCCCGCAGCTTCGCTCGCGGGGAATTAGACATTCACTAACTTCAAAAACGGCAAAGTTTCATACTAACTTTGCACCCCCGTTTTACCCCCCTAGGGGGTGAATTTTCAAAAATCCTTTCTTAGTGCTCCCCTACGTTATAAAAGGAACCCCTGTGCAAAATTTCTAGTTTCTAACCCTTATAGTTTAGGCCCTGCATTGATATGTCAGTCAGTCAGTCAGTCAGTCAGTCAGTCAGTCAGTCACCTTCTCCTTTTATATATATAGATGTGTGGTATTTCAGGCTAATCAACATGGTGCTGTCGCGCGACGAGCCCTCAGTGGCCAGCCATACGATTGGCGCGCTGCCCGCCGACTACGTGCCGGCCTTGCTCGAGCAGCTAGCCGAAATGGCCACGAGGAGGACTAGCCAGTGAGTAGGACCATGTGCTGCAGTCAATGATTCATTAACTTAATGGAAATATCAAAGAACCGACTTTAAAACATAAAAATAAATTCGTTTGCAAGTTAGATACACTTTTATATGAAAGCTAATTGGTTCCATATAGAGTTCTCCCGGGGCAGTACCACCGCCCGCCACGGTACCTAGTACCATTTCTGCCGTGTAATAATTGTTTTTAAAGCAATTGTGGTCCGGTTGGAATGGTGTGGATTCCGGTTACACTTCTTTAGAGGCGACCATCTTAGTCCTCAAGGGTAGCAACACATCTGTGACTGACTTAGAACGAGACTCCTACTAACAAGTACTAACTGGACTATTACTAACACCAACTAACAGGACTAACTATCACTAACAGTCCCTAGTCCTCATACCTACTAACGAACTGACCAACTAATGTTCTAATTAACTTTCTCAACTAATTGGACTAACCATCCCAGTCCCTAATTGAGTCTTGTTCAAAGTCAGTCACAGTTGTCATGGGTGGCAGCGGATGGGTGGTGCTGCAAGCTTGTTTGCTATCCTGTATCCATAAAAAAAAAATATATATACAATCCATATTTTCATTAACTTAATTGAAAGTTCAAAAAAAATGACTTTAAAACATAAAAATAAATTCGTTTGCAAGTTAGGTACTCTACGTACAATCCATAGGTATCCCACAATTGGGTACATTTCCCGCCCACGCCACAACTTTTCTTTCTTGTATTTCTTACCCATTGACTATTTGCTAATTATCTGTTTATTTATTACTGTGTGTGTGTTTGTATGTTAAATTATTTTTAAGACATTTTTCAATTGTTGTCTGGAAGAGATTGATTTTTTAGTGATAAGACCGTTTATACCTCTTTTATTTTCTTTTTTTTGTATGTACTTGTTGTATGTTGTATCTGTATCCTTTTGGTGTACAATAATGGAACTTATCTGTCTGTCTGAGGGAGCTCGTATACTCCAGTACGTTTATTCACGTAATATTTTAACGTTCATATTTATATGAAATAAACCTTTTCAGTTGCCGGCCTGACTGAAAATAAAAACTTACATTTTTATCTAATCGTTAAATTTTTATTTAATAATTTATATTACCTATTAGTAATTTATAAATTTACTTATTTTAAAAGTAATATACACGGTTTGGAGCCATTGGAGCACGAGAAGGAACGAACCAAAGAGAAAGTAAAGTATCTAACTTTGACATTTTTACACATGAGTCTACAAGGCGAAAGTCTAAAACTAGTGACTGGCACGCTAGACACCAGTCTGCTTTGTCTAGTGCATATAAAAGTCCCGTTTAGATATCCTGGCCATGCAAAAACAAATCTCTTCCAGTTGCCCAGATGTAAAACCAATGTCCTTCTATATTCCCCACTTTATGTACAACTAGTGGACGCCCGCAGCTTCGCTCGCGTAGAATTAGACCCATTAACGACGTCTACCCGTCTAACGACTTCAAAAACGGCAAAGTTTCATACTAACTTTGCACCCCCGTTTTACCCCCTTAGGGGGTGAATTTTCAAAAATCCTTTCTTAGTGCTCCCCTACGTTATAAAAGGAACCCCTGTGCAAAATTTCAAGTTTCTAGCCCTTATAGTTTAGGCCCTGCGTTGATATGTCAGTCAGTCAGTCAGTCAGTCAGTCAGTCAGTCACCTTCTCCTTTTATATATGTACAATAGATTGAAACATTGACATATTCTTCGATTCAATAAAAAATATTAGTTAAAATCTTAAATTGCTGTTAGATAGATATATATGTTTTAATTATACTAAGTTTTACGTCTTACATACAAATGTTTTTCACACCTGTAATTGGCATACGTACCTGCCTTTTCTCCATATGTACAAAACTGTCTGTCAATCAAATGTATGTACAGTACTCCCAAATTAATAATGCGCATAGAAATCTTCGTCACTGTTCGGCAACGGTCGTATTCCCCGAGCGTCGGAAGACGATATGTATATAGAGTGGTTAAGTGCATTTTCTTCATGCATAATGCATTCATCACCTTTGAAAACAAAACCAAGAAGGGTGTGTAATAGCAGCTGTATATCATTCAACACAGAGAAAACACGTGCAGTCACCACCAATATATAAAGACGACTGACGGACCTTTGACTGACCGGCGACAGCCGCCGACCGCCCGAATTGTTTTCAATTGTTTCACATGATTTGACATAGGACATTGACTCCTGTTTCTTTCGAACAAGGTGCAAAATGCAAGTGCATTGTTGAGGGCTTTCTCCGATTCAATGATTCGGGTGTTTCCGGGAATACGACAATCAGCGAAGATTTGCATGTGCATTATTAATTTGGGAGTACTGTACTGCTGTTGGTTTGTAATTAAATAAATAAATAAAAATAAATAAAAGTCACATTCAGCTAAAAATGTCCTTCCAGATGCGCGTCAGTATGCACGTGGCTGTCGGCGTTGTTGAAAGCGCACTCGGCCCTGCTGCTCGCCACCGCGCACGCGGCCACCGCCGACCACCTCGCGCAGCTGCTGGCCATACTAACACACAGGTATTTTATTTTAAAAGCTTTTATTTAACTTCACTCGTATGTATCTATGTATGTATGTAGGTATGTATGTATGTCCTGGAATCTTGCAATCAATATTTCACCCACTTCCACTGAAGCTATCGAGCTGAAATTTGGCACACATATTTGGTTCCAATGACAATGCATGAAAATAAAAAAAAAGGTTTACAAAGCTTCTTTTAAAAAAAGTTTTTTAACGGTATAATTTTATTATTTTATTAGACACGCCAACAACGTTACATACATAACATTTACAGATAACATATCAGATGTATAGGATAGGTATGAACATCAATTACAGGCGTGTACAACATTCACACTAATGCAGAATTATTACAGTACCAAGCAATAGTATTCTTAACTCATTACTTGAAAATAACTTATTTCTTAACGCAATAAGAATACATATTGACAGGCCCGTTGGCGCAATCGGTAGTGACCCTGTCTGTTGCGCCAAAGGTCGTGGGTTCGAATCCCACTCAGGACAAATATTCGTGTGACGAACACTTGTATTTGTTCTGTGTCTGGATGTTAATACTATCTATTTAAGTATGTATTTAAAAATATATCTATGTATGTATATCAGTCTCTGACACCCATAACACAGGCTCGCGCCTACTTTGGGGTCAGATGGCCGTGTGTGAGAATGTCCAAGATATTTATCTATATATATAAAAGGAGAAGGTGACTGACTGACTGACTGACTGACTGACTGACTGACTGACTGACTGACTGACTGACTGACATATCAACGCAGGGCCTAAACTATAAGGGCTAGAACCTTGAAATTTTGCACAGGGGTTCCTTTTATAACGTAGGGGAGCACTAAGAAAGGATATTTGAAAATTCACCCCCTAAGGGGGTAAAACGGGGGTGCAAAGTTAGTATGAAACTTTGCCGTTTTTGAAGTCGTTAGACGGGTAGACGTCGTTAATGGGTCTAATTCTACGCGAGCGAAGCTGCGGGCGTCCACTATTTTATTATAGACTATCAAACAACTAGCTTTTACCCGCGGCTCCGCCCGCGTGGGAAAAGGGAATTAACAATGCCATCTATTAACAACATCCGGAACTAAATATCTAGCAAATAACAAAACATCGATATCTTTCCATGGGGATGTTTTACCGCGGTAAAAAGTAGCCTACGTCACTCTCCACCCTCCTCACTATCTCCACACCCAAAAACCATACCATATAATAGCTTCGTTGCGACGTGAAAGCCGGACAAACAAACAAACACACTTTCCCATTTATAATATTAGTATATTCATAGTTGAAGTTACCGGCTTACTCACGTGTGATTTAAGTCGAAAATAGTCCGACTAGTTTCGATCTAGTTTCTGCCCGCCGCGAGCACATTCACTCCTGAAGATGATCATCGTAATAGATCGAAACTAGTCGGACTATTTTCGACTTAAATCACACGTGAGTAAGCCGGTAACTTCAACTATGAATATAGACACTCACGAATCGTTCAGTAATAAAATATTAGTATAGATAGTATAGATTTATATTGATTGATTTATTCGGCAGGCGGTCGCACCTCTGCCAGCTGCTGAACCTGAGCGGGCGGCTGCGGCTGTGCGCGGCGCGGCGGGGCGACCGCGAGGCGCAGCCCGAGGAGCAGGAGCCCGTCCTGGAATACAACGGTACGTGCTGTCCATCCATCCATACCATCTATATACTCCAAACTATACTAAAAAAAACACACTGAAATAAAGTATACCCCACAAGCCCTTAAAGATATTCGCCGGAAGGATATAATATGCGCCTCAGTGCCGATTATGACATCGATCTCGCTTAAATTCTATTATTTTCTAGGACCTTACATATATAATAAATTAAACAAGGCACTCAACATTTATCCGCTTCATACAAAAAAGTGCAAATTGGCAATCTCTAATTATCTAAAGGCCCTCACCTATGAAGAAACTGAAGATTTAATACACTTGTTAACTTAATTATTAGCCCCATAGCTTTACTAGTAACCTTTCATAATTTTATTGTATGTATATGTTTTAAAATTCATCACTCACATTAAGCACACACAGATTCACACAATAATACTCACACACGCACACGCACAGTCGCACACGCTCTCATATCATTATATTATACATGCACACACATTACCTTTTCACATACACCCCTCACATACAAATTAATATTAAGTTGATTATATGTTTTTTGTTAAATCTTGCTCACCGATATTGTTAATCATAGTTAACTGTCAGTCTAGAGTGTACCGATGAAATTATACTAAAATCGTCCCGCGGGAGGGCGCTGGTGAACTGTACCACAGGTTTCCAAAAACCTACATCAGTCACCAGGCTCTCACAAAGTATGGTTTGAATATACAACTATAAATAAGACTATTGTAACTGTGAGAGCAAATGAATAAAAATCTTTATCTTATCTTATCTTTATATATGTCGGCTCAGGATGGCCTGTATCAGTGTCTTCCATACTAATTACGCGTTTAGTCAACACTGATATTGTAATTGAAATGCACCTTGTTAATAGTAATCAAAATAAATTTACGACGTTAGAATAAACGATTCGTCCCGTCCGTGGTGCAAGCGCCTTCCTCCACCTTCCCGCCCCTTTTTCTCTAGCCCAACAATAACCATAACTTCTAGAGGGCGAGCCTTCCACAGACTAGATAGAGATACTACGTAGAGGCGTCTTGCCACCACAGTTCGACGCTCCGTTAAGAGGGATCGATTCACCCACGTTCTTCCCTCTTTTCTAACGATTCTGACGGCAGGAACTATGACGTGCCGTCATATATAAAAGGAGAAGCTAACTGACTGACATATAGAAATAGAAATAGAAAAAACTTTATTTCACATTTACAGCAGAGTACAAACACATAACAATAAGCTATAAAATTATACAAGTACATATAAGGTTACTGCAGTAGTAATGTGAAACACGTAACGTACTCAACTTTGCTAAGGCATTAATGCCGCAACGCTGGTTTTCAGTACGTCCGTTTTTGTCGCATAGTTCGGATTATAGTGATACATAGTGATACATATCAACGCAGGGCCTAAACTATAAGGGTTAGAAACTTGAAATTTTGCGCAGGGGTTCCTTTTATAACGTAGGGGAGCACTAAGAAAGGATTTTTGAAAATTCACCCCCTAAGGGGATAAAACGGGGGTGCGAAGTTAGTATGAAACTTTGCCGTTTTTGAATTTAGTGAATGTCTAAGGGTCGACTCACATTGGCGCAGAGTCGAAGCGACGCGACGCGTCATGTTTTTCCGCCTACAGCATATTCAGCTCTATTGCTCTATTATTAAAGCACAGCTCGACTCCAGCCCGCTCGACACCAGCCGTGCCACCATATTTACATAGCAGAAATTTGTACTTAAATAATAGAGCAATAGAGCTGAATATGCTGTAGGCGGAAAAACATGACGCGTCGCGTCGCTTCGACTGTGCCAGTGTGAGTCGACCCTTAGTCGATAATATCGCATGCGTTATTACGATAATGCGTCCCTATTCCTTGCACACAGCTGCGTCATAGTATAAGTCTTCGCTTCGCTCGCTGCGTTTTTATCGTCCGATATTTCTTACGAGAAAACTCATGTTACTATCCAATAATGTTAATTCTCCACCAATCCGCATTGGAGCAGCGTGGTGGTGTATGCTCTAGTGATAGTGGAGATTTTTGATGTGGTATAGATAAAGTGAAAATATTAAATGCCCGAAAAAGTGAGTATCAATGTGTAAGTGCCCTTACCGATAGCCTGGAACTTAACTGAACATGTTCGTTCCAGACTCAACCTCAGACGAAGAGATGGAGGCCTCCCAATACCAGTCTGACAGCGAGCAGTCGTGGGACGCGGGCAGCGACAGCGGTCACGAGGAGAATGATTGACCTAAATATACTTTTAACTAAACACTGTTGTATAATTCTAACTCACCCCGATAATTTAATAAAATAAAATCCCTAATAGTCCAGTCTTTTGGTATTTTTACCTGGAAACTTGTCTGGGAGTTTTGAAAATTGGTAATTTTATAGATTTTGAGGTGCTCGTACCATATTTCAACTTTAACACCTCGTATCTTTGCCGCTCGCGCCGCCATATTGGAAAGATGGCGCCCAAAAGCAGTTTTTTTATAATAACTCCTTTCCGACGCATTTTACAGGAAAAACATATCTATAAAAAATGATTGTAGAGTAACCTACAATGTATGTCATAACCTTTTTTTTCCTAAAATCAATAGTTTCGGCGTACGAGTGCCGTAAAGTGTAGTTAAACACGCGTTACGGCAGAAATCGGCATTTCCACACCATCATGAGGTAGAGAAAGCGGCGTTCATGGACTTCGGAGGGCACGTAACGTCGACCAATTGTAATAATTCTCTAAATTTAGGTTTCATTTCCAACTCAGTTTAGGCTTATGATAAATAAAAAACAAGTAATTCGCACCATCTTCATATATTTCATTCGCTTAAAACTAACAACATACATCACCAGATGGCAGAGTTGCACAGGATAATTATCAATGATAATTATCGCAATAATTACGTACTAATAATTATCAATGATAATAACATACACTATAAAAAAAAAATCTATTATTATCCGAACGCGGGTAATATTTGGCGTCATGTCGATTGTGTGTATCCGAACACAAGAAATGTCTGCAGCCGAAGGGAATTCCGAATTCCCCCGCTCTCTCTTCGATATTTAGTTTTGACAGTTTTTCTTTTGTGCAAACATATATATATATGTATAACATAACATTGTTAAAACAATTAAAAGTACTTTTATTAAGTTTTATTAAACCTTATATTGTTGTATAATAACGGGATAATTATCCGATAGTTATCAGATAATTATCCGAAAACTTTTAAGGAACATAAGTAATTATCTTGATAATTTCCAACCCTGCCAGATGCACATGAGCTGCATAGAATACACGATAGGGTTAGTTCAAAACATGTTATTTTTAGTAGTAAAAAAATGAAGAGCAGTGCTATTAATTCAGTTTGCTTATTACATATTCTATTGCAGCGTAACTTAAAATAATTTTTTTCTGTATCAGATTAGTCATTCTTCAAATGAAGTGTGATTTATCCACATATCACAATCACTCTACAAGTAAACTGTATAAAAAATACACCCGTAAACATATCATTTACGTTACACTATCACTATGTTTTCACATTGTCTTTTAGCCGGTTCAAAATCTAGGCCTTGGTAGGTGGCCTAAACACTCCAACGACAACCGCATGGTCCCTCTCATAGGGCTCCAACGTTAACTGCTCCTGGGGCTTCAGTTTATCGGCTTGTAGCTTTTTCACTTCTGCTGCAAACACCGCTTCAGGCTGAGCCGTTGAGTCTATACACGAGGCCTGGAATGGAGAATCATTGTTAGTGGTCAAATCATTTTAGGGTTTTAATTAGATTGGACTGTGAAACCTCAGTGAGAGAGTTCAACTTTCAACATGAAAGATTTAGATATTAAGTTTGTTGACATCATAGGCAAGAGAATTGGGTGTTTTATACAATAGATATACGAATTGTAATAAAATGTAGATTTGATTGCACTCCGAAAGTGGTACAGTAAAACTGATCAAATTTGTACCTCGCTGCGACCCAGAGTCCCACTGCTGGGCACGGGTCTCCCCCACAGACGCAGCTGCGGGAGGTCTAGAGCATACTCCACCACGCTGCTCCAATGCGGATTGGTGGAGGGGTTAGTGGCCAACCCAGTGTCGAATGTTCTCAAGCCACCCGAAGGTCTTCGACAAGGCTTAACGACTGTTTCCAAATTTGTACACCTTTGCATAACTCGTTTTATGGTCAGCATTGCTCCGCCCACTAGTGTCAACGCTTGGTACAAATCTTCGCACATCAACACTTATACATCGAATGCAAGGAATCATGGCAAGTGTGTCTCGTCATACCACCAGATAAACAAAAAAAATTTGGCCATCGATTTGGTTGGTAGCTTACCTTAATAGATATAACAAAATGTCCGCCATTCTTGAGAAAGTGCTGTGCGTTCAGACTGACAATCCTGGCTTGATCGGGCTGGGCCACGTCAGCGAATATAGTGTCTACCATGCCCACCAGCATTCTGGAAACATGTCACAATATTAATCATTGTTGTATATAGAAAATTGGCTTATTATTGTTTCATTAATAATGTCAGAGAGAGAGTTCAAATTTGTATCAACATGACAAATTTAGTTCTTGAATATTCATCATTGGTAATTTTAAAATTTTTATTGAGACTACATATAATTGTAAAAAGATGAGATTATTATGAAATTGTTATGTTATATCCCATGTGGTGACTACTGGGCATGATCCAGGAATCAAACCACCATTGTTCAACAGTTGTGCTTGCTATACTAATGAGATAGTCATTATTTAGTCTAAATAAATGTTAATTTAATTTAATTTTCTATCAATTATTAATTACCTATATTTCAATGGATGTCTGGCGTCTTCAATGATCGGTATGATGTTGGTCCTTTTCTTGGCTACATTTATAAGGTCTCGGCCCGATCTGTGTGAAAATTCTACTGCATATACTAATCCTTCCTGCAATCAAATATGAAATGGATATTAATAATTTTGCACAGGCATACATCAAATAATTGGGCACATGTCGCTTCCACAGACACAGCTGCAGGTCTAAAGCATACTCCACCATGCTGCTCCAATGCGGATTGGTCTCCACCAATAACCGGTCCAGTTAGTGGCCAACAACAAGAATAACTGAATCTGGAGTGAGTGAGAGTGTGGAGTAACAAATCATTTGATTGCAAAATGCAATTCCTCATCATTCAACAGTAATCAAATTACCTTAAGATAGATGCTCATTAAAACTGTTCTCTAACAAGTATGTTTTTTAAAAACAAACACAATTTAACATCATCACCCGTATACAAATATTTAACTGCAAAATAAATATCCGCCCCGGCTGAACCACGAGCGAGTTTTCATAGTGAGCTGAATTGGCAATGGGCATGCCATGTTCAAGGTGGAGAAAACTTTTGAACGAGCAATTGTAGACCAAATGTTGGCCAACAGTAGAAAAACTCACAGGTCCCACAACATCAGATACATGACTGACTGTAGTCCCACTGGCAGCTCCAAGGTACAGCACCCTGGATCCCGGTGGCATGTGTATGGCATCCACTCCGCCCATGATGGCCGCAGCTAACTTCGACCGGAACGGATTCCATACTCTGTATTCCACCTTCTCTCCATCTGTCTGTGGAAGAAACTGGAGTTAGTCGCTGCAAACGGAACATGGTAGAGTAAGAGATATTAATGTTTAGATCAGAAGTGGGTAAGTGGTTATGGTCTTCACGATTAGGTCAAGATTAGAGGGACCACAATCATCATTGAAATTTCTAAATAGCAGGGGTTTGAAAGGGATGAGAAAATTCACTATACCTAATTGAATTTTTTTTTAAATCAAGTCAATAATTAGTCTCATAAAATCTCTCTCATAAATCAAAATAAATAAGTTCCTTTGTCTGGAGAGAAAGGGTCCAGAATCAGAACAGAATAATATAAAAATACATGTCTTTATAACATATGTATAATAATAATAAGAAACAAATTAACAAATATTGCAAGATAAATGAAATGTTCAGTTTTATATTTAAAGGAGATGTTCACGAAATGTATGGGGGCTGGTACTAAATTTGTACATAAACAAAACTTGGATGTGGAGAAAGCGAAAATTATTCCGATTGTGACAAAGTTATGAAAATAAAAAAAAGTTCCACCCTTGTTTTTTTATTTGTGTTTGAATTTCAGTAGATAGATAAAAAGCTTGCCACACTGGGCACCTTAAACTTCTGGCAACTCTAACCTGACACTGACACTACTGACTGTAAATAGTAGTGACATTGAGTGATGAATTATCGTTGACATATTGTTTTGGTTTTGATTTCATTTAAAAATAATTCAGACGACTTTCCGACTCCGTTCCGCGCTGTTCGTAATTTCGTTGTGCTCTGTGTTTTTACGCCGCCGTCGCCGCGCTACCGCCGTGATCAATCCTTTTATAACAACCTCTGCTTGCCTACCGGACTCCGACCTTATCTCTCTATACGACAACCTGGCGCTTGCCTACCGGACTCCGACCTTATCTCTCTATACGACGACCTGGCGCTTGCTTACTGGACCTCCCGATTTGTTCTATCAAAATCTTTTGGAAAGAAAAGGTATGTAACAACGACATGTACCTATAATGTAGCTATCTATTTTAGAAGATTAATATTTGTTTGCATATTTCATCATATTAGTATAATTGCTTTGATTTACTATATGCTCTCATGCAGCCAAACAAGTCTTCCTTCACTAACAAACAAATAGGTGTATTCTGGGTATACATATCAAGTAAATTCATGTATGAATGTAGTACATGTAAGGATTTGCTCATAATAAATTAATCGTGATAAGTTTGTTACAATAAATACATTGCACTTGCTTCTTGTCCTGATTTGTTATATTTCAATTTCTAGATACCAACCTTACAATTACAATGGCTGTATGTATTAATTGCCATATTATTCTACGACCTAACCACCAGAGGAATGAATACCATGCTGTGGACTTCAGTGAAGACTTTGTCGCAATAATTGAAGAATGGTGTGGCCGTGAGGTATAGTTTTTTTTTGTTTTTATGTTTCCTCATTATAAGTTACAACAATCTATAAGTATTAAGATTATTATTAAGCCTTTTAAGTATGTAATATAGATCACATGTTTTATTGTTTCAGATTTCTGATAATGATCAGTTGTGCCCAGAGTGTGTGAATCTGGTAATTCAAGAAGCCAACAACCGCATTGCAGATCCTCATTGTACATCAAACAAACAACTAGGACATGCCTGTGTATGCATATCTTGTGGCATTTCTCTATCAAGCCGTACAGGGAGACGTCGGCACAGACTGCCCGAAAATTGTGTGGAAAGAAACTATTTAGAAAATCAAATATTTCCACGGCAGGTAATAAATGATTGAATTGCCATAAACTGTATAGAGTAGGAAACAAAAATTACTAAAATAGCTTTAATCATGATAATTTTATATTTTTCTAATTACATCTGTTTATATTTATAATTATAATATTGCAATTTTCAGATTCCAAATGAAGCTTGGGTATGTTATGCTTGTTGGATGAGAGCTCATCGAAATGCACCCCAGCCTCTGCCATTGGAACATGGTACAACTGCAGAACCTGCTGTATTAGAGGTCCTAGTTGATACCCACGAACTCAATGAATCCACTTTGGATTCAACACGTCCTTCAAGCTCGGTGACTATCCCGAGCTCTGAAACAAATTCTTGGACTGATCAGTTGCCTAACAGTCAAGGTTCAGCGAGAGCAAGGGAAACTATAACCTTACACAATTTCACTCGCACTCTGGATACACCAAATCATTGTTTTGTGCCAGGCTGTATGAATACAGAGCGCCTACGAGTGCCAAACTATATTAAAAGATCAATCCTATCTCAGCAAAAAATATATGTTACTCAAAGTGCTAGAGTTTGTCAAGAGCATTCCATGTTATTTAACTGGGACATTCTAAATGAACATGAGTTCTCTTCCACTTTCAACGCTATTCATTTAGAAAATATGTTGAATTTATTACATACAATGCCAGCTGGTTGTGTTCTCAATTTCGAAAATATAGAGAATCTTTCAGATGGCTTATGTCATTATTGGACAGGTCTGACTGTTGCAAAGTTTTTAATACTGTTTAATAGCATTCCTATGGGGACTGTTTGTAAAAAAGCTAAAACTGCTCTGGGTATGTATTTGGTGAAACTTAGAACAGGAGAATCATTAGCACGAATGGCCACTCTGTTTTTAACTTCTAAGGTCACTGTTTCTAATTATATAAAAAAGGCAAGGGCATGTTTAACTGATTTTTATGTACCCATACATTTAGGTATTGGCCATATAACCAGGGAGCAACACAGTGCTCGTAATCTTTTAATACCTCAAGGACTATTTGGGACTGAAGCTAATAATCCCATAGTGATCTGCGATGGTACCTATATTTACTTACAGAAGTCATCTAATTATTTGTTTCAAAAAAAAAGTTATAGTTTGCATAAATTCAGAAACTTAATAAAACCTTTCTTGATAGTAGCATGTGATGGCTACATAATTGATGCATATGGACCTTATGCTGCGACTAAGTCCGATTCTGATATTATAAAAGATATATTTCAAGATGAAAATTCAAATGAAAGGTCTTATTTCCGGCAAAATGATATTTTCATTTTGGATCGTGGCTTCCGTGACTCAATCAGTTTTTTAAATTCTTTAAGATTCCATGTACATAAACCTGAGAGCATGGAAGCAGGTGAAAAACAGTTGTCTACTATAAAGGCCAACAAATCGAGATGGGTAACATTATGTCGCTGGGTGGTAGAAGTTGTAAATGGTAGGTTTAAACGGGATTTTAAGTTATTCAGGGGAGACTATTTTAATTTAGCATCAAAACATTTAATGGCTGATTTTAGAGTTGCTGCAGCTATACTTAACTGTTTCCATCCCGTTATAACCGACCGCCTTGATGCCCAGGCCATTTTAAACAGAGCACTGGAAAGATTTAATGTTCGTAACACATTGGCCACTTATGTTATAGAACAAAATGTTAATAGACAACGGGCCAGTTTTGTATCGATAGATGGCCAGCTCCCTCAACTGGATGTGTTCCCTATGATGGAAATGAGCGATATTATTTTATTTGCACTAGGCATATATCAAATAAAACAAGCCCGATCTTATTATGGGGAACACATCCGAGAAAATGGAACATTCAAAATAGAAGTTGACTCCAATCTACATAGACATTCAGAAAATACATTGTTGTTAAGGGGAAGAATAAAGTCACGTCATCAAGGTAGCAAAGTGTATTATACATATATATTGTTGGATTTAGATGCTGACATCAATGATTGGAGTCAACGAATTACTCAATATTACTGTAATTGTATAGTAGGAATGCGTACAGTAGGGAGCTGTGCACATATAATGACCATTATATGGTATTTAGGATGGGCTCGGCATCAAAATAATATTCTACCACCAGCAAGATTTTTAGATGGCATTTGTGTGAGAGAAGATGTGGAAAACGAAGTTGAATAAAATGTAACTTTTCATAAAGTCTTTTATTATTGCCTATTCTCCATGTAATTGCACACATTTTATTTATGTATGATATCAGCTTTCTATTATTAAAACGTGATGCCTACAAAATCTATTTTCTTGGCTGTTTGTTTAAATGGCTTTCATAAAATACAATGGGTTTGATAATAAAATACTATTGTGCCTAGGTTATGATGAGCTTAAAATCCTAAGACATTATTACATATTAGTCATCATTATAGTCTTCATTCCGAATTATGCAGAAAGAGAATCCAGGTTGTGTGATATCCAGGCTAGAGCGAGTTACGAGCAATCGGCGGTTCAAGCCTGCGATTCTCGAGGAAACTGAAGCAGATCCTGGTCATCCTGGTCGTAATTACTGGTTTTAATAATGTAGTCCACCAATATTTTGCACTGATTCGCATGTTCAATTACTTATTAGTGTGTTGTAATAAAAAAATTGAATTACTATCTTAATGTTTAGCAATAAATGCACTTCGCAGAAACCAAACCAATAAATAAACCCATCAATATTGACAATCGACTTTGATTGATTGACAGTTGTCATTGACAGTTACTAATATCAAACTAGGATCTATGTCGTTTCGTTTCTTCATGATTTTGGTTTACAATTCATATTATTATTTAGAACATTATAATTATATAATAATTACGTATTAAAAACATAATAATAATAAAGATGGACCTCAGTTAAGTTCATAATTCGTGAAAAGGACGTATGTACCTGTTAGAAAACAAACATTGCTTTCCATCGACGTTCTAATTATCCCGAACATACTTCATCGATTTTCCAAAATATGGAGGGACAAAAATGTATAAATCTTAAAATTTCAAGTAGATTACAAAATATGCTTTCAAATGAAACATAAATTACGGCTGTACAGAATATAGTACCACTTTTGAACATCTCCTTTCAGTTACAAAAGCCGTTTATCATTATTACATTCACCCTTAAAAACCGTGCTATTGTAATCATATAATTATTATACCAGCAATTAATATAATATACACACCTCTACAGATATCCTCTTCTCTCCATAGACTTCAGATCCGGGCACCAAATTCTTGGTCACCAAAGCATCTTCTTTCCCTCTTGCAATAAATACTCCGGGATGTCTATAAGAAAAAAAAAATCTTAATAAAGCTTATATTAAACTATGAGGAATGATAATTTTACATTGTTAAAATCAGTAAAATAATTTGTCTTCAAGCTTTCGCATTCAGAAGAACGAAAGTTATATTAGTAACATCATTTAGTCTGTAAAATATAAAATTATGTATGTACGAAAAAATGTTAAGTTCTTTGACAAAAAAAGCAGTGTACATAGCTTTAGTACAGGAAATAAGGATAAATTGATTGTACCTTGCTCTAGACTAAGTAAAGTATCAAAATCTTGTATACCCGGAAATATAACCTCTCATTAAAACATTTAAATCTTACATTATACAAAACCTCCTTAATAAAGCTTTCTATAAAATTAATGACTACTTGAACGATAGAAATTCGATGTATCTCCAGCTTCACTTGTTCAATAATAATGTAATGTGATCAAATTATAAAAATTGTAAATTTTGAAAAGAGTAACTACGAGTTTCTTGCCGTGTTCTTCTCGGTAGCATCAACTTTGTGAACCGGCGGTAGATAAAAAATGTTATGAAAAATACCAAATAATGAAAAATAAATGAATCTGAACCTGAATGAAGAGAGCCCCTATATGGGCCCCGCGACTCGGGTGTGTCAGTTCTTATTAGACCCCGTTTTTTCCAAATTTTTACTGTTATACAAATATTTCTTGTAAAACAAGTTTCTTTGATACTTACTTGCACGACATCCACTTGACTCGCGCCTCATGTGGTCATTATATTTTATCTCGGTTCTTATTACTCATAAGGCGTAGAACAAAGACTTTTTGTTTACAGTAACTAGAGTATATCTAATATACGATAGCATAACGAGCAGAACGTTTATAGATCATGATTATTTATAACACAGAAACAAAATTGACTCTAAAATATGACCTGTAAAACATTACTTCGGGAATATCAATTTTTTTGTCAATTTTCTACAAATATTGTAAGTTTAATTGTTTTTTTGAGTACTTGATAGATCTATGTATCCTATTCAAAATAAAGACAAGCATGTTTTGAAGAAATATTTATTAAAAACTTATGGTAAAAACAGTGAAATTTGAGACATTTTGAATATAAAAACCGTCTAACATGTTAGTGATAATATGGATAAGACCCGATACGTGACTTACCGTTTTATTGACAGATTTTGAAATACTGTTCTATATTGTTGGGAAATATATTATAATTACAAAGTACATAATTTTTTTTTATGGATACAAGATAGCAAACGAGCTTGCAGCACCACCCATCCTGGCGCCCATGACAACTGTGACTGACTTTGAACAAGACTCAATTAGTGACTGGGATGGTTAGTCCAATTAGTTGAGAGGGTTAATTAGAACATGAGTTGGTCAGTTCGTTAGTGGGTATGAGGACTAGGGACTGTTAGTGATAGTTAGTTCTGTTAGTTGGTGATAGCAACAGTGCAGTTAGTAAATGTTAGTAAGAGTCTCGTTCCAAGTCAGTCACAGATGTGTTGCTTTTAAGTAAGCTAAGCTTAACAAAATTGTGGACTAAGCTAAAATTTACTTAATTAGTAACAATTTTACGTAGTAGTACCTTGGCAGTGGCCAGGGTACCCATGAAAATATCAAATTGTGCGGTCATGGCATTATAAGATGACAACATTCTACGCAATACAGAGTGCATTTTTATATGTGTGCGGCACAACAGTAGACTAAATGTATTCATATTAATAATTCTACTTAGACTTAATCATAAAACATTTTCAATTACTAAATGTGTTTTCCTGCTTAACTAAATAAATAAGTCACTATATATTATATTTTATTTTGACAAATTAAGAATAGCTTATTTTGCTTCAGATAGTTTGGATAAAAATCGTTCAGCATACAGCTGAAGAGTACATAAATTTCTATTTATTTAAGTTCGCCCAATGATGTTTTAATAACAAATTATACAATATAGTAATTATTGCAAGGCGGTCTTATTCATTTAAGCGAAAACCAAATCACATCCAGCACAGTAGTTTCTGAGTCTATAGGTAACTTCATACATACATACAGACAAAAAATGACAAAAACGTTAGACAAAGTCAAAGTAAAATAAATTGCTGAAGTGATTGGGCACGCTTAACGAAAGTCTAGGTAACTACAAACATCTTTGACACATCGTAAGCGACGGGAGGTCTTCGACAAGGCTTAACGACTGTTCCCACATTCCACGATAGGTCTTCGACAAGGCTTAACGGCTGTTTGCACAGGCCACAGAAGGTATTCGACAAGGCTTAACGGCTGTTTGCACAGGCCACAGAAGGTATTCGACAAGGCTTAACGACTGTTCCAGAAGCCACGACAGGTCTCCGACAAGGCTTAACGACTGTACCAGAAGCCACGACAGGTCTCCGACAAGGCTTAACGACTGTTCAACAAGAACCGGGCTGTCTTCGACAAGGCTTAACGACTGTTTCCACGTTCCACTAGAGGTTTTCGACAAGGCATAACGGCTTTCCACAAGCCACAGGAGGTCTTCGACAAGGCTTAACGATTGCTCCCATGATGATAAGGCCCAAAACAAGTATAAGTGCACATCGCCTTATTGCATTCGACACAATAAGATGTTGAGCGTTTCGAGCATACCACACAGAGACGCCTCTGGCGGTCGTGGCGCTGCCCTGTTGCTGTTACCACCATTTTATATCGTGCGGGGGTATGCGTATGCACCCCGGGAGGTGGAACTTGTGGTTCTTGTGTCTTCCCATTGCGAGCCAGCAGTTGGTTCACCAAAGTTTCACGAAACTTTCGGTGTTCCATATGCCGGTTGCTCGCTTTGGTCAGAATGTAAGCATTAAGAACACTTACGTTCAAAAGTCTTCTGAAAAATTTCTTGTACCAGACGCGAGTACGCTTTCTCTCTAATGGATACGTGGCCAACATTTGATCTTTACGGTCCACCCCACCCATACGGATGTTGTAGTCTGGTACTATGTTGGGCTTTATTTTGCCCAAGGACGTGATTGTTTGTAGACCGTGGTACGTTGAGATAAGACTCACCAGGTTCCTATCTCGCCATACAACAATGTCGACATCTCCCGACGTATTGGCACACAATTGACCCTCCGCCATGTTTTCTTTGGTTCTAGTCGCCAGTTCAACGGGAACGAGCTTGCGATTTAATCGGAGCGTCCCCACGCAGTCAAACCCACGAGATTTTAACTCACGCGCAAGAGCTGGTGAATTATAGAAGTTATCCATCCATACTGTATGGCCCCGGTATTCCAGACCATTCAAAAGCCTAAGAACGAGCGTTGGCACAACCCCAGACAACGGATCGTCCTCAGTTGCATCTGAATGGTCATGCCCAGCATGAACTTCAAACTTCCATAAATACCCAGTGGCAGAATCGCAAATCTCGTAGGTTTTTATGCCCACTGTCGCGGCTTTGTTGCGGATGAATTGATTAATCTCTAACCAACCTTTCCACATCGTTAGACTTTCGTCTAATGCGATGTTTTGCGACAAATCATATAGCGACTGGAACTTATTATTAAGATGCTTCAAAATTGGACCCAATTTAAAAAGCTTACCTTCTGCACGCGACATTGTTTCAGGATTACAGGAACTGTTATCCTGAAAATGAAGGTTACTGGCCAGCAGTAAAAAACGGTCGTAGCTCATCACTGCCGAGAACCCAGGAGTACTGAAAATGTCTTTGGAGATACTCCAATACTCCTTGATACGTGACTTCACTAATGTCCCCATGGCAATGATAATAGCGAAGAACACATATATTTCTTCGACAGTGGTGTCACGCCATTTTGTAATGCGGCTCTTTGGCCCGAGGTGACCAGACGCAAACAGATTAGCAGCTACCTGCTGCGCGTAACGGTTGGTTTCCACCACTATATGTTCCATAATTGGCCGATCCCATATGGCAGTGAATGCATCATATGGATCGGCCAAGCAAACAGTAGGGCCGCAGTGGATTGGGGAGAAATCCTCCCGCCGCAAACGTGCGTCAATAGGGGGTTGAGGGCAGGGTCCCCATTCAAAAACAAATTTCCCTGTTGGGCCCACAGGGTTGTCTGCTGTGGAGTCCGAGGGCACAGTTAGAGTTGATGGAGCATCCACGATCGCAGGCGCAGGGACAGGTAGGAGGCAAGGGTCCAGGTACGCATCTCCGCTGCCAGTCTCCTCTTCGTCATCCAAATAAATTTGAAGTGTCCTGGGTACGCGTACTGTACTACAATCGCCAAAATCCTCATCAGAGACATCGTCTTCATCTTCGCTACCTATATGAAAAAAAAGGAATGTTAAGGTACATATTGCATATCACGTTCTCAACCGACCCTAAATTAATTCATATAAGCAGTTTTTTGACCAATTTCTCGCTGGGATTACATCACGAGCATACACGAGCATGCGGCAGCTCGCCGCGATTTTTTCCATGCTGTTATCGTTAACTGTAATCCCATGGATTTACGTCGAGAAATCGGCTAAAAATATCACTTAAATCGTAACATAAATAAAAATGGACTTGCCGTAATTCAGGAACTCAGGATTTTGAGAAATTGACACTTCAGAAGCCGGTGTCACATCTGGAGCCGATGATGTTGATGCCGGTGCCACTTCTGGAGCCGTTGCTACTTCTGGAGCCAGTGCCACTTCTGGAGCCGTTGCTACTTCTGGAGCCGGTGCCACTTCTGGAGCTATCGCGCTAATCCTATTAATTCAAATATACAGGATTATTAATTGACTTCCTTTGTAAAAGAGTGTAAACTGAAGCCAGATTTATGAAGTTTATACTTACAATCTTCGTTTGGACCTCGCCTTCTCTGTAGGTTTATGGCTGTAAATATAATAAAAAAAGATGTGAAATGAGGTTTTCATTTGGTACTTAAGGCCAAAAAGCAGGGCCGGATTTGGATTTGGGAGAAAAAACATAAAAGTTGCTGACCAGTCAAAATTTGGATATTTTTTATCTTTGTTGTGGGGTTCCCTTTCCTTATTCCCTTTCCCGTGGAGGCCCCGGGGCAGTAGCCCCGCCTGCCCTCTCCTAAATCCGGCCCTGCCTAAAAGGCTGAATAAAATACTAACATATCCCGTAGCGAAAAACGCTTCGAGGTGGAGCGGGTGTTATACGTAGACGTCGAGGGGGTGCCGCGCGTGGATGTCGGTGTCATCCCCTGGCTGCTCTCCGCATTATCTATGAACCTGGAAACAAATCTTGTTACAAAAAGTTCTAAAAAGCAAAATAAAACTAGCAAAATTAAATAAAACAGATTACACAGAGGTCGACGGAGTAGGAGTGAAATCTGAGGGTATCTCCACTTTTATATCCATCTCCACGGGCACTGGTTCTGGCTGCTCCTGTCCAGTCGACTCAAGAGTTCCATCTGGCCTGACTATATAGTCCACCACTTTTATATCCATCTCCACGGGCACTGGTTCTGGCTGCTCCTGTCCAGTCGACTCAAGAGCTCCATCTGGACTGACTATATAGTCCACCGAGGACCAAAGAGCCATAGTTGCACTAAAAACAGAGTCAAGTTACAACGCGGCAACGTTATCAAGGAATGTAAATAATAATAGTTTCAAAATACTTACGTCACCTCAGTAGGGCTAACCCTTTCCGAGATTACCCGCTCTTTGCGCTGATGAAGAGGCTGTTCCAGCTGGTCAATTTGGCGGTGCACGTCGGCAGCCTCGAAAATGTTTAGCCTAAAAACATTTTATTACATTACAATCCATCTAATTTGAAAAAACATACGCGTGTACGCGCGTGAGAAGTTATACTTCTTTGTCATCATTAAATAAATATTCAACACTTGCTGTCTTGGCGAACTTCGTATCGCCTAATAATCAGTGAATGTACTTTGTTGTTACGTTTAACTTTTATAGTTTTGGTAGGTTTAACAAATCAGAGACCATTAAATTCTCTCCTCTCCCTCTCCCCCTCATAAAATTAAATGTTCTAACGAAATGTGCAATTTCATCCAATCACTCAAAATTACAAAAATAAAAATGCAAGTTCATTAAACTATTCATTGGCAAACGTCTTATCCATATTAAAATATCGTCGACGATGGCGGCCATCTTGATGGCGCACTGGGTCTGTGTCAGCGCCGCGCGGCGGTGACGCCCCGTATGTGGCGTGACCGCGACGCGAGCATAGCTTGCCCTCCTTTTGTTTATAATGATTTTAATTACAGACCACACATAATTATGCCTTGCGATTGACAACAAAAGAAAACAGTTCTTTTTAATATGCTTTAAACCATAGAGTTATTATACTAGATAGATTGGCAATACGAAAGAGAAAGAACATAGGTACTCATATGTTAGAGCGAGATAGATAGGCGAGACCATTTTCGTACACGCTATAGGCTTGTATTGGCCGAACGTCAGTTGTGAACGAAACAAATTTTGCTTATTTTTCTAAATCTCACGTTTAAAAGCGTTCATTTGGTGTGATTTAGACGTAAATAATTATGGTTACGTGAGCAGTAACAGGATGTAACTCATCTAAGAAAGAAAGAGAAGAAATCCACAGAATTTTACATTTCATATGTAAGTACGATTGAAAGATTTAATTCTCCTATTGCAATGTTTGAGAACTTTGAAAAAGAAATTATAAACAAATGGATGGCTAATAATATGACATTTTAATATATATATACTTTGAATGCATAGGATATGAATATAAAATATTATCGAATACGTGAATTTCTAGTACTTCTCACCTCAATCCTATAGAGATTGACGTAATATCGACAACCGCTTACAGCACACATGCACATTACACGCATAATCGTGAAATTAAGTTTTGGTCTCGCTTCAATGTTTCTATTGCCAATCTATCTCTAGTATAATAAATCTATGCTATAAACCAACAAAATCGAATGAGTAATACGACCTTTTTCGGGAGTGAGTTTGTAAATCTGTGGTGCGTTCCCAGTCATTCGACTATTTGTGAAGTGGAAACAACTGCGTGTTATTGTGATCAACGATCAAATTTTTGAGGAAAATATAAGTAATGTTTATTATTCTTTCATTTTAAATCAATATTAGCGCCTACTCAATACATTTTTCTTGTTTTCTCTGTTGTTGAAGTTAGGGCTTCGCTGCTTGCCAATACAGTCTTGAATTTTGTCGTGATGGTTTTTAGATAACTTTAGTATCAAAACATACAGTACTGCTGTTTATAGCGTGTTAAAAAGAACTGTTTTCTTTTGTTGTCAATCGCAAAGCATAATTATGTGTGGTTTGTAATTAAAATCATTATAAACAAAAGGAGCGTCACCGCCGCGCGCCGCTGACACAGACCCAGTGCGCCATCAAGATGGCAGACTTGTCTGACACGAAATTACGTTAGATTAGGTTAGTAGTAATTATTATGTATTATACAATTTGTTTTATTTAATTCCTCCAGTCAAAGCAAAAGTTATTTAATTTTTCATTACTATTTAAGTACGCACTGTTTTTTTAATTTTATTTTACCACCTCATTGTTTATAGAATTGCTTAGAATGAGATTTCTTACCGACAAATTCCGATTTATTACTGCCCACACGTAACTACCCATTCAGTCATTTTTACTGCCCATTTAATTATTTTATGCTCAATTATATATTCACTGATCCATTTCATTCTTATTTATTACTCATTTTTGTTTACTTTACTGCTTAGTTTTAACTGCTGAACTAGTTATTAAACGTGCCATTTATAATTTTTAACTTACCAAATCTGCTATTTACAACTGCCTCTTTAAATAGGTGCCATATTTTAATATGGATAAGACGTTTGCCAATGAATATTTTAATGAACTTGCATTTTTATTTTTGTAATTTTGAGTGATTGGATGAAATTGCACATTTCGTTGGAACATTTAATTTTATGAGGGGGAGGGGGAGAGGGAATTTAATGGTCTCTGATTTGTTAAACATACCCAAACTATAAAAGTTAAACGTAACAAAAAAGTACATTCACTGATTATTAGGCGATACGAAGTTCGCCAAGACAGCAAGTGTTGAATATTTATTTAATGATGCCAAAGAAGTATAAATTCTCACGCGCGTACATACCTAAGTACACGTTAATGTTTTTCAAATTAGATGGATTGTAATGTAATAAAATGTTTTTAGGCTAAACATTTTCGAGGCTGCCGACGTGCACCGCCAAATTGACCAGCTGGAACAGCCTCTTCATCAGCGCAAAGAGCGGGTAATCTCGGAAAGGGTTAGCCCTACTGAGATGACGTAAGTATTTTGAAACTATTATTATTTACATTCCTTGATAACGTTGCCGCGTTGTAACTTGACTCTGTTTTTAGTGCAACTATGGCTCTATGGTCCACGGTGGACTATATAGTCAGGCCAGATGGAGCTCTTGAGTCGACTGGACAGGAGCAGCCAGAACCAGTGCCCGTGGATATGAAAGTGGTGGACTATATAGTCAGGCCAGATGGAACTCTTGAGTCGACTGGACAGGAGCAGCCAGAACCAGTGCCCATGGATATGAAAGTGGAGATACCCTTAGATTTCCTACTCCGTCGCCCTCTGTGTAATCTGTTTTATTTAATTTTGCTAGTTTTATTTTGCTTTTACGAACTTTTTGTAACAAGATTTGTTTCCAGGTTCATAGATAATGCGGAGAGCAGCCAGGGGTCGACACCGAAATCTAAGCGCGGCACCCCCAGCAAGTCTACGTATAGCACCCGCTCCACCTCGAAGCGTTTGTCGCTACGGGATAAGTGAGTATTTTATTCAGCTATTGCCGGCTACTGCCCCGGGTCCTCCACGGGAAAGGGGCCCCCACAATAAAGATAAAAAAACATCCAAATTTTGACTGGTCAGCAACTTTTACGTTTGTCCTCCCAAATCCAAATCCGACCCTGCTTTTAGGCCTTAAGTACCAAATGAAAACCTCATTTCACATCTTTTTTATTATATTTACAGCCGTAAAGCTACAGAGAAGGCGAGGTCTATATATAATATATAAGTATAAACTTCATAAATCTGGCTTCAGTTTACACTCTTTTACAAAGGAAGTCAATTAATAATCCTGTATATTTGAATTAATAGGATTAGCGCGATGGCTTCAGAAGTGGCACCGGCTCCAGAAGTAGCAACGGCTCCAGAAGTGGCACCGGCATCAACATCGGCTCCAGATGTGACACCGGCTTCTGAAGTGTCAAGATCTCAAAATCCTGAGATCATGAATTACGCCAACTCCATTTTTATTTATATTACGATTTAAGTGATATTTTTAGCCGATTTCTATACGTAAATCCTACATCCTACATGGGATTACAGTTAACAATAACAGCATGGAAAAAATCGCGGCGAGCTGCCGCGTGCTCGTCGCGATGTAACTCCAGCGAGAAATTGGTCAAAAAAATTGCTTATGTGAATTCATTCAGGGTCGGTTGAGGACTTGATATGCAATATGTACTTTAACATTTTTTTTTTTTTCATATAGGAAGCGAAGATGAAGGCGATGTCACTGATGAGGATTTTGGCGATTGTAGTACAGTACGCGTACCCAGGACACTTCAAATTTATTTGGATGACGAAGAGGAGACTGGCAGCGGAGATGCGTACCTGGACCCTTGCCTCCTACCTGTCCCTGCGCCTGCGATCGTGGATGCTCCATCACCAGTGCCGGCTGTTTCTCTAACTGTGCCCTTGGACTCCACAGCAGACAACCCTATGGGCCCTACAGGGAGTGGCAAGCAGCGAAGCCCTAACTTCAACAACAGAAACTAAAAAAATGTATTGAGTAGGCGCTAATATTGATTTATTAAATGAAAGGATAATAAACATTACTTACATTTTCCTCAAAAATTTGATCGTTGATCACAATAACACGCAGTTGTTTCCACTTCACAAATAGTCGAATGACTGGGAACGCACCACAGATTTACAAACTCACTCCCGAAAAAGTTCGTATTACGCATTCGATTTTGTTGGTTTATATTAGCGTCTCGGACATCTTACTCTATAATTCATAATCAAAGCGGAAAATCGACCGAAATAAGATACCTAACCATAAATAAACATATTTAGGGGATGACACATTTACGGATTTATTACAAATTTGTGGAGCTAATGTTAATTAACGCGTTAAGAAGAATCTATTATTATGTCTAATTCCACGCGAGTGAAGCTGCGGGCATCCACTAGTTGTAAAATAATTGAGCTACACCACCGGGGCACCCGCTGGTTAATTAAAAAAAAATGAATACATACTAACCTGTGTGGTTCAATAATGACTTGCTTGCCGCCCTTGAAGCCTCCTCTAGCGCCGCCCCTCGGCCCGCCGCGGCCGCGACCTTCGAACAAACTGGTTTGTTAACACGTCCATCACAGCATAACAATGGTTCACATATCGTGGTACCATCAGAAGTGGGTATGTGGTATCATAGTCTTCACGAATAGGTCTAGATTAGAGGGACCATGCTGTCATCATTGTGATAGTTTTAATGAAGGTATAAGACAGGCAAATAGTTTCAAAATCTATAATTATAAGTTTAATAATTGACACATGTCAACAATTTAGGTACAATGAACCTAAAACTTTCTAAAAGCAGTGACAGCCCAGCGGCTATCGAACTCGCCTCTCACTCGAGCGGTCCGGGTTCAAACCCCAGTGGCACGCACCAATGACTTTTCTAAGTTATGTGCGTTTTAAGAAATTAAATGTCACTTGCTATAACGGTGAGGACGGTGAGAGACGGTGAGAGACACATCGTGAGGAAACCTGCATGCCTGAGAGTTCATCATAACGTTCTCGAAGGTATGTGAAGTCTGCCAATCCGCACTTGGCCAGCGTGGTGGACTAAGGCCTAATCCCTCCCATTCTGAGAGGAGACCCGTGCCCAACAGTGGGACGTCTATGGGTCGCAGCAAACCTAAAAAACCTTAAAAAATATAAAATAATAACTAAAATATAATTATGATTAAAAGGAGTCCCTTTAGGCAAGGTTCCGAAGATACTGGCAGCGTTCCCCCTTTGGATAGCAAGACTATTTATTTGTCCAAGGTAGCAGCCAGCTCTTCGGTCTCCTGTGATGGCGACTAACCTTTTTGCTATTTCTTAAAAAAAGCCTTATAGCACTAGGACCCCACGGACCAAGGGTTTCGACACCAAATGGGTCAAAATAAGTTAATGACAATTTAAGTTCCATGTTGGATATAGGCTATTTAGCCTGATCCTATGCGCACCCTCTAGGGCTAGTTCTTTCATGTTGTGTTCTAATGACTTCCATTGATTGATTGATCCCTTATCTGTTTGTCAAAGAGCTCAACTCAATGTGCTCCTCAAAGCTTAGAAATGCTAAGATGCTTTACCACTGAGTCACTCATTTAACTACTGGCTGATATCAATATTATGTATGTATGTATGTATGTGTGCATTTTGTGTATAAGTTTATTATTATTTTTTCTTCTCTTCACATTAAATGTTTACTACGTCTGCCTAAACTTTTCTATGTCACCAAGTATTGACTTGTAGAAAATGCCTTTTGGAATTAAGTCTGCTCATTGTAGAAAATGCAATAAAGGTTTAATAAATAAAATAAATAAATAAACATGTTGACAATGTCTCTAGCCACATGTCTTTTTCCCATCATTTTTTTTATATTTGAAAATATAATCTGCCCGTCATGTGGTTCTAAATCAAGATCAATTATACCTCCTCCACCGCGTCCGCCGAAACCACGGCCTCCGCCGCCCCCGCGCTTCTCAAACTTCCCGCCGCCGGCGCCGAAGCCGCCCCGGCCTCCGCCGCCGAAGCCCCCGCGCCCCCGCCCGCCGCCGCCGCGTCCGCCGCCACCGCGACCCCGGGGACTGTTGAATTCTGTGGAGGTTACCAAAAGGCAAAGTAAATTCTAGGTAACTGTTCTACAATATTGTAACTTGAGGTTAAATATTGACTAGCGTACATGAAGTAGCTATCACGTGTTGTAAATCATCCACGTGAATTCACGTGATTGTAATGTAACGTGGTTGTAGTTGTAGAGGTATAATCGTCGGGACTGTAGGATGGTTTAGATTTTAGGATTGTAAAATACAGAAACAGAATGTGACACCAACACAGAATTGTAGGTTAGGTAGGACGCGATATAGTATATTAAACGCCATGCCGATAACCTACATTTTCCCTGTTACGAATAAATAAGCAGTTTTATACAAAGAAATACACGTGGAATACATAAATCACAAGTCAATCTCACATTAAGTTCAATAAAAAATAAAATTAGTTCTAGTTAATAACTGAAAATAACCTAACGAAGAAGATTGACAAATTAGTATGAAGTGCTTGCAAATCCCACCCTTTTATGAATTAACACGTTACAAAACTGTTAAAAATTGAATTTAGCGCAATAACTTACGTTTTTATTTATTGTTCTAAATAAATGACCATGCGGCATCCACGCGTTATGTTATGTCCTTTTTCAATTACTATAGGCTTGGATGAATGAACTTACCAGGTCTTCCCATTGTAGAAATTAGTTCTTCAACTGTTAACTTTTTATTTAACAAACTTTGTTAACTATACAAAAATTAATTTAATCTTTAATGAAATTCGGCAGAGCACGCGTCCGACCGCGTCTCGCTTACACCCGGAAATGACGCCACGCCATTTTGTTTGAGTTAATTGATATTTTTGAATTGAATTCTTTCATTCTGACGACGCGACGCCTTGACGGACGTTTTTTGGTTGGTATCTCTAGTTAATTTGTGTTGGTATGGTAACCTGGTGTTGGTGTGACCAGACCTATGTTTCTCGTGTTTTAATCTATGGTTCAGAAAGTTATTAGATGTGACCACTTACGTTAGAATGGTTAGGTACTGATTAATCGATATCGTTTTTAATAAATATTCCATATATCTTATACCGTCTCTAGCTTACGTGGTAAATCGTTATCGATAAGTAAGTTGGTAGAAAATATCGAAGTGAAATTTCTTTAGAATCGGTGTGATTTCAAACTCGATTAGACACTCGATAGAGACACAAACACATAAATGTATAGGATTCAGCCGGCGAGAGAATGAGACAGAACACATTAGACGTACAGTAATGGACAGCAGAGATAATGTTTTTTTTTCTTCAGAAGTTTCACTTCTACCGTGTGTGACACACACACACACACTTTTTTTTTATTTAACAACGATACGATAAAGCAGCGAATTGTTTGAACTTTTTACTTTCATGCAGGATGATACTGGTAAACCCCAAATTCTTTGAAGACAATTGGTGACTCTACATTGTGACATTTGGCTTCACTTCGATGCCATTTCATTTTTACCAAATAAACATAATAATTATTATTCAACACAATGATCGTTACAATAGTGTAACATTGATTGGGAAATAGCATAGTGTAACATTGATTGGGTTATCATAGAGACAATGACGAATTTCGATATCGTATCGTTGTAAAGCGCCCCACACAAAGCCCTGCTTGCAGGGCCCCTGCCAATCGTATCGTGTGTGGGCTTGCAGGGCCGATTTTTTAATTGCTTACCCTGCCGCAGGGCGGCAGGTCATCCTGCCAAGCCGACGCACGATCTCCCCACTCCAACCCTGCAAGCAGGGCAATGTGTGGTACGGTCGGGCCGATTTCACAGATTTATAAGTAGTATTTAATAATATGGTGTATATATAATCTGTGGTTTCTACTTTTCAACAATAAATGTTTGGTTTTCTTCGTACGCCGTCTTAATTTGTTTTCATTTTGTTGTATTAAGTATTGTTGTGCAATAATTTTAAAGGATAGTTATAATAAAGTTACAGTTTCTCTCATCATTCTCTCATTATATTCTTTTTTTCAATTAATGGTGTCACCATTGTCAATAAATCTTCAAACTGTGACTTATTCATTCTTATAAAGTTCAAAGTCATCAGGTTGTAATTCTTTCAATATATTGGCGTGACTCAAACAACGCACGATCTCTACCACAGAACAAAATATCTCTACCTAGTCTGTAGACGCAACCTGCAGGGCCGATTTGCAGGGCTTTGTGTGGTAACATCCTCTGCGGCAGGCCCTGCAAGCAGGGCTTTGTGTGGGGCGCTGCGATTGCCACTTGTTTATTCTAATTTCTCCTTAAAGGTCAAGGGTTGTTACTAAATTTAAATTTTCAACTAATTATAATTGAGTTTCTACTTTCATAGTTGAAATTACCAGCTTACTCACGTTTGATTTAAGTTGGAAATAGGCCGACTAGTTTCGATTGATTACGTACAATGATCTTCTTTAGCAGTGGTTATTTCAACTATGAACAAAGACAAGAATCATTCAGTCAAAAAAGAGTGTCTACTTTAATACTTCTTTTTCTTTGAGTTACTCATGGATTACTCTTTAAGTCACCCCGACTATCTGGGGCTAATTAGATTGCTTAGCTTACTTTGCCTAGGCAATATTCCAATATCCATAATATATCCATAATAATTAATTTCATGCGAACTCCAATTTCTTTAATTGTTACTTACGGCACAGAATAATAGTACAAGATTTTCGGATAACATCATCACACATCTATGGTCGCTTATGCAAAATTTATTGATATGACATTGACATTACATATTCTTTCTTGCTTGACAGACATGAGACTTTGTGATGTGACTGAGTAGTTTAGGGTTGACATTTTTGTAAACATTGGGAACAATAGGTAATTGGGAATTGGGATTGGTATATTTTTGCTCAATAAATTTATCAAAACAATTATTATTTAACATGGAAACTGCGACGATAGATATTGATAAATCTTTTGAGCTATCTGAAAGAAATGTCAGGGATGTAAGTTAACAATTTTCATTCATAACTAAAGGTTTCGTACTTGTTTAGTTTCATTAGTTCATTAATCATATAGAACTCAGTTAAAGTCACGTTAATTAATAATATTTCATTTCTTAAAAAGAACACGACTTACATTACCGAACGAAACTATTGGTCTATTACCACTGCCATGAATGATTAACCTTTGTATGCTCGCGCCAGTCGGCCGGCATCTCATTTCTTATTCTCGAGCAAGGTGTTTCAGTCAGACCGAGATTATAATAATAATAATTTTTTTATTGTCAATAAGTATAGGTTTGACATAGTGGTAGGAAAGGAAATACAAGAAACCAAACAAAATGACAACAGGAGCTGTCTCAGTTGTTGCTACTGGGTTACTCTTACTTAGTTATACTGGTCACTCGTCGGCAATTCGTTAAGTATATATACAAGAGGTCATTTGCAATCAAATGTCTGATGATTTTGCTGTAAAGATGCAATAAAGATCATTTGATTTGATTAATAGTTATATACCTACAACTTAAAATATGTGTAAAAAAGATATTAAAAATAAAAGGTTGATAATTATGTATGTGTTATTTTACCAAGATTACATTTCTTTTTAAGCCTCTGGAGGATTTATCCCAAGAATCTATGTATTATAGACTCAATGAAACTGTTTTTGCTGAGCCTATTGAAATAATTAGTAAAAATTCAGATGGTAAGTTTAAGATTCCCGTTTTATTTATTCTTATTTTATTAACTCCTTTATTTTGTGGTACAAGGTTAAACAAAACATACCTTGGGTTGGCTATAGATCTAGGGCTCCTGATTTGGGGGGTGGGAGGGGTAGGTTGTGGGGGTAGGGGTTAGGGCGGACCCCCCCTTTCTTTTGCTGGAAATTAGTAGTTTCTGAGATATATGATTTTAAACTCTTAACATGGAGACTGTTAAACCAATTTTTTTGGGATATCTTCCAGGACATCAAATTTTTTGTTAATATAGTAAAAGAATATGTCCTACTATGTATTACATCGATACCTTGAATCTCAAATGGCGTAATCACCAAATCGTCATTTTTCAGGAGAGCCGAAACAAAAAAAAATCTAAGATTAAAATTCATATCTTTTCAACTAATAGAGGAGAGTAACCAAATATGGGCTACCATTTTGTTTTTGTCTCAAAAATAAAAAACTATTTAATAATCAACCATTTATTGACGTCAAAATAATCACACATACATTTTTAAAGAGCTCAGTAACAATCTTAGATTCTTAGTATTATTATGTATTATTATATTGAGCATTAAACAAAATATCAAAAAAGACGCTAAATATGGAACAGGTACTCAAATATGGGCTACAAATAAAACCTTATAATATCTTGTACAAAACTAACAATTATAAATATTTATCTCATAAGAGCTCTCATTAAACATCTGACCCACAGTTCTTCTGTTTTCGGAAAAAAGTTCCTGACAAAACATACACGCTGCATCGGCAGTGCCAGGAGCCTCTCTTCCTATAGGGGTATCTGGTTCACTATCTGAATCAAATTGGGTATCTTCTTCACCTTCACTTTCGTCCCTGTCTTGGCTTTCTTATTTCTTATAGTTCTTTTCTTTTGCTTGGGTTTCTTATCTTTTGTTTTATTTTCTTTTTCATTTTTTTTCTTATTTGTTTCAATAAGGTCAATTTGATATGGAGACGAAGTAATAACCGAGACCACAACAGCTTTTCTACCTCTATTAGATAATTTCTGACCTTTTTTGGCACGGGACTTATGTCATAAGGAGATACTAGACTGCTGCGATCAATTCCGGAAGACGAAGGTTGACAGTCATATGTTGGTTCATGTCCAGTTATGTACCTTTAGAACCACATAACCAACCACCTAAAATAATAATACCTAAATAGGGGCTAGCCCATATTCAGGACCATAGTCATAGCCCATATTCGAAATTCTTTACTAAAATCAACTTGATCGTGTACTTTACGAATCATATATAGCAAGCAATAAATCGACCGAAAATCATAAAAATAAACTTATATTCTGCAATAAAACACATAGTTACAGTATTTAGACCTAATTTTCATTAATTAAATAACACATTGATACGTACCGCAGAAAGTTTTTCGACAGCAGCAAGACAAGTATGGCCGACACTGGCGACAACTCGTGTGCGAGCGACAAGAATGAGTGAGTGCGATGTTAGGGCGAATGAGTACGATAGACGATCGTCGTTTGTTGCGTCTTTCGATTAAAGGTTTTCGAGAATTGTTACTAGCCCATATTAAAGCACTAGCCCACATTTAGTTACTTTCCTCTAATGCTATTTAAATGAACATTGGATGTAATTAACTTATATAGGGAGCTTTATAACACAGTAATACGGTTTTAAAAATTCAACCAATATTTACAAAAATGATTTGTGATTACGCCAAAAAAAATTTGCTAACTTGGAGTTTACGACCCAAAAAAAAGGCTGTTCTGTAAAAAGTTACGGTGTAAGAGCCTGGTTGCCTTATAAAAATACACTTTTTAAATAGCTATTTTAGGTTATTAATAAAAAAGCACTATAAGGAAGATACAAGAAAAGAGACAAATATAGGTAATTTGATTATTCCAAAATGAATAGCATGTGCAACAATGAAATAGATTTTATTAGGTACTTCAACTATCCAAGCATAATAATTTTGGGTTGCAGTTCAAACTAAAACTATTGTATGTATTAGGTATTCTATCATCAAAAAAAAATTACAATATTAACCACTTTGTATAAATTAAATTATTGTGTAGTATAGTAATTCTGTTTTGTTTTTAAATCTAAAAGTAGTATAATATTATGTCAATCCTAATCAGGATAGACATATTATTATACTTCGTATGAACTAAGGCTACTTACTAAAACACTGACAGGAGTCTTGCTTAGCGCCTAGATTCTAGATAGTCTTCTAGTGTGTAAAGAAATAAAACGAACATTTTTAAATGTTAAAGGTAGGATCTAAGATCTGTATAAGATTTAGGCGCTAGCAACACTCCTGCCACTTGTGGTCAAATAAACTTTATTCTCAAAAGAAATAACATTTCACTGAATGAGAATATAAATTAACATTACGTTCACTTGTTGTGTGCACACAGTTTAAAGTAAAGATGAGTTTTGGGTTGATAAATTAATATTTATAATATACAAAAGCCTAGTTTATAAGAGTAAACAACTAAACAATCTTCATTACGAGTCGTATTGGTCAAAATAAATAAAACTCGTCAATTTCACTATACTAACTAGAATTTAATGAGTTTAATTATAAATCACAGACTTAAATTATCGTCAACATGAACCACCATGAACTAACATGAACATGAAAGGAAAACGTAATGATAAGAATTAAACTGAGTTTTCTTCATATTCACCTTCTTCGTCCTCTTCATCGGTTTCTGCTAATAAGTCGAGTACCTTTTTATCTGAAGGCAAACGACGATACTCTTCGTGAAATATTATTTTTAAAAATTATGGGGCGTAAGAGCCAATTCATTTTATAATACAGATTTTTTTGGCGTAACATTTCATACAACATGGTTGATAAGACAAAAGTAAAAAACATATTTTAAAGTTCCATGGGTCGTAAACGCCATATTAAATGCAATTCTTAAAATAACTTGAGTCGTAAACGCCACAGTTAAACATATCAGTCCTATACGCCTAACTCGATAGTCAGTATTTCTCACATAATTATAATTTTAACTGGTGTATCGACCGAAATCTTAATAATTATTTTTTTAAAGGTATTTACGACTAAACAATAAGACAATTCTTGTTTAACGACGAAAAATACGTGGGCCGTAATCACCACTTTTTTGCTAATTTTAAAACTCTGATTGGACAGATCGATAGAGAAAAAAAAACTAAGTAAGACAGCATTCAAAACTATTCAAAAGTCATTTTGGCCAAAATGGTGATTACGCCATTTGAGATTCAAGGTATCGACATAATTCAATTCATTATGGTTTTTTGTAGTTACCTTAAATAAAAGACAAGTTAATTATTTACAATGAACTCAATTTTTAACTACAAATAAAAATCTAAATAATTTAAAAATGTTTTTTTTTATTGCAACAATTTAGAGATTTCACTTCTTATCTTTGTTCCTAGAAGTTTAGGTAAATATTGCCTAGCTACTTTGATCTCTGATAATTTATAATTATATACTACTACTACTGATAATAATTTATAACTATAAATTACATTTTGGCGTTGTAAGCACGAATAGCACCATGTTTCAGCGATGAGCTTAATGCATAAAGCATTTTATAATTGTTCAATATAATTCTTTGTCTGTGCATTTAATCACTGAAAATTTTATTGACATTGGTACAAATATCAAAGTAATAAGGACTTTTTCATGTGAACATACTCATTAATATTTTTTTAAAATATAGACACCTGCAGTGAAATAAAATTCGTTGACAATATCATGGTCCTCGAAAGGCCTGGAAAAAGACACAAATACTACATTGATGCTTCAAATCTCACATGTCCTCAGGTAATTGCCATGATCTGAATTTATATATAAATGTTAGAAATAAAAGAATTAAAAATTCATAATCAATGGTTATAGGCCCTGAAGCCACTATCCTACACAAGTACACCCTACCTGTAATTTTAAAGAAATTTGCATGCCTTTATTGGGTAAATTTGAGCGCTATACTAATTTGTAACCGCTTTAATAACCAAAGAACAATGGCGAAATATTAGGCGGGGTGAATGGAAGCAACTAGAAATGTCACTAAAATTAAACTTATTTAATATTTTTTCTACGTTTTATCAAAACATCAAAATAAAAATTTACAATGGGAGAATAAAACATTAATTTGAAAAAACTTTAATTGACTAAAACCACAACTAAATAAATATCAAATTAAATATTGCCATATAAAAATATATTTCTTTTCATAAATAGGTCTTCTATTTTATACTCTTTTAATGTAATTACGACCAAATAAAAAATATTTAAAATAAGTAGGCTAAACTAATTCTTGTTCTGTATCCGATTTTATTTTTCTATTTCAATTAACATTTTTAAAAAAATTATTGAAGTACATATGTAGTTTTTTTTACTACAGCAGCAGTTACAAAAATGTTATGGCAACATTAGATAAATGCTGTCAATCAAATAAAGACTGTTGCTTTTGGATTGCTGAGTTGTTGTGTGTTGCTTTTGTGCTGTGCTTGTTATCTATCGTTTACCTATATTTTTACGAACCGGACAGTTTATGAACTTC
Organism: Carterocephalus palaemon; assembly: GCA_944567765.1. Taxonomy (NCBI): domain Eukaryota; kingdom Metazoa; phylum Arthropoda; class Insecta; order Lepidoptera; family Hesperiidae; genus Carterocephalus; species Carterocephalus palaemon. The sequence goes on from OX155664.1 coordinate 7,448,435, forward strand.
GATATTTCCTTCCCGTTACGATACATACTGCTATTCTCTTTCTGGACACCGAACTTGCTTTGTGATTTGGCAGGCAAAATAAAATCACGCCACATTTCGAGGAAGCAGTATAATGTTTATATTTTAATAGAAAATAATATTCCTGGCTGGACCGGAATTACTGAGTATTGCTTTAATTGCTTAGTTGGTCGACACTGTAGGCTGCTGCGCACATGTAATGACATTGGTTTGGTATCTAGGATGGGCCAGATATGAACAAAATATACCAGCACCTGCAGAATTTTTAGATAATACATATCATGCTAAGAGAAGATTGAAGATGAAGATTAAATTAATTAATATAAAGAACCTTGTTTTATTTGTGATTACTTTCATGAGATTTCCTAACAGTATTAAAATGTCTGAGTTAAACATACAAACATAACAAATTACTCTGTGATATAAACTGATAGGTGCCTACATACATATTTTATTTCGCAATATGTCAAAAACTAACATTTCAACACATTGATATATGTTTCAACAACAAAATCTGAAAATGTTTAAACTTTAATATCTCAAATTCTCCATTAAGAAAAACAAAAATTCTTATTGAATTGAACTCAGAAATGAATACATAATTTTTTGAAATATTTTTCATTCATAGACATCGAAATTACATCTCAACTAAAATCTTGTATGGGAGTTCGCCATTGTTCTTTGAACAAATAAAAATGTTGTTTTGTTTCCTTAAAAAAGCAGGGTTTGAATTTGGGAAATTTACTTTAATACGCATGCTTTTTTGCTCTCTTAATTCCATACAATGTAATAATGTATTTATGATTACAGACTGACTGCACTAAAACCTTTGCAACACCAACATTATTGAGAGCGCATATCCGTAAAGTTCATGTGGCTGAGCGTAGTCGGTTTGTCTGTGAGCAGTGTGGTGCTGGATTCAGTGCCAGGTGAGTTAGTTAACTAATTAGTTAGTCTTCCAGGGTCCTGAATGAGACCTGAATAGTGTTACGGTATCCCCAATGTCCTCTTGCTGGGATTCTATAGAATTGTAGTCCCAATCCTATAGATTTGTGCCATAGTCGATTTGTGGATAGGTTTCTGTTACTGGCAAAATTTCATGGACGATTCCGTGCTTCAGAAGGCACGTTAGGCCGTCGGTCCAGGTCGTTTTCAATTTTAAATCAATTTTTAAGCCATACGCTTTTGGGTATTGCCGTATGGGTATGGCTTTACGGCCAATTTTTTTTTCTTCTTTTGGCAATCACGGCCAATTGGCCTTTAGCCCCATCAATATGCATTGGCCGCGTGATGGAGTAAGTCACCTTCTCCAGCTGTGGCTCTGGAAGCTGGGAGAGATCTGTGACATCCACCGATGTCACCGCTTTCGTCAGCTCACTAGACGTTTATGGGTATTAGCTTAGGTATCTAACTACCATATCTAACTACTACTAGGTATCTATCTACTAGCCTGCTCTTAGATAGGTCTGATTGCTTTAGCCAAGCTTAGAGCCAAGGTTAGAGATCTTTTGAATTAAATATCTTATTCGCACTGAATAAATAAAAATTATATTCAGTATGTTATGAAAACTAATAATTCAGGTCATTTGTTTCTTAATTAACGACTGACGGATTGACGAATTCAATAAAACACGCTATATTTCAAAATATGCGTATGAAGTGCGACGTCAACTCAGGCGTTTATTATATTCTCATACCCAATGGTAATATTTGAATGTGGTGTACACCGTGTACACGCCATAGTTTCGTTAGTACATCTATTTATAGATATGCGTTTTGTAAATAATTAATGGTTACATTGATTTTAATCTTGTGAAGTATAATAGTGAACCATCTTTCTTTGATGATATCAAATTTAGAATTAACTTCCATATATTTTTGCAACAGATACCTACTGGAACGACACATGGCTGTGCATGGCGCGGCAAAGGTGGAGTGTCCCGAATGCGGCGTCATGCTCAGCCGACGCACCAAGTGAGTGGCCAATTTATTTGTCAATATGTATATCAATATGCCTACGCTGTCTGTCTGTCAATCTTTGTCTGTCAATCTCTGTCTGTCTGCGAAATGATTTTTGAAAATTCACCCCATAAGGTGGTAAAACGGGGGTGCAAAGTTAGTATGAAACTGCCGTTTTTGAAGTCAAGTGGGCAACCCGAACGCGGGCAGACGTCATTATGGGTCTAATACTACGCGAGCGAAGCTGCGGGCGTCGACTAGTAGATAATATTAACATCCAGACACAGAACAAATACGTCACACAAGTGTCCGTCACACGAATATTTGTCCTGAGTGGGATTCGAATCCACGTCCCCTGGCGCAACAGACAGGTTCACTACCGATTGCGCCAACATTGTCATATACTATTGTCTTTATTTTTTTATTTATTTATTTCTTTATTGGCACACAGATGTTTACAAACATATATTAAATAGCTAGCATCAGTAAACCACACAGGTTTGTAGTAAACATACTACATACGTAGTAAACATACTAGTCTTACATAGTGTTGGAAACATAAAAATATCTCTAAGCCTGTAGCTAGTAAGTCTGTGGCCTGTGGGTTGTCCACTCTATTTTTTCCCTGTGAAAAATGTTATTTTTTACTCTGTGCTACCGATGTAAGCTAAGCGTATTATATCTGTTCTATCTCTATCGCAATTGTCATGTTATGGTGTACAATTTCAATTTAAACTTATCAAAAATAAATTACTATCCAAGAAAATCAAGACTTTTAAATGTACGTCCCTATTCGTACACATAGTCTTACATACTACATCCGCACAGTCTAGCGCAGCATCTCCGCACGCACTCGGGTGCGCGCGCGCACGTTTGCCCGCAGTGCGGTAAGAAGTTCGTGCGTCGCGCGACTCTGGTCTCGCACGCGCGGTTCGTGCACGCGACCGGCGCGCCGCAGTGCGGACGCTGCCTCGAGAGGTGAGTTGAGTGATACAATACATGCCTTGGGTTGGCTATAGATCTAGGGCTCCAGATTTGAGGGTGTTTGGGTGTCCATTATAGTAAATAAAACACGCCTTTGATCACTCAATAGGTGAAGTAGATAATGCGTCCGGCCCACGTCCGTACTGGCTCACCGCTAGCGTGACTGCCGCCAGCGCATACTGCCGCATACACTACAGAGGGGTGGGAGGGGTAGGTTAGAAGTTCGTGCGTCGCGCGACTCTGGTCACGCACGCGCGGTTCGTGCACGCGACCGGCGCGCCGCAGTGCGGACGCTGCCTCGAGAGGTGAGTTGAGTGATACAATACATGCCTTGGGTTGGCTATAGATCTAGGGCTCCAGATTTTAGGGTGTTTGGGTGTCCATTATAGTAAATAAAACACGCCTTTGATCACTCAATAGGTGAAGTAGATAATGCGTCCGGCCCACGTCCGTACTGGCTCACCGCTAGCGCGTGACTGCCGCCAGCGCATACTGCCGCATACACTACAGAGGGGTGGGAGGGGTAGGTTAGAAGTTCGTGCGTCGCGCGACACTGGTCACGCACGCGCGGTTCGTGCACGCGACCGGCGCGCCGCAGTGCGGACGCTGCCTCGAGAGGTGAGTTGAGTGATACAATACATGCCTTGGGTTGGCTATAGATCTAGGGCTCCAGATTTTAGGGTGTTTGGGTGTCCATTATAGTAAATAAAACACGCCTTTGATCACTCAATAGGTGAAGTAGGTAATGCGTCCGGCCCACGTCCGTACTGGCTCACCGCTAGCGCGTGACTGCCGCCAGCGCATACACTACAGAGGGGTGGGAGGGGTAGGTTAGAAGTTCGTGCGTCGCGCCACTCTGGTCACGCACGCGCGGTTCGTGCACGCGACTGGCGCGCCGCAGTGCGGACGCTGCCTCGAGAGGTGAGTTGAGTGATACACAATACATGCCTTGGGTTGGCTAGAGATCTAGGGCTCCAGATTTTAGGGTGTTTGGGTGTCCATTATAGTAAATAAAACACGCCTTTGATCACTCAATAGGTGAAGTAGATAATGCGTCCGGCCCACGTCCGTACTGGCTCACCGCTAGCGCGTGACTGCCGCCAGCGCCATACACTACAGAGGGGTGGGAGGGGTAGGTTGTGGGGGTAGAGGTTAGGGCGGACCCCCCCCCCCGTTAATGTTTTTTTGCCGGAAATTAGTAGTTTCTGAGATATTTAATTTTAATGTTTTGAGGTTATAATATCAATCATTGACGAGTGTATACATGACTAGTGGACGCCCGCAGCTTCGCTCGCGTGGAATTAGACATAACAATAGTTTCGTTTACACCTAGTAATATTATATAGCCTATGTCACACAGTGAAGATGCAGCTTTTTAATGGTGAAAGAATTTTTGATATCGGTCCAGTAGTTTTTGTGTGAAAACATTACAAATAAATATTTCCTCTTTATAATATTAGTATAGATATACTTCTTCCCACAGTCAGAGTTTATACAGAGGCACCTACCACGCTCGAAGGATTTTTAATTATTATGCCCGCTTTAAGGCTAGTATTTGCCCATATTACTTAACTACCACTTTTGTATATCAGGTTCCCGACGCGTAAGCTACTGACACATCACGCCACGTCCTGCCGTCCGAATTAGGAGGCAGGTGAGTTGTATTAACTTGTATTTTATATGTATGTATGCCATAAAGAATATACCTAGTTCGTTCAAAACACTATGGCATAAAAGTACATTGACCGCAGGAATAAAACGTCCGTTAATATGGCGTAACTTAATTTAAACTTAACAAAGTATTGAATTTTTAATTCGTATGTAAGCATTTCGTATGGTTACGTTTTAACAAATACTTAACAATTTAATTAAATGCCTACTAAATATAATGTCTATCGAAAAAGTTTGCTAGCCCTGATCGGACTACCAAAAGATTAATGACCTTTTATGCCGAAGCGTTTTGGGCGAACTACTATAGTACATTTTTCTTATAAAACCCAACTACCAAGCAGTTGGTGGTGGTGCGGTGTTAGCTGTCGGAAATTTTAAGATTTGCAGGCTGCTGGACAGTTGCGTAACAGTTTGCGTATGGTATAGATGTTTTACTTTATTCCTGCACGATCGCCATGAATTTTGTAACGGTGTGCATTATTTAAGGGTTGTGCGCAGGAGGTGGTTTCCTAGACACTAGTACACATGATCAAGGGCTATTATGATGATGATGACAGCAGCAACTTAATATGTGCCCTCTGAAGCACGGAATGGATTAGCTGAGTCTTCTCGGGTTGCCGATTCGCATTCAAATTAGATGCGTACACATGTGAGGCGGTACTTCGGTTTCTCCTCACATCTGAGAAGGCATTGTACTACCACTCTGCTCCAGTGTGTATTGGCGGAAGGGTTAGTGGCCAATGGCTTAACGACTGTGCCTGGGTACTTTACTTACTTTTATAGATTTTTGATAGTGTAACTGTTTTAGTGGGTTACCTAGCTGAAAATCAATCATAGAAGTTCACTATCATTAATATTTGTAGTTGAAATAAAAGGCTTTTTATTTCATTTATATTTTATTTTATAAATGTTTTTGTTCAATAACATTTATACAATACAATAAAATATAATTTATTGCACCAGAAATAGAAGAGAAAAAAACAAATAAATTTTTTTTTGCAAAAGGCTGTCTTATTTCTTTGAGCAATTTCTTGCAGACAGCCTGACAATTATTTATCTTCAGAGTAAGTAAATTTTATGTGAAAACAACTTGAATCACATAGGTAAAAACCAAAAAAAAGATGTTCGCTATTCATCTGATTCTAGTCTATTTAAACACAAAAAATCATCTGAAAAGTCCCGGATGCGATTCAGACATCCGGAAAAGTCCTGGGAAGTCCGGACGCATGCTCGCCTGACTAGCTCATGCAGTGCGCCTCGCCCACGATATACATACTCAAATCGTACGGCCTTGTTGTAACGCGTGGTTTAACCATTTATGTAAAAGAGAAGATTTTTGACGTGATAACGTCTCATAAATTGATGAACATCGACAGCGCATATGAAAAAGTATCCAGTTCCGCCTGAGTGTTTTTATTAAAATAATTTTTAATTTTATTAAATTAATTTTACACACGACAACATTGGCGGTTCCATGGCTCCGAAATAGGGAACTGTCAAAATAAATATATAGACTTGTCTGTTGTCTGTTATCTTTGTATTTTCAATTCTCCTTTTTTGTATTGTATAAAATAATGATTATGACGTTATCACGTAAATCTATCGTCCGTAAACCAACTTTACAGACAACCAGTTTTTACGCTATTACTAGTAGTTAATCAAAATATCACTTGCAGTAACGGTGAAGGACACGGTCGTGAGGAAACCTTCATGCCTGAGAGTTCAAATTTTCTCGAAGGCATGTGAAGTCTGCCAATCCGCACTTGGCCAGCGTGGTGGACTAAGGCCTAATCCCTCCCGTTCTGAGAGGAGACCCGTGCACAAGTGGACAAAGAAAGGGTTGTGAGGAATCAAAATAATTAATTGTATCAGGCGTTACTTTGCGGAACTCCATTATTACAAACCAAGGATTAATCTACTTTGCAACAATCCGCGAACAAAAACCTGCACACGCGATTAGTTTAAACATACACCAACACCTCATAGACGGGCCCGTTGGCGCAATCGGTAGTGACCCTGTCTGTTTAGCCAGGAGTCGTGGGTTCGAATCCCACTCAGGACAAATATTCGTGTGACGAACACTTGTATTTGTTCTGTGTCTGGACGTTAAGTATCAATAATATTAGTCTCTGACACCCATAACACAGGCTCGCGCCTACTTTGGGGTCAGATGGCCGTGTGTGAGAATGTCCAAGATATTTATTTATTTATTTATTATTTATTTATAGACATAGACCTCTCCTATTCGACACTGACCGGTCCTGTTGTGCCTTTTTCATTGTGTACCTATGTCAGGGTTTCCCAAATTTATTTTGTCTACTGCCCACTTTGATAATAAATTATTTTTTAGCGCCCCCATTTTTTCACTCCTACTTTATACTTTAAAAACCAACTTTAAATTAAATTAAATAATTATTGTGAGCTATATTAGCGGAGATTAAATATTAATTCTAAACGAGACTTTTACTATAACTCGCAAGAGTTAACTTGAAACCTGAGCGCAGTAGAACACCTCCATTTTTTTCTGGGTCTCTTACCGTCCCCATTTAGGCCTGCAGCGCCCACAAGGGGGCTTTATCGCCCACTTTGGGTAAGGCTGGCTGGCTAACAAACTTATAGTAATCCAAGTTTCCTCCAGCGCAGTTTCGTTCAGCGCTAAACGTGTGCCACGCGGAATGCGATACTTAATAACTTAAAATGAGGGTCTAACGTGGACGAGGCTTTTATCCTGCATCAAAGCCTTCATTCGCCCACACTTCGCGCAGTTCGCGTCGGCAACTAATTAGGTTAAAAACCATGAAACATGAAAGGAGAGAAGAACTGGTCTATGCGACTGTGGTCTGTCTCTTGAATTGTATCCTCTGACGGAGAATCCCACGGGTTCGGGGAGTCTTGAGGTTACACTTGTGTCATCATTACGTCTGCGTTTTAACATTTTATTTTGTTTATTCTTTCTGTGTATTCTTTGTGTTATTTCTTCTGTGAAGATGAAGTCTTGTGCTCTGGGATGTAAAATTTATTCCTATCGGTCGTCTTGAGCAATCGACGGTATAAGATTTCACTTGTAAGTATTTAAAAACACTAAATTTGCTCCACATTCAATTTGATCTCATAGTATATTTTCCTCACCTGAAATAGATGTCGCTTATTTTTCAGAAGATATTTCGTAATTAATAACAGTAAATCACTTCAAGTTTATGTGTTATTCGGTATTTAATATAATTTTTATACAGTAAATTTACTACTAAAACATCTAAATTTAAAGCAACTGATGAGTGATAGTGTATAGTGCATCTCCTCTGCATTTTCCTCCTACATGTTAAAAACCCTGCGAAGAAGCCGAATGCCGTCGTTTTATTTTGCCCAGCCGTGGACTGATAATGTTGAGTTGACCATTAGGCTTCTATCTATTTTAATGTCCATTAACATCCTCATCCTGTTGCAATCCTGTTTGAATATTTTCCTGTATTAATATTGCTACTACAAACTACATTATCACTTTATCACCCAGTGGTACAACAGTACAACGAAGTTCAGTATTCCATGACATGAGCGTTGCGTTACATCCTTCCCGCAGGTAGTGTTGCCAATGTAAAGTAAGGCCAACGCCTTTTCATATAAATTCTCTGATCCCAATTTTAGTTCATCAATCAATGACATTCTGTCTAGAATTGACTTCTTATAATTTTATACTAGCTGTTTCTCGCGACTTCACCCGCGCTATAAATAGCTCATCATCCTTCCATCCATCGCCTTTATTGGTCCACTGCTGGACATAGCCCTGTGCCTTCTGAATCCAGCGGTTTCCCCCTGAAGAATCAGATCGTCCGTCCTTGTCGAAGGGACTGTGCTTCTTTTTCCAAGTCGAGGTCTCCATTCGAGGACTATTCTTCCCCAACGGTTATCAGCCCTGCGAACGACGTGGCCTGCCCATTGCCACTTCAACGTACTAACTCTTCGAACTATGTCGGTGAGCTTTGTTCGTCAACGGATTTCATCATTTCTGATAGCTCATGGCAATGTATGTAGTTTGCAGTCAGTGTAGTCTACCGATCCATTCTCGTCAGCACAATCCATCATTCAACCAGACACTGCTATATGTAGCTCCCAGGCATTTTTCGACATTTTCAACAATTAAGTCTAAGGGGCAGCGCTACAAAAACAATGTTAGGTAACCTCCAAAGAATACAAAATAAAATAATAAAAATGCTGTTCTGATATCTGTATCTAACACCAACAATTAAAATATATCAGGAAACTAAAATACCAAATTTGAAACTAATGTATTTATATAATGCCTGCATATTTGTCAGAAGATGTCTTGATAAAAATATTCACACTGATATAATTTAAAAAAAAAAAACCTTTAAGCAAACGCAGCCACCGTAGAGCTAGTTTTCTTGCTGTTCCTAAAGTCAGGACAAATTATGGAAGAAAAATGATTACCTATGAGGGAGCACAACTTTACAACAAAATACCGAAATGTATAAAGAATTTGCACTCATTCAACGCGTTCAAAACTAAATTAGCTGAATATATTTATAAAGAAAATTCACTACTGTGAAACTGAATGTGTTGAATGATTTAAAGAAAGACATTTTTTCTTATTTTTAATACATATATCTATACATATAGGTAGATCTTTACTAAATCCACTTTTGTATAAGGCGCATGAATTTTATGTTAGCTATTATCTCTTAAGTTAATTATTGTTCTCATAGAAGTGACTTATTGTAGTATTATTTGAGAAATAAAGATCTTTAAACCTAACCTAAACCTAAGTCATATTTCATCCAATTTGCAAGAAAAACCTGAACAAATTAAGTATACACCTAAACCTTTTTCGTGGATCACGGGTAGAGCGGAGCGACTCTTTATACTATGTCACGACTATACTATTAGTGAAATCGCATGAAAGTCCGTTCAGTTTTTCAATTCATCGCATTCAGACAGCAAGACGCGGGACTTTGTTTTATAATACATAATAGAGTGATTCGTTTATATTTAAAGTCTTTGATGAATGAAGTTAAATGTATTCTATATTCAAATAAGACTTGCGAATCCCCGGTAGGTACTGACAACGTTGGTGTGACGTATAATACGGCTCTCACTAAATTATTTCCGTGACGTCACCTGCTAGGTCTTGTCAGCCAGAAGTCAGCTCCAAGTAAAATATGGTTCGTTTAAAACTATTTTTAAAAAGGTTTTACCGCTGATTTGATTTAGTTTGCAGTTTCCCATCCCATGCAAACTACTCACACGGTTTTCTTCTCGTAATAAGAAGATCGCCTTACGATACACGACGTATAAATGCAATTAAAAATAATTTATTATTACAAAGAAACTAAAAACACGTTTTTGTAGATAACCTAAAATCGCTAATCCTAAAGATCCTGGTTAGGATAATAGGACAAACTATTTAAATTATTGCATTGTCATCGGTCCTTGATAAGTGTGCAAAGTTTCAAATTAATCCGAATTTGAAGGGCGTGAAAATCACCTTCTAAAATTCTTTACATACATACATAATTTTAATTTCTTACATACCGCCATCGGGCTTTTCTAACAATCTGCCGGTCGAGAATACCTTAAGTCCGTCTGGGCTTTTCATTGTTTGTATAGTGCCGTAAGTTTTTCAAATAAAATATTTTAATATTGTGTAAAATACAAATTAAAATAACTAGTAAACTGACTTCGTCTGCGTGGACTTACTTTTTATATTGCACTAGATAGTAAGTTACGTACTTAAAAATCGTTTCCGCTTTTTTTATTAAAAGCTTTTATTTAACTTCACTCGTATGTATGTAAGTATGTCCTGGAATCTTGCAATCAATATTTCACCCACTTCCACTGAAGCTATCGAGCTGAAATTTGGCACACATATTAGGTTCCAATGACAATGCATGAAAATAAAAATAAAAGTTATAAAAGCTTTTTTAAAAAAAATTTTTTACAGTATAATTTTAAGTAGAATCACAAAAAATCACATTTGAGTCAAATCCATAATTGTGAATTTCCAAGCTTAAATGTTCAGTCAGTTTGCCGGTCGATTGACTTACTCACCTTTGGGTTACTAGTTCAAGGTGCATTCCGTTCAGGAAGTTTTTTTCCATCATTGAAAGCCTGCCGTCTTGTGACTTTCAAGATTAATCTTACCAATACTACCAACCATATTGCAGTTACGCGTTTGGTCTCTAGAACGCCATAGAAGAACAAACATACATACATAGACTGATTAACACAATAACTTTGCGTCGCGCAGTCGGGTATACCCAGGGCCGGATTTAGGGAAGGGCAAACGGGGCTACAGCCCCGGGCCTCTAGAAAAGAGGGGCCACAATAGAGACTTCGGAAAAAAAGGTAAACACTAGCAAACAAATTTTTTTTTGTGTTTTTTTTCGCTGTTTTACCTTCACCTTTACCTTTGTACAAACATGATTATATTGTTCTTATATTATCAGAACTCATTTATCTATATTTTTATATGTTTGTTAAATACTAAAATAATCTACTTGGTTTCACAGTAAATTATTGATTGAAAAACTCGACTGAAAAAAGTAATTCATCTCATTTGGAAAATAATTTGGGGCCAGGGGGCCTCCACTCCTTTGTTGCCCGGGGCCTCCACACCTCTAAATCCGGCCCTGGGTATACCTAGATATTTTGGCTTCTATTCAGCAACAGCGTTACTTGGTACTTACAGTGGGTCATCTTTTGTCAGCCTTTGAAGGTTCGAAATGCTGTAATTTCCGCAGGGATGCAATTTTTTAATTTGTCAAAAAATAAAATAATAATTGGTAAAAAAATAATGATACTATTTTTTCTTCCGTGATGAGGTCGGGGTTTACATGGGAGTGCCTGAAAAACAGCGCTGCACGGAGTCGTGGTGCGGCTCCGGGGCAGCAGTGGCTGAGTCACTCCTTTTGCCCACTTTAGGTTTTATTTACTGTTCCTCTACTATTTCTGATTGTGTAACTTGTGTAAAACATTATTTTATTATTTATTTATTTTATTTACATTAAAAAATATATACTATTTTATCTGTGTATGTCCACCACAATACATGGCAAGGTCTACCGCGGGGGTGTGAGTGTGATAGAACAGTGTGAACTTTAGTGATGAACTTACTAAAAGCGTACCTATAATTAACTAGCATTGTTTGTTAGTTTCAATGTTTAGGTCAAATCTTGTGAGCTAAATTTGGACCACTGCAGACTTACAACGTTGGTTCAGTTCCGATGACATACTTTATTCTAAGGTTGACACGATTCCAACCTCCAGGTCTTTAGATCACGAAATTCTTAAACGGTCAGTAGAAAAGACACGAATCTTTATTTAAACAGTTAGCTACGTTGATTCTATAATTGTTCATAATGATCTGGCTTTCACTCCCAGGATTGGCTTCATACATCGAACAGACGTAAATTGTAAAAACCAGAGTTGCGGACATGATGATAAATGATGGAAATGATTTAATTCATAAGTTATTTCCTAGTGTATTCAATTTATAAGCAAATATTTTTTTTACTTTTTTTTGTCGGCTAAATCCAGCCTACCTATCTTCAGTAGTAAAACAATATTTAAAAATAAGGTATGGAAGAAATACAGCTTACTAATTTTATATATAGGTACTATAGAGTCACAGTCGTCGAATACTACTGACTTCTACAGTGAATTATATTTCGCGAGTATCAAGATTGTCCGTTGGTTATTCCGCGCCAGTAATTTCTTATTCTCTTTACTTTTAAGTCTCTCCCTCTTATATATGTTAAGCATTAAATTTCAAACCAAACGTACCTTTCCATTACTTAGTTAGGTACATTGATAATGATTACGCTAATTATGATAATTGTGTCACCGAAGATTGAGCTATGTGAATGTAACTCGAGTGTTTGTTGCTTAAAGCTATGAGTTTCTGAGTCGATACCGACGATAGCGTCCATAATTGCATAACATTGTTAATATAGAGTCATGTCTTTTGTTCAATTCAATGTCTGCCTACTTAAATAGTATATTATGTACTGTATAGTTAGAAGTAGCCAAGCCACCCGTGCGGTCCGACATTTTGTAAGCGTGTATGCTCCTCAGCATCGTGTTTGTTCACTTATTTTACTCTAAACACCGCATCGGTAATTAGGTAGGTTTTATAAACTTGTTATTGACAGCGCGTTCACGCCGCGTCTTAGAATTGTTAATTATTTAAACAATAACGTCCGAAATGATCTCTGGCTCCATAATGCAGCACGTAGACCGTATCCTATACATTGCATGCATCTTATTTATTTATTAGCGCGAGGAAGATATCGCAACGAACTCACACCTATACATTTCCCCGCCGACACGGGCGGCCATATTGCTCGCTGCGCCGCTCGCTCGCGCCCGCCAGTTTCACGCGGGCATTCGGACGCACGTACCGCGTCCCGTCCGCGACGCAACTGAACACGCAGTGGTATACGCACTTGGGAAACAACCCGTCGCGGGTTCCAATTTTGAATTTGTTTTTCTTCTTTTTTTTTTTTAAATTTCATTATTACTGGCCAATTTTCACGATGGTCCGAACGAAGGATGCGGACGGTATTAAAAGCAACATGATAGTTTCGGAAGTGCAGAAGCGGCCGTGTCTGTTCGACACGAACCATTGTAACTACGGGGACAGGGCGGAGAAGATGCGGTGCTGGGAGGAGGTCTGCGAGAGTGTGGTGCCGGGCTGGTGCGGCTTCGGGCTGGCGGAGAAGTTGTCGGCCGGTATGTTGACGCTATATCGCCCATTTGCGGATGTCGGCGTGCCGCTGCGGGCACTTGCGGCCGCCCGCCGCTCCACAACCGGTCGGATTGCAATTGTCGCGTTCGGCGTTCGACTTGCGTACTCTTTGTTCAAACGGTCGCGGACTCGCGGTCCTCAATGCGATGCTTTCGAAACGTACTTGCCTATCAACCGCCTAGTTCGTAACGCTTGCGTCTGGACGGGACACGTTGTTTTTGTGTATTATGAATTTATTTATTATGACGCCATTTTGTCGCGGAAAATTTTTCTTAAAAATATTCGACGAAAGGAAATTTAAGGACCCACTTATTCTGTCCGCAGAATAGTGAGTAGACCGTATGCGTATTACTTCGTCATCGGTATTTTGTATCAAAAACATTTCCAACTAATAATGAAACAGCTCACATTGTAAGGAGCGTTTTGAGGAGACATTATTTGAAGCTGATTATAATTTGAGTCGAGAAGTTGCGTTGTAACAATCTAGCGATAACGAAATATCATACATCATATTGTTATGACAATATGGTGGGCATTCCAAGCCGTCCAAGGTGCATATCTACTTTATCGCTATAGGGCGTTTGCTCTCATACGATATAAACAATATATTGACGAGGATTTTTAAAACGATTGTCGACGTTTTAAAACTTGTCTATGGGGCTTGAAGTACCCATTACGTCACCCGGGTGTTAGTCATAATAACACTGAATTTTAAACCGTTTAGATTTATTTTACATACTCTTTTCCCTAACCTTATAATAATAAGTTTACAAATGCAAGTAAACAATATATTTTAAGGCAATGAAATATTAATGCAAGCAATAAATTCTAAGGTACTAACGCCGTACACATTTACACAACGGTGCTGATTAAAATTTGTTTCATAGAAACACTTCGTAGCAAGACCACTACATAATTTGATAATTGACAAACCGTCAATTTTGTGTTACCACCGTTAATAATTCGCAACTTAAGTCTTTCAGGAAAAAAAAATTCTACGTCTAAAAACAAATTACAACCATAAGCAAATCGATTTATATTATTTATAATTATCTAAAACCACTTGCCACTTATTCTGTTCTCACCATCATATTGAGTTGGCTGGTAGATAATGCCACCAGTTGGTTTAAGTTAAAGTCGATGTTTGGCAGCACCACGGACTACACACCCTTACTCTATGGCAGGAAGCACTAACGAATTGGGGATGCCTATGATGTTATGTAAAGCTTTGAACTTGAGCTTCAATAAGATTTTTAGATATAACTAGCTGACCCGGCAAACGTTGTTTTGCCAATCATAATTGAAGGAAATTATTAAAAATAAAAATCGCGATGGAAACATAGGGGTTGATCGTAGAGGGTTGAAAATTCAGGGTTGTATGTATTTTCTAATGCTGTATCATAAAAAAATTAAAAAATTAAAATTTATCTAAAAATTAAAAAATAAAATTTTGGGGTGGACTACCCTTAACATTTAAGGGGATGAAAAATAGATGTTGTCCGATTCTCAGACCTACCCAATATGCACACAAAATTTCATGAGAATCGGTCAAGCCGTTTCGGAGGAGTACGGTAACATTGTGACATGGAAATTTTATATTATTAGATAGATAAGACCTTTACAAAGTCCCTCTACCATAGTATAAAGAAGTCCCTCCGATGCCTCTACCTACGTAATTTTAGTAGCCAATTTTTTTCCTTCGAAATCAGGATTGATTTCCAATTAGTGGTGTCTAAAATTTCCATCTTGTTACCGTCTATATATCAAGTAGAAGTTTCAGCCTATTTCAACATATCAAATATTTTATTGGGTGCGCGAGGATGTATCACGGTAGGTAGGTACTTACTATGTTTTTAATACATCTTATAAACAGTAACTAGAGTTTAAAATATACGGATTATATATTTGAATGTTTTCTAATAATTTATTTGCGAATTAATGTCTTAGCATAACTTCAAAATGATTGATGACATTTTCATTACTTTAGAATGTTGAAGAAGTTTCCAACTTAGAAAGACTTACCCCATCTTACCCCAGATAATACTTGATTAACATTGATTCATCTTTAATTACAGAAAAAAAAAATTTTTTAGTAAGTACACATTTTGTCACATTTTCTAAATAATATTCTATTCTATATTATGTACACAACTAGTTGTTCAACTAGTCAATCCTAGTTGTTCATGTAAAATTGTAGGTACTTACCTATATTAAATATTAATAATTTAAAATTATTAACGACTAAACCACTCATACTCTGCAATAGGCTCACCTCCTATTACCTGTACATCTATATATATAAAAGGAGAAGGTGACTGACTGACTGACTGACTGACTGACTGACTGACTAACTGACTGACTGACTGACTGACTGACTGACATATCAACGCAGGGCCTAAACTATAAGGGCTAGAAACTTGAAATTCCTTTTATAACGTAGGGGAGCACTAAGAAAGGATTTTTGAAAATTCACCCCCTAAGGGGGTAAAACGGGGGTGCAAAGTTAGTATGAAACTTTGCCGTTTTTGAAGTCGTTAGACGGGTAGACGTCGTTAATGGGTCTAATTCTACGCGAGCGAAGCTGCGGGCGTCCACTAGTGTCTTATATCTGGTGAAGAGTGTGTTACACAGATCTGCCAAGCGTCTACACTCTACCCCTTTGGGCAAATACAGGCGTTATGTTGTATATTAATTAATTATGTATGTATCTATAATAATTAATTATTAATAATAGTGCAACAATCAATCGAATATTTGTTACAGATTATCTAATCAGTCATCACCTGAATATTAAAATCTAACAAGACGAAATTGTACAACTAGCGAAATGATTACGTCTTTGTTTTGGCTAGTGAAGGTTACATAAAATTTATGACGTATTATACACTAATTGTAATTTCCTATCGTATTTACTGTTAGACCTTTACTTGTACTATTAAGTATTATGTGCCTTTACTGTAAACCATAATGATTTAAAATCCTTATTTTTATTGTCATAATTTTTATTTTTTTATTTTTATAGATTATCTACTTTATTTAAGAGGGCTAAACTTCACGACTACTTAATCTTCATTCAATGTTTAATTTTTCGTGTACTTATTTAGGTAATGTAAATTTTTATTAAATTAAACATTCCATTAAATTATAATTGGTTTTAAAAATAATAAAGTTTCACATGAAAAATTTATTTATTTATTTATTTATTTAATAGACACAAACTTAAATCTAACATTACAGCCTGAACCAATTATCTTAATTAAACAATAGGTAGTCGAATTACAGTGTAAACTCTTTATAACGAATTTCAAGGGACCGAGCATTTTCTTTCGTTATAAAGAGTTTTCGTTATAGGGAGAGAAGAGAAAAAGTATACCAAATGTAACTAATTACAATTATTTCTAATTTTATTACTATCAATACAATAGATAAATTATTGTAAACACTTATATTCTGTTAACTTTGCCTGACGTGTTGGTTTACGACTGCTAATACACGATAGGTGACGATGGTGCGTTTAATAATTGAGACCAAATTTCCTACAGCCAATGTAATCTATGAATAGCACACGTGTTAAGGCAATTAACAATAACAAAAGCTAGATAGCTGTTTTTGACCTCAGGTATCTTTCTTAGAAATTGCGGCACCTCAAAAGATTAGTTTTGTTTTGTTTTATATATGTAGTTGATGTCTAAATATGAAGATATTTATTCGTAATAGAGAATGGCTGATGCGTTATAGAGAGTGAATTAATGTATGGGTTTTATGGTAAACCAACCAAATTGAACTAATTTCTACGTTATAGAGAGTTTATCGTTATAACGAACGACGTTATAAAGAGTTTACACTGTAGTTATTTTTAACAGCATCCCAAAGCAAGCTCTCCCTCCCTGAAGTCATCGTTAAATTACTTAATATTTCGTAGATTAGCAATACCTTCTTGGATATTTATTTAATTACTAGTCGCATAGAATTAGACCCATCAACGACGTCTACCCGCGTTCGGGTTGCCCACTTGACTTCAAAAACGGCAAAGTTTCATACTAAATTTGCACCCCCGTTTTACCCTCTTAGGGGGTGAATTTTCGAAAATCCTTTCTTAGTGCGTTATAAAAGGAACCCCTGTGCAAAATTTCAAGTTTCTAACCCTTATAGTTTAGGCCCTGCGTTGATATGTCAGTCAGTCAGTCAGTCACCTTCTCCTTTTATATATATAGATATTGGTGCCATATAAACTTATTTTTTTTGCTATTATGTGCCTTATACAGGGTTATTGGTAATTCGACGTATTCCCGTTAGGAGGTGATAGGGGTGACTATTTGTGATAATTTTAACCCCCATATGCATTATGCAAAAGTGAACCATTTTCGAGTTATCAAGCTTTTCAGATTTTTTCAAAATAGGTCAGAAATGCAACATCAAAAATTTATTAAAAAAAAAAGTATCAATTAAAATCAATTTTTTTCTTCTGATTTATAAAAACGATTAAACAATGGTTATTTATCAACATTAAAACTAATATTATCGGTCCAACTTTAAAAATGCGAGACGATTAACGATATTACTTCAATATTTTTTGAGATTTTTGTCCACTAAAATGCCTTAAAAACAAAAAAAAATTATATCAAACTTGGCTTGCAGATTATTCTAAAAACATAACCGTTTTCTTAGCTTTCCAACAAGGCATAATAACTATGAACTTATTTTAAAAAAACTGAGAAATACCGATCACAAAGCAAGCAGGCGGAGATTTGTATTCGAACTAAACTTAAGGTCGTTTTTTAAAATTTCAAAAAAAGTAATTAAAAACAATGCCCAATGTAAATAAAACAAAAAATATAAATATAAAATTAAATTTAGAACCAGTAAAAGTTAAGTTATAAGAACAATTAATAATAAGTAACAATTACGACATATTGTAATTTAGCCTAATTAAAGTTCTTGCTCGAAGGGACTTCCCCTATTGCGTACGCAAAGTCTCATTATTTTTCTGAGGTGTAAGTTAACTACCGAAATAGTCAAATTATTCTGCATTATGTGCAATATGTGCAAGAATTTCTCGATGAACCAATTTTGCTCGCTTACGAATTTTTTTAACAAATTAAATGCTTGAAGACGTGCCTTTAGCTATAAGGCAAAACATGATTTACTAGCAAGACGGATGTCCTGCAAATGTGATTCGGAATAATTTTAACACTTCGGTAGTTAAGTTACACCTCAGAAAAAGAATGAGACTGCGACTCAAAGTCCCTTCGAGCAAGAACTTTCGCTGCGACCCATAGACGTCCCACTGCTGGGCACGGGTCTCCCCCACAAACACTTCTGCGGAAGGTCTAGAGCATACTCCACCACGCTGCTCCAATGCGGATTGGTGGAGCAAGAAGTAGTTCGCAAGAACTTTAATTAGGCTAAATTACAAAATGTCTTTTTACTTATTATTAATTGTTGTTATTACTAAACTTTTACTGGTTCTAAATTTAATTTTAAATTTATATTTTTTGTTTTATTTACATTGGGCATTGTTTTTAATAAATTTTATGGAAATTTGAAAGAACGACCTTAAGTTTATTTCGAATACAAATTTCCGCCTGCTTCCTTTGTGATCGGTTTATTTCCAGTTTTTTAAAATAAGTTCCTAGTTGTTATGCCTTGTTGGAGAGCTAAGAAAACGGTTATGTTTTTAAAAGAATCTGCAAGCCAAGTTTGATATAAGTTTTTTTTGTTTTTAAGGCATTTTAGTGGACAAAAATCTCAAAAAATATTGAAGTAATATCGTTAACGGTCTCGCATTTTTAAAGTTGGACCGATAATTGTAGTTTTAATGTTGATAAATAACCATTGTTTAATCGTTTTTATAAATCAGAAGAAAAAAATTGATTTTAATTGATACTTTTTTTTAAATAAATTTTTGATGTTGCATTTCTGACTTATTTTGAAAAAAGCTGAAAAGCTTGATAACTCGAAAATGGTTCACTTTTGCATAATACATATGGGGGTTAAAATTATCACAAATAGTACCCCTATCACCTCCTAACGGGAATACGTCGAATTACCAATAACCCTGTATATTAACACAAGTGACGTGGAACAAAGTGATCTCTGGTGTGTGGTGAAGTGTGTTGCTAACAGCACGCAAGCCTCCGATAATAATATAATGACTGTACCTCGATATATATTATTATATAAAAGGAGAAGGTGACTGACTGACATATTAACGCAGGGCCTAAACTATAAGGGTTAGAAACTTGAAATTTTGCACAGAGGTTCCTTTTATAACGTAGGGGAGCACTAAAGGATTTTTGAAAATTCACCCCCTAAGGGGATAAATCGGGGGTGCAAATTTAGTATAAAACTTTGCCGTTTTTGAAGTTAGTGAATGTCTAATTCCACGCGAGCGAAGCTGCGGGCGTCCACTAGTTATCATATATCCGTTTCCATTCTATTCCGCAAAGAATTATCGATTGCCTTGGCGTACGATGGTAAGTAGACATTAATAATCGCTGCAGTCTTTAAAAAATGGTGACGTTTTCGTCGCATCGCCGTTCGTTATTCATAGCCTTTGCGTTCCGTGCTATAATTCGAGCTACGATAGTCTGCGGCGTGTATTTTGCTAATAAACACACTTCATTTGACCACAATTACACGCAAAAAGGATAGCCTTGTTCCAATGTTGCTATCGGAAACCTCACAAAAAATAAACGCTGTCTACCTACTGACTCTGTTCGCACAAGTTGGCGGGAAATTTATATCAAACATTGCATGCGTTTTCATTTTAACTCGATAAAATAATACGCGCTCGACAAAAAACTCGCCCAGCGTTATGTGACGACTCACCGCAGCGCGTCAGCGCAGAGCGAACATACTACCTTTATCAAGCCACTAGAACAACCAACACCTTTACGGACAACGCTATACATTACTCTACTGGCTTGCAACTTTGTTCTCAACATCAATAATCATCGCGCAATGTATGCTTCTCGGCTAAATTATCGCAAAAGAATGCAGTGGTACTTACGTGACTCAACTCAATCGACACAGCGCACGGGGCCGGCCCGCACCCGTCTATTCTCCTACGCTGACTCGAGTACTGTATTTCGTACATTGCAGAGTGTAGTGCCTTATCCATTAGTACTTTTCAAGTAAAGCAGCAATGTATTACGTTATATTGTGTGTTTTATAAGGTCGCTTGTGCTGCCATCCGCGTATCTTATCGACTCGGCAGTCTTGTTTCATTTGAACACAAATCTCTCGTTTAAAATGATTTATTATTATTATTGAGTTACTTTAAAGCCACTATTTTAAAAGTACTAGCTAATTGTTTTAACGATTAACGTTAAAGAATTTTAATTATTGTAGTCACGATATTTTTGCTTGGTTTTCTTACTTTTTCTTTTAAACAATTTTTATTTCATATTAATTCATGGTCGTATCGTATTTCAGTCCTTCCTTTTGCGTATGATACGGGTACAATTTGTTAATTGTTGTAATTTGTGTTTTTTAACATACAAAGGTTATTCATCTCCTTAACTACACAATAAACATACTAAATAATCATTAATAATTATTCGGCATACTGTAGTGCAAGTTCTGAACTTAATTTTTAAAAGTAAAAAATATATAGTACTTTGAGGAGATTTCAACATCAACATTTTGGAAAATAGTACTTACCTACTATGAAAGTGAGATTACTAGCCTTATTTAATTCATTTAATCTAAATAACATTTTTAGAGACGAGTACATAACTTTTAATACAAGATATAAGGATAAATCGATTGTACCTAGCTCGAGACTAGACTAGACTAAGTGAAATATCAAATCATTAATGGGGAACTGTGTTCGCTTCTACAATAAAATACCTGAATATTTTACTTGTCTCAGAGAATAAATTAAAATCTAATATTAAACAAAACCTCCGTAATAAAGCATTGTATAAAATGACTACTTAAACGGTTCAATAATGTATCTATATCAAATTATCTTATTATATAATATACTTCTTGTGTACGTTTGTATGACAGTGAACTCCTCCTAAACAGCTGGATAGATGTTGATGAAATTTTTTGTGTGTGTTTATGGGGATTCGAGAATGGTTTAGATTCACAATATGGTCCACTGGAATATGTTTTTTAAACACTATTTTAGTATTTTTATTTTTAACCGTCGTTCATTGACGTGAAGAGTCGCGTCACTTTGACATTTCATATTATGGCAGAACAACGTTTGCGGGGTCAGCTAGTTAAATTGTAAATTTTGTAAAGAGTAACTACGAATTTCTTTTGTGAACCGACAGTAGTAGTAAAAAATGTCAACATTACAACTAAAAATTATATAATTTAGATTTCAATGATTTGTCACATTTTTCTTTTGTAAATTTAAGCTAGGTAGGTACTTGTAGTTGTCCTTTACTCTAAAAAAAATCATACAGTCCTCCTTTTTTTCAAAGTCGGTTAAAAAATCACTATTGCTATGCGAGTACTAAAATAAATAAAATAAACTATTCATGAGCTCGTCCCAATTGGACCCTTGGTAATCTATTTGCGTTTCAGACATTTCAAATTAACTTTAATTTTTAATTTGTGTTACGATTAGGTATGTGAAACGGATATTGATGTCCAGTTTAAACAAATCTTGCTTTCCTGTGGAATCTGGTACGTAACGTATAAAGTAGGTATTTTATATCATCAATTCATCATCCATTCGACGCGACACGAACGCATTATACATAGGAAATATGGAAATGTACGTTATTAAGCCAGTACATAGAAAATATAGATATGTACGTTAATAAGCTAGGGATAGAGACAAGTGGAGGTCGTTGGAGGAGGCCTATGTTCAAGGACAAGTACAAAATGAAATTCTTATAAAAATTTTGTGTATTAATTTAATTATGTAGTACGTACCTACAGCAATCGCTGCGACCCATAGACGTCCCACTGCTGAGCACGGGTCTCCCCCACAGACACTTCTGCGGGAGGTCTAGAGCATACTCCACCACGCTGCTCCAATGCGGATTGGTGGAGGGGTTAGTGGCCAACCCAGCGTCGAATGTTTTCAAGCCATCCGAAGGTCTTCGACAAGGCTTAACGACTGTTTCCAGCATTGAAAACAACCGGGACCGACGGCTTTACGTGCCCTCCGAAGCACCCATCCACAAACCGACCGCGCCCGTCGTTGCTTAACTTTTTCGATCACATTGAATCGAAGCTAGCCATTGGGCTATGGACGCTACCTACAGCAATAAAGGGTTATAAATAAATAAATAATGCTATTACGTACCTATGTATGTACTAGTGGACGCCCGCAGCTTCGCTCGCGTGGAATTAGACATTCACTAACTTCAAAAACGGCAAAGTTTCATGCTTATTTTCACCCCCGTTTTACCCCCTTAGGGGGTGAATTTTCAAAAATCCTTTCTTAGTGCTCCCCTACCTTATAAAAGGAACCCCTGTGCAAAATTTTAAGTTTATAACCCTTATAGTTTAGGCCCTGCGTTGATATGTCAGTCAGTCAGTCAGTCACCTTCTCCTTTTTTAAATATAGAAGATATTTTATGTAAGCCGTTTCAAGTTCATCACCATATCGGTTAGTTCGATCCAGTGCAATACGGTTACTTGTACTCTTATGTAACTTTGATTCTTCAAACGTTCTTTAGGAACTACCATTGAGGAACTTTGCGAGTGAATATCTACTTGGAAAATATTGGCTCGGTAGTATGTACCTCGTGTGCACAGGCCCTTAGGAGTTTATTGTGCGAGCAGGAAAACGTGACGTTGATGTTGTTTGTTTTGTAATCTCCTAAGGGTGTATACAGACGTGGTACTTACCTAATATTTTCTGTTTTGTGTGTATCGTATAACTGTAGATTAAAATTTATCGGTTTTGCTCGGGCAATCTGTGTATGGTGTTGTGGATAAAAATTTCAGCGAGTCGCTTAACAGGGTCCTGCATAAAATTCCCTGACTGAAAAAACTCACATAAAACAGTTTTTATGTGTATCTACTTCGCAATGCCTTTATAAAGAAATTTTTAAGAAGATAAGGATTAAGGATTTTATATTAAGGATCTTAATTTCACAAATAAAGCATTAATACTAAGTTCGTATTTTTATTCGTAAAAAAAATAAGAGATATAATATCCAGTACAAGGAACATAAGAAAATAAGAGCTGTTTCAAGTTGGTCGCGCGGCACCCCCTTAACATTTCTATGTTACTATTGATACCATCGCATCAGCTTGATACCATGATAATTGATACCATAGACTCGACCCAAGTGAGTTACTAAATTAGCCTGCCGCTACGTTTCAAATAATTTACACGACGACAAGCGTTCACGATGTCATACTAACGTTAGATAACTCGTTAATTTAGAAAAATTGAGAAGTACTCTTCTACGAATAAATATTTAATTATTAATAAATATTTAATTGTTAATAAATAGTTACCTAATTATTAATAAATAGTTAATCTATATACATATATAAAAGGAGAAGGTGACTGACTGACTGACTGACTGACTGACATATCAACGCAGGGCCTAAACTATAAGGGCTAGAAACTTGAAATTTTGCACAGGGGTTCCTTTTATAATGTAGGGGAGCACTAAGAAAGGATTTTTGAAAATTCACCCCCTAAGGGGGTAAAACGGGGGTGCAAAGTTAGTATGAAACTTTGCCGTTTTTGAAGTCGTTAGACGGGTAGACGTCGTTAATAGGTCTAATTCTACGCGAGCGAAGCTTCGGGCGTCCACTAGTTAATTATTACTAAATATTTAATTCGTGTGACGTACACTTGTATTTGTTCTGTGTCTGGATGTTAATTTAACTATTTAAGTATGTATTTAAAAATATCTATGTATGTATATCAGTCTGACACCCATATCACAGGCTCGCGCCTACTGTGGTGTCAGATGGCCGTGTGTGAGAATGTCCAAGATATTTATCATTATTATTATAATTATTTAATTATTAATAAATATTTATTTGTTATAATTTAATTTACTATCGTTTAGTTAGATCGCTAAGCTTTACATTACGCGCTACAGTCGCTACGCTCCGGTGGCGACACCGCACCGCTACGCACGGGACACTGCGGACGAACGATCGAGCACGTCACACGGGCGTCTAAGCTACGTGACTCGAAACATGTTTGTGGGCAAATAAATTGAACTTACTAAGTGGGCATGTTCATATAGGTTATACTAGAATGGTAGCAGCAATGCAATCCTTTAGGGTTCCATAAGTCCCATTATTCCCATTGTATGTCAAGGGTCTCTTTTGATAACTGTGTTGGGCCGAAGCATACTCTACCACGCTGCTCCAGTTCGGATTGGCAGGCGGTAGAAAGATATTGGCGGTGTGTTAGTCATATAAGTAATTTCCTCATCGTCAATTAATTAATGCATACATTTTTATCGCCTGTTCTAATATGCGAGAAAAATGCGTAGCGAAGACTCCTTTGTCCTGTAAATGGTCTTTTGTCAGAAATTTCCTGAGTGACTCAATGTCAATCATTCAGTCACAGTCAGACAAGTTCTTGTCTGACTGTGACTGAATCGCCAGCGCTATGTTCATAGCGCTGGCGATTTTATTATGTGTTTCTCACGTAAACTTACATTCTACCATAGATTTATTATACTAGATAGATTGGCAATGCGAAAGAGAAAGAACATAAATTCTCATATGTTAGAGCGAGATAGATAGGCGAGACCATTTGCGTACACGCTATGGGCCTGTATTGGCCCAACGTCAGTTGTGAACGAAACAAATTTTGCTTATATTTTCTAAATCCCACGTTTTTAAAGCGTACATTTGGTGTGATTTAGACGTAAATAATTATGGTTACGTGTGCAGTACCAGGATGTTACTCATCTAAGAAAGAAAATCCACAGAAACATTTCATTTGTAAGTACGATTGAAAGATTTAATTCTCCTATTGCAATGTTTGAGAACTTTGAAAAAGAAATTATTAACAAATGAATGACTAATAATATGACATTTTAATATATAAATCCTTTGAATGTATAGGAATTGAATATAAAATATTATCAAATACGGGAATTTCTAGTATTTCTCACCTCAATAGAGATTGACGTAAAATTGACAACCGCTTACACACATGCACATTACACGCATACTCGTGTAATTGAGTTTTGGTCTCGCTTTGATGTTTCGATTGCCAATCATTCTCTAGTATAATAAATATATGCATTCTACCGATTGGCATACGATGGGTATCAAAGTCTCTAAGTAATATGTCATACGACTGTCTACGACAGATCACAAAAGTCTCTCATTAAGCGATAATGTTTGGTCGTCAAGCCATTTACGATTTTCTTTTGCTCGAATATTAGATACTTAACATTACTTTTGTGTAAGTCTTCCGGCCCGTTTCGTTTTAAGTCGTAAATAACTTTTTTTTTAAATGCCTCGTGTCCTATTGGCGAAGGCCGCTCTTTTTCCATTAATTTCTATTCAAGGCCTTTATTGTCAAGTCCTTCACGTTAATATTAAAATTAATAAAGTTCTTGAACTAATAGACTATTCGTTGCATTCAAATTAGTAAAAATAACTAATTTTTCTACTAAAATAAATATGTAGTAATTTCTCGTTCGACGCGCGGTGTGCGCTCGACTGAGACTTTCGTTCTATTGAAACAATTCTATACTGTATTTAAACATCGCCACCAAAAACGAGTGTTAACGGCAGAAATTAATAACCTATCTTTGGATTGATTTGCCTATCTGAGATAGCTATTTGACATATTATTATGCTCCATATAAAATGTGTCAAATAACTATCTCAGATAGGCAAATCAATCCACAGTCCACAGATAGGTTATTAATTTCGGCCGTTCCTCGTTGCATTCGAGCGACTGAAAAATTCAGAACTACCTCTGTCGATCTATTAATGTAATGGCTCGTTAGTTATCGATCGACGCGTGGCGAGCGATTCAAAAATAGCCCTGATTTACTGAGCGCAGCCCATTGACATCCTTATCCAGCTTCAAAGAGGTGCACTTCGTTATAGAGTCTAGCTTAGCTTCCCAGTAGTTTCAAACTGGCGTTTTTATCTCGTTTCTTTCATTCATATCAAATATCAGACAACTAGTCCGTACTAATATATAAATGTGAAAGTGTGTCTGTTGGTTTTTCCTTCTTCGCATCAACGGAATGATGGATCGACGCAATGTTTTGCATTGATGCAGTGAAGAGCCTGGAGAGTGACATATTCGTAGATGTGAAAACACTGTAATATTCGTTTTATTTTAATCGATTGATGGCTCACTCAGATTATGCGGCCGGAATGCGAGTGAAGCTAGATTTTATGTGTCCATGGTATTAAAAAAAAATAGAACACAGACATTTACTAACGGAAGGTAAACTAAGTTTTATTTATGGATATAAGATAGTAATCGCGCATGCATCACCGCCGCCCTGCTGTCCATGACAACAGTGACAAACATTTAAAAAAAGTACTTATTGATAAGTTAATAATGTTATGTTTGATTAATCTTGTCCGGTCGATCGCTGCTCAAAGGCTGTGCAATCACTACTCTCAATCAACTGCTGTAGACAGGCACGTGTGTTGCCACGGTTTAATATGTCCACTCCAATTAGCTTATCCCATGCAGTCTGCCAATAATTATGGTTAACTGAAACTACCGCCCCGGTAGTTCCAAAAATTATTCCTATTGGTCACCACGGTGTCCACGACCAGTATTGTGCCGGGTCCTACTGGGGCGAATGATATGTATCTATAATTTTTACAAATAAATATTTAAAATGAATTATTTTAAGAATGAAAACCTAGGGGTTCCGTAGAATAGCCACTAGGGTTCTGCCAAAATTATTCTTATTTTATTTATATTAACTAGTTTTTTTTTTTAAATAGGATAACTTAAAGCCTCTTACAAGTTTTCACGTATAGTACGATTTAATTAGAAAAAAGAAAATCGGTGTATATACGGTGTATATTATTATACACAACACAGTATTTATATAGAGTATTAAATATGAATATAAGTTATTCATATAAACTAAAAGTTATGGAGAAATAAAAATAACAGAAAATAATAGATTACTTATAAGTTGAGGAGACTCTACAGAACCATTTAAAACCATATTAAACAAACAAACTAAGTTTAGCTATTTGTCTACGGTCCTCGGCGTTGTTCAGTATATCCGATACCTGAGGAATTCTGGATGCGTTCAATACGAGTTTCATATACTCGTATTACGTGCTTGGGACTCCACACCATGCATACTCCAGGTGACAGCGAACGAAATTGCAATTTTCATATTTTAAAATTGAGCATTATTCAAGTGAAAATTATGTACATTATTGATCGAAGTTATTAGTCAAGTAGTGTTGGCCCTTCGCTAGTTATCGCGCTGTTATTGACTAACCCGGTTTGATGTTGCCCAGTTCAGAACTAGTTTAGGCGAAACATAACGTTACGTAAGTTAGTGAAAACTGACTAATTAACTATTAAAACTGCGGGAGGTATGGCTTTATAAGGCTTTGTAAAAATGAAATTTGTTTTGTACGAATTGAAACTATTACCTACGCCTGTATTTCTCCGAAGGGGTAGACAGCTAGGTAGAGGTGTGTAGTACACACACATTCACTATGTATAAATGGTTTAGGTTAGGTTAGATTAGTTAATCTGCATTGGAGCAGCGTGGTGGAGTATGCACTAGACGTCGCGCAGCAGTATCTGTGGGAGACACGTGCCCAGCAGTGGGACGTCTATGGGTCGCAGCGAGGGATGTATATCAAAGCGTAGTCGCACAGTAGATCCAATCCCATCCCCATTCGCGAAGACAGCTACTCATCTTTACAAGACGCGACGCAGCCCGTCTGAGTGCCCTTTGCCGCCCATTGTTACATTCCCATTTCGCATTCGAATTTGGAATCGTTTTATGAAATGTCTGTAATGACTGTACGCTAGATGGATAGGATATTTCATCAACTTTGAGAACCGGCGGTTTTTTTTTTCGAATGGGCTTTTGCTGCATGGTCTTATAGACCTTTACGGCGTCACCGAATAGGAAGAACCGGCGGTAGATAACAAATGTATTGATGACGTTCATTAAACATACAAATTCCTTATAAGGTAAATTAATCTATCAATCCATACTGTTTCTTTTATTATAAACGCTTATTTCAGAACACGATATTGAATTAAAACTTAATAAATCTATTTGCAAAAAGAACTATTTACCTACTAGGTTGTTTTTTTTTTGTAGTACAGACGGATAAACATACTGGCCACCTGATGGTAAGTGGTCACCGTCGACACTACAGATGCTTTGCCTG
This sequence comes from Carterocephalus palaemon, assembly GCA_944567765.1. NCBI lineage: Eukaryota > Metazoa > Arthropoda > Insecta > Lepidoptera > Hesperiidae > Carterocephalus > Carterocephalus palaemon. Next base: position 7,477,143 of record OX155664.1, read on the forward strand.
CCTTGCTTAATCAACATCTTCAATTTATCATATACAAAATGTATATAAGTATACTTAAATTTAATCGTAGGCTACAGGCGAATGCAGTTTCTTACAGATATATGATTTTGAAATATGTCATTAACTTTACATTTTTTATATTATTTATTCATTTAAAATTGCGTTTTCTTATATTCAATCCACAAAGGTTTAAAAATGGAAGGAAAGTTACAACATACATCATCATACATGAGACAACGTGAAAACGTGTTGACAGATTGTGATATAAATGCGTATATTTCGGGATAAGATTATCTGTATTCCCGAAAAATAATCTGGGATACGGAATGGAAGTTTGTTTGAATATTCCTTTAATTTCAATGTAATTGCTTTACATTAAAATTTCGATCAGCAGTTACTTTGAGGAAAATGGCAACTATGTATGTAAACAAAACTAATGTTATGTCTAATTAGACAACAATAGTTATATGAATAGACATTCATGCGAGTAAAGTTACGGGAATTTACCAGTGTACAATAAAATGTTCTAATGCAACTGTTATTAAAGATACCGTATTTTTTTTAAAGAACTTTTACGTTTACGTAATTCGTAATTCTCACACACGGCAGACTGCAGACTGATACAGGTAAATACATAGATATTTTTAGAAAGAAAGAAATAAAATTATTTATTTTCATCAGCAATTAAGTAGGTACACTAAAATACACAGATACATAGGTAATAGATTTAAAAGGATGAAAAGGACGCTTGTTTTTAAATACATAGATATTAACATCCAGACACAGAACAAACCCAAGTGTTTGTCACAATGTTTGTCCTGAGTGGGATTCGAACCCACGTACCCTGGCGCAACAGGCAGGGTCGCCACCGATTGCGCCAACGGGCCCGTCAACCGTCAGTCAGTTCTTAAAGATAACGCGAGATAAGTCGTGTGAGCTTAGAATACAGTAATCTCTGCATTGCACCAAATACTTAAATAATTCTTCTATGAATAGGTACCTACTACTACTATTGCAATACGAGTATTGATAATATTTCATTGAATATTTTTCGCTCTGTATTTAACAAACTCGTCCATTTCAACATGGGTGTGATATCTTATCGCTTAGATTAGATTGAAAAGTTGAATTAAACATTTAACTATGTATTTATAATCAAATCAACTGCAAAAAAAATTTTTTAAATGCTTTTGCAACTTTTTATTTTATTTTCGTGCATTGTCATTGGAACCAAATTTGTGTGCCGAATTTCAGCTCGATAGCTTCAGTGGAAGTGGGTGAAATATTGATTGCAAGATTCCAGGATATAGATACATACGAGTGAAGTTAAATTAAAGCTTTAAAAAAAAATACAGATGATAGAACCTCCAACTCGCCCGGGCAATAATTATTTTCACTAACCACCCCTGTTCCTCAATGCTATTAACGAAATGACCAAACATCCTATATACCAACTGTACTAACTCAACTTGTTCCTGTCTTTCTAAAGTCTAATTTTATTATGGTTAGAAACAAGTGTTATGGCATTTTTAATTGTTATTTAAAGTAATTTTGGTTTTAAAAAATACTTGCCTAATCGTAACATCACTTATTATTTGGCGTGTGACGATGCATAGCATCTTGAGAGAGCGTCGCTTGACTTACCCTTAACTTACAACCAATCACAGCTCTCCGTTCCGCGTCAACCAATCAGCGTTCAGCAATTTAACGGGTGATCACCAGGTGACCATTCCCGGTGGTATATATAATGGTTATCTTACCGTTCGATTTCATAGCGTCGTTATTTCCCTTATACAACCAAGCAGAAACTCTGCTGGATTAAGTACAGAATGTACATAAAGTAAAATCAGTACATACCTATCTTAATTTGATTTTTTAATTCGTTGTAATTGAGATGAAAGTGAAAGTGTTAATTTCATTTTTAATTCATCTGAAAAAATACATACGTCATCTGGTGTCGTGTGTGAAATCAGTATTTTAATTTAATTCTTAATTCATTTAAAATCTTGGTGAAAGTGTTTATTATAATGAGTGATAAAGAAATACACCATTAAATGTGTCGAGCTCACACAGGCGCACTCGCCTGTCGCTTTAGTCTAGCCAAGGTGCTCCTCCTACTCTGGTAGTGAGGAACCGCAGGTAAAGCGGAGCAGACTCGGTAAGTCAAAAATTTACTATGACAAAAACCTTCCTGGGCGTACTTTTACCTGATCATTTTACACAATTTTACATAACTTGGTCCGAATGATATACTTTGGGCTGGCCATTAATGAAATAAACGAATGACATTTACTTGTGTTTACATTTTATATGAAACGTTTAATTGTTTTTCACAATTGTCGCTACGACCCATAGACGTCCCACTGCTGGGCGCGGGTTTACAATTGATATGAAACGTTTAATTGTTTTTCACAATTGTCGCTGCGACCCATAGACGTCCCACTGCTGGGCGCGGGTTTACATTTGATATGAAACGTTTAATTGTTTTTCACAATTGTCGCTGCGACCCATAGACGTCCCACTGCTGGGCGCGGGTCACTCCCACAGGCGCTGCTGCGGGGGGTCTGGAGCGTGCTCCGCCACGCTGTCCCAGTGCGGATTGATGGAGGATTTTTACAATTAGCCATTAATTATTATTAAATCCCACCACGATTTCTCCGATTAAATCTACGAGAAATCGGCAACGGAACCCACACAAGAGTTGGATTATTCAGGAATAATTTGTAATACGCAAGTCAAATACTCCACCACAACGTGCGACCTGAAGTGGTGCATCATTGTGTGTATTTTTCATACAATTTAAATTCGTTTTCTAACAATTCATTTAACATTAAAGTTTTTCACTGTAACTTAACCTAACCTTTCAGTTGCATTATTTCCGTGTGAATCATTGACATGTTAATATATATAACATGTCAATGAGGGTTATGGTCATTTCCACACATTGGTGACAAACTTTGGCTTCAGGTATCATATAGCTTAATATGACAAAATTAAATACTTATCAAATGTAACGACTACTTTACATAGTATTACAGTACCGACAATGTCTTGAGTACCTCAGTAGTATTTTATTACTGAATGAAGTATACACCGTGCCCGCCGCAAGCGCGTTCATTCCTGATGGATATCGTGATCGATTGAATTTGGTCGGCCTGTTTCCGACTTGAGTCTCACGTGAGTAAGCCGGCAATTTCAACTACACCTGGGTAGTATTGAAAATAACAATATACCTACCTAGTAAAAGAAAATGAATGGAAATTCGTCTTTAGGTGTTACTGGCTTGAAACATATATTCTTAATTCAATTTTATTGGACTGAAGTAAAGGGATTTAGTTATTTAACTTTAACCTTAATCTTTCTCCATTACTGGCTTGACATATTCATTACTTACCAGCTATAAATTAAGTCAATATAATTTGGCGGGGCCCATCTTCGAGCCTCCTGCCGTGGGTCCCTCATCATCTCAATGCACAAGGAATATTCTTGGTGATAGCACCGATGTGGAAGAGAGCCCTCTGGTTGCCCGGCCTTCCACCACCTCGAGTGTAGAAAATCAAACTCTATGTCAGGAATTGGGGCTTAAAAAGATATCACTATCGATTGGTCTGACGCCCGAAGATCTCTACTCATATGCAATTGGAGAGGATCCACACTAATAACATACCAGCCGGCGTGGTTCCATTGGGTTAAATAGTTTAACGCAAATAACTTTAACCTTGAGCTTTAAGCTTATCTAAGTTCGAAGCATTCTTATTGATTGAAGAAGAACTAGCATATTATACTACCTATCTAGTTACATAAATCCATAAATCGGTAATCGTTACGTTCGAAAAAGCAGTTGATAGTGAAAATATGAATCAAAGACCTTAAGCCGTAAAACTCAATAATCATATTGAATCCTTATTTGAGACATCCAGTAGGTTAACGTCAGTACTTCCACTGTACCTACCATACTATCGTCGGGTAGACGGCGATTTTTGTATTTTGTACCCGACATCTTATTAATATAAAAATGTTATGTTGGTTTGTGTACGCTTCAAGGACTCAAAAAGTTCTGCACCGATCGAGCTGAAATTTTAGCATGATATATAATCTGCATCAAGGATTGTTTTTGTCTAATTTTTGCATCAGTCAAAGTGTTGCAAAATTAAACTTAAATGACATGTATTCTTTGTTTTGTTTCTAATTTCGCAGCCGTTCAATCGCGGTGTGCCGCAGCAAAGCGTGGCAGGGTACAGCTATTTGATTATAAACGACAACATACGGACAATTTGGGAAATTATTACAACAGAACAAAAATATAATATAATACAATCCTGTGCCCTGGAAAAGTATTAGTTTAATCAATATACGCTTCCATGATTTAATCCGAATAGCACTGCAAATGTTATCAATGTCATTGAGCCCTGTTTATTTCAATACTTATCCCTAATAAAGCAATTAGGATGTCGGAAATTGGGTAAAATGAATGCTTTAAGACGTGGGAATATCCGCTTCCCTTGACAATATGCACTCGGCAATAGTTTTGCTATGCTGACACTTGGTAATTGGTGTAGGGGAATACATTTCCCAGTTTTATTGTAAACCCAAAAGTATTGAAAACATATATTGTTGCTGAAACTCGTTAATTAATACAATGTTGCTGTTTCTTGCAGTAATTATGTAATCCTTGACCCTTATCACATAGCGTCGTTCTCGTGATCACCAGGAGATATAAACACGTCTCTCAAGATGCTATGCATCGTCACACGCCAAATAATGATGCAAGTTTTACATAACAATAAAACTTGTATTATTTGCGGAGACGATGCATAGCATCCAATTAAGGCCTCCTGGTGAGAGACTTCTATGAAATCGAACGGTAAGATAACCATTATATATACCACCGGGAATGGTCACCTGGTGATCACCCGTTAAATTGCTGAACGCTGATTGGTTGACGCGGAACGGAGAGCTGTGATTGGTTGTAAGTTAAGGGTAAGTCAAGCGACGCTCTCTCAAGATGCTATGCATCGTCTCCGCAAATAATACAAGTTTTATTGTTATGTAAAACTTGCATCATTATGTCATCCGTTGCTTACGTGTAAGTAATAAAATTAACAATTTTTAACAATAAACAGTGATATTTAGTTAGTTTAATATAAAAATAGCAGACAAATACAAAATAAAAATGATTTATGAATTCAATAATAATAGTTAATTTATCATCTATATGTATTCTTCTATCTATATCTATATTTTATTCTATATTACATTGGATCGTTGTTCGTCAGTTTACACTTAGTTCAACGCTTAATAGTATGGAGGTAACATTTATCTACTTTTTACTTGATAAATCAATGATTGTGGTACGAAGTCCACCGAGTCATCTAGTTGAATTATAAAGTCATTTAAGAGGACACCAGTCGACCGTCACTTTTGAAGAATAGGTTTTTACCAAAAATATTGCCATCGCGCTGACCCCCAACCTTACCCCTTAGCGTGCGATAGAGATAAGTGCAGTCTCGAACTGATTTTACCTACGTAAAATTAAGAAAATCGTCCTTTCGTAATCCCCTGTTTCCTCCTCGAAATCTAGACCGATTTCAATATTTCTTTCAGTTAAAATGTAGAACAGGGTCTAAGCTATGCCCGTACGTTTTGCTTTTTTGGGATATATTAGTAATTACCAGTTTGCTTGAGGTTTGAAAATGTATGTAAAAAAAGTCGATTTTTTTGATTTTAAAAGATTTTTTTTCTCTTCTATTAAGCAAATTATGAAAAATAACAAAACGTACAGGCATGGCAGAGGTACGTATAAATCGTATGGTATTTTTATAAATTCTGTAACTTCTTTATCCTAGGAGGAAACAGGGGACTACGTTTGTATGGAAAAAGTGTCGACTCATATCCTCTTAATGCTAAAACTAGTTTATGTAACTCAAAAAAAATGCACTCCGGGAGTGCCGGCAGAAGTGAAAACTTGATTATTAACGTTGAGCATGTTTGATATTTTGGAATGGTTAGGGAATAATTTTGCACCAATTGCTTTATCAGTATAGAAGTACTATCATTTATGTGGTAGAATACAATATTCATTTATTGCGCTATCGTACACAAACATGACAATTTATATTACATTAAAAATTTAACACTTTAAAACTATTGCAATTATTCATCCATAATTTCAACGACTTTTTCCTGCCTAAACGAAACAGTAGGCCCAGGCATACATTTTCGCCGCGCCGTAGAGGGGATAGCTGTCTACTCTCCATCCGTCTTAAGCGTGTCACACACTACGCAGATGCGGTAAGATATCTGTATCTGAGCGCATATCTGTCCATATCGGTCTCTATACTAAACTCAAGGAGCAACACACACTACGCAGATCATTTATATTTTACCGTCAAGCATCTGTCGGCACCGACATATATCAACAGACGGGCAGATAACATCTGCCGATGCAACAGATTTTATACAGGTTGTTTTGCAGACGGAGGTTGATCTAGAATTGTAGGTGGTAGAGCCTATAGGGAACCAAATAGGTTTTATATGAAACCTAATTGGTACCATATAGAATTCGCCCGGGGCAGTACCACCGCCCGCCACGGTACCTAGTACCATTTCTACCGTGTAGTAATTGTTTTTAAAGCAATTATGGTCCGGTTGGAAAGGTGTGGTTTCCGGTTACACTTATTTAGAGGCCAACATCTTAGTCCTCAAGGGTAGCAACACATCTGTGACTAACTTAGAACGAGACTCCTACTAACAAGTATTAACTGGACTATTACTAACACCAACTAACAGGACTAACTATCACTAACAGTCCCCAGTCCTCATACCTACTAACGAACTGACAAACTAATGTTCAAATTAACTCTCTCAACTAATTGGACTAACCATCCCAGTCCCTAATTGAGTGTTGTTCAAAGTCAGTCACAGTTGTCATGGGCGGCAGCGGATGGGTGGTGCTGCAAGCTCGTTTGGTATCTTGTATCCAATAAAAAAAAGAACAATAAACGCGAAATCATTGCCATATTAATGGCATTTGTATCAGAATTGATCATACTGTATAATATGATCCGCACCAAAAACAAGTGAAGCCAGTTATATGATCGTATCTGCGAAGTGTGTGATACTTTCAGATCAGTTAAGTTTTTATACGCAGATAAAATATTACCGCATCTGCGTAATGTGTGACACGCTTTACGCTTTTTCGATCAGGTCACGTGTCCTGACGCGAGTTTAAGATTTTATACACATTACAGAAAAAGTGCTCAACGCCGCTAAAGAAGTTTTCACTTCAATAAATGTATATAATAAATTTTTTAAACTACTTATTTTAATAAATACTAGTGATAGTTATGAAATCTAAAAAGTAATAGATGGTACATTTCACATTGTAAGATATTTATACTTAGTTGGTATTTATAGTAATGTAACCACACGTTGAATAAACGTAATTCTATATCATATTACAGCTGGCATTCAAGTCCTTATATTCCCTTTCTGCTGTAAAGCACCACGACGAATATTCTATGTTATGTAATCAAACTACGTTCAGTACCTCTTGCATTACCAAAGTTTTGTTCGCACAAAATTAATCCTTTTAACGCAAAATTCTACTACATGGGTAGACTACTTTTTAATGTGAATGTCAAAGACTGGCCGTACCGAACGGCAAAGATAAAGATACACTGAGTATCCAAGACTAGTCGAGTCTCAACTCTCGGTACTCTGGGCCGGCGACGCGGCGAACGCGCTCGCTTCGTGCCTAGCAATATATTATATTTCAAAGCTGAATTTTTGTAGCTTCGTACACTTAAAGACGCGGTCGAATCGTGAATGAACTACCTTTACCTGTTCCATGTTAAATTCCAAATAATTGAATCTGTGTCACGTAAATTAATCGACCGCCATTTTCACGTTCGAATTTCGAACAACACTACGTTCTTTTCCCGTTTGTGCATTTAAAAAAGTAAATTAGTCATTTAATTTTGTAAAAACATAAAATAAATAGCCAGTGTTGTTATTTCTGTGAAAAATTAATTATGCAAAATGATAGATTTGAAACCGGTTATTTATAATTACGTTATGTAGCTAAGTTTCGAATATACTTGTTATATTCTTGAGGTTTTTGTAATGACATTTGAAATTGATAATGGCCGCATTCGGTGTTTGAAATTCTAGCAGCGCGAATCTATTCTATTGTCAGTGGATTTCGGATTAGTAACAGTAACAGCTATACGTATCTTTTGTTTGAGTTTGCAATAAATAAGCGACAGCTGAATTAAGTCAAGGAATTTTCGTATCGTTACCGCCGCGTGTGTTGTGTTATTTGGACTTTCTCCAAAAATGGGTAGGTAATTTTTTCTTCATTTTAATATGTACCTAACTACTTAGATAAGTATTTTAAGCATGCACTAAATTCTGTATATATACAGAATTTAGTGCATGCTTAAAATACTTATAATCTAAGTAGTTAGGTACAATAATATTAAAATAATTTTAGTAAGTGTAGCGTCCATAGCCCAATGGCTCGCTTCGATTCAATGTGATCGAAAGAGTTAAGCAACGACGGGCCCGGTCGGTTTGTGGATGGGTGACCGCTAGTGGCAAAATTTCATGGACGCTACCGTGCTTCGGAGGGCACGTTAAGCCGTTGGTCCCGGTTGTTTTCAATGCTGGAAACAGTCGTTAAGCCTTGTTGAAGACCTTCGGGTGGCTTGAGAACATTCGACACTGGGTTGGCCACTAACCCCTCCACCAATCCGCATTGGAGCAGCGTGGTGGAGTATGCTCTAGACCTCCCGCAGAAGTGTCTGTGGGGGAGACCCGTGCCCAGCAGTGGGACGTCTATGGGTCGCAGCGAGCGAATTTTAGTAAAATATATTTTACATAGGAAGTATAATAAAATATAATCGCTTCAAGGAAATTTACCAATACTTACACAAAGTACCTACTTTTTACTGTTAAAACTAATTTATATAATTAATTGATTACCGACAATATTTTTCGAAACAGTATCGTATAAATATTTTCTATTATTTTATTATTATTGGAAACACTACCTGTAACGCGAGTGTCTATAAGATAACGCCATTTTGATTTCATTAGGTAATGAATGGTCTAATGATTGTGTAAAAGTTAATTAAAATTATCAACCTTGAAATTAGCGGAGCGATAATATTTTTGGTAAAAATATTAACTTGGTTTTATTTAAATCGTTAAAATTCTTGCCTGAATGTAATTTTTTGTAGTATAGAACCAGTAGAACGTATTATTTAGGTACCAATCTAATTTTTTTTAAGTAACGAGATTATTAAATACATACATAATATTGAAATTTTTTCCTTGTAGTAATTTTATTTGATCAATCAAGATTTTTAGGGTCCCATACCAGAGAGTGAAACGGGACCATATTACCAAGACTTCGCTGTTCGTTCGTCCGTCTGTCACCAGGCTGTATCGCCTGTATCTAATGAACCGTGAAAGTTGGGCCGTTGAAAATTTCACAGATGATGTATTTCTGTTGCCACTATAACATATTCATATATAAATACTCAAAAACTGAAAAAATAAAAATTTAAAATGGGTTTCCATACAACAGACATAATTTTTTTGCCGTTTTTATAGGAAATGGTATGGAAACCTTCGTGCGCGAGTCCGACTCACACTTGGCCGGTACTACATAACTAATATTTTTTTAATAAACAGATGTTTCATCCCGAAAATTTTGAAACGTTAACCGATGAGGCAATCTGTTTGCAATCGAGTGATTTTCCACGTGACTTTTTAAAAAAAATTGAACAATAATTAAATAATGCGGTTAACAAGTCTTAATTATGAAATATTTTCCACGTGAAATTGAAAAAAAAGTTTAAAATTTGAACATAATTATTAAATAATAATGCGGTTATCAACTCTTAATTATTTTTCTCTAAACTGAATCCAATCCTAACTTAAGTAGTTAAGTGTTACCAATAAGAAGCCGATGATTGTATAAGCTATAACACATTGGAATGCTGTAGTAGGTATGACTACATATCTACGTAAGAAAACATGCATGAGTTGAGTTGAGTGTATGTGCTTTTCTGGCAATACGGACATTCTCATACACGGCCATCTAACCCCAAACTAGGCGCGAGCCTGTGATATGGGTGTCAGAGACTGATACATACATAGATATTTATAAATACATACTTAAATAGATAATATTAACATCCCAGACACAGAACAAATACAAGTGTTCGTCACACGAATATTTGTCCTGAGTGGGATTCGAACCAACGACCCCTGGCGCAACAGACAGGGTCACTACCGATTGCGCCAACGGGCCCGTCAAACTAGTTTTTCGAGAGGTAGCAAATAAAAATCAAGAAACCAAAAAAGCTCTCATCTTGCTATTAGAGTCTAGATGAAAACACGGCTATTTATATTAAATATATTAGAAAATCACGCTATAATTTATTATTTACTATACATAATCGTTTAGTTTTCCGTTTGATAGCACTAATCCGTTTTTTTTGCGATTCTTTAATTAAGCTACATAAACATCAACTCATAAAGTTGATGTTTCTTAATTAAGATTTTATTAGCTGTGAAAAATACTGTTTTTTAAATACTATTAAAAATAATTCTAATTGATTTTACTAAACTATTGTGTCGAATTACGAAATTTTGAAAATTGAACTTTCATTCAATTCAAATGCATAAATGATTTTTAGTAAGTGATTTGTACGTATTTTACGACTTTATACTTTATTGAATAAAATTCAAAATTAAAGTGTTATTTAAATGATCATCTAACTGAAGAAAGCTGCCTGAGCTGAATAAATATATGCTGCTGCGACCCATAGACGTCCCACTGCTGGGCACGGGTCTCCCCCACAGACACTGCTGCGGGAGGTCTAGCTAGAGCATACTCCACCACGCTGCTCCAATGCGGATTGGTGGAGAAAAATAAATATATGTTGGAGAATAAATTTTGCACCGTTAAGTGTGTCGATTCAAAAGCAGATTTTGCACAAAACTAATTGCAGCTTCGTGGAGGCGAATTTGCCATTAATAATTTAGTCGGGAGGCGAGAGAGAAGAAGGAATCCGTGCAGGGAAGAAATATTATATTACATAAATAAATATCCACCGCCGCCTAGGACCCTAAACCATAACACTAGTAACACAGTAAATAGATGGATGAATTAGGTGTATTTAGCGAGTTATTTACGAATTCAATGCGTTGTCAATATTTATTATTATCTATGTATTATTTGTTCGAGTCGAACTGATCTGCTGCTTTCAAAAAAATAATACGCTAAATTAAAATGAAAAAATCTCAAGTAGTATAGTCAAAGTCAAGTCAAGTCAAATAATTTATTTCGCTATGAGGTGATTAGACACGCTTAACGAAAGTCTAGGTACCTAACTAAAAACTACTTAAACTACTAACTGATCTATATAAGGCAAAGGATTAGCTATTGATTATTGAATGAATAGCTAATCCTACACAGGTGTCTAACTTGCCTTAAGATAAATTTACAATAATTACCTACCACTAAGCTAAGCTCTAAGTCACGATAGACTATCTATATGGTCATCGGCTTTAGGAAGAATTTACAATATTCTTATCCTATGCCCTAGTGTAGGCCGAGAGAGAAAAAAGCCGGAGGAAAAAACTCTCGGTACTCTTTTAAAATTCGAATTAATTTTTACAGAAAAATGTACAGTATGACCATGACATGATCAAGTCAGACACGAGACAGCCAATCGTGTAAGTATCCATTACCGCAACACATCTTAATAGATATTTTTTAGAAGCAATTAATGTATTAACTCAATCCGGAAAGACTACATGGTATATGTATCTAGTATATAGCCCACTCAGTATTTTGTTTGCCCGCTTTCATACTAAATTCGATCACTTGAAATTTTATATGCTAGTTCACTTTTTTCCTGTGATTCATTCACTATCGCCAGTTAAGTTAACTTTTCGTAAATATATAATTTCGCCAGTTTTTTTATTATTATTCGCCAGATTAATAATACATATGCTTTTATTTTAATAACGCACATAGATACCTTTTGTACCAAACATTTTTTTTCTGGTATGATTTAACAATATTTAAATAAATCATGGAATTGTTTTTGTGGTGTTCATATGATTCCAATTTCTATAACAAATAAATATAAAGATTAATGATTTTATCAATTATTAAATGCATTGCTATTTTTTTGCTATTAACGTATAACAATGTTTCATGTTATTCGGTTGTTTTAAATAAATTCTGCATAATATTAAATAACATATGCATAATTTATGTAACTAAAATATAACGGTTTTGTAGTCAAACACTCGAAACAAGTACATTATCACCATACTATTATTTGACTTATTGATACTATTCTAATCTTTTACCGATAATTCCATCTACTTGGCTCCCCTTCCCATTTATCGTGTAAATGGATGAGTTATTTTGACGGTTTTTATACGTTTTGGTTTGATTGTGACTCTGATCTATGTTTAATTTATACTGGTTTAAAAAAAAAAACTAGCCAGTGATAATAGATTAATAAAGTGCACAAATCTGTAGTATCCTCTACACTTCCCTATCTTGCATATTGGCAGTATTTATAACAGTGTATTTATTCAGGATATATGACAGGATCCTGTCGTTTTACAATTGTGCGTTGCACTTTTAAAAACTTAGTTGAACCACAGAATACGTTGAACCTCTAATGTAGGATAATTCCGAGAGCTGTGCATAGATGGCGTGACTCTAGCATTACGTATTAAGAACTAGTACGCCATCTAGCTAACAAGCTTAATACTAACACCCCCTGATTCCTGGTTGTTCATCACGGGAACCTTATGCTTCACAGAGTGAAACTATTTAAGTGAATTCTTAATTTTATTAATAACGAATGAAACAATAGTTGACGAGGCTGATAACGCTGTTAATTAGGTCATAGACATATAGCGCTTAATGGATCAATATATTTAACGTAAGGGTTTATTTTAATTGTTTTGTTACAGGCAGATTAAATTACTCGTGAACTAAAGCGTATACTTGACCCTATAAGAGACTACAGATATTTTATTATTAACGTCTATAGGCATTAATTGTTCTTTTTATTTATTTACGGCCAGTACGAATCTTTGCCGTTACGTATCTTTTTAATGTGTTATGTTCATGTGTATTTATATAGTTCACATGTTATGTAAATATTTACTTTTTATTGATTCATTAAGTAGAATTCGTAACATAGTGAAGATTGTCGAGCAATCGAGAGCAACAGACTCGATCGATACAATACTAGACAGGTCGCCCGGTCGTCGCTAATATATCTCTATGGTCGTCGGGTTGTTCTAGTTGGTATTTATTATCTTATTATATTATCTTTATTGAACCATCTCTTATTATATTATCTTTATTGAACCACATACAATACAAAAGGTACAGGGTACAACTGGCGATCTTAATGTATAAAGCATTCTCTACCAGCCAACCATTGGGCTAACCAGATGATCACGAAAGGCGGTTTAATTTTATTTTTTAAGCAAACGTAAATAATATATGTCTGTAGCCCATATCGGGGGTAATGTTGATACTAAAATCTGTCACACTCTCCAATATAAATCAAACTTTAACTTAATTTCCTCAGCATCGAAGATACAATATCTAATCTAATAGCAAGTAAGATACAATATCTTATGGCTGGGACTATTCTTACAGTAGGTTCTATCGTTATTTTAAGACAAAAAACATCTGATTCCATGATGCTTACATTAATAAGGTGACTAGAAAAATATATACACTGCACGCACGTGCAATTTGTATCTGTGCACACAGTACAGTTTGTATCTAGGACTTTTTAGGGGCGGTAAAGACGCGAGGAACGGGTGTCAAAGTCAAATTCAAATAATTTATTTCGCTATGAGGTGATTACACACGCTTGACGAAAGTCTAGGTAACTACAAACTACTTAAAGAGAAGAGATATAATGCTATTCTAGCTGATTAATATAAAGCAAAGGATGAGCTATTGATCCTTGAATGAATAGCTAATCCTACACAGGTGCCTAACCTGCTGGTGAGCAGGAGTGTGCCACCATATATGTACCTATCTACTGTAATCTGTATAAGATAATAGTTATACTTACTTCTATATATTTTACTTAATAATTTATTTTACTTTTATGTATTTTTATACTTACTATTAAATTTAAAATTACACAATCACCAAGGTCAGGCTAAAGAATATTAATTATTGATTGTATGATATGACTGAATAGGCGTTGTGACGATCCAATTTGAAATATAACAATAGTGATACACAGATCTATAATCTATTCTATCGAGATCACCTTATTTGTCTCTGAATGTTGGTTGTTCATAATTGTAATTTCTTCCAGTCATAATTATATTTTTCCTTCCATAATTGTATTTTTTTTCATCAGTCCAATATGGAGTGTAAAAAATAATAAAGTTGATTTATTAGCGTTCATGTTTTTTTTTTTAAATCCTTTACAGAAGGTAATTATTAAGTATATAGAATTGAATAGTCACAATATTTCATTATCTTATGCTTACTGTTACAACAAACAGGAATTAACCTTGAAGATATGCTCGTTTGCTTTTAAAATAATAAGGCTTTTGATGAAATTATTACGAAATATGCCAGTGAACTATACAGAGTGAATCATACGCGAGTTTGGACCGCGCCGTATTGACTCATACTCGTACATACATACCTTCATTATGACTGATTTTTAGTTTTATTAAAGAATCAAAGATAGAAACAAGCATGAAGCACCAAGGCAGTCACTGTCGCCCATAAGATATGTGTCAATTCCCATGGTATAAATGCTTACTTATTTTGACCATATTTCTATGTTGCAAATGTTGCAACAATTTTATCAAAAACGATATTCAGTCAGACCATAATCCGTAAACTCTTCCATGCCATCCTTCTATATAATTAATTTTATTTAAAAAAAAAGCATATGACCAATTGACCACACCCCTTAACAGTAGATGGCCATAATATTTTTGTGTGTAGGGTATTTTCATAACGTTTATGCTTAGTATAATTAGGTTGCAATGGGGAAAAGGATAGAATCTGTTTGAAAAATATATCTCTAACATATCAGTAGGTATAGAGCTAAATTTTCTCCTAGACATTTCCTGTAAAAAAATCTATGTAAAGATGACCAAACAACATTTTTTATTAAAGAAAAAAAAAATTCAACGGACATAACAGGACTTACCGTCAGTTTCATACAGACATCATTATTTCTTGAGCATATAATATCAAAGTGTATGTAATTTCGTTACATAATGTCCAGTGGACTTGTCATGCCGATGGTAAATTTCCACTGCTGTAAAACAATATTAGAGTAATATTGTTTTACAGTAGTTAGTAATTGATATACGAGTAAAGCTACCTATCATAGGCCCACTGTTGGGCATGGGTCTCTCCCACAGCCACAGAGGGAGTTCTAGAGCATACTCCGCTTCGCTGCACCGAATGTTCTGTTGCCACCCGAACGCTTTTGACAGCTTATCCATCCATCCATCCATCAGTCTTTTGGGGTCCACTTCTGGACATAGGCCTCCCTCAATCGTCGCCACTCCTCCCGATCCTGCGCCCTCTGAATCCAACGGTTTCCCGCTGTGTTCTTCAGGTCGTCAGTCCACCTCGTCGGAGGGCGGCCAATACTTCGTTTTCCGAGACGCGGTCTCCACTCGAGGACTTTTCTTACCCAACGGTTATCAGTCCGTCGAGTGACAGCTTATCATAGCGATTGAAAGCAACCGGTACCAACGCTTTAACGTGCCCTCTGGAGTAGAAAGCGCCCATGAAAATTTAACACTAACAGCCACTCATCTACCGACCACATCAGAGTCATAGGACCATGAGCACTTCACCTTAGCGTCATTAAACGTACACTTTTAAAATGGCCAGTGTCACCAGCGCACGACGCTTGAAGCTTTGTTATCTATGGCTGTGTCTATGGTTCGAAGGGTTAGTGTTTGTACGAGTTATTATTACAGTTGGCGGGAGTTAGGAGGTAAAAAAATATGGCATGAGGACTGTGACGATAAGCCCTCCCTTGTGTGAGAGTGAAATTTTTACCGTTTTGTTATATTACCGGGTTGTAAAGTTTTTTTTGTTGTAATAATAAACCTATAATTTTAAAATACATACATTGAATAATTAGTACTAATTATTTATTTATTTAGAATATTCTTTATTATCTAATCTTCTAGATCTAGACTATAATAAATCTATAGAGCAACTTTTTCTGTACAAGAATATTTTTTCAAAATAAATCTGTACCTAGAGCAACTTTTTCTGTACATTTTACTGTGAAATTTTTTCAATATTTTTTATTCGGGGGGCATTATAATAAGGAGTTAGAACTCTTGAAAATATTGCCGGGCATTTTATGACCCAATAAGTCGGCTGCTAAGTCCTGGGTCGGGCAACAACCGACCCAGGACTTAGCAGCCGCTGTAACGAAAATTAAATTAATTAACGACCACGGTTAATTTCTGTTTTTCACTTCAAAATAATGTAGAAAATTTGCAAAAAAAATTATTAAAGAGTAAATAATTAAATAACTTACATAATATACCTATGTATAAACCGCTGTGACTATATGGATATGTATGGTGAGGGCATATGTGATTATATGGATATGTGGGCATATGGGGAGTAGTTTGATGTGACACGCGACATATTGTCAGCTGTCAACACCCCTATCTAGTGGGTACCTAATCTTATTTGAAGATAGAGGGCGGTCGGTTTGTCACTAAAATTGGATTTTATTTTCTGATAAACTGATAAATGTTTTGTTCGGCATATTATATTAATTGTCACATTTGTATATGTATTTAGATATTATTATGTATTTTATGTAATAAAGTTTATTAAGAGTATATTTATTTATATATTATATGTATACCTAGTTGCTTTTCTATATACTGTAATAAAACGAATGAGGAACTTTTTCGACATGAATATTTTTAAGTTTGCGTTAACATGCAGTATCCAAATTATTTCTTCTGTGATCGAAGTTGAAGATTAATATGGTCTCCTCTAGAAAACTGTACCTAACCGTAAACGACAAAAATAAATGATTTTTACACGGCACAAATGGTACTACCTTGAGTTGGGCAGCAGTGGTACTGCTCCGAGCAGACTATAGGGTATAGGGTTTCCTCAGGTCAGCGCACGACCGAGTTTTTCATCGATTTTGTGATCCACTTTTTGACTGATTTGTGGTTTTCGCGGGATTTTCTTGACATGAAATGAAATGAAATATTTATTTTTACGCTATAAAGGGCAAGGGCCCCATACACGGTACAATTGATCTGTACGATTCGTCGTTTCAGACCGATTGGAAAGACGAATTGATAGTGTATGTCAAGATCGTTAACGATTTACTTAATTTTTTGCTTGGAATTTTTGTGACGATCGATCGTTAACGATTTCCGTCAGATAGATCGTACAGATCAATCGTACCGTATATGGGGCCCATAAGGCTGGTTCCCAACCTCATTCTGACCACGTTGTCCTTATAAGTTTAGAGTGACGGGGCCCTCACCTAGCTAGTCGAAATAGATAGGTACTGATTAGTTATGCAAACACAAAAAATTAAACATCCACATTATGAAACTAGTTTTTAATTTTTCATTAAAAATAATAAATCGAAAGATTAACGAATTACGACGCGCGAAATTAAATTGCATATTTATTTTATGATTAATAATTAGAATAGAATATTGTTTGTTCAATTTTTGAATTTGATTTTGATGATTATATACTATTTAAATTTTTTTGGTTGTTGAATTTGATTTTGTTTATTATATATTTACATTTTTTTGTTGTCGAATTTGATTTTGTTGATTATATATTTTATTTTCATTTTTTTGTTGTTGAATTTGATTTTGTTGATTATATATTTTCATTTTTTTGGTCGTTGAATTTTTTAAGTACAAATAAGCGCGTCATGCGGCGCCGCGGCTCGCTGATAACACCTTGCTATAAGGTGATTGTACACTTAACTTATGTCAAAAAATCTATTTTTTAATTATTTAATTCCACACATAACTAGCTAAATTCTAATATTAAGTACATGTGAGTAAATGACGAAACCTCTCAACTAGTACTGAAGTACCGCGTTTACCTTAAGGCCTGTCTGTATATAGGTCAGCTGGGACAGAGGGTCGGCCGCTCCCAGTCGCCGGCCGCGTTACAAATTGACCAATTTCGCACTACGACATGCTACAAGCGATACGCTGTTTGTTTGAGATTGTGTTGCTATGCAAATTATAGTGTTTTAACTGACTATCTATACTAATATTATAAAGAGAAAAGATTTGTTTGTAATGTTTTCACACAAAATCTACTGGATCGATTTCAAAAAATCTTTCACCGTTAGAAAGCTGCATCTTCACTGAGTGACATAGGCTATATAATATTACTAGATGTAAAAGAAACTATTGTTATGTCTAATTCCACGCAGGTAATTTTACCGATTTTCATTCGCCCACCAGAACCCTTTCTTTGTACCATTGTTGGGCACGGGTTCATCTCAAAATCGGAGGGATTAGGCATCAGTCCACCACGCTGGCCAAGTGCGGATTGGCAGACTCTCGAGAAAAATGAAATTCAGCGGATTATGTCGGCAACATATTTCATACTCAGGTATAAAATATCTTACCGAATTATAAATTTAAATATAACTGGACGGTTTTAAAGCTATTATTATAATAAATAATAATAATTTGATTAGATAAAAAAAACCCAATAGAAAAAATGTCAGATTTTCTACCTATACATATGAAACCTATACATAGACTCTACCACCTATCTATATGTTATATAATAGTATAGACTTTACCACCAATAATCAAGTATCACAAAGTATCCCTGTTGCAGTAAGCGCAACACAATGCCTGCGCTCAACGTTTGAAAACAACCAACAGTAGTTCGCCAACAGCGCTGATTTTCAGTGCGACCTACTTTGGATTGTAATAGATTTGTTCCAGTTTTATTTGTCGTGCACGTGCACGTGTATCGTCGCAGGTAATCCGCTGCAAATGTGAGGTCGTATCGTACACAAGGCTTTAGTTATTTTTATTGTGGTTCGAGCACAGACTACGTATTGTATGCCGTTTAGATGTTGAGAGGAGGCGGTAGAACCTGTACGTGTTCATCCATCCACCCACCAGCGTTTCGAGGTCCATTGCCGGACCGCGCCCGTCGTTGCTTAACTCTTTTGAATCGAACCGAGCCATTAGGCTATGGACGCTTCGACACAGTACAAGTAATAAGATAACATTACTAACAGTCTCTTCGATTTCACTCGCACAACCGCACATTTTCGCGCCAAACGGTCGTATATGTACTTACGTACGCAGCGATGGTTGCTTATGCTGCGATAAAACATAATAACACGCGTGTTTCCTTCAGTTAATTCAAAACAAACGCATCAAATTGAATACATATTGACTACGTTTAAAATTAATATTCAGATTTCGACGCGAAATTTTAATTTTGGAATGTAACATTTGTTACGAATATTTTTATAAGAAATAAAGACTATTCGATTAAACTTTTTCTATCCTGCCTGTGTATTTTCATTGGGCTTCGTCGTTCTCGACTTAAATTAAACCCAGTTTCGTGAATATTTCGCCAGATATACTCGTATGTATGTATATCCCTCTCCACCAATCCACATTGGAGCAGCGTGGTGGTCTACCTCCCGCAGATTTGTCTGTGGGGAAGACTCGAGACCAGCACTGGGACGTCTATGGGTTGCATACATATTTTTACTACCTACTTTCACCACCGTCTTAAACTTGTGTTATAAGAGAATTGTATTTATGTTTAATTAGCAAAGATATACAGTGAACATAGTTTCCCACGGTACACTATCGCCTTTTACGTCGCTCGCATTCCGACCTCGGCTGGTCGACTGTCGGGTAGAGCTGGAAAATAATAGTGACTGAAAAACTTATACAGGGTTACTGATAATTTAAAAATAATAGTGACTGAAAAACTTATAGGTTACTGGTAACTCGCCGGCAATCCGTTAAGGGTATGTAGGGAATGTCATTTGCAACCAAATGAACCCTTATGAAACCAATGTAAATGTCAACCGTTTTCGAGTATTTTGACATTCTGTGTTGTTTCTCACCGGCAATCCGTTAAGGGTATGTAGGGAAGGTCATTTGCAACCAAATGAACCCCTATGAAACCAGTGCAAATGTCAAACGTTTTCGAGTATTTTGACATTCTGTGTTTTTTGACACCTGCCGTAGGTACCTACGCAACTGTAAAAATTAAATTTGAAAAAATCAATACGGTCATTTGGTTGCAACATACTCTTAACGCGAGTTACCAGTAACCCTGTATATAAGTACAATAATAAACGGTCATACTGAACAAAATTAGTAGCCCAATATTTGTTACCTCTAGTCAATTTTATTCGTCAGCTAAAATTGGTAATCAAAGCAGATCTTTTGAGTTGTTTTGATACCAATTGTTTGTCTGCAAGTGCCTGCCTATTTATTTCGCCACACAACGAAATGAAAAATAATAAAGGATGTATACCTACGTACAAAAATAACAGATAAGCGAAGCGACTTTACTAGCCTAATACTGTTTCAACCAGCTGAAAGTGACTATTTGTTATTGTCGTATTGGTAAATTTATCTCGCAGGAAATTTTTTATCGAACAGGACAAACATCGTTGCATCAATAAATTGATAGCGGTAGGTACCTGACCCAACAGATAAATTTATTTAACTGCTTTATTATTCATGGGGATTCACGTGTTTCTAGTTTATTACATAACATCACGCCTATATTTCCCTGTAGGGGTAGCCAGAGGTGTGTAGTACACCCACTTTTCAACATGTTTCATTTTTAGGTCCCATGTACCGGGCCCAACTAAAAACTCGACAGATTCAATTTCAAATTAATAAATCCCCAATACTTTACCCGACTCGGGGTTCGAACCCTGAAACTATAGCTTAGCAGTCGCTAAGACGACTAGATCAGCAGTCAGTTTTCATAAACAATTTCTTTCTTTCTTGTTTCTGATGTAAGAGACGGCAGTATAGCGACTTCATAATTATAGTTTTACATTGATTTCATTATTTCTCTGTATCCCCAATATATTCTTCCATGATAGAGCGATTCTTCTATGCAATAATAATGTAATAAATAAAATGTTGTTTAAAACAATGCGGATTACCGCGGCACTATCGCGTCGCGGCGTGCCGAGGTCGAGCAACGCATCGTTCGGTCGAGTCAAGTTGAAGGCCGCCCCGCCGCGTCACAGCGCGCGAAACCACGGCCTCCGGTGTTATGCCGTCCTGGTACTTTGGATTTTAAATAATAGACAAATTATTTGTAATTGAAGAATTTACTGATATTGGATATCGTTGATCGAAGGTTTAAATGTTATGACGTCCTGGTACTTTGGATTTTAAATAATAGACAAATAATTTGTAATTGAAGAATAATTTACTCACATTGAAAT
Organism: Carterocephalus palaemon; assembly: GCA_944567765.1. Classification (NCBI taxonomy): domain Eukaryota; kingdom Metazoa; phylum Arthropoda; class Insecta; order Lepidoptera; family Hesperiidae; genus Carterocephalus; species Carterocephalus palaemon. Next base: position 7,498,682 of record OX155664.1, read on the forward strand.
GAAAATGAAATGAAATGAAAATGATTTATTTAGTAAAGCATACACAAACAATAACACAAACAATAATTTAGAACACAAATATGACATTATACTTTACTAAACTGGGCACTGCTCAGCATTATGCTGGAGTCCGAAGACAACCAACGCTGGTCTTCCGCAGGACCCTTAGGGTGATGCCACGGAGGCCCTATCATCAGTAGGTACAGTATACGTTTTGTAAAAAATAATAATATGTATAATAATAAAACAAAATAAAATTTAATCATTGCGTTGATCATTGCGTTGATCGAAGGTTTAAATGTTATGACGTCCTGGTACTTTGGATTTTAAATAATATACAAATCATTTGTACTTGAATAATTTACTGATATTCGAGATCGTTGATCGAAGGTTTAAATGTTATGCCGTCCTGGTACTTTGGATTTTAAATAATAGACAAATCATTTGTACTCGAATAATTTACTGATATTGGATATCCTCGATCCAAGGTTTAAATGTTATGCCGTTCTGGTATTTTGGATTTTAAATAATAGACAAATCATTTGTACTTGAATAATTTACTGATATTGGAGATACTTGATCCAAGGCCAAGGTTTAAATGTTATGCCGTCCTGGTACTTTGGATTTTAAATAATAGACAAATCATTTGTAATTGAATAATTTACTGATATTGGTGATCCTTGATCCAAGGTTTAAATGTTATGCCGTCCTGGTACTTTGGTTTTTAAATAATAGACAAATCATTTGTTTTTTTAAGGTTTTTTTATTATTTATCTCTCTCTACTTCTTGTGTACATGTTAATTTTGTAATTGAATAATTTACTGAATTTGGATATCCTCGATCCAAGGTTTAAATGTTATGCCGTTCTGGTATTTTGGATTTTAAATAATAGACAAATCATTTGTACTTGAATAATTTACTGATATTGGAGATCCTTGATCCAAGGCCAAGGTTTAAATGTTATGCCGTCCTGGTACTTTGGATTTTAAATAATAGACAAATCATTTGTAATTGAATAATTTACTGATATTGGTGATCCTTGATCCAAGGTTTAAATGTTATGCCGTCCTGGTACTTTGGTTTTTAAATAATAGACAAATCATTTGTTTTAGTTTAAGGTTTTTTTATTATTTATCTCTCTCTACTTCTTGTGTACATGTTAATTTTGTAATTGAATAATTTACTGAATTTGGAGATCCTTGATCCAAGGTTTAAATGTTATGCCGTCTTGGTACTTTGGTTTTTAAATAATAGACAAATCATTTGTACTTGAATAATTTACTGATATTCAAGATCGTTGATCGAATTAAACGGTTGATTATGGTTTTGTACGTAAATTATGCGTCCATAATTGCTCGCGTCGATTGTATGTGATCGTCTAGAGTTAAGCAGTGACGGACGCAGTCGGTTTGTGGATGCGTGACCGCTAGTGGCAAAATTTCATGGACGCTACCGTGCTTCGGAGGGCACGTAAAGCCGTCGGTCCCGGTTGTTTTCAATGCTGGAAACAGTCGCAACTCGTCGAAGACCTTCGGTTGACTTGAGAACATTCGACACTGGGTTGGCCACTAACCCTTCAATCAATCCGCAGCGTGGTGGAGTATGCTCTAGATCTCCCGCAGCTGTCTGTGGGGGAGACCGGTGCCAACCAGGGACGTCTATGGATCGCAGCGAGTATCTAAAAGTAATCATTGTTGTTACCATAGATTTATTATGGTTGTTACAGGCAAGGAGGTGCAGAAGCGATGGCGTTCGATTCGCGACTCTTACACGAAGGCGTTCAGGCAGGGCAAGTGCCCGCCGCCCGACCACTGCGCGCCCGGCAGCCGCCGCCACCAGTACCACGAGCAGATGGGCTTCCTGCTGCGCGCGCTGCAGAACAAGTCAGTATACCGACCGGCTCTAACTAACTCACACCTTAAATGCGCAGAAGTCGAAATTAAATAAATATCATGGACATTCTCACACACGGCCATCTGACCCCAAAGTAGGCGCGAGCCTGTGATATGGGTGTCAGAGACTGATATACATACATAGATATTTTTAAATACATACTTAAATAGATAGTATTAACATCCAGACACAGAACAAATACAAGTGTTCGTCACACGAATATTTGTCCTGAGTGGGATTCGAACCCACGACCCTTCGCGCAACAGACAGGGTCACTACCGATTGCGCCAACGGGCCTGTCAAAGTAAAGCAAAATAAAGGTATCGTTTCTCGCGGGGCGAGCGGGTTGTCAATCGTAAGTGTGCAGTGTGAGTTACTTCCATAGCCGGACGGCCACCGCAGGCACTATCCGACTGACCGAGGGGGGGGTCTACTGTTTTCTATAATATCCTCTCTACCCGGCCAGTGAACACGCGGCGTTGTTTTTAAATAAAGACATCAAAAATAGACTGCGCCCTTAGATTATTAATATGTAGTTGGGCGCGCCGTCAGGCATACTATGTCAATCGTAAGCGCCGATTGGTTCGCCAGTTGTATTACCTATGTACCTCCCCTCCCCCTTCGCACTGATACACCATGCGCAGCTATCCTCTCCGGATTTCGTACAGAGCTAAACTTTTGTGCCACGAAGTGTACAGTCGTCTTGTTCCTTATAATAAATATATACATATGTAAATATGTTTCTTACCAAATGGACTATTACTACCACTAACTAACAGGACCCACTATCACTAACAGTCTCTAGTCCTCATACTCACTAACGAACTGACCAACTAATATTTTAATTAACTCTCTCAGCTAACTGACTTACAATCCCAGTCCCTATTTGAGCCTTGTTTAAAGACAATCACAGTTGTCATGGGCGGCAGCGGATGGGTGGTGCTGCAAGCCTGTTTGCTATCTTATATCAATAAAAAAATGTATGGCTTACCATAATTAATTAAACTATCAATATCACATTCCAGGAAACCAAGATACTCCCAAGACAAGTACGAATCTTACTCCGAAGTGTCCAATTCACCCCAGCATCCTCCCGTCGATGACGTCACCCCTCGCATCAAGAGCGAGTTGGTTGACAAACCGCTCGACCTGAAAACCAAGTCGGAGCCAGAAAAACCAGAGACTCAAGACAAATGCAACCAGGCAAGCATAGACGACAAGAAGAATACGTCACTCGAAATCAAAATTGACGCGAACACAATACTTCCAGACGACCATTTTAACGACGATAAACTCTTTATGAACTCCCTGCTCCCGCTGTTCAAGAAAATGGACGACGACACTAGATTACTCTGCAGGATAGAAGTGTTGAAGATAATCAGATACGCGTTGCAAGGGCACAAGTGCTTCGAGGCGTTAAAGATGGCGGAGGATTCGTTTTTTAAGAACAGGATGAGTGGGATTCTTGCTAAGGAAGAGATGGTGGATAGTACGGTGTCGGCGAAGGCAGCTGAGTCGAGATTGTCTATGACAACGAGGTCTGCGGATGGCAGTCGGCCTGTTAGGAAACGAAGGGTGAGTAGTTGCCAGTTGTTGTAGTAGCGTCCATAGCCCAATGGATCGCGTCGATTCAATGTGATCGAAAGAGTTAAGTAACGACGGGCGCGGTCGGTTTGTGGATGAGTGACCGCTAGTGGCAAAATTTCATGGACGCTACCGCACGTAAAGCCGTCGGTCCCGGTTGTTTCAATGCTGGAAGCAGTCGTTAAGCCTTGTCGAAGACCTTCGGGTGGCTTGGGAACATTCGACACTGGGTTGGCCACTAACCCCTCCACCAATCCGCATTGGAGCAGTGTGGTGGAGTATGCTCTAGATCTTCCGCAGCAAAGTATATGGGGGAGACCCGTGCCCAGCAGTGGGACGTCTATGGGTCGCAGCGAATAGACTAAAGAGGGTGTCACGTGAACGTTAAACGTCAGATTTGCGAGACGTGCCCTCCGAAGCACGGTAGCGTCCATGAAATTTTTACTACTACCCATCCACAAACCAACCGCTCCCGTCGTCGACGACAATGAATCGCTATTGGACTATGGACGCCGCAGCACAATTATTATGCCCAGCATTGGACTTTAAAAGTAACTGTTGGATGGACGATGAGAATAATAAATAAATATCTCGGACATTCTCACACACGGCCATCTGACCCCAAAGTAGGCGCGAGCCTGTTCTATGGGCGTCAGAGACAGATATACATACATAAATATATTTAAATACATACTTAAATAGATAATATTAACATCCAGACACAGAACAAACACAAGTGTTCGTCACACGAATATTTGTCCTGAGTGGGATTCGAACCCACGACCCCTGGCGCAACAGACAGGGTCACTACCGATTGCGCCAACGGGCCTGTCAAAGATCAATAAATAATATGTTAAAAGAATGATAATGAATGTGCTTGAATGGTGACGTTTCTTCATTCCAGAGTCGGTCGCCCTCGCCGTTGCCGATGCCTCCCAAGCGCCGTGGCCGCGGCCGCCCACGGAAGGTAATTCCTTTATTATCGACCAATATACGTCCCACTACTGGGGTATATTTGTCTAAATGACTTATCTCGCACGGTACGTACCGTCCAAGGAAGGTAATTCCTTTATTTTCGACCAATATACGTCCCACTACTGGGGTATATTGGTCTAAATGACTTATCTCGCTCGGTACGTACCGTCCACGGAAGGTAATTCCTTTATTTTCGACCAATATACGTCCCACTACTGGGGTATATTGGTCTAAATGACTTATCTCGCTCGGTACGTACCGTCCACGGAAGGTAATTCCTTTATTTTCGACCAATATACGTCCCTCTACTGGGGTATATTGGTCTAAATGACTTATCTCGCTCGGTACGTACCGTCCAAGGAAGGTAATTCCTTTATTTTCGACCAATATACGTCCCACTACTGGGGTATAGTCTAAATGACTTATCTCGCACGGTACGTACCGTCCAAGGAAGGTAATACCTTTATTATCGACCAATATACGTCCCACTACTGGGGTATATTTGTCTTAATGACTTATCGCGCACGGTACGTACTTAGAATTGTTACCCTAATGGTTTACAATAAGGTTGAATTTGGTAAATACGATACTTTACTTAATGGCATTTTGGTTCGGTCGTTCATATTTGACTACTATGTATATTGTTACGTCCAAATGTATATGCCAATAAGGCGACAGATTTCATGCACGTTTTTGTATGAAGTGCTATATCTACGGTGGTGGTAATTCTATGATTGCTATAGACAACACAGAACATAACACAATCGTACATCAATGACCCACAAAAATATTTAATCTGCCCTATTTAAGTATTAATTAATTTTAATTTTATTAACTTTATTAATATTTGGGAAACATACAATATTCTAATAAGGTGTTGTTTAGGAGGCGAGTGAAAGGCATGAATGCTGGTTAATAACTGTTTATTTAATATTCGAGTACACCTTTATATAACATACACATTACAATATATTAAAAATGTAAAATATAGAACAAAGTAATGATGCAGAAATCAGCGAAGTTTCCACTATTAAATAGAACAGACTAAGTTTGGAGTAAGAGTTAAAAAATACAAAAACAAAATTTAGAATACATTTAAGTATGAATGTATTTAAAAAATATATACATATATACATATATATGTATGTATATCAGTCTCTGACACCCATGTCACAGGCTCGCGCCTAATTTGTGTTCAGATGGCCGCGTGTGATAATGTCCATGATATTTATTATTATAACAGACTAGTGGACGCCCGCAGCTTCGCTCGCGTAGAATTAGACCCATTAACGACGTCTACCCGTCTAACGACTTCAAAAGCGGCAAATTTTCATACTAACTTTGCACCCCCGTTTTACCCCCTTAGGGGGTGAATTTTCAAAAATCCTCTCTTAGTGCTCCCCTACGTTATAAAAGGAACCCCTGTGCAAAATTTCAAGTTTCTAGCCCTTATAGTTTAGGCCCTGCGTTGATATGTCAGTCAGTCAGTCAGTCAATCAGTCACCTTCTCCTTTTATATATATGACAGGCCCGTTGGCGCAATCGGTAGTGACCCTGTCTGTTGCGCCAAAGGTCGTGGGTTCGAATCCCACTCAGGACAAATATTCGTGTGACGAACACTTGTATTTGTTCTGTGTCTGGATGTCAATATTATCTATTTAAGTATGTATTTAAAAATATCTATGTATGTATATCAGTCTCTGACACCCATAACACAGGCTCGCGCCTACTTTGGGGTCAGATGGCCGTGTGTGAGAATGTCCAAGATATTTATTTATTTATTTATTTATATAGATCCGGCCGCCGCCGTCGGAGTCGGAGGAGGAGCAGGCGCCGCGCAGCCAGCGGCCGCGGCCTCGGGCGCCCCCGCCGGAGCTGGCGGAGCCCGAGGACGCGCTCGGCACCGCCACCAGCGTGGCCCAGCTCTCCGCGCCCATGTTCATGAAGGTCAGCTGCGGCGGGGCAGGTTTATATATTATTATAACAGCCAGCGGCCGCGGCCTCGGGCGCCCCCGCCGGAGCTGGCGGAGCCCGAGGACGCGCTCGGCACCGCCACCAGCGTGGCCCAGCTCTCCGCGCCCATGTTCATGAAGGTCAGCTGCGGCGTGGCAGATTTATATATTATTATACCAGCCAGCGGCCGCGGCCTCGGGCGCCCCCGCCGGAGCTGGCGGAGCCCGAGGACGCGCTCGGCACCGCCACCAGCGTGGCCCAGCTCTCCGCGCCCATGTTCATGAAGGTCAGCTGCGGCGTGGCGGCTTATATATTATTATAACAGCCAGCGGCCGCGGCCTCGGGCGCCCCCGCCGGAGCTGGCGGAGCCCGAGGACGCGCTCGGCACCGCCACCAGCGTGGCCCAGCTCTCCGCGCCCATGTTCATGAAGGTCGGCTGCGGCGTGGCAGCTTTATATATTATTATACCAGCCAGCGGCCGCGGCCTCGGGCGCCCCCGCCGGAGCTGGCGGAGCCCGAGGACGCGCTCGGCACCGCCACCAGCGTGGCCCAGCTCTCCGCGCCCATGTTCATGAAGGTCAGCTGCGGCGTGGCAGTTTATATATTATTATAACAGCCAGCGGCCGCGGCCTCGGGCGCCCCCGCCGGAGCTGGCGGAGCCCGAGGACGCGCTCGGCACCGCCACCAGCGTGGCCCAGCTCTCCGCGCCCATGTTCATGAAGGTCAGCTGCGGCGTGGCAGTTTTATCCATACTTTCCATACTTAATATTATAAATGTGAAAGTGTGTTTGTTTGTTTGTCCGGCTTTCACGTCGCAACGAAGCTATTATATGGTATGGTTTTTGTGTGTGGAGATAGTGAGGAGGGTGGAGAGTGACGTAGGCTACTTTTTACCCCGGTAAAACATTCCCATGGTAAGATATCGATGTTTTGTTATTTGCTAGATATTTAGTTCCGGATGTTGTTAACAGATGGCATTGTTAGTTCCCTTTTCCCACGCGGGCGGAGCCGCGGGTAAAAGCTAGTTTATTTATTAAATCTTTTATTATTACTGAACGAGTCGTGAATGTCTACATTCATAGATGAAGTTGACAGTGCTTTTTTTCAGACACACCCTTCTCCCTAAAATGGTAGGCGGGAGTAAGCGTAATTAAGGTCTCCCCGATACTATGCGTGTGCGATATGTTTGTGTGTGTGTGTGTTACGTGCATGTTTATGTGTATCAGTCTACTAGACACAGAACAAACAAAAGTGTTCGTCACACGAATGTTTGTCCTGAGTGGGACTCGAACCCACGACCCCTGGCGTAACAGACAGGGTCTCTACCGATTGCGCCAAAGGGCCCGTCTAAATTAATAATTTCAAAAACTGTACTTGTCGTCTCATGTTGCAGATAAAATACACTGTACCATATCAGAATGTAGGTGAGATATTATTATGTATATAATGTGATATGTTAAATTGGTTAATAAAACAAACTTAAATTGTTTCTTTGTCTGTAACAATAGATTTTTTTAATGATTAACGAATAATAATAAACTAAATTACAAAACTCATTACAGCTATTTTAAAAAACTTACCTGTAACAATAGAAACGTAATTTAAAGTTTATTATTTTATATAAACCATTTCCTTTCTTATTTAATAGAATTCAATACTTATTTTTAACATATCATATATTCTTTTTACGCCTTCTGTCTTTAGTGACAACTTGACAAGCAAAATAATAATTTTACTTATAGAAGATATGTAATACTTGATAATCTTTTATTTATATATTTTTTCAGATGTACAACCTAGAACGTTCGAAAATCGCTCCATCCCACGCCAACTCGCAAATGCAGATCTCTGTGAAGACAGAACCGCTGGACACGTACGAAACGAAACCCACCTTTACTGCCTTGTGAGAGAGACTAGTTTTGTCTGACAAGCTTACCGTACTGCCTTGTGAGAGAGACTAGTTTTGTCTGACAAGCTTACCGTACTGCCTTGTGAGAGAGACTAGTTTTGTCTGACAAGCTTACCGTACTGCCTTGTGAGAGAGACTAGTTTTGTCTGACAAGCTTACCGTACTGCCTTGTGAGATAGCCTAGTTTTGTCTGACAAGCTTACCGTAGATATCTAGGAATATACGTTTTAATTACGTATGCATTGATTTTTTTGATCACAGATTTTGCAGTTTGTAATTATAAATATAAAAGTTGAGGCAAAAACCGGCCAAGTGCGAGTCGGACTCGCGGACTAAGGGTTCCGTACCATTACAACAAACGGCAAAAAATTCTGTTGTATGCGAGTCCCCCTTAAATTTTTATTTTTTAGTATTTATTGTTATAGCGGCTACAGAAATACATCATCTTTGAAAATTTCAACTAACTAACTATAACGGTTCATGAGATACAGCCTGGTGACAGACGCACAGACGGACGGCAGTCTTAGTAATAGGGTACCGTTTTACCCTTTGGTTACGGAACCCTAAAAATTAGTAAAAATACCTTCAAAACTTAACACAATACGTAGTTTAAAAATGTCAATGTTTCTGTCTGTACTATTATATTTTTTAAACAGTCAGTTTCCATGAATGTTTGTGTTATATAGTGATTGTGATTTTGTATGTTGGAAGGAGCAAATGTGATAATTATTTTTTAGTTTTATTTTAAAATGAGAACTCGGCGAGTGTAAGAGCTATAACGTACAGGGATTTTGTAAAAATGTAAAGTAAAACAATCAACAATTAGAAAAATACCAATTAAAAAGTCTTCTAAAGTAGTGTTGATAGGCTTACCGCCTATAACATGGGACGTAAACATAACTTGTGAAAAGTGAGATATACCCCTGCTTACCTCTTCGGTGAAATACAGGCGTTCATTCGTTATTACTGGTAATGTTCATAATTTGAACAAAAAATAAATTACCTCTTTAAATTATAATTTTGTAATCCCATAGGAGTGTACTTGTGAAAAAACTATTTTATGATTTGTGTAAAATATTTTTTCTATATTAACCAGACCAAAATTAGAATTAGACAACAACAAAAGTTTCGGGTAACCGACACGACATTGTAAATTATAATATAAATGTGTAGTCTAAAAGATCTATAAAAATGTTAGTCTTGCCCCATATGTTTAGTCTTACCCCTCTTCACTATAATATCTTGACCGGACTTTGTTCAAGTCTGAAGCTGCTAGGTGTACATGTACAATAATGTGTACATGTATAATACTGTTGTAATAATCTTATACGTGTTGTGTTCTCCATTGTTTATAAGCTATAAATGTTAATATTATTAAAATGTTAGAATTAAAATTATGTTGTATCGTGGTTTTTGAAACAAACGCATTTCTAGTTATTAGAGTAATAATGTGATAAGTATAGCATATTATTATTATATCATATATGTGTAGGTATTGAATACAATATAATTGATATGTTGTGTAGATAGTGAAAATAATAAATCGATTAATATGTGAAGAAATCTGTCAAATTTACGGAACTTACGAAATGTTATTGAAATAAACTTAAGCCACGCGTTGCCATTTCCAAAAAACGGTGAGAATATTAAATTACTTGGTTAACAAAACTGCCGTAATAAATACATGGTTAAATACTGTAAATCCTTAGTATGTAATACCTAAAAAAATGTAGTACCTAAAAAACTGACATCAAGACGAAGCCTAGTTCAAGCAAATTTGCATTAGTTCAAATTATTCAAACTTTCGGTAAACCATTCTCCTAAGGGAACCAGTAGTAATAATCCCGAACATGCAGCTCACAAAAAAACAAAAATAAAAAATTGGAAATTCGCCTGGTGTATTGGCATTTTAAATGTTAACATATTATTAAAAATAAATTGGAATATGTATGTAATGAAGTCCAATTTCTTCATATTGGTATAAAGTCTTAGCAATTTTTTTTATAGATCATGATAAATCTCTACAATTTGTAATTGCGTAAATTTGACAGATTATAAAAAATTATAAATGTGTGTAACTGCACTATTGTAAATATATTGCGTTTGTGGTCGTACCGATTGCTAGCAACGATTAACATTCCATGTTGTAAGACAATAAGTACCGTTTGTGAGGACAGGTGGAAATAAAAAATGTTTCGTAACGGATGTTTCATTTCAATGCCTTCTAAGCTTATACCAATTTTTTTTTAATCTTTCGCGCGCTTCCACGCCTCAGACTAAGGAAAAGGAATAGACATGACATACCTACGAAAAAAATGTGTACATATACCTAATGTGAGTCTGTGTGAGTATAACACAAAGATGGCGGCTTGCCGACCTTGCCGTAGAACTGCACGCACTAATAATATCGATAGTTGAATGAACACACACTGAAACAAGCAAGGATGTGTACAGTACATCCATCCTTACACACAGTGTACTTATTGTTGACAGTGATAAAACATGGCGACCGCCCGCAGTTAGGTATTTTGTGACGTCACCAATGTAATGTTGCCATGTTTGGCAATGATAAAACTACTGTTTTCCTTTTTTATATATGATAACTCTCACAAGTTACGAGATGCCAATATGTCAGTAACTATGCCGTCGAAATACACCACATTCCTATAACTACGGTTCATATAGATGTTTATGCCAAGTCCTATTTATTCCTTAGTCTGAGGTCCACGCTCGAAGCAGTTTAAATAAACATACCTACTTCCTTTGTATACTTAGACAAAGTAGGTAGGTTTATTACAATAATGTACCTTTGTACGAACTTAATAACAAATAAATAAATATACAGCATTGCATAAATCATTATTAGTTAGATACGTGAATTGTGCGTGTATTCCAATTTCATTTTAGTTAAAAAATGTAGTATGCCCTCAGGAGGCGTTTTTACTGTCAATGTCAAACCACTGAATTTCACACAGAACAGATAAAGGTTCTGTTCTGTGGAATTTCACAACCAATCCGCTGCGCTTCGGCGAACAAGCCATGGGGCCGACGTAACACTTTCCCGCCGGGAACGGGCACAGTCTCAGTAATGTCCAGGTGGAGCCGTCGGTGGAATATTTGACGCACGCCACGTCTCTCACCTTCGTAACTCGGAGCCAGAATTTGTTTGCGTTGCCTGTGAAGACACCTGTAATAAAAAATTGATTAGTAATAATTTTGATTGATTGATTAGTAATTATGTAATTAATGCAAGCTCGTATGCACTACAATTTATGAATATACACTCTAAAAATATACAAAAGAATTTATCAGTGACGCTACAAGAGAGTACGAAGAAAATACTTTAAAAAAAATTGGTTTTCTGTAAAGTCGGTTTACGGACGATAGATTTACGTGATAACGTCATAATCATTATTTTATACAATACAAAAAAGGAGAATTAAAAATACAAGTCTATATTTTGACAGTTCCCTATTTCGGAGCCATGGAACCGCCAATGTTGTCGTGTGTAAAATTAATTAAAAACACTCAGGCGGAACGGGACACTTTTTCATATGCGCTGTTCATCAATTTATAAGACGTTATCACGTCAAAAATGTCTGTATTTAAGTGGTTAAAATTACTTGAATCCATTTAATTTAAGATAAGAAAAAGTTTGAAACGGTTGTGTCTTCGAAACAAAAACAAAAATTTGCACGTTTTGCACATTTGAAACTTTCATAATAACTGTCTGTGCGAGTGTGCGCCGTAGTGATTACTTGCTCAGTGGTGTGCGCCATATCCCTTATTAGTTTGTGGTGTGTGCTAACAAAATAGATTCAAACAATGTTCCTTGTCGTTTGCTGAGCGCACTGTTCCGACCATAGAGATAACAGTAATAGTATTAATACACGCTCGAATTTGGTCCGGCGGACCAAATCCGTGTACGAAATCCGTTCTCTTAATACACGCTACAGACGAACGAATCGGAGGATAGTTGCTTCACGACCTTCACGTACGCCTTCAAGTGCGTGCACACGGTTGTCATCATGTCGTTGGACATAAAAATTATGGTGGTAGCGGCAAGCAACGTTACAGCCACCACGTAAAAAGCGGGAAAAAAAGAGAATGGCCGAAACAGTATTTGCGAGAACGTGACGAATTTAGTCAAATGAAGTTGATAAGAAATAATAATCTTATTAACTTGTAAGTTCGGTAATTTAATGATTTCCTCCATAATTTTTAAACTTTATAAATTTATTATATGCATACTAGCTCAATATTATGTTTCATTAAATAAATAAGGTTCCAACTATCCTCACGTCCGGATTCGGTACGGAGCAGACCATATCCGAAGCGGACCGAGGCGGACACAATTAATAAATATAAGTTCGCAGGACTCTACATCTACAGACGGTCGGATTTAGTTGGGAAGCGAACCAATTCCGTGGTCCGTTCGTACCAAATCCGGGCGTGTGTTACTACTATAATAAAGTTCGTTGCGTCGGAGGTCGGACTTTCCTGTATATTTATTCTATATAAATAAATACTCTTTCTCTTTGGTCGGACGTTGGACTCTTTCCACAGACAGACTCTTTGTCTCTTTCTTTCTTTCTTTCTTTTTCATTTTTGTCTTTGCGTGCGCATCGGTAGACCGTGTTTTTTGGCCAATTTGTTTTGTAATTAAATTAATACTTTTAAGAGCACATGTAAATGAAATATTACTTTGCGTACACAGCAAGTGCTTGCTGCAGTTGATTCGGGTTTAATTTTAAAGTGCAAAAGTGAAATTTCCAACATGGTTGTCTTGTCTACAACATTCACGGTTCACGCCGCCATCTTATGATTGTGTGATTTACGACAGCAAAGGAGCAAAACTGGTGATGAACGACCAGGAGCTGGGGACGGCGCCGTTATACGTCACTGTGAAGTAAGTTATGATTGTGAGAAAGGGTGTTGATTGTACATCTAAGCTGTTATGTCTGTATCATTTTGGTCTTTGTTTTTAGCGATGTTGTGTGGGGCGGCGGCGTCGGCGCGGCAGGCGGGCCTTCGCCCTCGATATCCCTGCTGTTCACGGACACATCTCTGCACGCGATACAGAGAGATCCAACCTTAAACATGGTGCTCAATTATGAATTAAAGTTAGTATTGTTTACTGTTGTTTATGCTAACATAAGCGGTGTCAGCCCCGTAACTATCGAACTCGCCTCTCACTCGAGCGGTCCAGGTTCAAACCCAAGCGGCATGCATCTATGACTTTTCTATGTTATGTGCGATTTAAGAAATTAAATATCACTTGCTGTAACAGTGAAGGACACATGGTGCCGTTGCTATCTCTATGGCCAATCCGCACTTGACCAGCGTGGTGGAGTAAGTACTAATCCCTCCATTTCCCCCCGTGCCCAACAGTGGGACAAGGAAAGGGTTGTGGTGGATATGACATTTCTTATAGATTCTAATGTCAATGAAATGTGCGAATTGAGAAAATGTTAACTTATAACAAATGTTGCCATCATCTTAATGTGCACTCCGAAGCGCAGAAACACTCAAGAAATTTTGCCACTAGCTGTAAGCTATCCAACTGCCAGCCGAGACCAGGTTACAGCGTTGCCAACTTAACGGATTTCCCATCATGTCTAACGGATTTGGGTACGTTGAGAATGGGAAAAAATCTTTCTAACGGCCGACGGGATATTTAACGGAAAAAAAAAATCTACATATTTTTATCCAAAAATGTTAGTAATAGGAGGTGAAAGAGTACAAAGATGCGACTGGCAATAACCCTTTCAAAGACATAAGCTATTGTGCTTTTTCAGTTTTGATTTTGCCATATTCAAATGCTGAAGTGGAAAGAGATTTCAGTGTTAGGAATGGAGTGAAATAAAAACTGAGAAACAGAATGAAGGAAAACATGGTTAGTGCAATTTTGAATATTCGCTCAGAACGTAATGGTAAAAACTGTTATGTTTTGCCTCATGCTGTAATAAGCATGGTTGGAACATTGCAAAGCCATCAATTTCTGCCATTTCTGCAATGGCAACAGAGCATGATGCTGAAAGTGACAACGATATTAAAGATTTTTAATTTTTACGAAAATCAAGGCTAATTAAATAGGTTTCTATTTTTTTTATAATATACACGGACAAACAGACATAGTATAGGACAAGTAGGGATAAGATAATATAAATGGTTGTAAGTGCGAATGGTATTTTGAATTTAAATTGTAAAGAACCTGTTAGTATATACTTTTAGAAATTTAACGGTTGTTTTTATTGGCAGATAAAAAATTTAACGGATTTTTGACGGAAATACACAATTAAGCTGACGGATTTTTAAAAATCTTGTTGGCAACACTGCCAGGTTATCTCAAAATCTCAATAATTGATAATGACTCAAGCTGCACAACTACAAGCATTAAAATACTAGCTCCAAATCATGAACTCTGAACTGCATAGTAAACAATAAATAAAAACTATTGACTTACCTGCCAGATGTCTTTATGTCATGAGCTACCGTACTGTGGCAGATCCATTAATTTCCGACTTAAATCACACGTGAGTAAGCCGGTAACTTCAGAATATAAAATATTTATTAGGATATTTTGAAATACATATTCCTTCCAGATACATATATACAACATGCAGACACATAATTGTCACAAGTGTTCGTCACATGAATGTTTGTCCTGGGATATTTGAACTCACCGCCTCTAGGGCAAGGTGGGGTAAACTTTATGCATTTGAACGCATAAAGTTTAAAATTAAACTTGTACAAACGTACTTATAATGCAGTGGGGAACAAGCATTTAGACCAGTGATGGGCAAACTACGGCCCGCGCGCCAACTCCGGCCCGCGAAAGTATTTAATCCGGCCCTCCGAGGGTCAAAGCGTGGTGAAATGAGAGGCGCGGACAGTGAATTTGTGTGTAATGCTGTAATGTTTTTATAATATCATAACACAAAATGCATTTTTTCTATAATTCTGGCCCTCCTCTAGAATTTCAAAAACTTTGTGGCCCGCCATTAAAAAAGTTTGCCCACCACTGATTTAGACTATTAATCTATATATATAAAAGGAGAAGGTGACTGACTGACTGACTGACTGACTGACTGACATATCAACGCAGGGCCTAAACTATAAGGGCTAGAAACTTGAAATTTTGCACAGGGGTTCCTTTTATAACGTAGGGGAGCACTAAGAAAGGATTTTTGAAAATTCACCCCCTAAGGGGGTAAAACAGGGGTGCAAAGTTAGTATGAAACTTTGCCGTTTTTGATGTTATTCGAATGAAATTCAGTACCTATGAAGGTTTTTTATTGAGTTTCGAAAATCATCTCTTAAGGGGGTAAAAGGGGGGTGCAAAGTTAGAATGAAACCGAAAGCGGGCAGACGTCGTTAATGGGTCTAAATTCTACGCGAGCGAAGCTGCGGGCGTCCACTAGTAATTTAAAAAACTACTTGTCGTCTCATGTTGTAGATGAAGTACACCATGTCAGAATGTAGGTGAGGTACAATTATTGTTATATCCTTAATAATCTTTTTTTATATGTTTTTTCAGATGTACAACCTTGAACGTTCGAAAATCACGCCAACTCGCAAGTGCAGATCTCTGTGAAGACAGAACCCCTGGACACGTACGAAACGAAACCCACCTTTACTGTCACTGAAAATAATAAATCGATTAATATGTGAAGAAATCTGTTAAATTCACGGAACTTTATTAATTATTTAACGAAAGGTTATTGAAATAAAATTAAGCCACGCTGCGTTGCCATTTCCGAAAAACAGTGAAAATATTAAATTACTTGGTTAACAAAACTGCCGTAATATGTACATAGTTAAATATGTAATTGCTTTTACTCCATTTGTTTTTTTGTGAGCTGCATGTTCGGGATTATTACTACTGGTTCCCTTAGGAGAATGGTTTACCGTAAGTTTGAATAATTTTAACTGATGCAAATTTGCTTGAACTAGGGGCACACTTCACAAATGGCGTAAAATTGTTTTTACGCCATTTGTGAAGTGTGTCCCTTGTTTTTTCTACTAAATCAGAAGCATTACAATCAGCCATCTTCTTAGAGGTTGCCCTCTAAAGTGAAATATTTATTCAGATCAGCTTTTAATGGACGCTAAAGTTGAGTTGGAGCGCTTGTCTGAGTCGGTTGTAAGAACGATCAGTGAAAGAACTCTAACTCTTCTCTTTTGTAAAAGGTTTAGAAAACTCACAAAAACGAAAAGATCTTATGATGAAGTTACAAATGAAGATGCTCCAGTCAAAAAAAGAGTCAAATATTCCAACTTATACATAGTAGAAATAATAACAAATTTTAAATATGTAGCTGGCAGAGCCTTATTTAATGTGAAGTGGTCTGATAGTGAGAACACATGGGAGCCACTAGAAAATATTGTGATAAAATGGTGAATCGGCATCTCTTTATAACTTGTGAGAGTAATCATATATAGAAAAGGACAACAGTAGTTTTATCATTGCCAAACATGGCACCATTACATTGGTGACGTCACAAAATACCTAACTGCGGCCTGTCGCCATGTTTTATCACTGTCAACAACAAGTACAAATACCGACGTGCTTGTTTCAGTGTGTGTTCATTCAACATATTATTAATGCGAGCAGTTCTACTGGTTCTACGGCAAGCCGCCATCTTTGTGTCATACTCACACAGACTCACATTAGGTATGGAGGTTTTTTTCGTAGGTATATAGGTCTATTCCTTTTCCTTAATCTGAGGAGTGGATGCGCGCGAAAGATTTTTTAAAAAATTGTTTTAAGTCATTGAAATGAAACATCCGTTACGAAACATTTTTTATTTCCACCTGTCCTGTCCACGGTACTTATTGTCTTACAACATGGAATGTTAATCGTTGCTAGCAATCGGTACGACCGCAAACACAATATATTTACATTAGTGCGGTTACACATATTAATAATTTTTATAATCTGTCAAATTTACGCAAAATTTAAGGAATAAAGAAATTGGACTTCATTACATATTCCAATTTATTTTTAATATGATAACATTTAAAATGCCAATATACCTGGCGAATTTCACGTGAGATCCACATTCTAAATACACATAGCTTCTATTATGTAAGGCTCTCAAACCCCTCATTTTTAATTTTTATGATATTCTGATATTTAATATGACGAAAGTAGGTATTCGAAATTACCTTTTTAGGGCTGATATCAAAGCACATCTTTCTCAACCATAATCATTGATTTACCCAATGACCATAATACTGTATTAATTGTTGAGAACGTTTTCGTACAACAACAACATATAATTGAAGTGTTTCTTTTACTAAATCAGATGCATTACAATCAGTCTTCTTATGAATCATACATAACAAATTAATGATTAGCTTTTCCTTGACCTTAGCTATGTCATTATTTTCAAACTCATTTATTCTTTTACAAAGTTTATTTTCTGTTAGTAAATTGTCATATGCTAATTTTTCTTTGAGTTTTTCCATTTTATCACAATATTTTAGTTCTTGATATCCTAAAAACTCATTTAAAATGTTGCTGCAATTATCAAGATTTTCTATTGGCTCCCATGTGTTCTCACTATCAGACCACCCCTGCCACTTCACATAAAATAAGGCTCTGCCAGCATATTAAAAATATGTTGAATATTTCACTCTTTTTTTGACTGGAGCATCTTCATTTGTAACATCATCATAAGAATCTTTTCCTTTTTGTGGGTTTTCTAAACCTTTTACAAAAGAGAGCTTCGTTACGTTCTAGAGTTCTATCGCTGATCGTTCTTACAACCGACTCTGACAAGCGCTCCAACTCAACTTCAGCGTCCATTAAAAGCTGATCTGAATATGTATTTCACTTTAGAGGTTGCTTTTTTACGCCATTTGTTTTTTAGTGAGCTGCATGTTCGGGATTATTACTACTGGTTCCCTTAGGAGAATGTTTTACCGTAAGTTTGAATAATTTTAACTGATGCAAATTTGCTTGAACTAGGCTTCGTCTTGAAGTATTTTTTTTTACTACAATTAGGATTTACAGTATATTACGGAACTTGTTAACCAAGTAATTTAATATTCCCAACGTTTTTTGGAAATGTGAATGACAACAAATTTTTAATATGCTGGCAGAGCCTTATTTTATGTGAAGTGTGCAGGGGTGGTCTGATAGTGAGAACACATGGGCGCCAATAGAAAATCTTGATAATTGCAGCAACATTTTAAATGAGTTTTTAGTATATCAAGAACTAAAATATTGTGATAAAATGGAAAAACTCAAAGAAAAATTAGCTTAAGACAATTTACTAACAGAAAATAAACTTTGTAAAAGAATAAATGAATTTGAAAATAATGACATAGCTAAGGTCAAGGAATAGCTAATCATTAATTTGTTATGTATGATTCATAAGAAGGCCGATTGTAATGCATCTGATTTAGTAAAAGAAACACTTCAATTATATGTTGTTGTTGTACGAAAACGTTGTCAACAATTAATACAGTATTATGGTCATTGGGTAAATCAATGATTATGGTTGAGAAAGATGTGCTTTGATATCAGCCCTAAAAAGGTAATTTCGAATACCTACTTTCGTCATATTAAATATCAGAGTATCATAAAAATTAAAAATGAGGGGTTTGAGAGCCTTACATAATAGAAGCTATGTGTATTTAGAATGTGGATCTCACGTGAAATTCGCCTGGTATATTGGCATTTTAAATGTTATCATATTAAAAATAAATTGGAATATGTAATGAAGTCAAATTTCTTTATTCCTTAAATTTTGCGTAAATTTGACAGATTATAAAAATTATAAATATGTGTAACCGCACTAATGTAAATATATTGTGTTTGCGGTCGTACCGATTGTTAGCAACGATTAACATTCCATGTTGTAAGACAATAAGTACCGTGGACAGGACAGGTGGAAATAAAGAATGTTTCGTAACGGATGTTTCATTTCAATGCCTTAAAACAATTTTAAAAAAAATCTTTCGCGCGCATCCACTCCTCAGATTAAGGAAAAGGAATAGACCTACATATATACCTACGAAAAAACCTCCATACCTAATGTGAGTCTGTGTGAGTATGACACAAAGATGGCGGCTTTCCGTAGAACCAGTAGAACTGCACGCATTAATAATATGTTGAATGAACACACACTGAAACAAGCACGTCGGTATTTGTACTTGTTGTTGACAGTGATAAAACATGGCGACAGGCCGCAGTTAGGTATTTTGTGACGTCACCAATGTAATAATAATAATAATAATATCATTTATTTCAGGCATCAAGGCCCATAACATAAATACCTTAAAGACTAACATACATAAATATAACACTTAATTCTATGTTGCGCCAGCAGGCGCGGGTCCGGTGACACCCGGAGGTCGCCGACGTCCGCGATATTTGCGGAACACGACACCCTTCGGCCACAGCTCTGCGTCCAGGAAGGTCGAGTTGAAGTCGACTGCGTTCCGCGTCTCCAGCTGTTCGACCCTCAACCGGAACTTCGTCTTCACCTCCAAGTACTCGGCGATATCCGAGGCCTTCGTAGTGAAGTGTAGCCGAGAGACGTAAATATACGTCACTGGGACTGCAGGACGCAAGAGATGGCTGTGTCCTGTCGGTGCGGTGCCAACTTGGTTACGACAAGGAGGCCTCCTCTTCTTCCGCTCCACCTTTGTGAAGCCATCCTTGTCAGTCAGTTGCTTGGGCACTGCACTACGAGGGGGATCGTTGCGGGTTTTCCCGCTACCGCTCTCTATCCTCAATGTAGCCCGCTTTTCGGGTTGCTGGCGTGCGACAGCCGCGGCGTAGTCACGTTGAGGCGTTGACGTCACTACAACTGGCGACACCTCCGAGGGGGGAGGTGTGGGACGGGCAGCGGCTACGTTACCGCTGACTCGCGCGGGCACAGCGATCGGTGTCGAGTCGAGTTTCGCTGACTCAAAACTCGATGGCGATGCGACGTGTGCTCCGCGACGCGTGTTGATGTTGTTGACCTCCGCTTCTGACCTAGTGACGGCCAATGCATTCCGCAACGACGCCACTTCAGCCCGCAGGTCCCCGATGGTATCTTGGGACGACTCCAACTTCAACACCACATCTGCCAGGCTTGCCTTCAGGGTCGTAATGTCCTTCAGTAGCCTGGTGACATCGACGTGGTCGAACGTGACGGGCGGTAACTTACTCAAGTCCTTCGCCACGAAACTAGGCACGTCGTCGGGATCAGTCACCTTCAGGAGATCGATGATGTCCTGGATCCCTTTTTCACCCTCCCTCCTGCGGGATGGCATCTGGTCGATCCTTCCGAGCGACCGGTATAGGAGCGTCTTTGCTGTTAAGACTTCCTCATCCTTGAAGTTGGACTTGACGATCTGCAATATGCTGACCTCGTCCATGACATCGATGGCATGCTGCAGAAACGCCAGCACTTCATTGGCTATAAGTTGTCCTGAACTCATAGCCATGGTAACATGCAGCGGCAAACGCCGCGCAAATCGCGAATATAAATATTATATTCGTAAGTGCAGTGTGTATGTCCATGTTGGTGCCATGTTTGGCAATGATAAAACTACTGTTGTCCTTTTCTATATAATATGATTACTCTCACAAGTTTTATAGAGATGCCGATATGTCATTAACTATGCCGTCGACCCCATACACAATATTCCTATAATTACGGTTCATATAGATGTTTATGCCATATCCTTTTTATTCCTTATTCTGAGATCCACGCTCGAAGCAGTTTTAAATAAACATACATACGAGGAAGTAGGTAGGTAATTAGGGTACTTTTTTAAAAGCTTTTATTTAACTTCACTCGTATGTATCCATGTATGTCCTGGAATCTTGCAATCAATTTTCAATTCAATTCAATTACACCTTTCACTTCCACTGAAGCTATCGATCATATTTGGTTCCGATGACAATGCACGAAAATAAAATAAAAAGTTGTAAAAGCTTTTAAAAAAAAATTTTTTTTACAGTATAATTTATGTACGAACCTATTAACAAATAAATACCGCATTGCATAAATCTTTATTTATTAGTTAGATAAGTGAATTGTGCGTGTATTCCAATTTCATTTTACTTAATTAGAATGCAATATGTCCTCAGGAGGCGTTTTTACTGTCAAACCACTGAATTTCACAACCAATCCGCTGCGCTTCGGCGAACAAGCCATGGGACCGACGTAACACTTTCCCGCCGGGAACGGGCACAGTCTCAGTAATGTCCAGGTGGAGCCGTCGGTGGAATATTTGACGCACGCCACGTCTCTCACCTTCGTAACTCGGAGCCAGAATTTGTTTGCGTTGCCTGTGAAGACACCTGTAATAAAAAAATTATTAGTAATAATTTTGTTTATGTAATTAATGCAAGCACACATGCACCAAGATTTATGAATAGACACTCTAAAAATATACAAAATTAATCAGTGACGCTACGAGAGAGTACGAAGAAAATACTTTAAAAAGGAAATGTAGGTATGTACGTGGTTAAAATTACTTGAATTCATTTAATTTAAGAGAAGAAAAAGTTTGAAGCGGTTGTGTCTTCAATAAAAAAACAAAAATTTGCCCGGGAAACTTTCTTTTAACTGTCTGTGCGAGTGTGCGCTAACAAAAAAGATTCAAACAATGTTCCTTGTCGTTGGCTGAGCGTATCATGTGCCATTGTTAATACAGAAAAAATAAAAATAAAACAATGTTCCTTCAGGTTTCTGCACTGTCATCCTTCCGTAAAACAGGCGAATAAATATATTTTTTTATTTTATTTTAATTTTGTTTTCAAAAGCTAAATAATCTTTAGAAATTAACAAATCCTTGTTACTACGTTATCCTAATTAAATCTAACCCTGGATTTGTTGGTTCGCTACTAGATTAGTGACGAACAAGGTTTTGGTTTGGAGAAGGGTTAAGATTTTAAAACATCCAATCACCAGCTGGGCATTTACGTAAAAGTTTTCATGAGATACGTTTGGGTTGGCAATTTGGATTTTGGCGTAGTAAAAGTGACTGACCTCATCGTCCGTCTCATGAAAACTTACGCAATTGTCCATAAGATTTTATTTAAATTGATACCAGTGCCCCAGTCGGAAAAGCCATTGGTGAGCACCGAGCTGATCATGGGCTGGCCGTCGTTGTACTCGATGCCAGCCTTCAGCCAATGCGCCTCGTCCAAGTACAACATCAGCCCAGCCTGATCGTACAGTGCTTCGAAATTCGCTTCGACGCAAATCTATACAATCAATTTAACCATTCATACGTTTGAAATTATTTTTTTTTAAATTTATTTATCCACTAGCTTATTAACCCGCGGATCCGCCCGCGTTAAATCGTTTTCTAAGCAGAACTTTACTAGGCACTTAACCATTAATGAGATGGTAAGTATGGCTTTTTTCGAGGACTAGCTACACCAAAGAACAAAAGATTACCACTGGAGATCTGCCGCGCTGATCAGAATCCGATCAAGATTTAGATTTTAACGATCAATCGAATCGTTTAAAAATGTATCGATGGCAGTCGATCGATCGGACAGACTTCGACCCATTATTTAGTTCAGGAGCAGAAGAAAGACAAACAATAAAACACTTTCACATTTATACATTAATCGGGCATTTAATTATAGTCCTGCAGCCATCGCCTGTTTTTTTAGTGAGTAATAACAGGCTGAATTTTAGTGAGCGGTTCGGTTCGACGAGACGCCCAAGTTCTTACTCTGACAATTCTCGGTAGAGGTAGCTAATGTAGTGCGCAGGTATAGCAGGTGGGATGTAGAAATTGTCTGAATAACCGCATGGTTTCTTTTTATACTGAGGTAATTGGACGGTAAACTCCGAAAAACAATTGTCTTACTGGCATTTTTGTGCAAAAAAGCTGCCAGCCCTCCGCTTACCTGTGACGGAAATAAGCCTGGTCTAGTTTTTTATATGCAAGCGCCGCAAATTCATAATTTTAAGAGAATATATTTGCGATGCTTTAAAAACTGTTCGGTAACAACCCCAGGCTTTTTGGATGGGACCCAGACACCATGGCACTAGAGTCGCTCCGTAAGGTCTCTTTCCACACACACTCTATTCCTACACATACCACGAGGCTCCAAAGTAGCCGGGATAGAGACGATGCCAGGAGTTCAGCGAACCGACCATAAAGACGACCAGCACTTCTGGTGCAGGGTAAACCATGTCGACCAAACTCATTTAGGCCACATACAATAATGAGCCTCACAAACGTTGTTCCAAGGACGAAGTCCATTGCTATCCAAAAGGAGTTATCAAGGGAGTTTGAGCCCAAATAGTACTCAACTTCCTTGTAGAGCATGGAGCCAGTGACCCAGCGTCTTGTCCTTACATTTTTCAAGGAGATAGTCAAATGTCGACTTAACTCCGAGTAAATTTCAAGAATGTTGCCTGGAAATTAAGAATACATTCCTCAGGATACCTATAAGGCTTCATCCATTCCCACCAGCCGGACAAATGTTTAAAATATTGCTGATGAGGGTGAGTAACGAGTTCGATCTACATTTATTTACACTTTTTGATATTTTTTTTAATTTTTGAGGTTATGAGTGCTAAAACAATAAGTTTATAATCGTATCATTCTAATTGGGGGATGAAGAGTGGTGTGCGGGGTACCTTTATCTGAACTAAGTTTAAACTTTAGAATTAGCTAGTTTAAACTTAGTTCAGATAAAGCTACCTCGCGCACCACTCTTCATCCCCTAATTAGAATGATATGATTATAAACTTACATGTTTTAGCACTCATAACCTCAAAAATAAAAATTGAAAAAAATCTGTATTTCCGAGTTGCCAAATTTTGGTGGGGGGAGGGGTAGTCTCTCCCCCCTTTTTACCCCAAAATTAGCAGTTAACTAATGGAAAGTAGAACCCATATGTTAGTAGATAGGTACATAAGTCTATAATAACCTTCGTGCCTTTATTTTACTTACCTCTAAACTGAAGTCGTCTTTTATCTCAACTCCATATAAGTGCCCAGTATTAAAACAAAAGTCGTAATAAGTTTTTTGCCAAAAGTCGGATTGATTTGTTTTTAATTCTAACGTGTCGTTCGCCACAGCCCACGACGGAGGCTCGTTATGCCATTTGAAGGCAGTGAACGATATTAGACTAAAATCACTTTTTTCCATTTCTAAAAGTTAGTAACACAAATTATAGATAGAAAGTGCGTATGGCGAATTTAGTATTATACCAATCACCTATATTCACCTCTGTGGTAGTAATAGATAAATTGGCACTTGGTTATTGGTACAGAGTGATAATAAAATTTATTATCACTTAATATCTTATCATTCATTCAATGATAGTGAAATCAGTAAGGAACCATGTGACATATAGATCAATTCATAGATTAAAGTATATAACTGATCAATTTTGTATATACCACGTATAAATTAACGATAGATAGCCATCTCAATCTCACGTTTCTCTGCCAGGCCAGACAGTGGTGCCATGCCATCTAGTTAAATCACGCATAACTACATGCCCTTTCTATAACCTACCTAGCTATAGGTAAACTATAACTATATGATTATAAAGATGTATGTATAGTTTGAGGTATATAGCTATATACAAACGTCAAAATGTTATTGTGTGATGCCCCATCCACACGCTGGCTGTTTGTCACAAACACCGCAAACAGCAAGCAAAGTCCCAAACACCAACCACAATCACCCAACACAAACAGCCATCCACATGCTTGGCGAACGTTCATAACATTCCGAATCGGCAAACATGGCGGACGACGAGCTTGTGGCAGCTATTACTTTCGGGTTGACATATTTTTATTATAAATTAAAGCAAGAGAAAGAAAAAAGAAAAAAAAGAAGAAAGCGAAGACGATGGTGATTCCGATGAAAATTTTGCAATAATAAAATGTATCAATATAGTTAGATTTTATTCATAAATTATACTGTAAAAAAAATTTTTTTTTAAAGAGCTTTACTTATATCTTTTATTTTTATTTTCATGCATTGTCATCGGAACCTAATATGTGTGCCAAATTTCAGCTCGATATCTTCAGTGGAAGTGGGTGAAATGTTGATTGCAAGATTCCAGGACATACATACGAGTGAATTTAATTAAAAGCTTTTAAAATCACTTGTTATAAATAATTTTGCTACCATCGACTTCGAATACTTGAGGTACAGTTTTTAAATGGGGTGGAATCTTCGATCAATAATAGGGTGGAATGTTCTCTTTATATGCCCATGAATATTGCAAGTAAATACGTCCGCCTCCCGCAAGCTAGCGCGCATTACTGATCGCTGCCAAACGTGTGGATACGTCGCAAACTGTTTGCCGAACATCCTTTGATCTGGCAAGAAAAACCGACACCGATGCCGAACACTGCCCAACACAATCACAAACAGGCAAACAGCGACAAACACCCATCCACACGTCCGTGTTTGCTGTTTGCTGTTGGCTGTTTGCCATTGTTTGCCAAGCGTGTGGATGGGCTTTGATAGATTGAAAGTATTGAAACGATCTTTGATCATTTATCATGTTTGTCGTCATCCCTCTTGTATAAAACTGTTAAATCGTCATATTTATCTATCACACAAGTAACATTTCACATTTCGACGATTGCGACAATTGTGGGACAGGTTGACAGGTATAAAGACAAACATTGTGCAACTATTTTAAATAATATTGTAGCACTACTTAGTATACATAGTTGAGGTTACCGGCTTATTCACGTGTGATTTAAGTTGGAATTAGTCCGACTAGTTTCAATAATATTACGAAACTAGTCGGACTATTTCCGAGTTAAATGTGTACACTGTGTACGCCGTGCCCGCCGCGGTCTAGTCGGACTATTTCCGACTTAAATCACACGTGAGTAAGCCGGTAACCTCAACTATGAATATAGACATTCAAGAATCGTTCAGTAATAAAACACTAAATAATATTTATGATCATTTATTTATAGTTAACGGCGATGTGGTAACATATATATCAATGCATACATACATTTTTATAGTTTATTTTAAATTTCTTAAAATTTTCACCACTGTACTCTGAATCTCTTTTTTGTCGTATGTTTTATAAAAAGACTATGTGCTAAGTTCTACATGTCATTATTTTCATCTCGAAAGTAATATCCTCCAAATGAATAAAGCATTCAAGCAATCTTTTGTTTGGGTAGTGAAGAATGCTTTTTTCTGTTTTTTTTCTTCATAAGAATGAATAACGAGTACGAGTCTATTCTTCTTCACTACCACCTTCTAAATCTATTTTACAAGCCTCACAGTATTATCTGATTTTTTTATAAATCAAATTTATTGTCCAGTCACTACAATATGCTGCTGCTGCAATTTTTTTTAAAACCGCTGGATTTTGACTTGCCAACATACTGTCAATATTTGGTAAAATATGGGTAAAATTATATTGAGGCCGTCCTGATTACTTGCTCAGTGCCGTCCATTTTGATATTACTTGCACTGAGCAAGTATGATTACTTGCTCAGTGATTTTGATTAGTACTATACTTATAAATCTGTGATTTTGATTGGACCGGCCAGGCTGGACCACAGAACAGATAAAAGATAACCTCCTTTATCTGTTCTGTGGGCTGGACCATAGATTTAACTAGAGGCTGGATACTGTCGCTATATAATAAAAGTTTTAAATTTTAAACACAGTCATTTCTTTAGTGATTGGCCCCTACCGATTTGGGCGAGACCATATATGTTACAATCGATGCTTCTTATAGGAGGCCTCAAATGCTGTTGAGCTGGGCATTATGTTAGAGTGCCCGTGAGCTCGAATAGCACCGAAAAAGTTTTCCAGCGGATCTTGATTTAAATTTCGCAGCAGCAAAGACTTAAGACCGAGGCTATGTAGTCCGTTCAAAATTTTGTACTCAAATGTTACTCGATATTTATGTCTCTAATAAAAATATACGATATTTGAATTGTTTTATCACCCTTACTTTTAATAATATCATTACTTTTAATATTTAATTTTAATAATATCATTAGCACATTAATATTTCCTAGAAATTAATTGAACGCAGAAAATGTTTTATTGTCGGTGTTGCTAAGTAGATACGCTGGAGGCCGAATTTTAAATTTGACTACAGGACAAACTAACATGATGTGAATAGCTGTGGGCAATAAAATAAATGCTTGCTTTGAAATAAACAATTAATTTACCCTGCAGAACTACATTGCTATAATGAATTGACTTTTCTCTATTCTGTGTACAAGCCACAGACAGACTAGATAGAGGTACTTTGTATGTTCAAGCGCGCATAATAATATTTAATCTGTCTATGTCTGTGGGTAGGTAATGTGCAGTGTTCCCAGCTTAGGGTATTTTCGCCTAGTGGGGAATTTTTCCACCACCAATTCGCATTGGTGCAGTCGGGCCCAGCGGTGGGATGTCTATGGGTTGCAGCAGCAGGCGGATTTTTAACGTTCAGGGGATTTTTAAGGGATAAAGATATTTGCGGGATTTTTAGTTAATAAAAAATATTTTGGGGATTGGTAGGGAATTTTTTTATTTTAGAAATATAGAAATTGAAATAATATTTATTTACACCAGCGAGTACAGCAATAAAAATCTTCGGTTCGCAAAACAATTGATAGGTGTGTTTTAACTTGGTGTGCCGATGTTACCGTTTTTTATCGCTAGCAACGAACATTATGGAATCGATTACTGTAATCGATTCCATAATGTAATTTACAGCATAAACAGCGAAGTCTTGTGTTTCGTTTCCCCGACATACATAAAACTGAATAAAATTTGTATATAATTTGTTTGTGAAAAATTTTAATTTTAATAAGGTAAAATATAGTATGATACATAGCGTCAATATATATTTTTAATGTTTTGGGGTGTAAAGTCCCTAAGCTTTCCGAAAACTGCAAAATTCGCGAAATTTCGCGAGGAAATTTTAACTCAGACAGATAGTGGCAAAGAGTATAGTAATATATAGGGGAAGTGGTATCTGGTAACACTGGTAATGTAGTTAGTTTCTGCCACAGAGTACAGTTTCTGTTAGTTGCTGTTTTCTTTCTTCGCTCGCGCGCTCGGTCTCATTTTCATTTTTGCGTGCGGTAGAACGTGTTTTTGCCAATTTGTTTTGTAATTAATTTAATACTTTTTAAAGAGCACATGTAAATGAAATATTTCTTTTCGTATACAGCAAGCGCTTGCTGCAGTTGATTCGGGTTTAATTTTAAAGAGCAAAAGTGAAATTTCCAACATGGTTGTCTTGTCTTCGACATTCACGCCGCCTTCTTCAGATTGTGTGCTTTACGACAGCAAAGGAGCAAAACTGGTGATCAACGACCAGGAGCTGGGGACGGCGCCGTTATACGTCACTGAGA
This sequence comes from Carterocephalus palaemon, assembly GCA_944567765.1. Classification (NCBI taxonomy): domain Eukaryota; kingdom Metazoa; phylum Arthropoda; class Insecta; order Lepidoptera; family Hesperiidae; genus Carterocephalus; species Carterocephalus palaemon. The sequence goes on from OX155664.1 coordinate 7,527,333, forward strand.
AGTAAGTTATGATTGTGAGAAAGGGTGTTGATTGTACATCTAAGCTTTTATGTCTGTGTCATTTTGGTCTTTGTTTTTAGCGATGTTGTGTGGGGCGGCGGCGTCGGCGCGGCAGGCGGGCCTTCGCCCTCGATATCCCTGCTGTACACGGACATATCTCTGCACGCGATACAGAGAGATCCAACTCCTGCCTTATACATGGTGCTCAATTATGAATTAAAGTTAGTATTGTTTACTGTTGTCTAGCCAAACATAAGCGGTGACAGCCCAGTGGCTATCGAACTCGCCTCTCACTCGAGCGGTCCAGGTTCAAACCCAAGCAGCACGCATCTATGACTTTTCTGTTATGTGCAATTTAAAAAATTAAATATCACTTGCTTGTAACAGTGAAGGACACATGGTGCCTCATGGAAGATCTTCATAATGTCCTCGAAGGCATGTGAAGTAGGCCAATCCGCACTTGACCAGCGTGGTGGACTAAGTACTAATCCCATTCTGAGGATACCCGTGCCCAACAGTGGGACAATGAAAGGGTTGTGGTGGATATGACATTTCTTATAGATTGTAATGTCAATGAAATGTGCCAATTGAGAAAATGGAATACTATGAAGGTATCTTTTTCTTGTTATACTAATGGTACATGCAATGTTTGCAGACTGCCAGAACTGATTCAAGAGCCAGGGAACGGTGACACCAATGAGGATGACGATGACTTTGATGCCGAACACCAGCACATCACAGAACTCCGGTAATACTATTAGTACTAGTAGTTAAATGGTGATGATGACTGCAGCCGTCAGCCTGGAGTCTAATCTACCATACTGCTCTAGTGCAAATTAGGAGTTTTATGTTGGATGTTTTGATGTCTCGAAGGTATCTAACACAGCTTATAAAAGCTCTCTTATTTATTTATCATATCTTATGTTATTAATAACTGTTGCCATCACTTTAATGTGCACTTCGAAGTGCAGAAACACTCAAGAAATTTTGCCACTAGCTGCCAGCCAAAACCAGGTTATCTCAATAGTTAATAATGGCTCAAGCTGCACAACCACACGCATTATAATACTAGCTCCATATTGTGAACCCTGAACTGCAAAAATACAGACTTACCTTCCAGATCTCTTTCTGTCATGAGCTAAGTACTGTACTGTGGCAGGTCCATTAAAGTGTAATGAAAATATGTAATTTTTATTTTTTGACCATGCCATTTTTAAACATTTTCTTTTCTCAGCCCTTGCAAAGAGCACTCCATGCTTGATTCCTATGTCATATATCCATAAAAAATAAGGTTTAAGACATATTTTCTCAAAAGATTACAAATAATCAATAAATCATTTATAGAAAATACACATTTTATAGTAAGCATGCTGACAGCGACAGTTGTTTGATGATAAAAGTCAGATGGAGTGCTTCCCTTTTATGTAGGTTTATTCCGGAGAACGTTGAAGAGCTCGAGGGCTTGTACAACGCCATGAGCCAAGGCCAGACCATGAACCCCGACCCCGATGATGAGATGTTCGAGGAACCTTGTATGGATGGTGAAGAATTTGAAGAAGGTATTTAGGAGTTACACATACTACTTGAATCCTTGACGATGTGTTAGACTGAGTTTATCATTAGATAAGTGACCACTATTGTAAATTTCAGTGGATGCTTCCATCCTACAAAGAGCACGTTAAACCATCTCAATTGTTATCAATTATAAAACAATTAGCTTATGACTGTAAGACATTTGTTTGAATACTAACCCCACGCACGATCCGATAGTCGGATCGGACGTCCGAGTATGTATGGCATGAGTGCCTTCCGATTGTCTGATCAGACTATCGGAGAGAAAAATCGGAAATCGACTCAGCCTTAATGTCGTCCGATACGACTTGCCTACATATTCTGTCAACGGAATATGCCTACCTCCCTTTCAATTTATAAATCACTAGCTGACCCGGCAAACGTTGTTTTGCCATATAAAAAATTTTTACTGAATATTTTGGGAGAACTTAATGTAAGTGTGTGGACTACAACTACCACTACCATTACCACTACCCCTACCACTACCATTACTTATAATCGAAAGCGTTCAATAAAAGTGGGAAATTTTTATGAAAACAGATTTTCCCGCTTTTCTGTTGACATTTTTTCTGAATTTTCTTTGCTATAAACCTCACGGAGCCCGAGACCTTTCCAACGAATGCAAAACCGTAGAAATCGGTTCGTGCCTTCTGGAGTTATAGCGTCAGGAAGGAAAACCCGACTTATTTTTATATAGTAGATGATAATGGCATAATATAATTTGCAGGAGATGACGAGTTTGAAGACGCGGAGGAAATTAACGGCGGTCCGGAGGAGGCCTCGGCGCGCCTGCGTCAAATGCGCATAGAGAACTCCAATGGCGTGCACTACGAAGGTATATTCCCGTCCATCCATCAGCCTTTTGAGGTCCACTGCTGGACATAGGCCTCTCCTGAACGAGACCACTCCCACCGGTCTTGTCCCTGCTGAATCCAGCGGTTTCCCGTCGTCTTCATCGGGTGGTCTGTCCACCTTGTCGAAGGGCGACCTGTGCTCCTTTTACCGAGTCGTGGTCTCCATTCGAGAACTTTTTTTTCTTAGATATATTTACTTACCTCAGTGATTCCCAAAGTGGTCTATATCGACCCCTAGGGGTCTATGACAACCTGCAAGGGGTCTACGTCAGCGAAAAAAAATTTGGGGGTCCATGAAATGAAAATGGGGGTCCACGATAGTGGATCTCAACACATACACTGATAGTACCTACCTTACTACTATCTTATAATATCTATTCTATATATCTATCTATAGTAATATCTATCTATCTATTATCTTATATCTATTATCTATCTATAGTAAAAAAATTATTATATATGTTTATAAAATTGTGTAAGTTGTAGGATGTTGGTATTGTATTTATAGTTTATTTTATGTTTATTTAATGCTACGTATATTTAACATAACAGATACAAAATTTTATTTTGAGTAGTTTTAATTTAAATTCAATTAATAAATGTATAAATTAACATGTGTTTTTACTTTAAGTTTTTAACACAAAACTTCACTACAGTTAGAAATTTACAGGAAATCAATATCAGGTAAGTAGGGGGTCTACCCAACACGGAAAAACATGGCAAGGGGTCTACGACACAAAAAAGTTTGGGGAACTCTGACTTACCTACTAAAATATTTGTACATTGGCTTTTTAAGGTAGAGGCCTCATGATGATTTTATTATTAACATCTAGTTCTCTAAGTATGGATATACAAATAAATGATTTCATTCATTCATTCCATCCATCAGCAATGATCCAATGATGATGCTGGACTTCGTAATTTAAAAAAAATAAAACAATATATGGTTAAATAGGAGGTTATTAACGCTTCATCAACAATGTTCTAATTAACTTTCTCAACTAATTGGACTAACCATCCCAGTCCCTATTGAGTCTTGTTCAAAGTCAGTCACAGTTGTCATGGGCGGCAGCGGATGGGTGGTGCTGCAAGCTCGTTTGCTATCTTGTATCCATAAAAAAAAAAATTAAAAGCAGAAAACAAAAAAGGCTTAAAAGAAGAGACGCACTCAGCACAGGGCTTTGCCAAAACCAGCCGCTAATTTTAAGGGGCGAGACGCTCTAATGGGCAGTGGTCCCTTCGCTCGCTGCGACCCATAGACGTCCCACTGCTGGGCACGGGTCTCTCCCACAGACACTACTGCGGGAGGTCTAGAGCATACTCCACCACGCTGCTCCAATGCGGATTGGTGGAGGGGTTAGTGGCCAACCCAGTGTCGAATGTTCTCAAGCTACCCGAAGGTCTTCGACAAGGCTTAACGACTGTTTCCAGCATTGAAAACAACCGGGACCGACGGCTTTACGTGCCCTCCGAAGCACGGTAGCGTCCATGAAATTTTTGCCACTAGCGGTCACCCATCCACAAACCGACCGCGCCCGTCGTTGCTTAACACTTTCGATCACATTGAATCGAAGCGGGCCACTGGGCTATGGACGCTACAATGGTCCCTTAGTAATTCCAATCCGGCGCAACTGGCAATTTTGGTAATTCTCACAGACAAAAAATTTATAACAAGTATTTTTGTTTGTTCACAGACTGCGAAGACGCTGAAAATGGCGAGGAGTGAATCTTTAGCTTGTAGTCCTTATTATTAGTTATATTATTAATAAATATTCAGCTGATTAAGTATGTATATGCTGTTTCTTTTCGAGAAGAAATTTGCTTGTAAGAATGTGTTGAGTCGGAGAGATGTACTGATAGAAATGCAATGTGAAAGTTTATTTTCTCGTGTACTACTGTTAGTGTTAGAACTATATAAATTGAATGTCGACTATGCTATTTCATCCCTTTGTAAGTTAGCCAAATGCAATACAGTTCATGTCATAATAAGAAACCTCAGTTCATTTTGTAACCGTTTACATATTGATGTCTGAAACCAAATAGAAAATATATTTTTAAAAACATATGTATTGGTATTATTAACTTTCATCCAATAATCGTAAACACTTCCCGAAGTACAAATAACTTATAACAAATTTATGAATTAATGCCATGAAAACGATTTTCTACTGTAAATGAGAACCGCCATTGTATTTGAGGTCAACTGAGCAACTATATGGTAGAAATCTTTGATAAACAAAATTAATATACCGAGTGTCCCTCGTCCATGTCTTAATCTTAATGGTAATCTTTTGAGGATATTACAAGTAGAAATGAGACATTTTCATTTTATAAAGGATTTTTAAATTCTGAACCGGAATCTGAATCGAACCCACGAAATGTATTTTTTGATGATGAAAATTATAAGGAGTATTTCTTTCAAAATATCATCTATACTAATATTATAGAGGAAAGATTTGTTTGTAATGTTTTCACACAAACTACTGGACCAATTTCAAAAATTCTTTCACCATTAGAAAGCTGCATCTTCACTGAGTGACATAGGCTATATAATATTCAAAACGTATGATGCCAGTTATTTGGTTTCTTTTGAGGATATTGGTAGCCTAACCAGAGCAGTCCACAAACGAAATGAAACTCAAATGTACACTACACTTTATATTAGGGAAACACATTCATTATACTCAAAAGACATTCTATGACTTCATTTTATTATAACAATTAAGAAATACCGCCTGAAATAAAATGTACATTTGTACTTTTTAGAACCATCATGCAGGGAAGTGTATAATATAAAATTAAAATAACCAACAAGTATCTTAACATCACGGGGAGCTTTCGACCATTCCAGTCACAAACACGACAATGCACTTATATTATATTTATTTATTATTTATAGTCAATTTAACCCTAGCAACCTCTGTTAACCGACAGCCAGTGACAAATGCGACCTCTTCAGTGTGAACTCTTTCATAGTATATTATCATAGGTTCATTTGATCTATTATATCATGGTAAACAGCATTGATATTAAAACAGTACTTGTCAGAATCCCTGAAGTAAACCTTTTTATACTGTATGTTGTACTAACATGTCCGCTTTAATACCAATTTTTTTTTACATACAAAATCTCTTGAGCAGTTTCACCAAAGAACCAAGTTCGAAGGCAGAAATCGGCTTTCTTTCATATTCAGACTGACTCGGCAGAGTAATGAGGACCAGGAGAGAAAAATTTGTAAAGTACAGAGTACTGAGAAGTACGTGGGTGTACTACATTCCTGTACCACCCCTTTGAGGACATAGAGACGTGATGTTATGTTGCAAGGAGAACAAAGCGAAACCATTACTGGTCTAAGCAAATGGTGTACATTTTTCCGATTTTCAAACATAGGACTTCAGACAATCAGACAATACTGTAGTAACAAGTAATTTTTTTTTATATAAAAGATTAAAGAGCTTCTAATAGTCTTGGCAAAAGGCATGAAATTTCTAATGTTCCGTGGCGTGAAAAGGTTAAGGATGTAAGCTGTCTTAGTATAAGTTTACCCCATAAGTATACTCACATATATATTGTATCTGTGTATCTATAACTGTAACACCGCCCGAAAGTTGATAAAAATACTACTAAAAATTATCTTACAACCAAAACCATAACATACTATGATACTAAGATTTTACCAAGATTCGGGCAAGTCCATGTTTGAATATAAAGTCCCGACATGTTGATATTACATTTGCAACCACTAGCTTAATATACACTAAATAAAATATACTTTACATACGAAAATATACGCGTATTTGGACGCTCGCTTACATTAAACAAACTTAATTTTTATCAATTAATTATTACTGACGCTACTTAAAATAATATAGTATACTATTACACTAATAAGATTTACCGCAAGCATTCCGATAATGATAATCAAATCGATAAACATTAATGCAATTACATATTACAATTAATTGTATAATCCAATTAATTGATCAAATACTTAGTTAAACAAATACCTAGGAAACACTAAAACATAATACAAATATAATTTACTGTCAAAACCAGTTGGGATAAAATGAATAATAACAAACCATAATATTTAAAATCATAAAACATTTTGTGCGCTAAAATGTTAGTGTTACTGCAACTAATTATATAAATAATAATTCCTTACTACCATAGATCATCTGTTACCTTAAGAGTTCACAATTCACAAACTATCAACACATCGAATTACAGTTAAACGATATTAGATGGTTCATTACTAATTGATTTGCCTTGATCAATAGTAGTGATCATTTAAATATGAAAAGTGAAACTTAAGGTGCTTTTCCACTTGTTTGATTGAACTTGATCGGCATGTATAATAGATACAATACGAGTACATAATTATATCTAGATCGACAAGGGGGTTGGCTTCGCTGCAACACTAAGACGGACAATTTGTAATCATAGCAGTTTACCTCGTTCATCTAGCGGTTGCTAGCACGACTGGTAAACTGTAGGTCTTGGGTTCCATTGATGGGTTTTTGTAACCCAACGATAAAACCCAAGTTCCAACCGTTCCATTGTTTGCAACAATACTGTTTTTGTTTTTTATTTACTTTAAAATGGAGTTGGAACGGAAAATACAGGCTAGGCAGTCTAGCATCCCATTAATGTTGATCGGTTAACAATTAGTATTGATTATGTGCACATTGCCTTATTAGCTATTCAAAGCTGATCGAGCAGTTGAAAAAGCATCTTTAGTTTATACAACCTTAGTTCACCCCACCATGTTTCAAACCAAAACGAGAGATACAACAAAACCAAAAGCGATGACTTTGTGATTGTTACAGCTGTCACGTCACTTGCAAACACCAAACTGCACTTCACACAACACTGAACCGCATTCCAACAGTTTGTCCGTACGTAATGAACCACCTAAGCCTTCAGGCACCGACTGGAGCTATCACGCTGAGGTAGTCAGGGCTGTATCGCTTGGTATCAGCTCAACGGTCTTAGTCTCAACCTTCTCTGGTGTTCCGTTGACTTCCATCTCAACATCGTTCCCTTTCTCCGAGTCCGGCTTGTCACTCTCCGTCGTGTCCTGGCTGGAAGTGTCCATCGTGTCCGTCTTAGTGTCTACCATGTCTTCCTTCTCGCTCTCTGTGTGCTCCGTCTCCTCAGTGTCCTTGTTGCTCTGTTCGTCTGTCGTTTTTGTTTCCTCCGACTCTTGGTCATCTTTGTCTTGTGGTTTATCTGCGATTTAAAAGAATCATTGATATATGAAGTGTATAAAGTTTTAATTAATTTATTTATTTTATCAAAAACGTCAGCCAAAAATTTTGGACATGATCATATTCACTTAGTCTTAATCTAACTTTGTGAATACAAGTAATACAAGTAAATTCATTTTGATTGTAGGTCAAGATATTTTGTCAAATGTCAACGAAATGTGCCATTTGGGAACACTGAATATGTACTGAAGGTGTCATACGCTGGATTTCAATAACCTATCTACGGATAGATTTGGCTATCGGAGATAGAAGTTTGACACATTTTATATGGAACTTATGTCAAATTTCTATCTCCGATAGCCAAATCTATCCGTAGATAGGTTATTGAAATCCAGCAATACATACTTCCAGTTACTTGACAAAATCAATTGGTTAAGTGGTATCCGGCGACCATAATAGTCCTTGCTAGCAACGCATCTGCGACTGTTCAAATTGAAGTTATGTTTTGGTGTCTTTTCATATACATGGAGCAAGATCTTAAGAATTTTTCTACAATAATAATTAATTATATCATTACATATTTTTAATATGAACACATTAAATAAAATGATTTACCAGTTTCGTCAACATCCATGGGTGTGTCTACTTTGTCTTTTCCGTTCAGCTTCTGAAAAATAAAATCAGACATTAGATTCATGTTATACATGTATTTTTTTTATTACATCATGCCAACAATTTTCACTACAATACAGTTTAACTACGAATGCATTTAGTAAGTAATTTATTTATTATATACAAACACTTGCAATATCACTATTAATTGGTTTTGTAATGTTAAATCTCATGTTTATTAAGGTATTATTATTATTTATATAGGAGTAGTCATATCATCAGAAAACGTAATACGTAAAAAAATCTAAATAAACAATTAGATTCATCATGTTGATATTAAATGCAGATGAGTGAGTGTACTGTTTCATAATAATATAATCTTTATCACTTTCAAGTGATTTTCTTTTCCTTCGTTTTCCTGTAATTAAATATTGATATTGCAATTATTTAATAGATTTCTTTTAGTTTACCCCTTGTCCTTTATCTATGGTTTAACTAACAAAACAGGACGACACTAACATATAACTTCTCAACCTTTACCATAACCAAATTTACCTCCAAATAAAATGACATTACATACAGTAATAACCAATATTGTGTTACTATAATCATTATGTTTCCAATCCAAAGTACAGTTCAGTCGAATCCTATAATTTACCAGACTAAGTTTCCAGTATTCGGTACTGTAATCACTGTTTCAAAGGTTTAACAAGCAGAGCCTGTACTAATAAACCAAACTCAAGTTTGAGAAAGGATTTGTGTAAAGAATTGAGTCGGCTCAAGAATGTCCTTGGAGACGAATCAGTCAATCCTGATTTTGATATGAGTTAGGTTTATTTATATGGATAATCCGCGGCACATGAAACAAAACAAAAATGGTTGCCACCTGTGGAGGGTACAATCATATACAAAGGCCTATTTCCGAATATAGAATGCATGCCGTAGTCCGCGTCAGCGCGGTGTAGAGGTATTTTCTTTGTACAAACAAACAAACAAAAAAAATGAAACAACTGAATCTTCCGTGCGCGACTGTACTGAGCGCATGCGCGAGTTTGTCGTGATTGTACTTAGTTTCCAGACAGTTTTGGATTTACTATTAAATAACATAAAATTTGTATTAATTAATAAACCAAACTCAATATCAAGTTAGCAGATCCGACCACAAGACAAATTTAAACTTTCCAGTAAAGAATACTGTAAATTCAACCAAATTTAGTTTCCAGTACACAGTAAGTACAGTCGTCAACAAAAATAAATTTAAACAAACTTATTTTCCAGTACACAGTAAGTACAGTCGTCAACAAAAATAAATTTAAACAAACTTATTTTCCAGTACCCAGTAAGTACAGTCGTCAACAAAAATAAATTTAAACAAACTTAGTTTCCAGTACACAGTAAGTACAGTCGTCAACAAAAATAAATTTAAACAAACTTAGTTTCCAGTACACAGTAAGTACAGTCGTCAACAAAAATAAATTTAAACAAACTTAGTTTCCAGTACAAAGTACTGTCGTCAACAAAAATAAAAATAAAAAATAACCAAATATCCGGTATATCCTAGGTCCGCTTAACTCTTTTCCCGACGCTTTTCCGGCTCGTGGAAGGCTTCGGGGACTTGGCGCGAGATTCTCCCCGATTCATTTTCTTCTAACATTTCATAATTATGTTAATTAATAGGAAACTACTAATTCAAGTCCTACTATAATTATGCACTTACTACCCGCGGAGATGGCAACTTACACAAAAGATAATTAAAATCAGAACGTGATCAAGATACTATTATAAATAAATCGATTATTAGTGTATGGTCCATTCCACGTGTAAGTCGGGAATGCAATGTCGCGAGATTGAGGATCGGACGAGATCTCGCGAGATTATGAAAATCAATCTCGCGAGATCTCGGCAATTTCGAGATCTCGCGAGATTGGTAGTTAAGATTATCAATTTTTGCAAATAATTTCACTAATAAAATAGATATAGAACTCCCGGGACATTGAAAGAAAAAGAACCATAGGTATTTTGAAATCAACATTTATTTTTACGAATTCAAAAAGATTAATTAACAAAAATAATATAATTTGAGTTGAGATCAATCAAATCAAAGGTCTGTCTATTTGATGGATAGATTTTAAATGCACATGTAAGCCACGCGGAGATCGATCTTTGGTTTTCAGAATCTTCTTACAAAGTTTACACTTGGCACTCAATCCATTTTCTGCTCTTGAAAAGTATTTCCATACTACCGACACACTTCTATAGTCTTTATAAACTATATTCGCCGACATAGTCCGTTATTAAATACTTCGTGAATCACAAACAACTTTTTCGTATTTTTTTAAGCGACAATAGCACTATAACTCAATTAATTCAATCAAGGATTGACAACAAGTGACAACAAAACAGTGATGCCAGTGGCAGATAGTCAAATGTAACATGAGACACCTCAAAAGGTTACATTTTCACGACAAAAGTTACATTTCCATATTTTATGTGGAAAAAAATACATACTATAATATGACACTTTATTACACAAAAACTAAAACTAAAAATCAAGGGAACAAAAACCAAAAACTTTATTGGATGCGTCCGTTTCACGATTATTTATTATTTGCTGGAAAATATTTAAATATTTTAATAAGTCCTAAAAGTAACGTAAAAGTTACATTTTGAGTCGTGTTACATGGAAGTTACATGAGAGGGTCAAAAGTAACGTAAAATGTAACAAAAGTTACATTCTGGCAACGCTGCAACAAAATCTGGTAGGTAAACAAACGCACGCACGCCGCAGGTTCAAATTTCAACCAATCACACGCATCGAAATTTGAGTGAGCGAGACCTGCCTGCCGTGCCGGTCGTGTCAGTTCGCGCGCTGCTGCGCGTCAAATAGGGGAGCCCAAGAGGGGGATTTTGCGGGATACTCAAGCGCGTAAGTTTAATATACAGTGGGATACCTTGTACCCGGTTAAGTACCTCCACCAAATATGAGCCCCATATATAAATGGGGCCGTCAAGGATAAAGGATCAGATTAGTAAAAAAAAAAAATTTGTCATCAGAAATTCTTGAGCGCGTCAGATTAAGGTAGGGTGAGTTAATTACATGCTAAAAAGTGTATATTCCACTAATCTTACAATTTGAGAGTAACGTAAAGAAAGGGGAGGGCTACAACTTTGTAGCCCATATTCCACTAATCTTACAATTTGAGAGTAACTTTGTAGCCCTCCCCTTTCTTTACGTTACTCTCAAATTGTAAGATTAGTGGAATATACACTTTTTAGCATGTAATTAACTCACCCTACCTTAATCTAACGCGCTCAAGAATTTCTGATGACAAATTTTTTTTTTTTACTAATCTGATCCTTTATCCTTGACGGCCCCATTTATATATGGGGCTCATATTTGGTGGAGGTACTTAACCGGGTACAAGGTATCCCACTGTATATTAAACTTACGCGCTTGAGTATCCCGCAAAATCCCCTCTTGGGCTCCCCTACTAAAATAGGACGTTTTCATGCTCGAGTTCAATCTCGCTAATCTCGCGAGATCTCGCCCATTTTTAGGCCGAGATTAATCTCGCAGAAAAGGGCCGAGATCTCGCGAGAACGAGATTGCATTCCCTACGTGTAAGTCATTCTTTAGACTGTTCATTCTTCTGTCTGTTCCATCAAATCACATAGATCCATCATTCCGTTCAGGAGTAGGACAAACCAACAAACACTTTTATGTTATATGTATTTGTAAAGATTTAATTATAACTTATGTTAAAATTATTACAATACATGTTTCATATTCAATAAAACCAGAAATAATTTTAAAATATCAAAATTATTTCTTTGCTTTTACCGGACTGCGCGACGCAAGGAAAGGGTATTGTGTTTATTATAACATGTACAATTGAAATTACTAAAGGAAAAGCCTTGAAAAGAGAAAACGCCCAACATGTCTAAACTTAGTAAATTAATGAAGATGGTTGAGGTGTATCTAAGCGTTGTCTAAGGTGTATCTAAGCGTGTAGCGTCCATAGCCCAATGGCTCGCGTCGATTCAATGTGATCGAAAGAGTTAAGCAACGATGGGCGCGGTCGGTTTGTGGATGGGTGACCGCTAGTGGCAAAATTTCATGGATGCTACCGTGCTTCGGAGGGCACGTAAAGCCGTCGGTCCCGGTTGTTTTCAATGTTGGAAACAGTCGTTAAGCCTTGTCGAAGACCTTCGGGTGGTTTGAGAACATTCGACACTGGGTTGGCCACTAACCCCTCCACCAATCCGCATTGGAGCAGCGTGGTGGAGTATGCTCTAGACCTCCCGCAGCAGTGTCTGTGGGGGAGACTTGTGCCCAGCAGTGGGACGTCTATAGGTCGCAGCGAAGCGTTGTCTCCGATACGAGGGATATCGATTTTTTACGGACAGATGTCCGTACCTCCTACTCCAAACAGCTAAACTTACAAGATCCTCTTACTTTGAGGGAAAGTTGAAAAATAGACTCCTTTATCCCTCATTAACTACTGCGTTACTACTGGGACTTCTAACCAACTAACTTTATTTTAATTTAAAATCATCCCATTGTATGCTTCGTATCCATCCGTTACACCTAACCGACCATCCACTATCTTTAGGGGTTCCTCTGAATTTAAGGAGAAAGTTTGTAAATCTGATTTTTATCGCATTATTGATCCGTAACTCGTGAGACTTCTCAACTAACTTTATTTAAATTTAAAATCGTCACACTGTATGCTTCGTATCCATCGTAGCTTATTATGAATTTTGACATTGATATTATTAATTACTTAAAAAAAAATTGCAATGTGCCAACATGCTGCGTCGTCCTATCTTCTCCTCCAGGTATATTGCAGTGCCCTACAGGGTTCATGTTAAAAATGATTTTAATCATGACTGTAATAAATGAAATGCACTTGTGTAGGATTAGCTATTCATTCAAGGATCAATAGCTCATCCTTTACTTTATATTAATCAGTTTAGAATAGCATTATATCTCTTCTCTTTAAGTAGTTTGTTTGTTCTAGACTTTCGTTAAGCGTGTATAATCACCTCATGGCGAAATAAATTATTTGACTTTGACTTTGAATATGAATATCTTTAGGGGGTCCTCTAAATTTGGAGGAAATAAAATTATTAACGGAGAAGATTCGAAATAACATCGAGAAACTCCTATAAAATGTGTATAGAAATTTATAATAAACTGCCAAACGACTTAAAGAATTTAACAATTAATAGGTTTAAAATACAGCTGCACCGATGGCTTATAGATAAATGTTTTTATAAATTGAATGAATTTTTAAAATAATAATATGATTTAATATTAACTTTAATATTGACATTATATAGAACTTAATGTATCATTGACATAATATTGTGAACGTAAAACATTTTGCATGCCTATACTAGGTAAATGTGAGGGACTTCATAAAAATGTAACCTATGTAAACTAACCACATTTTTGCAAATAAATACTTCTATTCTATTCTATTCTAGGGAAAGGTTAGTAAATCTGATTTTCATCGCATACCTGCTTCACATCCTTGGTGTCGGGCTGCGCTGACGACGTAGAGCTGATCTCCTCGTCCTGCTCCTCCTTCAGCTTGCGCTTCCGTCCCTTCTCTCTCGCCGGCGGCATCTTCTCTCTCTCCTTCTCCTTCTCCTCCGGGGAATCCTCCGCTTCGGAGTCCATCTTCTCCTCAGCTTTCTCTTTGGCAGGCGCTGGCGATGACTCCTCGTTGGATGACGTGTTCTCCTGTGGAATTGTTTGATGATAAAATAAAAATAAAATAGCATTTATTTCCATTTCCCTCTCTTACAGTTGTAATATTAGAATTTTGTTAGTATTTTATTTATTTACATATTTCGCTGCGACCCATAGACGTCCCACTGCTGGGCACAGGTCTCCCCCACAGACATAGCTGCGGGAGGTCTAGAGCATACTCCACCACGCTGCTCCAATGCGGATTGGTGGAGGGTGGTTACATATTTACGTGTCTATTTGTTAGTAATGTTAGTTTAAAATATATTTTCTTCTGGGATATGGATCCCTCTTTGGGCGAAGGCCTCCCCCATCTTCTTCCATGCCTCTCTATCCCTTCCTAGGGTCAACCAGTGTTTCCAAACAAACAGGGAAACAATGTTTGATGATAACCCGATATAAAATCCGATTGAATTGATCTGATTGTGGACTTATTCCACAGAAATTAATCAAGATAGAACCGCGGTCACGTATTATTTTGATACAAACGATGCCTGTCACCGTGCGTGCCTTGGAGGGGCCCAGTATCAAAGTTAGTTGGGGGGCCCAAATGCCTTCATGTGTACTGTAGCCCGGGGGCCCCGTATCCTTATACGGCAGTAGCTACGCCCCTGGAACTAACCAAACCGAGACGAAACGAATTAACCACACAGTGGGACATTTTTTTTTTTCAAATTCAAATTTATTTACTGTGGACCTTTATTTATTTATAGGGTTGATAAGGTGTACATAGTAAAAAAGTCTCTCTATGTCCTGCCATAAAGGCACACAATACAGAACTAGCTAGTTTTACCTATAGCTCACAACAGACACGTTATTAAATACATAAAAATTAATTAAAAAGTCTTATTTAAAATTTATCATTCAAAAAGTCATTTACCTTGTGATAACATTTATAAATTAAAAAACTTTCAAGTTTGTTCTTAAATTCATTAATATTGGTGGTATATCTTATTTCTTTCGGTAATTTATTTATATAACATTGATTGCTATACAAAAAAAACTTTAGATTATACAATTTGGTTTTACTAAGGTACTACTGCCAACTAATATCTTGATGTCTTGAACGTGTTTTAAACTTGAGGCCACCAGAACCAGAGTGGCCCAAGTCACATGAGCCGTAATGGAGGCAAAAAGTGACCCAAGTAATCTGGGTCACTATGCTCTATTAGGATTGTTTTAAGAATCAAATTGCCACAACATTTTTTTAACGCCATCTATGATTGCTTACTGAAATTACCTTTGAGACACTGGCTATGAACTTAGGGGTTTGAATAGGGGCATTGGCGTGGTCACAAATTGTGGTTTGGTCCGCTCTGGTTCTGGTGGCCTGATTTGTAAGCGTGGTGTATGGTCCAAGAGCTGGCATCAATTTTCCGGTAGGTATTTGAGGCAAGCTGAAAACTTGTCCAACGCCTCTCCTATTATACCCCAACACGGAACTGCAGACCTGGCTGGTGAGTAGCGGGACAAAATCAACCCCTATATAAATTTAAAAAAATAATTTTTATTTCCAAACATATATTTGAGGCAATATGTAATTTTTATAAGTTGTAGTCCAATGTTTACAGAATATAAAAAAAAGTTTGGAAATAATTTTTTTTTTTTTTTAATTTATATAGGTTTTGATTTTGTCCCGCTACTCACCAGCCAGGTCTGCAGTTCCGTGTTGGGGTATAATAGGAGAGGCGTTGGACAAGTTTTCAGCTTGCCTCAAATAACCTACCGAAAAATTTGATGCCAGCTCTCCGGCCATATGTCTAACCCCACAGTGGGGTATTGTGACAGGCCCGTTGGCGCAATCGGTAGTGACCCTGTCTGTTGCGCCAGGGGTCGTGGGTTCGAATCCCACTCAGGACAAATATTCGCGTGACGAACACTTGTATTTGATCTGTGTATGGATGTTAATTTTATCTATTTAAGTATGTATTTAAAAATATCTGTGTATGTATATCAGTCTCTGACACCCATATTACAGGCTCGCGCCTACTTTGGGGTCAGATGGCCGTGTGTGAGAATGTCCAAGATTTATTTTATATTTTTTTTTATATTTTTTTTTTTTTTATTGTAAGCGTGGTGTACGGTACGTATGGTAGACTGACCAGCAGTAGGACCGTGTGCTGCCCCCCGGCCGACACGCGCGCGGGCACGCGGCCGCCCGACGCGACTATCACCGCCGCCGTCGGCTCGGACGCGTCCGCGCTCGACCCCGTGCCGAGCTGGCCCTCGCTGCCCATGCCCCATGACAACACCTCCCCTGGAGTATACACTCACCAGCAGCAACACCGTGTGCTGCCCCCCGGCCGACACGCGCGCGGGCACGCGGCCGCCCGACGCGACTATCACCGCCGCCGTCGGCTCGGACGCGTCCGCGCTCGACCCCGTGCCGAGCTGGCCCTCGCTGCCCATGCCCCATGACAACACCTCCCCTGGAGTATACACTCACCAGCAGCAACACCGTGTGCTGCCCCCCGGCCGACACGCGCGCGGGCACGCGGCCGCCCGACGCGACTATCACCGCCGCCGTCGGCTCGGACGCGTCCGCGCTCGACCCCGTGCCGAGCTGGCCCTCGCTGCCCATGCCCCATGACAACACCTCCCCTGGAGTATACACTCACCAGCAGCAACACCGTGTGCTGCCCCCCGGCCGACACGCGCGCGGGCACGCGGCCGCCCGACGCGACTATCACCGCCGCCGTCGGCTCGGACGCGTCCGCGCTCGACCCCGTGCCGAGCTGGCCCTCGCTGCCCATGCCCCATGACAACACCTCCCCTGGAGTATACACTCACCAGCAGCAACACCGTGTGCTGCCCCCCGGCCGACACGCGCGCGGGCACGCGGCCGCCCGACGCGACTATCACCGCCGCCGTCGGCTCGGACGCGTCCGCGCTCGACCCCGTGCCGAGCTGGCCCTCGCTGCCCATGCCCCATGACAACACCTCCCCTGGAGTATACACTCACCAGCAGCAACACCGTGTGCTGCCCCCCGGCCGACACGCGCGCGGGCACGCGGCCGCCCGACGCGACTATCACCGCCGCCGTCGGCTCGGACGCGTCCGCGCTCGACCCCGTGCCGAGCTGGCCCTCGCTGCCCATGCCCCATGACAACACCTCCCCTGGAGTATACACTCACCAGCAGCAACACCGTGTGCTGCCCCCCGGCCGACACGCGCGCGGGCACGCGGCCGCCCGACGCGACTATCACCGCCGCCGTCGGCTCGGACGCGTCCGCGCTCGACCCCGTGCCGAGCTGGCCCTCGCTGCCCATGCCCCATGACAACACCTCCCCTGGAGTATACACTCACCAGCAGCAACACCGTGTGCTGCCCCCCGGCCGACACGCGCGCGGGCACGCGGCCGCCCGACGCGACTATCACCGCCGCCGTCGGCTCGGACGCGTCCGCGCTCGACCCCGTGCCGAGCTGGCCCTCGCTGCCCATGCCCCATGACAACACCTCACCTGAAAAAAATGGTTGTCTGTAAAGTCGGTTTACGGACGATAGATTTACGTGATAACGTCATAATCATTATTTTATACAAAAAAAAAGTCTCACACACCCTGTATACAATGTTCATGTCCCACACACCCTGTATACAATCCTCATGTCCCACACACCCTGTATACAATGTTCATGTCCCACACACCCTGTATACAATGTTCATGTCCCACACACCCTGTATACAATGTTCATGTCCCACACACCCTGTATACAATCTTCATGTCCCACACACCCTGTATACAATCTTCATGTCTCACACACCCTGTATAAATTTTCATATCTCACACACCCTGTATACAATGTTCATGTCTCACACACCCTGTATACAATGTTCATGTCACACATGACGTCAGGTAACAGTACCATGACGTCACACTTTTTCGGATGTGTTGGCGTTCATCGATATAATATACGTTATCACGTCAATAATAATAATAAACTAGTGGACGCCCGCAGCTTCGCTCGCGTAGAATTAGACCCATTAACGAGGTTGTGGTCAACTCATCCCGCTCGAGCTCATCCCGCGGGATGAGTTGTCCTAGTGCAATTTTGAATTGGACAACTCATCCCGCTGATATATTTTACGTCTTGTACAGACATGAAAAAAAGTATTTAACTGTAATAGATTTACAAATATAACAACGCAACCACAAACGTACAAATTGCATTTTATTCTATTGCTTGAGTAAAAAGCAATTCAAGGTCAACTCATTGTTTAGAAAAACTAAGAAGTTGACTTTGTTTAAATGACGTCGTATATTTTGTATCTATTATTTAATTTTTATATGTCAATATCATCTTGTTGATTTTAATTACTATTTATTCAGATTTTAATTGAAAGTATTTTTTTAATACAGTTGCTCAAAAAGTGGCGTATTACAGGGACGTATAGCGTTCGGGAAGTGAGCTATTACACACTCGTGCTTTTTCTTTACCTTTTCCGAACTCGTGCGTTCTCTTTCCCAACTGTCAAAATAATGTCTAATAAAAAGAAAAAACCAACCACGAAGTTTTTACTAAAAAAAATTCATAGAAGTTTTTATGATTCATGCAAATATTTCTAAAAAGAAGCTACTAATTTGTTTCAATATCAGATTTAATGATTTGATTCAATGAGTTAGGTTAGGTTACACTTCATTTCATCTCATTAAATTTCATGTCAATAAAAAAATTCTACTGAAGACTTGGCTGTATGGGCATAGTTCACTTTGCCTACCCAGAATGGGTGAAGAAAACAAAAAAAAAACTCTGCAATACTCTGTATTCTTTTACGGTTGGCGCCATTTTCCAAAAATGTTCTATGCGAGTTTAGTT
This sequence comes from Carterocephalus palaemon, assembly GCA_944567765.1. Taxonomy (NCBI): domain Eukaryota; kingdom Metazoa; phylum Arthropoda; class Insecta; order Lepidoptera; family Hesperiidae; genus Carterocephalus; species Carterocephalus palaemon. The sequence continues at coordinate 7,546,151 of OX155664.1, forward strand.
CGTGTTTTTATTATTTTATTAAATTGTTTCATTTTTTCGCAACTGTATTAAAAATAGTTGTTCAGTACACGTGCGGAACCGTCATTGCAACTTGTTCCGACTGTCAACCCTCGCCTTCGGCTCGGGTAGACATTTGTCGGAACTCTTTACAATGACAGGCTTTCCGCACTTGTAGCGAAATATACTATTTTATATTCGTGCTTTTTTTATTGCATTTATATCATAGTGTGTGATTTTAACTAGTTTTAAGTAAATCTTTAAAGAATCCAAACCCTAATTGTTAATTTTTAGTTTTATTTGAAATTTCAAGACAATTTTTTAGGCTATTTACATTTTTTATACGTGATTTCTAATCAAACGACTGTGATTTTAACTAATTTTAAATATATCATTTATAATCCAAAAACTTGTTGTTAATTATTTAGTTTGATTTAAAATATTCTTTTTAGAACATTTAGATTTTTTAAGCGTAACTTTTAATTAAACGATTGAGATTTTGACTAGTTTTAAGAAAATCCTTATTATTCCAAAGACTGATTGTTGATTCTTTAAGTTTTATTTATTGATTTTGACAGTTAAAACTGTGATTTCTGATTGTTCTACTTTACAGTGTAATAATATTAATCAAGGTATTTTATTTAAAATTTTATGTAAATTAATTTATTGTTTTTTTAGTTCTATAAATGAAACGACTGCGATTTTTGATTATATTAGTCTGACCAAGCTATGGGTGTATAATTTTTTCCCCAAACACTTTTGATCACGAATGTACAAATCTTTCAAATAATACAATACATTATACCTTTTCTTTAAAGCGGGATGAGTTGACCAAAGAAAAATAATAAAAATATTAATGTGGACAACTTATCCCGCGGGATAAGTTTTAAGCGGGATGAGTTGACCCCTACCTCCATTAACGACGTCTGCCCGCGTCCGGGTTGCTCACTTGACTTCAAAAACGGCAAAGTTTCATACTAACTTTGCACCCCCGTTTTACCCCCTTAGGGGGTGAATTTTCAAAAATCCTTTCTCAGTGCTATTCCCCTACGATATAAAAGGAACCCCTGTGCAAAATTTCAAGTTTCTAACCCTTATAGTTGGCCCTGCGTTGATATGTCAGTCAGTCAGTCAGTTAATGAAGAAGTAACTCTTTAATTGAATAACAATAAATTTCCCATATTTTAGCGAGTCCACCACAACCCTATCTTTATACCAATGTTGGGCACGGGTCTCCTCTCAGAATAGGAAGAATTAGGCCTTTGTCCTATGTAAATTTTGAAAAGAGTAACTATCGAGTTTCTTGCCGTGTTCTTCTCGGTAGCATCAACTTTGTGAACCGGCGGTAGATACAAAAATGTTATGACGTTCAATAAGCGTATACAAAATACCATATAATGAAAAATAAATGAATCGGAAATCTGAATCTGTCCACCACGCTGGCCTAGAGCAGATTGGCATGTGAAATGCCTTCGAGAACATTATGAAAAACTCTCAGGTAGGCAGGTTCCCTCGCGATGTGTCGTTCACTGTTACAGCAAGTGACATTTAATTTCTTAAATAACACAACAAACCCACAGTTAATAAAATGAATTATTAAAATTTTTTAAAAAGTAAAAAGCTTTTTATAACTTTTTATTTTAATTTCGTGCATTGTCATCGGAACCAAATTGTGTGCCAAATTTCAGCTCGATAGCTTCAGTGGAAGTGGGCGAAATATTGATTGCAACATTCCAGGACATACATACATACATAGATACATACGAGTGAAGTTAAATAAAAGCTTTTAATAAATAAATAAAGTCACAGAGAAAACCTCATTCCACAGTTACCGTGTATTGTACATTATTGCGCAAACCATTTTGTACCGCCACCCAGTTAACATATTCGCTGCGACCCATAGACGTCCCACTGCTGGGCACGGGTCTCCCCCACAGACGCATCTGCGGGAGGTCTAGAGCATACTCCACCACGCTGCTCCAATGCGGATTGGTGGAGGGGTTAGTGGCCAACCCAGTGTCGAATGTTCTCAAGCCACCCGAAGGTCTTCGACAAGGCTTAACGACTGTTTCCAACATTGAAAACAACCGGGACCGACGGCTTTACGTGCCCACCGAAGCACGGTAGCGTCCATGAAATTTTGCCACTAGCGGTCACCCATCCACAAACCGACCGCGCCCGTCGTTGCTTAACACTTTCGATCACATTGAATCGACGCAAGCCACTGGGCTATGGACGCTACAAGTGACATTTAATTTCTTATAAATAGCACATAACTCAGAAAAGTCATTTATACCAGTCGACCTCTCGTGATGGATAAAAGTATTACGAGTGACTGTTTTCAGTCCCACAGTTAATAAATAAGTAACGTCACTGAGAAAAACTCATTCCGCAGTTACCGTGTACATTATAGCGCAAACAATTTTGTAACGCCACCCAGTTAACATACAGTCAGTTGCAAGAAAGTTTCATTAAATTTTAATGCCGACATTAGACACTAATGCTCCATTAAACTCCTTTTTTCATTAAGTTTTAGCTCTAAACTAATGGTTTGATTAAAGGAGACTGGCGGTTTTCGGCCTGAAGACCTACAGGAATAACACTTATGCATAAAAATACAGTATTTTTTTCTGGTTTAGAATGTCGTATTAGCATTTTTGTAGAACTTGTCTGGCTTGAGAAAACATTTTTTTTATATTTTGTAAATCGATATATTTTGTTAATCGATTTATGTATACATAAACACTTTTCCCCCAGTTATTTTCCACAATAAAACTGTCTTCATCGTATGCACTGATCAATTTATTAATTTACCTTCTCAATATTACAGCTACGAACCGAGAAAAATGCATTTTTAGTAATCTTGAAAATGTGTGGATCGATAGGATGAAGATAGGTCGATCAATCTTATCGATGCGTTTATGTCATATCGTGTCTGTGGTTTCGTTTGACATGTTATGCGGTCAGTGCGTGACAGCGAGCGAAATAAATAATACTAATAATAATAATATTATGTTGTTATTGCTACTTCTTGGATATTTTAATGTGCTCTCTTTCCCGTGTTTTTTTTTGTTTTACTTTGGCTTTTGAATTTTGGACTGTGGATTCTGCATAAACATTGACCTGGCGAGTTTGATTGGACCTTGATATTCTTAACGATTTAGATTTCTACATAATGGAACGCAAGCGTTGTGCTAATTGCACTATATCTATAATACGATTAAGGAGGCATGCGCTGTCGCACCCGGAAAATAAAGATATATTGCCTTTATTAAGGCAATGGCATCCTAATCGATGGGTAAGTGTTCTATGTATTAGACAATACTCAATATTATACCTATCTTATAGCAAGATGTGACAATGTCCTGTACTATGATGTTTTCAAAAATCGATCGACCTGAAAACTAACGCTTCTATGCTATGCTATTTATTAAAAGCATATTAAACTAAATAAATGAATTATTATTTACAGATTGATACTGCAGATCACATCTGCCATAATTGTTGGCTATTGATGAGCCCTAATTTACAATCTCCTGTTTTTGGGCATCATAAAGTATGTGTGAATTGTGGTCGATCACTACATAAAGTTCGCTGCCATATGCTGACACAAACTTCTGTGCGGGAAAGACATATTTTTAATGTTATTTCAGAATGGATTTTACCAAATCGAGTAAATATAATTAATTCAACAGCATTGTTTAATCTAACTGATATTTTAACTGTTTTATAGTGTTTTCATGGTTTTTTTTCCTTTCAAGGTTCAGAGCAATAGCCAAATATGTCATCCTTGTTGGATGAGAGCAGATAAACATCACTATTCTGCCCCATTAACCTCACAAGCGATGGGTTCAACCATTGAGCAAGAAGTTGATGGTGAGGCCGCCGTGTTACCACCCCAACCCAATGAAGAAACCTTAAGACCTATCAAATAAAACAAGCTCATTAAACCATTAAGCCATTAAGCAATACTATTGTAATTGTATATCAGGGAGGCGTACAGTAGGTTGTTGTTCACATACTATGCCTATTATATGGTACTTGGGTTGGGCAAGGTGGCAAGGAATAATATTATACCTGCGGCACCTTTCTTGGATGAAATATTATTGTGTTATGATAGTGAATAAAATATACGTATCTGGTAAAGAAAGCATTTTCATTTGACACCTCCAACCACTGAGTTAAATATCCTCCAACACACCGTATAAGGAGCCAGATTTTACGGACAGGTTTTATAGTACATGGTACCTGGTCTAATATCATTTCTACAGTGTAATAATTTTTTAAAGCTAACTAATGTTCTTATGATATAACTCTGCAGACTGGACTAACCAATACCCTATTCCTAACCCCTATTCTAAGACTGAACTTTTTCAAAGTCTGTCACAGTTGTCATGGGCGACGCGGATAGGTAGACACATAAAATGATGTAATTAAATGTGTCTATAGTGAGTAGGTATTACTACATTACATACTTATTAACACAGTTATGTTAACCATTTCTTTCGTAGACATAACCTCTATTGTCAAATTGACACTGTCAATGTCGTGTCAACGTTAACTGTCAAATGTTAACTTTAAATATTAATTATGTAAAACTGACAAGTTCTTTGAAGAAATTACAAGTAAATATTCGTTTCTATTGACCTACGCTATCAAAAAACATTAAAAGTATCCATGTAGGTGACCAGGCCGAACTCTCCTAGGAAAACCGCCAGTCTCCTTTAATGGGTGGAATGTCAATGATGAAGTTTCTTGCAACTGACGGATAGAGAAACAAAGTTAAGCCTGGCTGGTGACTGACCGGAGTCGGTGACGGCGAAGGAGTTGCTCGTGCCGGCCGCTATGCTCACGCAGCGCTTGCCCTGCAGCTTCGGTATGGGCTCCAGTGTCTCCGCGTCGCCCGCCCTGTCGCCTAGGCCCAGTCTGGAGACAATAGTCATTATTATTATCATTTACCACAGCTTACATTTACTTTGTACATTTTACTGTGTACTTTTTTTAAATATCCGCCGGTGACAATATTAAAAATGTCTGGTGTGAACTGGTTCAAAGAAATGGGAGTATATTAATGAAACTAATATTATCATTATTGTGAGATGGATGGTTTAAAAAAAATCTCCTTTCTATACTTTCTTTGATAACTGGTAGATAATGCTTTTAGCATCGCTGCGACCCATAGACGTCCCAATGCTGGGCACGGGTCTCCCCTACAGACAGAGCTGCGGGAGGTCTAGAGCATACTCCACCACGCTGCTCCAATGCGGATTGGCGGAGGGGTTAGTGGCCAACCCAGTGTCGAACGTGTTTTGACGGGCCCGATGGCGCAATCGGTAATCTGTTGCGCAGGGGTCGTGGGTTCGAATACCACTCAAGACAAACATTCGTGTGACGAAAACTTGTGTTTGATCTGTGTCTGGATGGATGTTAATACTATCTATTTAAGTATGTATTTAAAAATATATCTATGTATGGTATATCAGTCTCTGGCACCCATAGTACAGGCTCGCGCCTACTTTGGGGTCAGATAGCCATGTGTGAGAATGTCCATCGCTGCGATCCATAGACGTCCCACTGCTGGGCACGGGTCTCCCCCACAGATATTGATGCAGGAGGTCTAGAGCATACTCCACCACGCTGCTCTAATGCGGATTGGTGGAGGGGTTAGTAACCATCCCAGTGTCGAATGCTCTTAAGCCATCCGAAGGTCTTCGACAAGGCTTAACGACTGTTTCCAGCATTGAAAACAATCGGGACCGACGGCTTTACGTGTCTTCCGAAGCACGGTAGCGTCCATGAATTTTTGCCACTTGTATGTATGGTGCCTTTTGATGTATGTATGTAAAGTAGGCGCGAGCCTGTACTATGGGTGCCAGAGACTGATATACCATACATAGATATATTTTTAAATACATACTTAAATAGATAGTATTAACATCCAGACACAGATCAAACACAAACAAACTCTAGACCTCCCGCAGAAGTGTCTGTGGGGGAGACGCGTGCCCAGCAGTGGGACGTCTATGGGTCGCAGCAACTCCTCAACCCTCACCTGCCGTACTCGCAGCGGCCCACGCAGTACGCCCGGCCGGCCGCGTCCAGCGCCAGCGAGTGGTGCTGCCCGCACGCCACGCGGGCCCACTGCCCGCCGCCGCCGAACAGTGCCGTCTGCGGTCGGTCACCGCCTCCTCCCACGCGTGGCCATCGCCTCACCTGCCGTACTCGCAGCGGCCCACGCAGTACGCCCGGCCGGCCGCGTCCAGCGCCAGCGAGTGGTGCTGCCCGCACGCCACGCGCGCCCACTGCCCGCCGCCGCCGAACAGTGCCGTCTGCGGTCGGTCACCGACTCCTCCCACGCGTGGCCATCGCCTCACCTGCCGTACTCGCAGCGGCCCACGCAGTACGCCCGGCCGGCCGCGTCCAGCGCCAGCGAGTGGTGCTGCCCGCACGCCACGCGCGCCCACTGCCCGCCGCCGCCGAACAGTGCCGTCTGCGGTCGGTCACCGCCTCCTCCCACGCGTGGCCATCGCCTCACCTGCCGTACTCGCAGCGGCCCACGCAGTACGCCCGGCCGGCCGCGTCCAGCGCCAGCGAGTGGTGCTGCCCGCACGCCACGCGCGCCCACTGCCCGCCGCCGCCGAACAGTGCCGTCTGCGGTCGGTCACCGACTCCTCCCACGCGTGGCCATCGCCTCACCTGCCGTACTCGCAGCGGCCCACGCAGTACGCCCGGCCGGCCGCGTCCAGCGCCAGCGAGTGGTGCTGCCCGCACGCCACGCGCGCCCACTGCCCGCCGCCGCCGAACAGTGCCGTCTGCGGTCGGTCACCGCCTCCTCCCACGCGTGGCCATCGCCTCACCTGCCGTACTCGCAGCGGCCCACGCAGTACGCCCGGCCGGCCGCGTCCAGCGCCAGCGAGTGGTGCTGCCCGCACGCCACGCGCGCCCACTGCCCGCCGCCGCCGAACAGTGCCGTCTGCGGTCGGTCACCGCCTCCTCCCACGCGTGGCCATCGCCTCACCTGCCGTACTCGCAGCGGCCCACGCAGTACGCCCGGCCGGCCGCGTCCAGCGCCAGCGAGTGGTGCTGCCCGCACGCCACGCGCGCCCACTGCCCGCCGCCGCCGAACAGTGCCGTCTGCGGTCGGTCACCGCCTCCTCCCACGCGTGGCCATCGCCTCACCTGCCGTACTCGCAGCGGCCCACGCAGTACGCCCGGCCGGCCGCGTCCAGCGCCAGCGAGTGGTGCTGCCCGCACGCCACGCGCGCCCACTGCCCGCCGCCGCCGAACAGTGCCGTCTGCGGTCGGTCACCGCCTCCTCCCACGCGTGGCCATCGCCTCACCTGCCGTACTCGCAGCGGCCCACGCAGTACGCCCGGCCGGCCGCGTCCAGCGCCAGCGAGTGGTGCTGCCCGCACGCCACGCGCGCCCACTGCCCGCCGCCGCCGAACAGTGCCGTCTGCGGTCGGTCACCGCCTCCTCCCACGCGTGGGCATCGCCTCACCTGCCGTACTCGCAGCGGCCCACGCAGTACGCCCGGCCGGCCGCGTCCAGCGCCAGCGAGTGGTGCTGCCCGCACGCCACGCGCGCCCACTGCCCGCCGCCGCCGAACAGTGCCGTCTGCGGTCGGTCACCGCCTCCTCCCACGCGTGGGCATCGCCTCACCTGCCGTACTCGCAGCGGCCCACGCAGTACGCCCGGCCGGCCGCGTCCAGCGCCAGCGAGTGGTGCTGCCCGCACGCCACGCGCGCCCACTGCCCGCCGCCGCCGAACAGTGCCGTCTGCGGTCGGTCACCGCCTCCTCCCACGCGTGGGCATCGCCTCACCTGCCGTACTCGCAGCGGCCCACGCAGTACGCCCGGCCGGCCGCGTCCAGCGCCAGCGAGTGGTGCTGCCCGCACGCCACGCGCGCCCACTGCCCCCCCCCACCGCCGCCGCCGAACGCGTCGCACTCTATCGGCGCGAACAGTGCCGTTTTGCGTTTTTCGCCTGTTATTCCTGTGAACATAAATAAAACAACACGTTTTTATTTATTGACATGGTCTGATTCATCGTCACAAAATACCTATTGATTGCGAATTGCATTATATTGAAATTATGCGGTCCTTTGCGGTCGCCCTAGGAATCAAGGATTTTCCCTAAAATTGGGTATCTCAGGCTTCCATATGAGTGCTATATTTGCCAACCAATTATTTTTAGCCTAGATTAACATACAAATACATCTTTTTAATTGCTAATTAAACTTAAACTAAACAAAGAAATAAATATCAATAATAATATCGTCACAACCCTTATTTTTGTCCCACTGTTGGGCATGCGTCTCCTCTCAGAATGGGGGGATTTAGGCCTCAGTTCACCGCGCTGGCCAAGTGCGGATTGGCAGACTTCACATGCCATCGAGAACATTATGAAGAACTCTCAGGCATGCAGGTTTCCTCACGTGTTCTTCACCGTTATAGCAAGTGACATTTAATTTCTTAAATCGGACATAACTTAGAAGAAAAGTCATTGGTACGTGCTGTTTTTTGTTTAACGTGTGTAGTATGTATGACTTCGAAATTAAATTATGTCTTTGTCTATGTCTACAATTTGCAGGTTATGTCGACGTACTGGTAACCGATGGGTAATAAAAATCCTCTGGTGGAGACATCGGCTCGGAAAAAGGAGCACAGGCCGTCCTTAGACAAGGTGGACTTAGGACCTGAAGAAGACGGCGGGAAACCGCTGGATTCAGAGAGCACAGGACAGGGAGGTGTGGCGCATATTAGTGAATAAAGATAAAGATTTTATTAATTTGCTGTCACAGAAGTAGTCTTATTTACAGTATATATATTTATACTAGTGGACGCCCGCAGCTTCGCTCGCATAGAATTAGACCCATTAACGACGTCTGCCCGCGTTCGGGTTGCCCACTTGACTTCAAAAACGGCAAAGTTTCATACTAACTTTGCACCCCCGTTTTACCCCCTTACGGGATGAATTTTCAAAAATCCTTTCTTAGTGCTCCCCTACGTTATAAAAGGAACCCCTGTGCAAAATTTCAAGTTTCTAACCCGTATTGTTTAGGCCCTGCGTTGATATGTCAGTCAGTCAGTCAGTCACCTTCTCCTTTTATATATATAGATTAGATATAGATAGATAGATATAGATAAGATATATTATATAGATTGCCATTCATTCATCTATCTATTTATATAGATAGATGAATGAATGGTTATAGATGCTGTAAGGTAAGTCCTTACCTTACAGCATTGAAAGCGGACGAAAGGGGGCAGTGTGGTTGCGCTATCGGCGTAGCGTCCAGCCAAACAGAAGCCGAGTCGAGTCGAGTCGAGTCGAGCCGACCGTGTGCCGCGAACAGATGCTAAGCAACATACCGAGCTGGCCGTAGTTGTTGAGCCCCCAGGCGAACATCTTGCCCGCGCCGCCGTCCAGCGCGAACGTCGCGTGGTACCCTGCCCACACGCGGGACACGCTTATCTTACCGAACAGATGCTAAGCAACATACCGAGCTGGCCGTAGTTGTTGAGCCCCCAGGCGAACATCTTGCCCGCGCCGCCGTCCAGCGCGAACGTCGCGTGGTACCCTGCCCACACGCGGGACACGCTTATCTTACCGAACAGATGCTAAGCAACATACCGAGCTGGCCGTAGTTGTTGAGCCCCCAGGCGAACATCTTGCCCGCGCCGCCGTCCAGCGCGAACGTCGCGTGGTACCCTGCCCACACGCGGGACACGCTTATCTTACCGAACAGATGCTAAGCAACATACCGAGCTGGCCGTAGTTGTTGAGCCCCCAGGCGAACATCTTGCCCGCGCCGCCGTCCAGCGCGAACGTCGCGTGGTACCCTGCCCACACGCGGGACACGCTTATCTTACCGAACAGATGCTAAGCAACATACCGAGCTGGCCGTAGTTGTTGAGCCCCCAGGCGAACATCTTGCCCGCGCCGCCGTCCAGCGCGAACGTCGCGTGGTACCCTGCCCACACGCGGGACACGCTTATCTTACCGAACAGATGCTAAGCAACATACCGAGCTGGCCGTAGTTGTTGAGCCCCCAGGCGAACATCTTGCCCGCGCCGCCGTCCAGCGCGAACGTCGCGTGGTACCCTGCCCACACGCGGGACACGCTTATCTTACCGAACAGATGCTAAGCAACATACCGAGCTGGCCGTAGTTGTTGAGCCCCCAGGCGAACATCTTGCCCGCGCCGCCGTCCAGCGCGAACGTCGCGTGGTACCCTGCCCACACGCGGGACACGCTTATCTTACCGAACAGATGCTAAGCAACATACCGAGCTGGCCGTAGTTGTTGAGCCCCCAGGCGAACATCTTGCCCGCGCCGCCGTCCAGCGCGAACGTCGCGTGGTACCCTGCCCACACGCGGGACACGCTTATCTTACCGAACAGATGCTAAGCAACATACCGAGCTGGCCGTAGTTGTTGAGCCCCCAGGCGAACATCTTGCCCGCGCCGCCGTCCAGCGCGAACGTCGCGTGGTACCCTGCCCACACGCGGGACACGCTTATCTTACCGAACAGATGCTAAGCAACATACCGAGCTGGCCGTAGTTGTTGAGCCCCCAGGCGAACATCTTGCCCGCGCCGCCGTCCAGCGCGAACGTCGCGTGGTACCCTGCCCACACGCGGGACACGCTTATCTTACCGAACAGATGCTAAGCAACATACCGAGCTGGCCGTAGTTGTTGAGCCCCCAGGCGAACATCTTGCCCGCGCCGCCGTCCAGCGCGAACGTCGCGTGGTACCCTGCCCACACGCGGGACACGCTTATCTTACCGAACAGATGCTAAGCAACATACCGAGCTGGCCGTAGTTGTTGAGCCCCCAGGCGAACATCTTGCCCGCGCCGCCGTCCAGCGCGAACGTCGCGTGGTACCCTGCCCACACGCGGGACACGCTTATCTTACCGAACAGATGCTAAGCAACATACCGAGCTGGCCGTAGTTGTTGAGCCCCCAGGCGAACATCTTGCCCGCGCCGCCGTCCAGCGCGAACGTCGCGTGGTACCCTGCCCACACGCGGGACACGCTTATCTTACCGAACAGATGCTAAGCAACATACCGAGCTGGCCGTAGTTGTTGAGCCCCCAGGCGAACATCTTGCCCGCGCCGCCGTCCAGCGCGAACGTCGCGTGGTACCCTGCCCACACGCGGGACACGCTTATCTTACCGAACAGATGCTAAGCAACATACCGAGCTGGCCGTAGTTGTTGAGCCCCCAGGCGAACATCTTGCCCGCGCCGCCGTCCAGCGCGAACGTCGCGTGGTACCCTGCCCACACGCGGGACACGCTTATCTTACCGAACAGATGCTAAGCAACATACCGAGCTGGCCGTAGTTGTTGAGCCCCCAGGCGAACATCTTGCCCGCGCCGCCGTCCAGCGCGAACGTCGCGTGGTACCCTGCCCACACGCGGGACACGCTTATCTTACCGAACAGATGCTAAGCAACATACCGAGCTGGCCGTAGTTGTTGAGCCCCCAGGCGAACATCTTGCCCGCGCCGCCGTCCAGCGCGAACGTCGCGTGGTACCCTGCCCACACGCGGGACACGCTTATCTTACCGAACAGATGCTAAGCAACATACCGAGCTGGCCGTAGTTGTTGAGCCCCCAGGCGAACATCTTGCCCGCGCCGCCGTCCAGCGCGAACGTCGCGTGGTACCCTGCCCACACGCGGGACACGCTTATCTTACCGAACAGATGCTAAGCAACATACCGAGCTGGCCGTAGTTGTTGAGCCCCCAGGCGAACATCTTGCCCGCGCCGCCGTCCAGCGCGAACGTCGCGTGGTACCCTGCCCACACGCGGGACACGCTTATCTTACCGAACAGATGCTAAGCAACATACCGAGCTGGCCGTAGTTGTTGAGCCCCCAGGCGAACATCTTGCCCGCGCCGCCGTCCAGCGCGAACGTCGCGTGGTACCCTGCCCACACGCGGGACACGCTTATCTTACCGAACAGATGCTAAGCAACATACCGAGCTGGCCGTAGTTGTTGAGCCCCCAGGCGAACATCTTGCCCGCGCCGCCGTCCAGCGCGAACGTCGCGTGGTACCCTGCCCACACGCGGGACACGCTTATCTTACCGAACAGATGCTAAGCAACATACCGAGCTGGCCGTAGTTGTTGAGCCCCCAGGCGAACATCTTGCCCGCGCCGCCGTCCAGCGCGAACGTCGCGTGGTACCCTGCCCACACGCGGGACACGCTTATCTTACCGAACAGATGCTAAGCAACATACCGAGCTGGCCGTAGTTGTTGAGCCCCCAGGCGAACATCTTGCCCGCGCCGCCGTCCAGCGCGAACGTCGCGTGGTACCCTGCCCACACGCGGGACACGCTTATCTTACCGAACAGATGCTAAGCAACATACCGAGCTGGCCGTAGTTGTTGAGCCCCCAGGCGAACATCTTGCCCGCGCCGCCGTCCAGCGCGAACGTCGCGTGGTACCCTGCCCACACGCGGGACACGCTTATCTTCAACGTAACCTTGGACGGCACCAGCAGGGCACCTGGAAAATTAATTAACATGTATTATAGGGCAACTAAATTAATTAATTAATATGTATTATCATCACAACCCTTTTTTTGTCCCATTGTTGGGCTCGGCTCTCCTCTCAGAATGGGAGGGATTAGGCCTTAGTCCACCACGCTGGCCAAGTGCGGATTGGCAGACTTCGCATTCCTTCGAGAACTTTATGATGAACTCTCAGGCATGCAGGTTTCCTCACGATGTGTCCTTCACCGTTATAGCAAGTGACATTTAATTTCATAAATCGCACATAACTTAGAAAAGTCATTGGTGCGTGCCACTGGGCGGGGTTGAACCCGGACCGCTCGAGTGAGAGGCGAGTTCGATAGCCACTGGGCTGTCACCGCTTAATATTATAGGGCAACTAAATTAATTAATATGTATTGCTAGGTATCACCCGTTGTCATCCTTAGGTCATCATACCACCTCATTGTCATGTGATGTTCCCCGAGCAGTGGTTCTCACTCGAGAACCTTTCCAAGAGGTCACTTGGTAGGTAAAGGCAGTACTCACTGAAGCCTTGCCGGGCGTCGCGCGACGCCGACCGCTGGGTCAGGCGGCCCAGCTGACCCTGCTCGCCGCAGCCCATCGTGTACACGCCGCCCGATGACTGGAAAATACAACAGTTAAGATAAGATAAGATTAAAATCATTTATTTCTTCACTCTAACACACTTAAAGCTTATACATGGCAATTTAAAAGAAAAAAAAAAATTAAACAGTGAGGTAAAAAAAAGGTGAAAACAAATATTAAAGAACAAAAAAAGAAATACATATTATAGATTATTACTAAAAATTACAGTTGACATTTACATTTGTACCGCGTAAAACCAAAAATAGCGTTTCCTTAATATTTAATTCAAATAAATTTTCATACGAGTATACAGGATGATTTGGAATAGGTGTAAAAGTTTTAAAGGGGTGAATGTATAGCTCATTTCCTATCAAATAATGTATTATTCACCCTATCCAAAAGTCAATGGTTCTGGAGTTATTAATTTTTTAAATATTTTTCAAAAAAATCCCGATTTTCTAGGAAAAACTTCGATGATTTAATTTCTGACTTATTTCTACACAAATTTTAATGATATAATTATTGTTTAATCATTGCTTTATTAAATTTCATTAATAGTCATCACTTAGAGGCTAAAACTTTTAAATTAGGTTCTCTGAAAGTCGTGAGAGTAAAACATAAGACGTCATACTTTCATTTTTATTTAATTGTAAAATAAAATTTAGTGGACGGCGGCGCGGGCAAGATGTTCGCCTGGGGGCTCAACAACTACGGCCAGCTCGGTATGTTGCTTAGCATCTGTTCGGTAAGATAAGCGTGTCCCGCGTGTGGGCAGGGTACCACGCGACGTTCGCGCTGGACGGCGGCGCGGGCAAGATGTTCGCCTGGGGGCTCAACAACTACGGCCAGCTCGGTATGTTGCTTAGCATCTGTTCGGTAAGATAAGCGTGTCCCGCGTGTGGGCAGGGTACCACGCGACGTTCGCGCTGGACGGCGGCGCGGGCAAGATGTTCGCCTGGGGGCTCAACAACTACGGCCAGCTCGGTATGTTGCTTAGCATCTGTTCGGTAAGATAAGCGTGTCCCGCGTGTGGGCAGGGTACCACGCGACGTTCGCGCTGGACGGCGGCGCGGGCAAGATGTTCGCCTGGGGGCTCAACAACTACGGCCAGCTCGGTATGTTGCTTAGCATCTGTTCGGTAAGATAAGCGTGTCCCGCGTGTGGGCAGGGTACCACGCGACGTTCGCGCTGGACGGCGGCGCGGGCAAGATGTTCGCCTGGGGGCTCAACAACTACGGCCAGCTCGGTATGTTGCTTAGCATCTGTTCGGTAAGATAAGCGTGTCCCGCGTGTGGGCAGGGTACCACGCGACGTTCGCGCTGGACGGCGGCGCGGGCAAGATGTTCGCCTGGGGGCTCAACAACTACGGCCAGCTCGGTATGTTGCTTAGCATCTGTTCGGTAAGATAAGCGTGTCCCGCGTGTGGGCAGGGTACCACGCGACGTTCGCGCTGGACGGCGGCGCGGGCAAGATGTTCGCCTGGGGGCTCAACAACTACGGCCAGCTCGGTATGTTGCTTAGCATCTGTTCGGTAAGATAAGCGTGTCCCGCGTGTGGGCAGGGTACCACGCGACGTTCGCGCTGGACGGCGGCGCGGGCAAGATGTTCGCCTGGGGGCTCAACAACTACGGCCAGCTCGGTATGTTGCTTAGCATCTGTTCGGTAAGATAAGCGTGTCCCGCGTGTGGGCAGGGTACCACGCGACGTTCGCGCTGGACGGCGGCGCGGGCAAGATGTTCGCCTGGGGGCTCAACAACTACGGCCAGCTCGGTATGTTGCTTAGCATCTGTTCGGTAAGATAAGCGTGTCCCGCGTGTGGGCAGGGTACCACGCGACGTTCGCGCTGGACGGCGGCGCGGGCAAGATGTTCGCCTGGGGGCTCAACAACTACGGCCAGCTCGGTATGTTGCTTAGCATCTGTTCGGTAAGATAAGCGTGTCCCGCGTGTGGGCAGGGTACCACGCGACGTTCGCGCTGGACGGCGGCGCGGGCAAGATGTTCGCCTGGGGGCTCAACAACTACGGCCAGCTCGGTATGTTGCTTAGCATCTGTTCGCGGCACACGGTCGGCTCGACTCGACTCGACTCGACTCGGCTTCTGTTTGGCTGGACGCTACGCCGATAGCGCAACCACACTGCCCCCTTTCGTCCGCTTTCAATGCTGTAAGGTAAGGACTTACCTTACAGCATCTATAACCATTCATTCATCTATCTATATAAATAGATAGATGAATGAATGGCAATCTATATAATATATCTTATCTATATCTATCTATCTATATCTAATCTATATATATAAAAGGAGAAGGTGACTGACTGACTGACTGACATATCAACGCAGGGCCTAAACAATACGGGTTAGAAACTTGAAATTTTGCACAGGGGTTCCTTTTATAACGTAGGGGAGCACTAAGAAAGGATTTTTGAAAATTCATCCCGTAAGGGGGTAAAACGGGGGTGCAAAGTTAGTATGAAACTTTGCCGTTTTTGAAGTCAAGTGGGCAACCCGAACGCGGGCAGACGTCGTTAATGGGTCTAATTCTATGCGAGCGAAGCTGCGGGCGTCCACTAGTCTTATTTAAGTGGCTTCCGCCACAAAGTACGTAAGCGGTATGAAATTAATACCTAATTATATATAGCCTTTGGTCTTATACCTATATAAAATTAAATCGTTTTTAATCGTTACTGACAATATTAGCTAGTATAAATTCCTTTATCTAAGTATTTGGCTCACGCTATACCATTAAACCTAATCACTAATCATCTGATAGTTTATAATGCTACAAAATTTTATCAGATAACCGAATGCACGACAATTGAATACTATATATTCCTACCCTCCTACTATCTCGATGTAAACGAAGTACGGAGCGAATGTAAATTCGTGTTTTGTCTTTTACGCCCTTTGAGCCCAGTGGTATCGATATGTCGTCATACGATACGAGTATGTACGTGGCGTTACATCTATGCAACCATATCAAAAATACATTGATACCCATACAAAATTATTTGTATTAACAGCAGTCCGTTTACCTCAAACTCACTGTAGGAAATGCTTTTAAACAATTAAAAAAAGCAATATTTACCATTTGTAAAATTCCACGTTTAATCGGACAAAAATATGAATTCCCGGGTAATTTTCTATCATGATCATCTTTAAGTCTTTAATAATGCACTGCTGGACATAGGCCACCCTTACTTTGTTAACATCGAGTTGGTGAGTAGGAATATATGGTAGATATTGCATTTTTAAATTGTTTAAAAGCATTTTCTACAGTGAGTTTGAGGTAAACGGAAGCTTTGAAAATATCAGTGTATGAATTGTTGGACACAATTTACTGTAATATGCATGCAAATAACAAAGTTTGATTTATTAGCGGCGAGCCACGAATTACAGTTTGTGGCTCCAAACGAACTATCGAAAGTTTATTACGACGTTTCAATCAATATCACTGCAGTTACACGAGTTGTTGTAGTTGAATTATGGTGGCGTTTGTCATGCGTGGAGATGATGGAGATACGAAAGCGTAGTACCTACGCAACATCACATAGACGTCCCGCAGTCAGGCACGGGGCTCTCCCACAGATACAGCTGCGGGAGGTCTAGAGCATACTCCACCACGCTGTTCCAATGCGGATTGTGGAGGGGTTAGTGGCCAACCCAGTGTCTACGACAAGGCTTAACGAGCCTTCCGAAGCACGCTAGCGCTCATGAAATTACGCCACTAGCGGTTACTCATCTACAAACCGACCTCGCCCTTCGTTGCTTAACTCTCATCACATACAATCGACGCGAGCCATTGTGCTCTGGACGCTACGAAATCGTACGCGGGATTCCAACTTGAGACAGAGAGACACTGTGAGGTTTTAGTTGGTAGGAGCTGGACCGATTCACCTTCGGTGACTCTACCCACCAGAGAGAGTTAGGTCCAGAATAATCCATGACGATTTCCCTACGATACTAAAAATTAATAATAAAATATCTAATAAATATCTTGGACATTCTCACACACGGCAATCTGACCCCAAAGTAGGCGCGAGCCTGTGATATTAGTGTCAGAGACTGATATACTTATATATCGATATTTTTAAATACATATTTAAATAGATAATATTAACATCCAGACACAGAATAAGTACAAGTGTTCGTCACACGAATATTTATCCTGAGTGGGATTCGAACCCCTGGTGCAACAGACAGGGTGACTACCGATTGCGCCAACGGGCCTGCCGAAATTGAGGCAGTTGTCTTCGCGTACTACAAATTTAATTGTTTTCAGATGATCGTCGTTTATCGAATCATAAACAGGAAAACATTTTCGAGAAGCAAGCCAATTTACTAAATTTCTTGTACAAAAGAACGGTAAAATATTGAAAATGTTGGAGCAATGGCCATCCGTTACCGAGTATTGGTATTTCTATACCCTTTTAACATTAAGATGATTTTATATCCTTTAATTGAATTATCACGTGAAAAATTGTGCTTAATATCAAAGATGCTCTAGGCTACGTTACAAAGAAAAATTACTATAATAATTTCTTTCAAAGTTTGAAAATGAACTAATAAATTTTCTTGCACAAGGGAGCAGTTAGAAGGGTACTGACGGTCGCGTCTCTAATCTCCGTCCGCTAGAGGATCAAGAATGGTTGAAGGCTTATATTCTATAGAAACCTTCATTGTAAGCTGTAATATAAGAATTGAATTGAAATTTAAAGATTACTGATAGTCAGTATCTATATATAGATAGTGGACGCCCGCTTCGCTCACGTAAAATTAGATCCATTAACGACGTCTGCCCGCGTTCCGGTTGCCCACTTGACTTCAAAAACTGCAAAGTTTCATACTAACTTTGCACCCCCGTTTTACCCCCTTAGGGGGTGAATTTTCAAAAATCCTTTCTTAGTGCTCCCCTACGTTACAAAAGGAACCCCTGTGCAAAATTTCAAGTTTCTAACCCTTATAGTTTAGGCCCTGCGTTGATATGTCAGTCAGTCAGTCAGTCAGTCACCTTCTCCTTTTATATATATAGAAAATACGTATAAAGTGCATAAATAAATACGCTTCAATACCTCTCCGACAAGGTATAATAATGCACATAAGGTTTCTAAAATTCAGATAAAAAGACATGGTAATAAAATCAAGTACCAGGAAATACCAAAATGTAGAGACTCATAAAAGTAGATGCCGCCCGCGCCGGCCCTTATCTTGACCCTTTTGTTTTTGTTGTAACGCGTGCGAGCTTAAAAGCGAGCGTAAAATTTAAGTGAGGTGTGAGGAGTGAAATGACAATTTTAAGAAAAAAAAAACGATCCTTAGTTTTTCGCAAAATAATAATATGAGTAAAATCATTGAAGTAAATTAGGAAACGTTGTCTGTTTAGACCAACTATTGCGGTATAACTCACGGAGAGCACGACGAGGTGGTCGCCGCCGGACGCGACGCCCGCGCACCGCTCGGCGACGTCCACGCGCGCGGGCTCCCGGCACGGCTTGCCCTCGCGCCCGCGCACCACCAGCCCCATGCTGCCGTGCGAGTCCTGCGAACGAACACCATGGATGGATTTATACAGGGTTATTGGTAATTCGACGTATTCCCGTTAGGAGGTGATAGGGATGACTATTTGTGATAATTTTAACCCCCATATGCATTATGCAAAAGTGAACCATTTTCGAGTTATCAAGCTTTTCAGCTTTTTTCAAAATAAGTCAGAAATGCAACATCAAAAATTTATTTTAAAAAAAGTATCAATTAAAATCAATTTTTTTCTTCTGATTTATAAAAACGATTAAACAATGGTTATTTATCAACATTAAAACTACAATTATCGGTCCAACTTTAAAGATGCGAGACGATTAACGATATTACTTCAATATTTTTAGAGAATACAAATTTCCGCCTGCTTCCTTTGTGATCGTTTTTTCTCAGTTTTTTTAAAATAAGTTCATAGTTGTTATGCCTTGTTGGAAAGCTAAGAAAACGGTTATGTTTTTAAAATAATCTGCAAGCCAAGTTTGATATAAGTTTTTTTTGTTTTTAAGGCATTTTTGTGGACAAAAATCTCAAAAAATATTGAAATAATATCTTTAATCGTCTCGCATTTTTAAAGTTGGACCGATAATTGTAGTTTTAATGATGATAAATAACCATTGTTTAATCGTTTTTATAAATCAGAAGAAAAAAATTGATTTCAATTGATACTTTTTTTTTAATAAATTTTTGATGTTGCATTTTTGACTTATTTTGAAAAACGCTGAAAAGCTTGATAACTCGAAAATGGTTCACTTTTGCATAATGCATATGGGGGTTAAAACTATCACAAATAGTCACCCCTATCACCTCCTAACGGGAATACGTCGAATTACCAATAACCCTGTATATGTATATCATATTTCAACAACATCATCAATTGACTGGATGCCATTCAGCATTAACAGTAAAATGTCACAGATTTTGTCATACAGAGTTTGCGCAGATTTCTTTTTAAACACACACGCGGTTTTAGGGCTGTGTGTGGTAACATACTTAACTAATTTGCAATATTTGTAATATAAATAATGTATTTATCGTTGGTAAACTAATAAATAAACACTGCAATAAATGCTCCCAGGCTCTCGTAGTTTCCATTCCATTTACTGGCAATTGGAACGTTCCAACCGCATCTAGGATCACCTATTTGCAAGTATAACGCCAGCGGTAGACTAATTCACACTTAACTACTCTAGTTAAGGGTGAATTAGTCTACCGCTAGTTTTGGGAGACGACGCCGTTTGGTACTACAGACAGCGCCATCTAGCGTCACTTAGTACCAACTAGAACGTTCCAGCGCCATCTAGGACAGCTTTGTTGCTATCTAGCGTTTTTAAAGTCAATTAAACGTACCCGGAAGGCAAATATAACGCCATCTATAGTAATTAAGGTGAATTAGTCTCCCGCTAGATTTGGGCATAGACATCTAGCGTCACACCAACTAGAACGTTCCAGCCAGGGTTGAAAATTATCAAGATAATTATGTTCGTTGAAAATTATCCGATAATCATTATCTGATAACTATCGGATAATTATCAAGTTATTATCCAACAATAAAAGGTATAATAAAACTTAATAAATATACTTTTAATTGCTATAACACTTTAAATGTTATGTTATTTATATGTTTGCTCAAAAGATCGCAACACACAAAAACTGTCAAAACTAAATATCGAACAGCCGGGGAGGGGAATTCGGAATTCCCTTCGGCCGCAGACATTTCTCGTGTTCGGATACACACAATCGACATGACGCTAAAAAGTGACGCTAAATATTACCCGCGTTCAGATTGTTATTTTTTTATAACTTTTAATCACATCTCTAGATAATATACGTTATTATCATTGATAATTATCAGTAAGTAATTATCGCGATAATTATCCCGTGCAACCCTGGTTCCAGCGCCATCTAGGACAGCTTTGTTGTAAACTTACGCCATCTAGCGTAATTTAAAGTCAACTAAACGTACCCGGAAGGCTCCCCAAGCGTAAACGTCCCCGTTATCGAGCAGGGCGGCCGAGTGGGAGTCCCCGGCGGAGATGGCCACCGCCGGCCTGGGCAGGGCCACGGTGCGCGGGGTGCCCTCGTCGGTGTCGCTGGTGGTTACGCCATCTAGCGTAATTTAAAGTCAACTAAACGTACCCGAAAGGCCCCCCAAGCGTAAACGTCCCCGTTATCGAGCAGGGCGGCCGAGTGGGAGTCCCCGGCGGAGATGGCCACCGCCGGCCTGGGCAGGGCCACGGTGCGCGGGGTGCCCTCGTCGGTGTCGCTGGGGGTTACGCCATCTAGCGTAATTTAAAGTCAACTAAACGTACCCGGAAGGCTCCCCAGGCGTAAACATCCCCGTTATCGAGCAGGGCGGCCGAGTGGGAGTCCCCGGCGGAGATGGCCACCGCCGGCCTGGGCAGGGCCACGGTGCGCGGGGTGCCCTCGTCGGTGTCGCTGGAGGTCGCACGGCCGAGAGCGCCTTCGTCGTTGCAGCCGAACGTCCACACCTGTGGAAACAAAATTCAAAATTCAAATAATTTATTTCGCTATGAGGTGATTACACACGCTTAACGAAAGTCTAGGTAACTACAAACTACTTAAAAAGATATAATGCTATTCTAAACTGATTAATACCCTGGAATTGTGATGATGACATACCTAGCTAATTTATTGTAATATGAACTTGCATACTGTGACATATCTCAAATATCCGTTTTTCTATTTAATATACCTATACAACATTATGTTTTGACGTTCGTTGAGTGTTCCTTTGCTGTACCAAATGACGAATAAATATATTTGAATTTGAGAATAATATAAAGCAAAGGATGAGCTATTTATCCTTGAATGAATAGCTAATCCTACACGGGTGCCTAACCTGCCTTATGGCTAATTTACAATAATTACCTACCACTAAGCTAAGCTCTAAGTCACGATAGACTATGTACCTGGTCATCGGCTTAAGGAAGAACTTACAATATTCTTATCCTATGCCCTAGTGTAGGCCGAGAGAGAAAAAAGCCGGGGGAAAAAACTCTCGGTACTCTTTTAAAATTCAAATTAATTTTTACAGAAGAATGTACAGTATGACCATGATATGATATGATATATAAACGTTTGTTAAGGTGCGTACAGACTATGTAACATATTATATAACTTGAGTTATATAACACGTCCACGATATGTAACCTTGTTATTCAACATTGCAACATAAAACAATACTGTACACATTAGAATAAAAATGCAATATAACAATGTTATATAACCATTGTCGTTTGTTGTTCTTCAGTGCTATCCACAATGTCGACACATTGTTGTACATATCAATAACATGTTATTATAATATGTTTTATAACATTCAGTGTCCACATTATCTGAAACATGTTATATAACAATGTTGTATAACATGTTATGTTACATAGTCTGTACGCACCTTTACAATACTTTTTTGCACCACAACAACTCTTACTTTGTCCCACTGCTGGGCTTGGCTCTCCATTCGGACATGTAACTTAAAATGTCCATGAATGATGAAGTGAGGTGTGAGGAGTGAAATGACAATTTTTAGAATTAAAAAAAAAGTTTCTTAGTTTTTCGATTATTCGCAAAATAATAATAATAATAAAATGTCTTTATTGCCATCAAATTTATACAATTTTACACACAAAAAGAAAAGAAAAAATTCTTTTCTTTTTCTTTGTCACTTCTGGGCTTCGCTCTCCAATCGGACATGTAACTTAAATAGTCCATAATAATATTTCCTTGAATAAATTCACACAATAAATGTCACTGGATTAAATAAATTACATCTGTCTGGACTAATAAACTAATCAGACTAAGTATTTAGTAGAGTCGTAGATAAAAATAGAGAAGTAGATTTAGTCCATGTAAGAAGTAAAGTATTAGCATTTCTAATACTAACTAGCTGAAACAAACTCAAAACATATATAAATGGAACGACGCCAGTGAACAAACAAGGGAGAATAAACCTATAATTAGAAAATCAAATGTGTATTTTTGTAGTAACCGTGAAAACGTGTTAGTTCGCGGGAGTCCCGCGCGGGAGGCCCTTCAAGTTTAAGACAATCATTATATTACACGGCCACCTGACAATATTAACCAGACACAGAATAAACACTAGCGTTCGTCACACGAATGTTTGTCCTGCGTGGGATTCGAACCCACGACGCATGGCGCAACAGGCAGGGTCACTACCGATTGCGCCAACGGGTCCGTCAATCGTAGCTGTAAGCCACCATAGTCTCGGCCGGGACCAGTTAATAACCACATATTTGAAATGGAAATAGAAAAAAAAACTTTATTTCACATTTACAGCAGAGTACAAACACACAACAATAAGGTATAAAATTATAAAGTACATATAAGGTTACTGCAGTAGCAATGTGAAATCCGTAACGCACTCAGCTTTTCTACGGCATTAATGCCGCAACGCTGGTTTTCAGTGCGCCCGGTTTTTTTTTGTCGCATAGTTAGGATTATAGTGATACATATTGGGTTAAGGCATTATGGTGTAGGCGGTGATATTTTTAGGATAATTGAAAAACCAAGGAAAAATAAAAAATAAAAATAAAAAATTATACCTTAAAAGAAAGAAAAACATATATAATAATAATAGAAATAATAGAAAAACATATATATTTGTGACCAGCTAATTACCTTCCCATCGCTGTCAAGTGCTATGGTGTGCATGCCACCCGCACACACATCCACGATCTTGTCCCCCAACGCTGACACATGTTTGAATCTGTGAGAATAAATACAAAAACTATATTAAACACAACTAGTTGTTTCTAATGTATCAGTATTTATTTTCTGTACGCCTGCTATTATTTAAGTTTATAATAATGATTTCGCAGTAAGTGAATTATTGTTAATTCTTTATGGGAAATAATAAAGTTCTTAAACCATAAAATCATAAATAATGGTCTCTCACTCTCTCTTAAGCCCACATTAGTCCACTGTTGGACTAATGTGGGCTTAAGAGTTAAATTATGAAAAAGAAAATTTAAAAAGGCCCAGCAGTGGGATGCTAACAGGTTGCAGCTAATGTAAAATCAAGATATCTGATGTTCACGATGGCGTTGTCTGCTCACGCTACCCCTTCCAAACTGTGTAGTGAGTGGGGTACAAATAAGATGTCTATTTGTACTTCATGCCATGGAGTATAGGCAGGCATAGGCCTACAAACGGGTTTGTGCATATCGCTGCGACCCATTGACGTCCCACTGCTGGGCACGGGTCTCTCCCACAGACACTTCTGCGGGAGGTCTAGAGCATACTCCACCACGCTGCTCCAATGCGGATTGGTGGAGGTGTTAGTGGCCAACCCACTGTCGAATGTTCTCAAGCCACCTGAAGTTCTTCGACAAGGCTTAACGACTGTTTCCAGCATTGAAAACAACCGGGACCAACGGCTTTACGTGCCCTCCGAAGCACGGTAGCGCCCATGAAATTGTGCATATAAGCGTTTATATTACTAACTTGGAGGTCTCTGGCACGTCCTCCCCCAACCCGAGCTGGCCCACGTCGCCCTGCCCGCAAGCGTACACACGCCCGCGCCGCTTGGGCGCGCTTGGCACTTCTAGCTGAATGGCTGCTGTGTGGACAAACGGATATTATTCAATTACAATTTATTAGTCTTATATATTGATATGGAACATCCATCTTCCCCATAATCTGTATTAAATACGAAAATGTTTTGACTGTTATTCCAAATTTAGGGAAACAAAACAAACAATTTAAACACTGGAATTAAACAATATCTGTAAAATACTGAAAAACTCACAAATACATATTCCATTAATTTAAATAATAAACAATACATAATACAAATTTTACAATAAAGTAAAGTTTACTATAAATAAACATTTATAGTAAAACAATGGTACACATAAAATGTGGTGGCCAAAAGGGTGTCAACAATTGTTGCGAGTATTAAATGTATTGGTTGAGGATTAAAAAAAACCCAAACAAACATCATACAGTATCCCAGGGAATAACCCTTAAAGTAATTTAAATTTCAACCCAGAGTATGAATAATAACTTTGTCAGGTTCATCTACATCCAAATCCATCTATGAGATCAAGATTTTCAACAAAAAAACTGCTGAATTATAATTTTAAAAAAATATACAATGTATAGACAGTTTCTCTTCAGTTTTATTACAGTACTAGTGGATGCCCCCGCAGCTTCGCTTGCATGGAATTAGACATAACAATAGTTTCGTTTACACCTAGTAATAATATATAGCCAATGTCACT
This sequence comes from Carterocephalus palaemon, assembly GCA_944567765.1. Classification (NCBI taxonomy): domain Eukaryota; kingdom Metazoa; phylum Arthropoda; class Insecta; order Lepidoptera; family Hesperiidae; genus Carterocephalus; species Carterocephalus palaemon. The sequence goes on from OX155664.1 coordinate 7,571,061, forward strand.
CAGTGAAGATGCAGTTCTAATACTGAATAATAAAAATTCGAAAGATGAAAGAATTTTTGAAATCGGTCCAATAGTTTGTGTGAAAACATTACAAACAAATCTTTCCTCTTTATAATATTAGTATAGATAGATGTATATTATAAAAAAAATAACTTGTATATGCAAGCCAGTCACATATTTTGTGATAATCTTAACAATATACAATACCCACATACACTTTAATAGTGTATTCTTCACGTTATGGCTATTATATAATGTAGTCATTTACATACATTAATAACATAATAATGTTTTTCCTTCATTGTATGATCAACTTAACCTTTACCTTGTGTTTGTAAGGATTCTTTGCGCTATTACACACATTTACAATACACACATTTATTTTTAGATTAATACTTACTGTTGTATATTTAAATTGTTACTGTCTCATAATAATACAGACAGACAGAAGAGGTGGGAGACATTGTTTTATAATATTATGTATTGATTTAGTCTGCATTGCATACCTGCACTTGGCCAGCATGGTTGACTGTGGCCATACCCCTACTATTCTGAGGAGAGTTGTGGCCAACATTATAATTATATTGGGACATTAAAAAACTTTATTATTATTTATTTATTATGGTGATTTTCATATTGAGGAGGGCTTTTATATATTTGCCATAAATACTTATATTTACACTGTTGTTTTATGCTGCATAGACAGTGATAAGAAATCTTATCAATAACAAACAATTATTTGTAAAAATTAGGCTTATTATTTATAAGTAATTCAGTAATTTCTCCTTGTATGACTTATTCCTCATTATAAAGTTAATTAACATCTACTATATCATTAGCAAATGTCATTATTTACAGTAAATTTATCCTATGAATAAAAAAAACAGATAATGAGTTTTCTATTTAGAAGGTATTTGATACGCAACTTGATGTAAATTTCATTCCATGGTTATAGCCTTTTTTCTATTAAAACTACACCTTGGAACCAAGTAACGGTGTTTTTTTTACACCGTGACTACAGATAAGCGTTGTATACGCTAAAGTAGAACAACATGCAGTCCTAATAGCTAAATTCTGAGCCGATTCATCTAACCTCAAAATATTCCACTAGGATCGCTGGGCTTACGTAATGAAACGTAAACATAGTAATTTAGACGTTCTAAATTAATCATATCACATTTTGAACGCTAATCTCTCAATTAATACAGTCAAAACAATCTATTTCCAAGCAAAGGCGCCAACTAAAAGTCCGATACGCGCTACGTTTCCCGCCATGACCATTTGACAGGTCATTGACGTCGAATGAAAATGTAAAGAAAACAAGTGCTCAAGCATCTCTCATAGTACTTACCTCCACGTTTTTTCTTGTTTTTGGGGCCCGCGGCAGCCGCAGAGGCTGATGTTTTAGACGCCGTCCTTTTGACTCCTCGAGCCGCCGGCATTATGCCTGCAATATTGCAATGGTGGCGTCAATAAACACCCGAATGCGCGGCAAACGACCGCCGTCCGATGGCTTCGCACCGATCACGTTTTCACTGCTCATATAATCTCGTTAGCGTTTTGTATCCACATTGGCTGCATCTACATCAATTACAAGGCTACGGCCTCATAGATTTATGCTAAGTGCAGATAGGTTATATTAAGCGTTTGTATAGCACTACACTGAGAACCAAACAACGCATTCACAGCAAACAAAAAAGCGTCGCGGTATAGCATAATTATTTACTTACTGTTTTTTTAACTACACGAATTGCAATCAAAAATTACAATGCTTTTAGGAAATCACTGGGGAATTATAAGATGACGTATTATTTCAACAGAGTACAAATCCCGTGCATCTCGCGCTCGCTCGCTTCGCTTGGCCTACGTGCCACAGATTAAACAAAGATGGACAAGTGATGTCATCGTGTACAGATAATATGAAAAATATTACTTGTCGTAATGAATCTTTTCAAAACATTTATTCTGTTCTTTTAACAAGTATTAGCTGAAACTTGAAGTCGATACAAAAAGGGTCTTTAAATAAAATTTATAGTACAAAAAATACGGAACAACTGTAGCATACAATAGTGCTGCTATCTAGTGGCGAACCTTTTAAGCATTTTGTTGAAGACATTCACAGAAATAATATATTGAGAAATAGGATGAGGTGAGGTATGAAATATTTTTCCATACCTCAACTCATCTTCTACCCACATAAACTAGACCAACTCGACGTATTGAAATAGGAATCTGATAAATGCTCGTTTCATTCTGATACCGAGATGATCACAGAGATCCTGTCATGATAAATGGAAAACGGGCATGTTTCGGCCGGCAAGTGGATGGCGGGATCACCGCTCGCGCTGGGAGCAAAATTTCTTCAGCGTATCCGTGCTTTGAAGGGCACGTTTGACCATCGGTACCTGATGTTTTATTTTATACAGAAAATCCTCATGGATACCATCTAATCCGCACTATATGACATGCCTAACTCCACACTGAGATGGTGGCTCAGCGTCCTACGGACTAATACCTCCCATTACTCCCAACCTTGTTACGCTTCTCCTTCCTGGGATCGCCTTGGCATTACTTCAGGTAAGAAGCTGTCTCCATTCCTGTGTCGTTCACTTTCGTCGTCCTCTCTCTTTACCATTATTCTTTTCAGTATTCTGGCGATCCCATTCCAGGCTTCTTTGCTTTCCAACTCTGAGCAGTCAAATATGGCGTGTTGCAGAGTGTCCGGCTCTTCGCATTATGGACAGTTCTTGGACTCTGCTTTCCCTATAGTCAGTTCCTCCTCTGCAGCACCGTCTACCCGAGCTGAAGGCGAGGGTTGACAGTCGGAACTAGTTGCTATGACGGTTCCGCACGTGTACTGAACAACTATTTTCAATACAGTTGCGAAAAAATGAAGCAATTTAATAAAATAATAAAAACACAAACTAAACTCGCAAAGATCATTTTTGGAAAATGGCGCCAACCGTAAAAGAATAGAGAGTATTGCTGAGATTTTTTTTTGTTTTCTTCACCCATTCTGGGTAGGCAAAGGGAACTATGCCCATACAGCCAAGTCTTCAGTAGAATTTTTTTATTGACATGAAATTTAATGAGATCATGAATCATAAAAACTTCTATGAATTTTTTTTTAGTAAAAACTTCGTGGTGGGTTTTTTCTTTTTAATAGACATTATTTTGACAGTTGGGAAAGAGAACGCACGAGTTCGGAAAAGGTAAAGAAAAAGCACGAGTGTGTAATAACTCACTTCCCGAACGCTATACGTCCCTGTAATTCGCCACTTTTTGAGCAAACTGTACTAAAAATTCTTTCACCATTAGAAAGCTGCATCTTCACTGAGTGACATAGGCTATATAATATTACTAGGTTTAAACGAAACTATTGTTATGTCTAATTCCACGCGAGCGAAGCTGCGGGGGGTCCACTAGTAAGTAATAAGCTCGATATTATACGTGTAATATCTATCTCACTAGACGACATAGATAATCGATTTATAGGTTGTTCATTTCGGACATCTTAGTCCGTGGATAGGCTATTAAAGGCCCTAATAACTAATTAAATGATAAATATTTGACACTTTTTATAGTACTCTAGTATTTTCCATGTAGAGTCTTTGGTCATAGTGGTCGCAAGCGGGACTGCAGAGCTAGGGGCCCGGTGTTCGTTGCCCGGATTGGGCAACGAAGAGTAGGTAGGTACTCTCACTAAACGCACAAAATGCATAAACTAAATTGATTATGCGTTATTTTTTTTTGTATCATCTATGTGTTCATGTAACATTGTTTGTTTCCCAAATAAATAAAAAAAAATAAAAAAAAAACATTTGCTAGTTAAGTTGCTTAGTAGCAATTAAGTTAGTTAGCAATAACTAGTTGGTTGTCAGTAATAGTCTAGTTAGACTATTACTAACAGGACTGAAGACTAACTGTTATTACAATCACTGCTCCAGTCCTACTCGTACCTACTATCGGACTGACCAACTAACTCTGTTAACTGGACGAACCATCCCAGTCCTAGTTTGAATATTATTTATTTGCAGTCGATCACAGTTGTCATGGGTTGCAGTCGGGTGGTGCTGCGTGCTAGTTTGCTATCTTTATACCAAATTGGTTCCATATAGAGTTCGCCCGGGGCAGTACCACCGCCCGCCACGGTACCTAGTACCATTTCTGCCGTGTAATAATTGTTTTTAAAGCAATTATGGTCCGGTTGGAAAGGTGTGGTTTCCGGTTACACTTCTTTAGAGGCGACCATCTTACTTAGTCCTTAAGGGTAGCAACACATCTGTGACTGACTTAGAACGAGAGTCCTACTAACAAGTACTAACTGGACTATTACTAACAACAACTAAAAGGACTAACTATCACTAACAGTCCCCAGTCCTCATACCTACTAACGAACTGACCAACCAATGTTCTAATTAACTCTCTCAACTAATTGGACTAACCATCCCAGTCCCTTATTGAGTCCTGTTCAAAGTCAGTCACAGTTGTCATGGGCGGCAATGGATAGGTGGTGCTGCAAGCTCGTTTGCTATCTTATATCCATAAAGAGACAGAATATACACCGAAACACCGGTAGTCTTCAAAGGATCGTAAGCGATGGTAAGGTACACCTCAGTCAGTTAAGCAAACACGCCAATTGCATTCCGCCTTAACAATGGGGCAAATTAACACGTTGACTCACTCATTAGCGCACAAATACGCAGGTGTTCACGGGAGCCATAGATTATGAAAGGAAAGGACGGTGCAGTGTAGCAAGCGACTTTTGTGTATTCTGTGGCGATTTTTTTTATCTAAGTAATAAAAAATTGTATCAGACGTTACTTTGCGGAAATATATTGTTATAAAGTATAGTGGACGCCCGCAGCTTCGCTCGCTTTGAATTAGACATAACAATAGTTTTGTTTACACCTAGTAATATTATATAGCCTATGTCACTCAGTGGAGATGTAACTATCTAATGGTGAAAGAATTTTTGAAATCGGTCCAGTAGTTTTTGTGTGAAAACATTACAAACAAATGTTTCTTCTTTATAATATTAGCTACACGATAGAAATGGTAACCAATAGGCAGGTACTGTGGCAGGCTGTGGTATCCTTAGGTAACACACTACAACAAACTAGGTAGGTACCTACTCCCTTAGGCCATCAATCACATACAATCAACTAGGTCTCTTCTTCGTTCTGAGATTTGACATGATGCGATCGATTCATAAGCCTTTAATGCATGCTAGACTTCAATGACGCTTTTCTATCCGGTCCGATGCACTTTGAATCCAGTTTCCCGCCATTTCTTCACGTGATGACGTGAGAAATGGCGGGAATGGATGGTCTGAGATTGGTTGTGATTGTAATTAATAAAGAGTTTGAGTTTCAGTAGGTGCTTGTAGCAAAGTTAATAATCCTTTTGTCCTTTTTAGGGTGTCTAGATACAAAGGGATTCGCTTACTACGTATTCTCCTAAACATCCCTATCGGTTGGTACCCTAGATCTAGGCGACTATTCAACTCAAAATTCGCCGAAGGCGTTTCTACCCATACCCGTTCTATGGCCGATGGGCAAGAACACACCAGGCTCCGCCCACCGCGAAAGCCTTACAACCATCTCAGTCTTTCATCATGCCATCTCACATTAATCTTTGCCGTAATGTTATACTTGTAATTATTATTTAATTTGTGGTAGGTCGAAGTCGTGAGGAGTTTACAGCCACAGATAACGATTTGTTTTTTTTTAAACGTACCGCTTGGCGCCTTTTTGTGACGGTGTGAAATTAGTGGCGCGCTAAGGTGGTGCGTTTGGTTTTATTTATTGCTGCTAAATATTAACCATGAGCGCCATATGCAAGCATTGACTTGCCCCGGCTTCTCACGGTTGTACACCGTGGTTGTACATACAGACCGTACTACTGCCCTTCGCGTTTCGTTGGCTCAGCAAATCTGTGATATCTTCAAAAATATTAATTTAAGTGATATACTATAATGGGTTATTTTGATCTACTTACATCAAATGATGCTTAGCCATTATTTTTATAATACCTATGTAAGAATAAAATGGTTACTGTGGGTTTTTGTTAAGAGATAGACATAAAGGTACCTAGATATTATTTTATGAAAAAGAAAGGAGAGAGAAAGAGCAAAGCAAAAAAAAAAAAGTCAAAGATATTTTTGTAAATTATTTATTTTTATACAAACTATATTTTTTTCGCACTTCTTGCATTCCTTAATATTTTTTTGTCTTCATTATATGTGTCATAATTAGGCTTTCTCGCAATAATTTTTTGTAGTAGGTATGTACCTAAATGAAAAGCTCGTAGATATTTCATATCGCCCTTTGCAGTCTGTTGACTCAATAAAGGTTTTAATAAATAAATAAATGAATAGGTATACACCTAGCTACTGTTAGCTAGTTATAGAAAATAAGGTTTCCCACTACTGGGCACTACTACTACTTTCTGCCTGTACCTACCATTGTACCTAAACATTGACTAACAACAACATGTGTAATTTATCATCTTTATCTATCTCATCTCATCATAACGACCTATCTATCTCGACAGTATCGCTGCTATAAAGCTGTTATAAATATGTTATATGACAGTTTTGTAAGGAACATACTTGAAAGCAACGCTATATGAAGCTAAGTACAAGCTCATGTTGGAAAAGCTCTAAAAGATTTTTTAATATTATTGTACTATCGGAATAGGCCGACGGTAAAGAACTTCCGTCGTCCGTGGATAATAACCGGTGGGGAAGAAAAGTCCTCGAATGGAGACCACGACTCGGAAAAAGGAGCACAGGCCGCCCTTCGACAAGGTGGACAGACGACCTGAAGACGGCGGGAAACCGTTGGATTCAGAAGGCACAGGACCGGTCGGAGTGGTGTCGTTTAGGAGAGGCCTATGTCTAGCGGACCTCAAAAGGCTGATGGATGGATGGATGATGGTACCTACTATCGGAAGTACGGGTACTCTGTTGGACACCAAAACATATATCCTAGCCTGTTCCTGTTGGGTACGTCAGGATATAATACTTTAGAATATCGACGCAACATATCTGATAGACTGAGACTGGAGAAAAATTTGTTTGTAATGTTTTCACAAAAAAACTACTGGGTCGATTTCAAAAATTCTTTCACCATTAGAAAGCTGCATCTTCACTGAGTGATATAGGCTATATAATATTACTAGATGTAAACGAGACTATTGTTATATCTAATTCCACGCGAGCGAAGCATGAATATTTTTTATAGATACGAGTAGATAATGTTTTTAGCATTAAGTCCGCCTTTTGTCCCACAAGCGTTTTTGGAATAATAAAGTATAAATAAATAAATAATTAAAAAGTATAAAATAGCAAATGATAGTGAAAGTTTCGAGGCAAAGTCAGGTCATAAGGTAGTATGGCCTCGCCTGGGTGGTGGAGCGCTGATTGGTGTAGAGTTACCGATGGTAATCCCGTGACGGCTTCAACAATTTATAGTAAAAATTGTTTACGGGTATAACCCGCTCAATCTTTAATTTTGTTGTTTATGGTCTCCTCTGGTTGTATTGAGGACTATCTTGTATGTAACAGGATAGGTGGTCGACGCTTTGGGTGAAGAATTACAATAAAAATCTTAGTTATAGGTATTTTTTTATGTATCCTGAGTGGGCACCTAACCTGCAACTCGTAGACGTCGCACTGCTGGGCTGTCTCCCCCACAGACAGCTGCGAGAGCTGTAGAGCATATTCCACACCACGCTGCTCCAATGCGGTTTGGTGGAGGGGTTAGTGGCCAACCCAGTGTCGAATGTTCTCAAGCCACCCGAAGGTCTTCGACAAGGCTTGACGACTGTTTCCACCATTGAAAACAACCGGGACCGACGGCTTTACGTGTCCTCCGAAGGACGGTAGCGTCCATGAAATTTTGCCAATAGCGGTAACCCATCCACAAACCGATCTCGCCCACTCTTTCGCATCACATTGAATCGTCGCGAGCCATTGGGCTATGGACGCTACAAGACGCTATAGGCTCTACCACCTTTGCTCGTCAGTCTCTACTCTAAATCACACGTCAGTGCATACCCGTTGTCATTAAAACCATTGATACGATCTGATTTCCCATTAGATACCTATATTTGCAAAAACTCCTGGCGTGATAAATTCACACAATTAAAAACAGTGTATCAATTGTAGTTTATAAAAGACATGATGGCACCCCAGCTTCGGTGAACCTTTTATGTCATTACTAAGCATATTGTTAACACCCCTGCTGTATTGGGGTTTGGTTGAGGCCCCTCGAGGTAAGAGCTCTTGACTTGCTTACTTTTGTAACGTGTTCTATAACTATTCGCAATAGATCTAAGTACCTACACTTTAGTTATGAAATAGGAAAAAAAGTTAGGAAAAAGCGTATGTAGAGCTATAAAAGAGCGGCCAGTTTGCCAATACACACTTGGCATTGGCGATAGATCTAAGTACACTTTAATTATGAAATAGCTTAGTGTGAAATAATCTAAGTGAAATAGAATAAAAAATAAGAAAAAACAAACAGGGCAAGCTAAATAAAACCGTTTAAAAAGCGTATACATATATAAACTTAAACAAAGTTATAAGTTACTCTATGTAGAACTTTTAGTAATCAGGGTACTAGCTCTATAAAAGAGCGGCCACTCTACCAATACACTTTTGGCCTTAACGATAGATCTAAGTACACTTTAATTATGATATAGCTTAGTGTTTAATAATCTAAGTGAAATAGAATGAAAAATAAGAAAAATCGTTTTATTTAAACTTAAACAAAGTTATAAGTTGCTCTATCTAGAGCTGTTAGTAATCAGGGTCTCTAGCTCTATAAAAGATCGGTCACTCTGCCAATGCACTTTGGCCTTGGCGATAGATCGAAGTACACTTTTGTTATGAAATAGATTTAAAAATAATATACTTACTGTAAAAAAATTTTTTTTTTAAAAAGCTTTTACTTAAGTAGATCTTTTTATTTTATTTTCGTGCATTGTCATTGGAACCAAATATGTGTGCAGAATTTCAGCTCGATAGCTTCAATGGAAGTGGGTGAAATATTGATTGCAAGATTCCAGGACATACATGCATACATAGATAGGTACATACGAGTGAAGTTAAATAAAAGCTTTTAATAAAAATAAGAAAAAAGCGTTTTATTTAAACTTAAACAACAGTCCCCAGTCCTCATACCCACTAACGAACTGACCAATGTTCTAATTAACTCTCTCAACTAATTGGACTAACCATCCCAGTCCCTTATTGAGTCCTGTTCAAAGTCAGTCACAGTTGTCATGGGCGGCAGCGGATAGGTGGTGCTGCAAGCTCGTTTGCTATCTTGTATCCATAAAAAAAAAGTTATAAGTTGCTCTATCTAGAGATGTTAGTAATCAGGGTCTGTTAGCTTTTTATAAGATCGGCCACTCTGCCAATATACACTTGGCCAGCGAGTTGAACTAAGACCTGACTCCATTCCTAGAGAAGACCTATAAGAAGAGAAGAAGAGAGACATAGGGTTGTGATAGTGGAAACCTATTAATGCAAGAACCGAAAGGGATCTCCTAAATGTTGCTAGCCCTGACAAAGAGTTATTTTCCGACACTTGAATAATAGAGCAAGATCCCAGTGCCGCCAGACGTTACTTATTTTCTCATAAACAATTTATATGGGATAAGCTAGTGTTAGTAGGTACATACTTTGAGCGTGTACATACTCGCTAGATTGGGTAGACGGCCAATTCATTGGAATCGTCTGGCGGCACTGGGATCTTGGACCATAATATTAAAAGTAGCCCGCTGAGAAATCCTCAGAAGCTCATTAATTCGTAAGACAGAAGAAAGACATGTAGTAAGACCGAGGTTAAAATCATATCAAATCAAATCAACTTTTTTAGCAAGATAAAAGGTATTTATAAAGATAAAAAACAATATACAATTGGACCTGTTATCTTAGCCTATAAGGCATGCAAAGATAACCAATTACATATATGCTATACTTATTACTTATTCTAAGGATACAAATTTAATTAATAATTCTAATTATTACAGCTAATTTAAAATACACAATACTTAATGTCTGAAAGTCTAGATAGCTTCGTTTAATATCTTAGACATTATTATTATTTATAGGACGGGGGTGTGGGCAGTTATGCGCACAAGCCACTGTGACCTAAAGAGGTTAGACATAGGTACATATAGAATGCATCTGATTTTCTAGTGAAGGTTAATACTGAACATCAGGGTGTTTGCAGTTAAAAAACACCTACTCGTAAGCATAGACAATAGATATTTGGAAAACCAACCAAATTTAGGATATATGCAAACACGTAGACTTGTTTGCTGCGACATGATATTAAATATTGTTAGGTTATACTGATTTTCATTCTATTTCAGTATGTAAAATGTACCTACTCTGTGCTGAAAATTGCAATTACATTGCCATCCCCTTGCGATTTATTCAAGGAATAATTTTCAACAATCAAAATTGACAAGTAAGGAAGTCGCAATCTGTATCACGACCAAACAATTGCTTACAGATAAAAAAAAACACCAGCCCCTGCTCTTATTCATTGTAAAGATGTATTATCTTGTGTATCTGTATAATGGGCGGCGTATTGATCTACAATCTTTGGTACTTGACTGCCTTTAGTGCGCGTAAACATTTTCTTAACTTGGTAGTTCCGTAGACAATTTTTCTTTTTGTAGTTTATAACATGAACAATTCAATTTGAAATTTCGAATACCAAATTGCATCGATATGCTATAAAATAAAAAAATATAAAAAGGCAAGTAGATATAATTAATGTACCTACCATGTTTACCACAGTTATGTTTGTGATGTTTACCATGTGTATGAAAGTGGCACACAAAATAATTCCTTGTGCACCTTTTGCTTCGTATCATGTCAGTATACGTGACGTATTATTATCTAATCTGTGCTATTTGCGAATACCTGAACTAAAAATTGAAAATTATTGAAATTAAAAGTTATTATTAAATTTTTCTCAATGTCTAGAGTCTAGTAGGTGGAAATTTTTCGTTTATTATGCGCAGTCAGCTACAGCTCATCCATTTGCGAGGAATCTTGGATCATTCATCATCATGGATATCTCAGATACTAATAGAACATTGCTTATCCTGGAAAATATGGAGTGGAGGATCTTTAGGGATACATGATGTGAATGCTGTTTCCATTCCACCTCCACGCGAGATACTGAGGCCTAAGCATTAGATTATCAGCATGACATAATATAACTCAACGTCTGAATTTTCCCGTGCCCTCCGAAGCACGGTAGAGTCCATGAAATTTTGCCACTAGCGGTCACCCATCTACAACCAGACCGCGCCCGTCGTTGCTTAGCTCTTTCGATCACATTGAATCGACGCCATTGGGCTATAGACGCTACCATCATTCCTACCTACCTATACCTAATGACAAATAAAGATTGAATTGAAATAGAATTGACGTTTATAATAGTCGCCGCGACCAGTAGACGAAGGACTCTATTACCTAAGTTTATTAAATCAATAGCGGACTACGGACCCCTATTCTGGGCACCCGTATTTCGACAGAAAACAAGATGTCTACCGCTAAACGTCACCGAACAAAAGCCCGCGTACCGTACAAAAGCTCTCACAAAAGCCGGCAAATAAGCGTATAATGACCATATTCAATGCATTATCTACATCTAGGGTTGCCAAATTATTTAATCAGAAAAAAAGTAATAAATAAATAACAAATATCAAGGACATGTAATGTCTTATACTTGAATTAAAACTTATTAATTCGAGTTTAAATTCAATTCAAAATACAACCTTTTAATTTCGTTATAAGGATAAAGAAATACAGAGAATAATATATATCAAGTACTAGTAAAAACAACTGACTAAAATAGACAGTCTATTAATATAGACTTATCTAATTACTTATTAATTACAATTCAAGCTTCAACGCTTCTATTGACCCTTTATTAGCTTCTTTTTTTATATTTTTGTGTCTGTGATCATGCTATTGAAGTAAATCCGCAATATTTCGACGAAAGCAATCGAGGGATCAATTTTACTTTTATTTAACGCATACCTAACGCAACTTCTCTATTTCTTCTTTAATTAAAAGTACAACTACCTACCTTAGTTAGAGTTGGTACTTTACATTTAAAAGTAGAGTGAGTGAACTAAAAAGTACCTACCTACAGAATAAGTTTTTTATACTTCTATACTAATATTATAAAGAGGAAACATTTGTTTGTAATGTTTTCACACAAAAACTACTGGACCGATTTCAAAAATTCTTTCAACATTACAAAGCTGCATCTTTACTGAGTGACATAGGCTATATAATATTACTAGGTGTAAACGAAACTATTCTTATGTCTAATTCTACGCGAGCGATGCTGCGGGCAGTCCACTAGTATTTAACAATGTAATTGACAACCCTAACAACGCTCCAAAGTCCCATACTCTTATTGCGTCCTAAATTGGATTCTATTGCAATGCGACAGATTCGTTTTTAATTTACAACTGTTGACAGATAGGCGGCATTTTTTTAATGAAGAATAGATCAAAATGAGCAAACTTAAGGTCGTTATAATGGGCTGGCGCTGTAGCCGAACAATGTGGTGTTTGAACATGTGGAGTGGACTTGGTAGTATGATTCTGTCACGTGTCGATATTATGTCATCAACGTTACTTCGCTGCGACCCAGACGTCCCGACCAGACGGTTGTTTTCAATGCTGGAAACAGTCGTTAAGCCTTGTCGAAGACCTTCGGGTGGCTTGAGAACATTCGACACTGGGTCGGCCACTAACCCCTCTACGAATCCGCATTGGAGCAGCGTGGTGCAGTATGCTCTAGACCTCCCGCAGCTATGTCTGTGGGGGAGACCCGTGCCCAGCAGTGGGACGTGTGGGTTGCAGCAGCAGCAGCAGCCGGTATCTAGCATATTGAATTGCTTATTAAAACGCACGTGTGAGTTAGTTTATGTAGTGCTTTAGTCGCCTTAAAGATGCTTAACTACATCAGTGTTATAAATTAAATTAAAAGTTGGTTAAAATAAAGGATAGGACTGATTTTCACGCCGCCGCGCCTCCGCCCAGCAACTTCCACATAATAATAAAACCAGAAAATGGATAGGTAATCATAACAGGCAATAACAGTTGTATGATAAATGTAGCCACATTATATGTAATAGAAAAATAAAAGAAAATTACAATATCTACTTGATTTATGTCCGTTACTTGATAAACCAAAGTCAAGTGGAACAAAGGCTCGAGTAAAGATTGGACTCGGCTCACGTGGACTTGAGGACGGTTCAGCTCATATTATCAGGATAATATGAGTTGAATTTGGTTTATGAGTTTTTTTTTAGCTTTATTAAAAGGCTATGGGCCTTATTAATAGGTACCTATAGGTGTGTAGGTAGGTACCTACCTACCTACCTACCTAATTGATATAGGTCCGTATTACTTAATAAACCAAAGTCAAGTTTGAAAAAAGACTAGATAGAGTAAACTGGAGAATATGAGTTGAATTTGGTTTATGAGTTCGTTTTTTAGGTTTACTAAATAAAAGGCCCATACCTAGGTACTAATATCAAATCAAATACAGGACGATAGGATTCAAACGTGCCAAACCACGCCATGTTTCTTTCAAACCCAGCACGTTAACATATTCATTAATAATTCTAACATTATTTATTTTAATCTCATTCAAAAACAACAATTCACTTGTAGCTTGCTACGCTGACGAATGTTTGAAAGGAGAATTTAAAAACAAATCCCACTTTCTTCGTTACACGAGTTACGTCATTTTGTTTTCTTTCCATAGATTTAATTATGTCAGCTGTTACCGCGGGCGAGACGGAAATATCTCTGGTGTTTCCCGGAGGCTAGAAACCGCCTACTTCAATAACCACAATTGTTTCACAACCTGGAAAATGGCGAACTCACCCGACGACCAATGGGAGGCGTGACCCGTGGAATAAAGTAACACCTCTGATTGGTCGATTACAACTCCTTCACGGCGATCGACCAATGAGCGCGCCGAACGGCGGAAGTCCGTTCAAACCAGTTCCATTTTCGCCGTCGACTCGGTTACACGCGCGCGTTCGAAAACGGTCGGATTGTGATTTAAAATGTTTCTCGATTCAAATTTGTATTTGGAACGGTGATTAGTAAATTGACGGTGTGTTGAGAGACTCTGTGGCGTATGTTGAGTCTGTTTTAGCGGCAAAAGGACGTGAAACGGTTAAATAGGTTGTGTTTCGTCATTGGCGAGGGTATTTTTAGCATTTAGCTTGTTTAAGCTGATGTCGACGCGAGACTGGTCTTAATTTAGCTGCAAATGAGTGTGAGTGTGCCTGTACGGGCTTCCTTATTATTTTTTTTCGACGGCCGACAACTGTGTTAGCAAATGGAATAGAAATTTGTTCAGATGCATGCGTTTGCGGGTGTTAATTAACTACCCGTTTCCTTGGAGTGTTTGTTTATTTGTTCGCAAATTAGTTTTAATTGTTAGTTATTCCTGGGAATGAAATGAAATGAATGAAAAGAAGGAATGAATGGAAAGAATGTCGGCTCGCGTGGAATTTGACATACACACACGTTTACATCTAGTAATATTATATAGCCTATGTCACTCAGTGAAGATGCAGCTTTGTAATGGTGAAAGAATTTTTGAAATCGGTCCCGTAGTTTTTGTGTGAAAACATTACAAACAAATGTTTCCTCTTTATAATATTAGCAGGTCAGTATACAAGTATAGAATATTTATGTATTCAGCAAACAAAAAGTTATGTGCGGACAAAACAAACAATAATAATTATCTGCTGATATGTTTTGGTCGGGATTTGAAAGCCAGAGGCAAAATTGTTCTAGAGCAGATTTTAGTTTTCTTTTCCCGGTTGTTAACGCAAGATAACATTCGTTAAGCCATATCATAGCCGTCTTTAAGACCATTTCAGGTGGCCTAAAACTCGTAAAATTGAGATGAAACCCGTGCCCTGCATTGGACCACTAAGGGCAGTGGCACTCCCGTTAGTGAACGGGATCCGGACTTCCTGTCAAATCCTACTTGGCAATGCATTTTACCTTTGACGTGAGCCACACAACAGTTGACTGTAGCTCTCAACTAATCATCATCATATCCTCATAACATCAAGCCTTCTGTCCCCGAAGGGATAGGCAGAGGTGTGTAGTCCACCCACTTTTCACTAGTTATGTCTATAGTCTATACAAATGGGACCTATGTCCCAAGGTCAAACACCGGGCACAAATCCAGACTCCGAGCTGCTACCGGGCATTTCAAAGAAAAACCTAATACCTAGTTGTTGCCCGACCTGGAGCTCGAACCCAGGAGTACCTTAGCAGCCGCGCTTGCGACCACAAGACCAACGAGTGAAATAAATATTACAGCATTCCCAACGTAGAGTATGATAGAGACGCTTTTTGTACTAACATAACGTGACTGTATTACTCCGAAGGGGAAGTAGATTTACTTTTCAGCAGCTAGTTTTAGGTCCCATGTATAGGTGGTGAGCCAATTGCCATACAGCCAGCCACTGCCCATAGACGTCCCACTGCTGGGCACGGGTCACCCCCACAGAGACAGCTGCGGGAGGTCTAGCCGTTGATTGATTGTAGACATAACCGATTAGAATACATTTATGTATGTACTAGTGGACGCCCGCAGCTTCGCCTCGCTTGGAATTAGACATAACAATAGTTTCGTTTACGCCTAGTAATATTATATAGCCTATGTCACTCAGTGAAGATGCAGCTTTCTAATGGTGAAAGAATTTTTGAAATCGGTACAGTAGTTTTGGCAGCGCACGCCGGAATAGCTCGCAGATGGTAGATTTTTTCCCTACTTGACACATATCGTCATATTTTGGACAATTTCATACAATATCTTTGTACAAAATTGTAGCCTATGTGTTATTCTGATGTATAAGCTATATTAATTTAAAGTTTCATTAAAATCCATTCAGTACTTTTTACGTGAAAGAGTAACACACATCCATCCATACTTACAAACTTTCCCCTTTATAATATTAGTAGGATGTCTAGGCCATATTTAAAAGCGTTATTCTTGCCCTATATATTATGTTAGTGTTACCCCACCCACTATATACAGACTAAGTAATAGGGGAACTACTAAGTGTCATGAATAAAATTGTTGACGTCCCTATTACGAAGCGAAATTCGACTCCGAAAACAAACGGAAGCATTTTATAACAAAATTACCGCATAATCGTCTTCTTAAGGACGCCAGACAGGGCCATTTGCGAGTCACTGACCCGAACGGCGATGACCCAGTGGCTACACCTCGGCCTCTCAAGAGGGCCCGGGTTCAAATCCAAGCGGCATATTGTACCTTTCTTTTTGTTTTACGAGTGGGAAACCTTTTAAAGGTATCCGCGGACATCGTGGGAGCGACGTCGGTTTATGTCGGACCCTCTAAAACCCTCTCGGTGGCCTTCCACGGCGCCTATAGAGGGCTCCGGGATCTCTGTTTGAAAGCACCGGTGTCCAGCGCTGTGCCCAGGCTCCGCTTGTCTCGGACGAGACGTCCATAGACGTCGACACCCATCTACAACGTTGTGAAGTCACACACAACGTCTTTCCCGTGGCCACTGGATGGACGGTTCGAGCTCCCGCTCTTGCCGCCAGTTAAAGGCCCCGTCCTCCCCCATCCGACCGTCACACAGTTTATGACTAGTACGGCGGGTAAATCGAATCGATTCTTACTTACTTGGTTAGTAACTTTGTCAGTGGTGTTTATTTCATTAGTACGTAGTAAGTAAGTGAGATAATGTTAACTAAGTGGATCATTAAATAAATAAATAAATAACTTACTATTCTGGTCCCGAGCTAAAGGGACGACGCGGCATGTTCCTGCTAATGACTTTTCTAAGTTATGTGCGTTTTATATGGTAAACTGTGTCCTGTTGTAACGGTGAAAGAACACGACGCGTGGAAACTTGCATGACTGAGAGTTCTCTTCTCTTTACTAATATTATAAAGAGGAAATATTTGTTTGTAATGTTTTCACACAAAAACTACTGGACCGGTTTCAAAAATTCTTTCACCATTTGAAAGCTGCATCTTCACTGAGTGTCATAGGCTATATAATATTACTAGGTGTAAACGAAACTATTGTTATGTCTAACTCCACGCGAGCGAACCTGCGGAAAGTCTGAAATACATTTTATCGCCTGCTGATTTTTCCAATGCATCATTCCCGAAGGCAGCTTGTGATGCGTTTACCGAATCGTGGACTCCACTCGAGGATCTCTTGCACTCTTTCCCATCGTTGGTCCGTAGGTCCGTACCACCCACCGTTGGTCTGTCTTACGAGCGCCGCATGGCCTTATTCGCCCCTGACGGAGGCGTATGAAATTGTGAGGTTCGCATAAACTTGCTCTTCAGAGACATCTTCATGTTTCCTTTACTGTTACATCAAGTGATATTTATATATATTACATAATACCTCAGAGCAATGACCTTTCTATTTTATGTACATATTTATTTCCTTAATCTACATGTGTTTAAAACGCAGACATAAACCTAGAAATATCATAGCATCGCATTTGATCATTCATTTCATTTGATCATAGCATCGATTTTGATTAGATCCGATGTCTTTGTCTATACTTTGCTTGGGATGGAATCGACTTAAAATTACCGTCACCTTTCCAAATATCGTGCGAGACAAGGGAAAATAGTAAATGCATATCTGTTTTAACACGCTAGCTGAAATATACAAGCTTGCTCGGCAACTTTGAATATTGAGGTTTGAGTAGTATCATCGGTATACCAACGTTACAAAATTGTTGTCATCTGAAAACGCTTAAGTTAAATAATATGCAGAACATCTATATACCGATGAAAAAAAACCATGGAAAATTATCAAATCTGAATGAATCTAGCTACAAGCTAGCTAAAACCCACGTCCTACTGTTGGGCTCGCTGCTCCAATCCAATACAGATTGGTGGAGGCTGGAGTGGTTAGTGCCAGTGTCGAATGTTTTAAAGCCAACTGAAGGTCCTCGACAAGGCGACAATTGTATTTACCATTGAAAACCACCGGGACCGACGGTTTACGTGTCCTCCGAAGCACGTTCGCGCCCGTGAAATTTTGCCACTACGGTCGGTCACCCATGCACAAACCTGATGAACTTAAATATTATAGAAAGAAAGAAAGTTTATTTGCTCATAATACTACAACACAACATTGAACATTGAACTAAGAAATTCTGAAAACAAAAAAAAAGAGCAAAATGGGTCCGCACTCAGCATAATTGAAAATAAATAATAATAATTATAATAATAAAATAATAATTAAAATATTATAATTAAACTGATTTCTTAATTTCATGTGCAAATTAATGCGTAATGCTGAGACAGACATAAGGGCGCGCCACATGAGTGTATGCTAATTAGTTAACAATGACTTATTTCTCGGTGTAGTGCCAAAGTACTTGCCATACAACCGGTAACTCAGGTTGTTAGTTATTAAGAAACGAGAAGAGAGACTTTCCATGCATACATCTTCGCTGCGACCCATAGACGTCCCACTGCTAGGCACGGGTCTCCCCCATAGACGCAGCTGCGGGAGGTCTAGAGCATACTGCGGATTGGTGGAGGGGTTAGTGGCCAACCCAGTGTCGGATGTTCTCAAGCCACCCGAAGGTCTTCGACAAGGCTTAACGACTGTCCAGCATTGAAAACAATCGAGACCGACGTCTTTACGTGCCTTCCGAAGCACGGTAGAGCACCCGTCCACAAACCGACCGCGCCCGTCGTTGCTTAACTCTTTCGATCACATTGAATCGACGCGAGCCATTGGGCTATGGAGCATGGAGCATGCATACATAAACACAGATAATTTTAATTCCAAAATCCAGAAATAACATTTTATTACACGATCAATTTGATTTTTTTCCGATAAAATTATCCTTAAAACATGTGTTTGGTATGCGACTAAGTTTATTATTGGTGGAAATCGTAATTTTGGTCGGGAATGACCGTACACGGTCATTAATTAACCCCCTATAGGTTTTTGACCATAAAAGAATCGTTTTACGACTCGACGATACGATCGGCCGGCCCAGCTCAGTTAGGCCTATTTGAAAACATATTTTTTTTTCACAATGTCTCGAAAAATATAATTGTTTATTTTTTTTAATTTTTTAGTTTTCGGGGGCGAATACAAACAGCCATTTAAAAAAAAATTATGTTCTTGAATATGGCTGTTTGTGTTACTTTGATCTTGACTTTGATACTTTACTTAACCCTAATCTAGCTTACATTGCTTACGTGATATTTTTTTTCGTTTTTCGAGTGAGATCTTCCGAAGATGCTGTTTAATCTGTAGTAATTTTTTATAAAATAATCATTCCTAATTTGATCAAAAGATGCCCAATAAAGTCCTTTCATTCCAGTATTACCTGGTATGGTTTTCTCAATGCCACCATAATACCTAACTTTCACCCAATAAAAGCGCTATCACAGAGGAATTGTGATAATATTATGTACCTATGTCTTGTCGGTACAGAGGGCGAGCTTAATGCCTGATGGCATTCACCACCAGTACCCTTGGCGATGAAGAGGTGTGGTAGGAGCCAATATAACTAAATCTATATTACAGTGTAAATATAACTTCAATATTATGTATATACCTACATTATATGTAAAAATCTACTTATAGTATATTTAAGTTTATGTCAAATTACTGTAAACCGGTGTAAACTTTTATCCTATTATTTAGTACTAGTGGACGCCCGCAGCT
The DNA here is from genome assembly GCA_944567765.1 of Carterocephalus palaemon. NCBI lineage: Eukaryota > Metazoa > Arthropoda > Insecta > Lepidoptera > Hesperiidae > Carterocephalus > Carterocephalus palaemon. The sequence continues at coordinate 7,590,847 of OX155664.1, forward strand.
TCGCTCGCGTGGAATTAAATATAACAATAGTTAGTTTCGTTTACACCTAGTACCTAATATTATATAGCCTATGTCATTCAGTGAAGATGCAGCTTTCTATGGTGAAAGAATTTTTGAAATTGGTCCAGTAGTTTTTGTGTGAAAACATTACAAACAAATCTTTCCTCTTTATAATATTAGTATAGAACTATAGAAATATAGATATATAAAATTCAATGCCAATAATGTTCGATATATGATCAATTTTATTCTAAATCAATTCTTCCCATTAAAGCCAAGGTGAAAAGTGAGGAAGTCAGTAAATATTTCACTGTAACCGCATTTTTTAAAAATACGATAAATAATAATATTTAAAAAAAAGTTGTACCTACACAATTTGGAGTGAGAGCTGTGTAATTTTATCTGAAATCTTAAACGATCAGAGATAGGTATAGGACGAACGCCTAACGTTAATCTAAATCGATACCATTATATCGTCCAATAAAGTCCAAGCGACAAGTAAGGGCATTCCTGGAATATTTTGTAAAATCACGTCACTAATAGTGCGGTGATTCGTGCCATTATCGCGCCGCGGTAATCTGTCGATAAATCTTGTGTTTTACAGCTGGTGTTGTTCGATAAGGATCGCGGACGCCACGTGGGGTAATAGGGATGGGCCGGTGTCGATATTACTTTAATGGACTTTCGTATGCATTATTTTTTGTTAATCGTAGTTGTAGGAACTAATTCATTCATAATGGTGAAATCAATCCATCGATATTATGATATTATAATAGCTACAAAACTTCTTAACGATTTAGCTTTTTCTGACAGACAAATAAATGAATGAAAGACATTCTGTAAGTTTTAAAACAAAATGTTTAACTACTTATTGTAGAGTGTAGCTTTTGCAAAATAGATATGAATATGTTTGAGAGTTGCGTCTCAATGTGATCGACAGAGTTAAGCAACGGGCGCGGTCGGTTTGTGGATGGGTGACTGCTATTGGCACAATTTAATGGGCGGTACCGTGCTTCGGAGGGCACGTTAAGCCGTCGGTCATGGTTGTGTTCAACCTTCGGGTGGCTTGAGAACACTCGACACTGGGTTGGCCACTAACCCTTCCACCAATTGTGTTACACAGCACGGTGGAGTATGCTCTAGACCTCCCGCAGATTTGTCTGTGGGGGAGACCCGTGCCCAGCAGTGGGACGTCTATAGGTTGCAGCTTAGCTTGTTTGAGAATACTCATCGAAACTATATTTTTAAAGTGTAATAAACTAAAAGCGGCGTGACATAGTTTTGTTTGAAAAATACATGAGTATATGAAATGGTTTTATAACAGAAATATTCATATTATTTTTCCTTATAATTTGAGCCCGTCCAGCTTTAAATCTAGGTTGATCTAGGTGAATGTACGGAATATTAGCTAGTTGTTATAAAATGACGGCATACTCGCAAAAAATATGTTTTCTACTCCAAAGTTGACAAACTGTACCCATTTGGCTAACGGCCAGAGACGACAATAAAAACAAATTATTTTTCGGTACTAAAAGCATTCAGGTTCGTTTTATTTTAGACATAGTTGTTCTATTTCTGATACTTACTGCAACGTTATTTAAATATAGGCGAATTGTGTCCCTGGTTCCAGTCGTTCACTACCTTTCTCGATAAATGGAATAACAATAAAATTCTATGAATCTTTTTTTATGGATATAAAATAGCAAACAAGCGTTCATACTTCATAGTTATTTATTAATAAAAACATATGTTTACACGTCAATTATCATATCACATAAACTATGGAAAAAACGAATGACTACTGGCTGAATAAAGTTCAATGTACTTTTGACAATTGTTGATTATTTACTCTGAGATTAGCAACATACTATCTGTCACCACGAAGCCACGAAACATCTGTAACAAACTGATCAGTATAATTTATAGCGAAAGTCCTAATCCAATAGTCTACTCTACAACAATGGTTTCCGTTCTCCACAACAAGCTTCAGTCGTACTTTCCTGCCCCGCATTATGAAATTGTGTTCTTGAATTTTGAATTGAAAATTTTGAATTCTGAGCTTTCCACGGTGGTCTATGATGTCTTTAAAAAGCTACAAAAGGAGCTCTCATTCAGGACCATCAACGCATTGACTATGCCAATGGTTTTGCTCGTGTTATACATTACTTACCACCAAGTAGCCCGCCTACTAATTCATTAGGCTAAAATTTATAAATTTATAAATACAGAAAGATTAACACAACATCACGCCTGTATTTCCTCAAAGGGGTTGACACAGGTGTGTAATACATAACTATCACTAGGCTAAAATTTATTTAAAAATAATGCATGTTAGTAATTCGTATTCAAATATTTACCTTGAAAAAATGTTATGAAGGTGTACTGTAGACTTTCACGCTTTCATTCGCTTCGACATAGAACTATTGTGAATAATCTAAAAAAACACATATCATTGGAATTGGGACTAATATAGTTAGCATATAATATATGCATATAGTTAACATTTTACTGAGTGTTATATTCTAACATGGCAATGTTAGAATATAACACTGCAAAACTGTTTTAAATATAGTTTATCGACATGACAAGCACATCTCTATTAACCCGTCAACTCCATATATCAGGCAGGCCTCCCTCGCGATCGTGTCGATGATAAAAATTACTTAAAACACCAAACATTTAACATCTTGCCCCCTTGCGACCCCTCTTCATCCCTCTCGCACTTCAAATCCACTGTACAATAGACTGAGACAGACATACACAGCACAGTTATTCCGTAGGCTTTAAGTATATTACAAAACACAACAGTTTGTCCCATGGAATAATATAGTAAATCTTTTGTTGTCTTGTCAGTGATCGCAGCCATACTTCAAAGCACGTGATGGTATTTTTGGTACAATAAAATATGGAAAATTGATTACTCTGACCCTTTTAAGATCTTTTGTTCTTGATTAGCCAGTTAGGAAAATGATTAATACAGCTCGTTAATAGAGATATTTTTCAAAATTTTTGTTTAAGTTTTATTTTTATTCAGTTTTCAATTTTTTTTAAATTGAACTCTTGTTGCAGGTACACCGCCGATGTTGAGAAACTAAGATGAAAAAGAAGAGAAAAACCAAACTGAAGTTTAAATAAGTTTAACATTGAAATAAGCAAAACAAAATAAGCATTGCAACCAAAAAATAATCTCCAAAGTATACGTAACCAGACAGAGACTGGGTGACAGTGATTTAAAAGAAAATAAAAAAACATTCGAAAGACAAATATTAAAAATATTAAACGGAACGCATAAAAACAGCTCACTCGTTCAAAAACAAACTTCGGGCCTTTTCGAAATCCGAACACAAATAAGTAATCGACGTTTAAGGTGATTGCCTTTGTTTAAACATTTTGGAACTGCTGCCTTCGGCTGTTTGTTTAGCTGCCTTTACGGGGATTTAAAAACAAAACAGTGAAAGAATAAACAAGACTCAAACGCATTTACCGTAAAGATAAAGACTACCAATCGATTAAAAAAAAAGTGTGCATTCTGCGTTTAAATAATTTAGGGTGCGTTCGCGGCTTGGTTGGTTGGCACCAGTGATAGTGATTTTCTGTGCGTGAACTTTATAGTAGTGTCAAAGTGGCAGGAGACGAGCATTTGGACATGTTGGGGGCCCCCGAGTGGGGCCAGCGGGAGGCCACCCCCCCTAGAGACGCCCCCCTACCGAGTTTTGGATTCACACAGGAGCAAGTGGCGTGCGTATGCGAGGTGAGCAATTTAATTTTGTCTTTTGATCGTGTGTGGTTTCAGATGCATGATTAAACCCGTGGGTGCTAAGAGATGCTAAGTGTATTTTTGTCCATGATTTATCTTGGCTGCTCATTTACGTACAGCCTGTGTCATATCACTTTTGCGTTGATTTTGGAAAAGAAAGAATGAGAGATGAGTGAATTAAATCTTAATGGTACTCGTTTATTTACTTGACTATTAAGACTTTTGATTACCTATCCCTAATCTTATGTTTAAGATTTGTAGGGGTGTCTAAAAAAATGTCGAGATCCTTATCTTATTTATATAAATAAAACACACACCGACGACCTAAATGATGTTAATAACAACATCGTTTAAAAAAAAACTAAAAGCCACGCTTTTGTAGATAACCAAGAGTAATGATAAATCTATGAGATAACCGAACTAAAATATTGGTTTTAAAAAGAATTGTCATCGGTACCACCTCCTAAGTGTGCAAAGTTTCAAATTTATCCGACGTTTTGTAGTGGGCGAAAATCACGTTACACACATATTTACATAGATACTTGCATGCCAAGCTAATAAAACCGTGTAAAAGAGAGATAATATTATTATACGTATATATAGCATATGGCTCATATAGTTGACATTCGAATAGAATCTATGATCCTACTAATATTATAAAGGGGATGTATGGATGGATGGATGGATGTGTGTTATTCTTTCACGTAAAAAGTACTGAATGGATTTTAATGAAACTTTACAATAATATAGCTTAAACATCTGAATAACACAATAGGCTACAATTTATAAAGATACTTGTGTGAATTTTCCAAAATATGACGATAAGTGTCAAGTAAGTAGGAAAAAATCTACCATCCGCGAGCTGTTCTGGCGTGCGCTGCCAAAACTACTGGACCGATTTCAAAAATTCTTTCACCATTAGAAAGCACCTGCATCTTCATTGAGTGACATAGGCTATATAGTATTACTAGGCGTAAACGAAACTATTGTTATGTCTAATTCCACGCGAGCGAAGCTGCGGGCGTCCACTAGTATTGAATAAAGTTACGCAAAAGGTGCACAAAAAGTAGACATTCAGATGCCACTTCGGCTGTGTGGTTATGAAATCTTTTCCCAGACGATAAAGACAATCCAGACTATTTGTCTAGTTTTCTGCACTGCATCTACATTTAAACTTTAACCGTGCCAAATTTCATGCTCCTCCGTCCCCGTAATTTTCCTAAAAAGGGGGTCGAAAGCTTTTGCTACACGAATTAATTAATAATGATGATAGAAAATATTATCATCATGGACTTATCATGGACACTCTCACACAACGGCCATCACCCCAAACTAGGCGCGAGCCTGTGATATGGGTGTCAGAGACTGATATACATACATAGATATTTTTAAATACATACTTAAATAGATAATATTAACATCCAGACACAGAACAAATACAAGTGTTCGTCACACGAATGTTTGTCCTGAGTGGGATCCGAACCCACGACCCCTGGCGTAACAGGTAGGGTCACTACCGATAGCGCTAACGGGCCCGTCAATACACATTCACTCCCGCGGAGGCCTAGGCCTGCGTTGCGGGTGGCGGAGACACGACACAATTTTTAGACAACGAGACAAGACATCCAAGACAAGTACAAATAAAATTTTATTGCCGTAATGGCCCACGCGGGCAAAGCCACGGGTGACTCGGGATGACGATTTTCAATAAAATACTTCGACGCGCATTTATCATATAAACTACCTATTATATTAAAAGGTGTTAAATATTCCAGATTTGTATTTAATTCTGCATAGCAAACGTGCACGCAGTTCTTCCGCTATTGACCATGAAAACATTGACAACTGTACAAAAGTCGATCAAGGGATAGGATTATAAATCCAGTTATTATGAAATATTTTTACGGCGAACTGGTCTTCTGTGGAATGAGCTTCCGACTGAGGTCTTCCCTTCGAGCTACGACATGGAGCGCTTCAAAAAGAGTGTGAAACGCTTCCTTCAAGGCAGGCAACGCACCTGTGATTGGCTGTGATACCCCTGGTGTCGCACGTGTCCATAGACGACGGTGACAACTTACCATCAGGCCGTATGTCTGTTTGTCCGTCATATTATAAAAAAATATATATAAATAAAATCGAATTTTAATTTGTCAAAATTTGGTATAAATGAATAAATAAATTAATATGAAATGCCAATAGGATCTAATTTTAGTTTGTCATTACTTTTTAAATCATAAGAACATCTAGGAGTCTATGAGTAGGTATACTATAGAGTAATAAATCTATGAGGTATACCTACTTGGAGGACTATTATTCAAATTAATTATTACTCACTAAAACTCTGTTTAATAGAGGAGATAATTATAATTTTTTTATTATGTTATTTTATACATTCAGATTATATTGATTATTATATTAAGTATATTTAGGTTATTTTATATATGTATTTAGATTATACTATTTATTTATTGGTTTATTTAAATACTTTATTGTTACAACATAAAACAAAGATGTTACAACGGGCGGACTTAGGCATTTTTTGCCAGTGATATAGTTAAGTGTTAGCATCTAATTATTTATTTCAACAGAAATGTCGATTTTATAACTTTTCTACACAAATAGCAACCCTCCCTGCGGCCCCGCCCTACGTAACCGGATATCCGGTTAGCAACCGACGAAGCCCCGGTGAAACCAGCCCTAGGTACGAACATCAGGTATATCGAAAGTGACGTAAGAATATCTGTGTACATTCGAATAACGTTTCTTTGCCACCACTGAAGATCAGCGTTCCTGTTAAAGTGCCATAATGTTATCTTAGTACAGTACAGTCAAACAGGCATAGACAGGCAGGGGACAATTTATTATTTTATACTGTGGACGTCACATGGAATCGTTGACCATTGGCAGCAGTGTTGCCAACGAATAACTTTTAATATTAACTAGTGGACGCCCGCAGCTTCGCTCGCGTGGTATTAGACATAACAATAGTTTCGTTTATACCTAGTAATATTATATAGCCTATGTCAGTCAGTGAAGATGCAGCTTTCTAATGGTGAAAGAATTTTTGAAATCAGTCCAGTAGTTTTTGTGTGAAAACATTACAAACAAATGTTTCCTCTTTATAATACCCATAGATTTATTACTCTATACATTATACCCATGTAATAACCATTTATGTTTGGCTAGCTGTTGAATATCGACCACCAGAAGTCTCATACGACGAAACAGAAACATAGGTGAAGTTTAATTGAAATTAAAACACAAGTTAATAAGAACGCGTAAGATTTGAACTTGGATCTCTAGATTAAAAGTTCAAATTGATAACATCACCACAAATTCTCCTGACGCTGATTTTGACATTTAACTCTCATAACATATTCTAATCGTTGCTACGTCTGTCTAAGACTTATATCTAGTTCGATCTTCCGAGAAACCTTATCACGACACAAGCACAGAATACTTAATAGACACAAGTAAGTGTTCTATGTAATGTTGGTATACGGTACAAAGTTATATCTGTATTATACGTCCCTCCTTAATATTGCCAGTAGTCTATCCATAACTCCGTTTAATATTGACGACAGTCTACCCATTACACCGTGTGTTTTCCTTGGGTTGGCTTATTTGGTAAACTTTCTTGGCATATTGCAAATAATATTAATTTTAATAAACTGGTTGTCTGTAAAGTCGGTTTACGGACGATAGATTTACGTGATAGCGTCATAATCATTATTTTATACAATACAAAAAAGGAGAATTGAAAATACAAAGATAACAGACAAGTCTACATATTTATTTTGACAGTTCCCTATTTCGGAGCCATGGAACCGCCAATGTTGTCGTGTGAAAAATTAATTTAATAAAAACACTCAGGCGGAACGGGATACTTTTTCATATGCGCTGTCGATGTTCATCAATTTTTAAGTCGTTATCACGTCAAAAATAGAAAAAGAAAATTATTCTTGCTAAGCTGGTCAGTAATTTTAGGCATTTTAAACCCCATTCTGCGGTAAAATTCCTAGTGAGCTGAATTTTTGTATATACCTTTATTATCGCGTTGTAATGAAGACGTGAAAAATCGACATTGATATCGTGCCGGCTATAAAAGTTATAAAGGTCAAAAGTCACGAAAATCAGTTTTTCGCAAATATCTCGCGACCTATTGCTCGGAGGTCAATAGAGGTCATTATAAAAATTGTTTGTCGTAAAATTATCAACAAAAAATGCCTCTTGAATTTTTCTGTAAAATTAGCCGTTTTCGGAGTAGAGCGTTGAGAAAGCGACTAGAATGTAACTTTTAGTAGTAGTAGAGCGATAGGAGCGATTGGAGCAGCGTGGTGGAGTATGCTCTAGACCTCCCGCAGCAGTGTCTGTGGGAGACCCGTGCCCAGCAGTGGGACGTCTATGGGTCGCAGCAGCAGAGCGATAGAAGGTACTATCGCTCTAATATGAGCTTGCAGCACCATCGCATCACACAGTTGTCTCCTAGTCAAGCCCCTGACTACTGTGACTGATTTTGAGTTGTCTTGGGCGGCAGCGGATGGGTAGTGCAATCTCGTTTGCTATCTTATATCCATAAAATAAAGCCTAAAACCTTCCGAAAATCAGGTAAAACATAATGGAGCAGCATGGTAGAGACAGTTAGGACTTAATTATTAGTCCGCATAAGGGCAGTTGCGATTTGTTTTCAAATTAAAATATTACACGCTCCTTTTCATTGTCAAAGTGCATCGACCAAACAACATACTTACCTAACCATTACCATGATACCCATGATACAACCATGACAAAGCGGTAATTCCCATCTCGGCCACCTTAAATCATTAGATTTACCAATTACTCGAGCCAACCCCTCGCTGCGCGCCCCTGTAAGCGATACCACCCCTATTAGAGTTCCCTGAATTGGAAGCGGTAATGCTGTTATTATGGTTACTATATTTTTCATCGAGTATTTAATTTTAGCACTAGGGGTTGTTTTGACCCCCGGCAGTAGCAGAGTAGTAAGAATAATGTGATTTGTTGTTTTAATTATTTTAATACTTGCTGCAGCCCATAGACGTCCCACTTTTACTTCTAACATGCTTAACTTAATCAATATTTAACGCAAGCTCCCTAAAAATCAGGCTATCATATCCTTACTTCCTTAATGACATATAAATGGGAAAGTGTGTTTGTTGGTTTGAACATCTTCTCCGCCTCAACGGAATGATGGATCAAGGTGCTTTTTAAAAGCTTTTATTTAACTTCACTCGTATGTATCTACGAGTATGTATGTCCTGGAATCTTGAAATCAATATTTCACCTACTTCCGCTGTAGCTATCGAGCTGAAATTTGGCACACATATTGTATATATGTAGTATACGGTTTGGAGAGTGACATAGGCTTCTTTATATTTAGGAAATTTTGCACGATTAGCGTGAAATGGACAAATAAACTGTAACAATCGTTCGTTTTTTAATCCATTATTTTTGATGGTTTGTCTTTCTTCTCTTTAGGAGTTTCTCGACGTTATTTTTTGCCTACAGGGTATGGAGATAAACATAGGCTACTTTTTATCCCGGAAAATTGCTTAATTCCCGTGAAATGGACACAACATTGAATAAATCGTATTATGACTTTGAATAATTAACAATCGATCAATTTTTAATCTATTGATCATTATCTCGTATTTTGATCGACTGTACTGCAGTCTGCAGGTGAAGCTAGATTTATATTAGTGATAATTTTTGGTGTAGCTTATCTTTGAGATACCTATAGTTAGAAGCAGATTATTAGGCATGTTAAAAACTTTTATTTAACTTCACTCGTATGTATTCATGTAAGTATGTCCTGGAAACTTGCAATCAATATTTCACCCACTTCCACTGAAGCTATCGAGCTGAAATTTGGCACACATATTAGGTTCCGATGACAATGCATGAAAATAAAAATAAAAGTTATAAAAGCTTTTTACAAAAAAAATAATTTTTTAGAGTATATTTTCTCTATGATAACGCTGCAAAATGCCATTTGAAACATTCTGCAAAACTTAGCGATGAGACTAATAGGAGACTTTGCAAAAACATTACCCGTTCACGTCATGGAAAGTGAGTTGTTCCATGAATCACGGCACAGAATCAGAATCCTGCAACTCCAAGTCTTACTTTTCTTTATAATTTTCAAATTTTGAGATTTTTTTTAAAAATTAATCATGGTGTAGCATTAAGGGAGGAAAATAAAATAAAAATAATATTCCTATTTCTTGTTTATACAAAACGATATGACGCGGGCGGAGGGAAAGCTAGTACAAAATATTTTTTAAACCACACCGTTAGTTCTAGATAAAGTAGGTAATAGTTACGTGCATTGGTTTTATTCATAAACAAATTAATATTTTCCCACGCATTCTCATATCTACGTAATGTTTTCATAAATTAACAAGGCACTGTTAAAATATTTATGGTTTAAAACTTTTACGCCGTCGTAATCGGTTTATATGTATTGCATTGTATAGATTAGGTAAGTTAGCAACAATTGAAAGTACGTTTTGCAGTTTACTGATACAGCAAAAATGTTTAGAACAATTTGCGCTTTGAACCGTCGCATACGCAAGTATGTATATAAATTACTTACTCAGCACATCAGCAGCCTCATTTTTCTCCTCGTGCATTATTTGGTAAAACAATAAAAGGTTTTGTCTTAATTAAATACTTAATTGTATTTCATCATCATCCATTCATCAGTCTTTTTGGTTCCATTGTATTTGTGGGGGAGACCCTTGAGATTTGGGGGGTGGTTGCAGCTATTACGTAGTCGCTAAAGTAGTGAAATACCGAGCAATGCTCTCGCCTTGAACTTGCAAATGAGGTGAACGGTAAAGGACCTTTGGTTCGTTGACAGAAATGGTCAACTTATGAGTAGGTATGGCAGGTAGGTAGATGTCAAATACTTGCGACCTTGTTAAATTGTTTACCAAAACCAATAATGGTAACTCGTTTAACAGACAGGTAGGTATACAAAGATACCACGGGGCCTAGACAAGTGGCGAAAACGCTAGTAGAATAGATTAACAAATGTATTTTAACGACTAACAAAATGTAAGCTAACGACTAATTAGTCGTTAGCGAATGTCAATCCCATACATTTGTTAATTTATTCTATTTCTATTCTACTAGCGTTTTCCCACTTGTCTAGGCCAGCACGTGATCTTCCAGAAACGTGACTAATCATGACTAACTAACGGTTCCTACTCCAGTAGTCCTCATACACACTTGCCAACTATCTCCCCTTCTTCTACTCAACTTAAGTTCCTTTCTTACTTATCATAGAGACAATAGTTTCGTATGTTCCTAAATTCGCAAAGGGTGGTCCTACCGATGGTTTGAACAATATTTGCCCACACGTGGACGTCCGGTCGTTGGGCCTAAATCAACAAACGCATTGTACTTCTGTGAAGTTGGCACATTTTGTTGAATTCATGTGGCATTAACTGGTTTCGACAAAATTTTTGCGTGACAATAATTCATTATTAATTAATTCATAGTGACATGATTTCATTAAGGGGTTACAGCTAGGGTTGCCAACTGTGTGGATCAGAAATCCGGGAGGTGAAATGAAGAAGTCAATGAAAATCAATTTTTTATTTAAGTGTATTTTTTTACACTGCGAACAGCTTTTAGTGCCTTTTGATTAGAAATAATAAAATCGTAAAATTCTTTAAAGGTGTATCTATTTGAAATTTGTGCACACCTGTATTTCAGATTTCAGATGACTTTCATTCTGTCGATTACGACTTTTCGACCACAGCTTTTATTTAACTTCACTCGTATGTATTCATTCATTCATGTAAGTATGTATGTCCTGGAATCTTGCAATCAATATTTCACCCACTTCCACTGAAGCTATCGAGCTGAAATTTGGCACACATATTTGGTTCCGATGACAATGCATGAAAATAAAAAAATAATTTAAAAACCTTTTTAAAAAATTTTTACGGTATAATTATTTACTTACGCGGCGCGCGAGACGGACTGAAGCGATGAAAAATTTTGGCTGCGTGATAGAATTTTTGAAATCGGTCCAGTAGTTTTTGTGTGAAAACATTACAAACAAATGTTTCCTCTTTATAATATTAGTATACATATAGATAATTATTGTAAATTTATCTTAAGGCAAGTTAGGCACCTGTGTAGGATTAGCTATTCATTCAATGATCAATAGCTAATCCTTTGCCTTATATAGATCAGTTAGTAGTTTAAGTAGTTTTTAGTTAGGTACCTAGACTTTCGTTAAGCGTGTCTAATCACCTCATAGCGAAATAAATTATTTGACTTTGACTTTGACTTTAATTATTAATTTCCTGCGTTAGCCTAAGACAGGTTACAGACCAGATATTAGATATCATGTTAGAGTCTTTTGAAAAATATTCATTTAATTCATCACCATAATATTGCAAACTCAAATTGAACGGATTCGTGCTGGCACAAGATGGCACCAAAATTGCCTTCACACAAACGCATCGGATTAACATACAGATAGCACTGCAGTTCTTACTTAGGTAACGATGTACCCCTATGGTTTATAGCACGCGACGCATTTAGTCGCAATCTTTCCTCTTTATAATATCAGTATAGAAGTATAGATACTAGCTTCCCTAGCGGCATCAAGGGATGTTTTTAATACTCTTATAAGAAGTAGCCTGAACGAAACCTTTCCTCCTCTTTCGCGGCGCTGTGAGCGCTCCTGCATGAGGGAATTCGGATGTAAGGATGGTCCTTTTATCCGGGCAATTGCTCCAGTTTCCTATGTGGGAGGGAGGGTATACATACATCACCATACATTTTTGTTCGCGGATTGTTGCAAAGTAGATTAATTCTTCGTTTGTGTTAATCGCACATAACTTAAAAAAGTAATTGGTGCGTGCCGCTTGGGTTTGAACCCGGACCGCTCGAGTGAGAGGCGAGTTCGATAGGCTAGGCTGTCACCGCTTACTGGGTCACTGCTTCATTGAATAATTAACGGTTACTACCCAGGTCCTGCAACAAGCTGGCAACATTGAAAGGCTGGGCCGTTTCCTGTGGTCCCTGCCGGCGTGCGAGCGGCTGCACGCGCACGAGTCCGTGCTGAAGGCGAAGGCCATGGTGGCCTTCCACCGGGGGAACTTCAAGGAGCTGTACAGGCTGCTGGAGTCGCACACGTTCAGCGCGCACAACCATTCGAAGCTGCAGAACTTGTGGTTAAAAGGTAAGTCGGTAACGACTCTTAATGGTTTTACTTACCTGACACATAAATAAATAAATATCTTGAACTTCAAGGGATAAGAATTAAACCACCACACTGTTCAACGCAAGGTTTTTGTAATTTACATTGAATATCTAAATATCTTGGACATTCTCACACACGGCCATCTGACCCCAAATTAGGCGCGAGCCTGTACTGGTGGGTGTCAGAGACTGATATACATATGTACATAGATATTTTTAAATACATACATAATTAACCCTAGAACCCTACACTGTCCATGTTCCCAGGAACCCCAAAACAAAATAGTCCTTAAAGTATAAAACAAAAACAGTAATAGAAAATATTACTTTTATTTATACTAATTAACACAATGAGATCACGAATCAGCCATTTAATTTAAAAAATTAATCAATTTGGGCATACTTTCACTTTGTGTTCCTAGCAAATCGGAATTTTGCACTTGGTGAAATTGGTAGAGCGTGACCTCATGGTAAAATACGCGGGAAATTAGAATTCGCGCGTTAGCAATCGACGAAATAATTTAAAAAGTAAACCTTGTGGGGTGCTCAAGTATCCCAAGTAGGGTTCTAGGGTTAAATAGATAATATTAACATCCAAACACAGAACAAATAGTACAAGTGTTCGTCACACGAATATTTGTCCTGAGTGGGATTCGAACCTATGACCCCTGGCACAACAGACAGGGTCACTACCGATTGCACCAACGGGCCCGTCAAAACTTACTTAGTTATTAATATAATGTTAGTTTTAATCTGCTTTGCAAAAAACCGCGAGCTAGCGTATGATATGGTCATGATATCAGGTGTTATACTTTATGCATATAACACCTCCCTGCCACTGGTTGGCAACTAACCCGTCCTCCAATCCGCATTGGAGTAGCGTGGTGGAGTATGCTCTAGACCTCCCACAAATTTATCTGCGGGGGATACCCGTGCCCAGCAGTGGGTCGTGTTTGGGTTGAAGCAGCAACTTGTCCCAGTTGTTTTCATTGAAACCAGTCGTTAAGGCTTTTCGAAGACCTTCGGGTGGCTTGAGAACATTCGACACTGGATTGGCCACTAACCCCGTCACCAATCCACATTGGATCAGCGTGGCGTAGTATTCTCTAGATCAGATTCAGATTCATTTATTAAAAGCTTTTATTTAACTTCACTCTTATGTATTCATTCATTCATGTAGGTAAGTATGTATGTCCTGGAATCTTGCAATCAATATTTCACCCACTTCCACTGAAGCTATCGAGCTGAAATTTGGCACACATATTAGGTTCCGATGACAATGCATGAAAATAAAAAAAAAAGTTATAAAAGCTTTATAAAAAAAAATAATGTTTTAGAGTATAATTTTTCATTATATTATCGACACCTGCAAGGAAGAACATCGTAACTCACTTTTTGATGAATTTGAGTTACAATCATATTCTTTATTAAAAAAAAAAGCTCTATTTTTTGCACTTACTCCCATATCTGAATTATTTCTAATTAAGTTTTTAGCCAGTATTAAAGCATTGTAAGTCAACGTTTACAGAAAATGATAAAAATGTATATTTAGTTACTTATTGATAATTTGCCAGTAATTGATAATATTACTAAGAAAAAATTGCAATACGAGATACCCTCTTGTCTTTCGCAAGATGTTGTGAACGTGAACGTGAACGTTAAACAATCTTTCATTGCAATCTTAGTTACAATGTTTTCATTCTCAAACGAAGATTAATATTTTCGATTCCAAAATTGTAACATTTTAAAAGATAGCGATAAAAACCGAGCCAAGCACTCTGATTCTGTTGTAGCAGCTTGTTTCGACTTACAAAAGATCTTGAATACTCCACAGTCGGAAGTATCTCTGTTTTATTATAAAAGAAAACTTGCTACATATAATTTTACGATCTATGATATGGGAATCCATCCATCCATCAGCCTTTCAGAGTCCACTGCTGGACATAGGCCTCCCTTAATAGGTGCCACTCCTCCCGATCCTGTGCCTTCTGAATCCAGCGATTTCCCGCTGACTTTTTCAGGTCATCAGTCCATCTGGTTGGAGGGCGGCCTGTGCTCCGTTTCTCGAGCCCTGGTCTCCACTCGAGGACCTTTCTAACCCATCGGTTGTCCGTCCTACGAGCGACGTGGCCTGCTCATTGCCATTTCAGCGTTCAGTCGACGAGCTATGTCGGTAACCCTCGTTCGTCTACGGATTTCATCGTTTCGAATCCGGTCTCGTAGCGAAATACCGAGCATAGCTCTTTCCATAGCGACACTGAGCGACTTTGAGCTTGCGAATGACGCCGACGGTAAAGGACCACGTCTCGGATCCATATGTCATCACTGGCAACACACACTGTTCGAAAACTTTCGTCTTCAGGGACTGAGGTAATCTCGATGAAAAGATATGTCGTAGCTTCCCGAACGCTGCCCAGCCGAGTTGGATTCTTCAAGTGACCTCTTTCTCGAAGTTGGACTTACCCATCTGGACCACTTGTCCCAGGTAAATATACAATATACATATATTATGGCAGCGCCATCAACAACAACTGGTATAGGTTTGACATGCACATTGGACATGATCTTAGTCTTGTCCATGTTCATCTTCAAACCCACCTATTGTGAGGCACTGTTGAGGTCCCCTACCATAGTGTTGAGGTCGTCCAGCGATTCTGCCAAGATAACTATATCATCGGCAAATCGAAGGTGTGTGAGGCGTTAGCCATTGACGTTGATGCCTAGTCCTTTCCACTCCATCAGCTTAAACACGCCTTCCAATGCAGCGGTGAAAAGCTTCGGGGAGATAACGTCCAAGGGGACCTAAAGCCTAACACCTCTCTGCAATTGAATGGGGTTCGTGCTTCTGTCGTGTACTCGGACTGTCATTGTGGCGGCTTCATATATCCACTTCAACACCTCGATGTACTTATAGTCAATCTGGCACCGCTGCAGAGACGCCAACACTGCCCAGGTCTCGATAGAATCGAAGGCTTTCTCATAGTCCACAAACGCGACACACAACGGCTGGTTATACTCCTCGGTCTTTTGTATAACTTGCCGCAGTGTCTGTATGTGGTCCATGGTGCTGTAGCCTTTTCGGAAACCGGCTTGTTCGGGAGGCTGGAAGTCGTCAAGCCTGCGCGCAATGCGATTAGTAAGGACTCTCGAAAACAACTTGTAGACGTGGCTCAGGAGCGCAAGGGGCCTGTAGTTCTTAAGAAGGGTTTTGTCGTCCTTCTTGAAGAACAACACAACCTCGCTCGCGCGCCACGCCTCTGGGGTGGTTCCGCTATTGATGACAGTATCGAACAGCTTCTGGAGCGCCACTAGGACAGGTTTCCCACCAGCTCTTAGCAGCTCTGCTGTGATTCCGTCATCACCCGGTGCTTTGTTGTTTTTCAGTTGTTTGAGAGCCTCCCTAATCTCGTACAGGCTGACGTCCGGGATATCTTCGGTATAGTGCCGGGTTAATCTAGCTCGCTTATCGTGAGCGCCAGCTGGAGCTGGGGCTTGCGAGGAAGTGTACAGTTGTCCGTAATACTTCTCAATTTCTATCAAAACTTCAGGTTTGGACGAGACTATGGTACCGGAATCTGTCTTCAACCTTGATAACTGGCTTTGCCGTTTGCCCAATGCATTGATCTCGAGCAAACACTTTGGAATTAATAAAGAATAATTAAATTATTTCACTTGTTTTACTTATATGGTAACTTCAAATCAAATTAAAATACATGTTGCGCATTGTATGTCAGACTTACAATTTTTTTTTTCTATGAAGCAAACATAGGCGTACAATTTTGAATTGTAAATCTGAGTTACAATGTCATTTTATAAAGTTTATAACGTGCAAACTCATTGTAACTCATAAAAGGTAGTAAAATGAACGTAGTAATAGCATATTAATCATACAGTAATATAAATTATCCCTTTTTGACTACAACTTTCTAGTGTGAATGGCGTTAGGACATAACAGAACTGACTAAGAATTTTTTTAAACTTTAACGCGCTCTCCTGTAAAGTTACTAAAAATGAGTTACGATGTTCTTCCTTGCAGGTGTCGTTATATGGTAGGTATGTATTTTGTGTGTTATGACGTTTATAAAAACGTCAACAAGAGTAACTACCGAGACGTTTATAAAAACGTCATAACATTTTTTTATCTACCGCCGGTTCACAAAGTTGACGCTACCGAGAAGAGCACGGCAAGAAACTCGATAATTACTCTTTTCATGATCTTCCGCAGCAGTATCGGTGGGGGAGACCCGTGCCCAGCAGTACGTCTATGGGCCGCAGCGATCATAGTTGTCATGGGTCGCAGTCGGGTGGTTAGCTCGTTTGCTATCTTATATCCATAAAGAGACAGAATATACACCGAAACTCCGCTTGAGAACATTCGACATTGGGTTGGCTACTAACCCCTCCACCAATACCTCCGCAGCTGTCTGTGGGGGAGACCCGTGCCCAGCAGTACGTCTATGGCTAGCAGCGATGTTTTATCAATGTAATCGATTGTTCCAGCACACTACATGGAAGCGGAGAGGCTACGGGGCAGGCCGCTGGGCGCGGTGGGCAAGTACCGCGTGCGGCGCAAGTTCCCCCTGCCGCGGACGATCTGGGATGGCGAGGAGACCTCGTACTGCTTTAAGGTCTGTACGAGATGATAAGACATAGACATGGTCATAACATAACATTTTTTCGTCATCCGCACATGTAAAACAAATCAAATAGGTACTACAATATATGAAAACTAGTGGACGCCCGCAGCTTCGCTCGCGTGGAATTAGACATAATAATAATTCTTAACGCGTTTACTTTTGCTCCACAAATTTGTAATTAATCCGTAAATGTGTTATCCCCTATCTTTATTTTATTTTTCACCCTTAAGGGTAACATTTTTACAAACTTTGAATGCCATATTTATTTATATCTAATCAACAGCCTAAAACATTAATTTTATGCTTTTAATTCTGAAAATGACAATACATACTTTCATACAACCTTTCATCCCCCTTTTCAACCCTTTACAACAATTTTTTCCAATTAAAAAGTATATATGTCCTTTCTCAGGCTCTAGTCTAGACTATCTGTGTACCAAATTACATTTAAATCGGTTCGGAAGTTTTGGCGTGAACGCGAGAAGGACAGACAGACAGAGTTACTTTCGCATTTATAATATTAGTATGGATTAAGGATGGCTAATAAATAGGACGCTCTCCACCAGCTGACACCACATGCTGAGACTCGTTAATTACTGACATTTATTTATATATTTATCAACTTTATTGACATCTCTACTCATTTAAGGCATTTTCTACCAGTCAAACCCTGGTTGAGTGGGGGAAAGTTGCGGTAGGTGGAATAAGAGAAAAAAATCATTTCTGTTCCCGCAGGAGAAATCCCGGTCGGTGCTGCGCGACTGGTACCTACACAATCCCTACCCGTCGCCGCGGGAGAAGCGGGAACTGGCCGAGACCACCGGCCTCACTACTGTACAGGTGAGAACCTTCGGGACCTTCTTCCCTGGACTAAAATCAGCGCTGTTTTTTATTTGTTTACTTGCTTTGAACTTAGTACATATTTGAATATACATTTAGTATACATTTAATACAAAGGTACAATGATTTTCTTTTTATGTTATGTTAAGTAAGTTTAGTTAGATAGAAAGATATAAGATATCTTTTTTGTGTTTAATTTAGTTGTAGACATTTTCAGAAACAAATGCATTGGATTAGCTGAGCAGGTTTTGTTGGTTCGTAGGTACTGCGATGCAAATTTCATTAAATTTCTATTTTACAACAATAACACGCGCACAGTGGTATTGGTAGAGATGGTACATACCCACTTCATGTTTAGGATGCTCAGTTACATATAGGTGCCTCACATTTGCCATTTCTTAGACGGAAAAAACTTTTAGATGTATAACTGAACTATTTTTTATTGTATTCGAAACCGATTACCTAATTCCTGGGTACGATTTCTCAATATATATGTCCTTACTAAATCACTCAATTTACTTACATGGTATTTGAACTGGAAGCTAGTACTCAAACCAAACAGAATTGTATACTAAGCCAATGAAGGCGATACCAGTGTATGCAGTACGTGTAGGTACGGCTGTAACGTAATCTATTGAATTTTGAGGAAGCGGTAGGCCATATCGGGTTTCGCCACCACAAGATTTGCTCCGGTGGTTATCAGTTATAATCAGCTTTATTTCTAAGATATTTTTTTCCTTTGCCAAGATGGTGGCATGCCAAGCATGCTACAAAAACAAGGTTTTCCATTCCAGACATAATATGGTTTTTGTAATAAATTGTTATTAAATTTAAGATAGTTTTAATACTTTTTATATAATATAGCAAATGTTAGAATTAGTCAGACTAATTCTAACATAATGTAAAGTGCTTGCTAGGTTTCTTGTTATGGTTGAATTTTATTTTATTTTTCCTCCATAGCTAAAATAAGTTGCAAAAAATACGTTTTCCTCCATTTCTAGGTGGCATAGCTTGATCGAAGATCCAAGTCTCCTCAGTAGTTATATAGCAGTTATATATACAGTCAATCTGGGTAACTTTGGCCGTAGTTATAACTTTGGCCCAAAATTATATTTCCGATTATTATTATTTTTTACAGATTGCCTTATTTGATAAAAAAATAATTTTACAAATAAAAGATAGAAGGTATCTTCGTAAACGTATTTCACCCGCCGAAATGTGTCATTTGTCAATGACAAAATTCAAAAGTTGCCTTTTTCGTGAGTGCATTAAAGACGGTACTTTTCTCAGTGTTAAAAAGTAGCATTCAGCGCTGTTCTTATTAGGTTTTGAATGGTAAGTTGCAATGTATTGTGTTACCAACTTGTCTGCCTATCATTTAATAAATTTTTTGCAATATATAATACAGTATTTTTTCTAGAAACATCTAAAATATTTCAAAACTACTTTAAAGTTACTATATCAGGGTAACATTGGCCCGGGATAAGGTTACACTAATATTTTACTATCATACTAATATGTTGCCAGATTTTGGAAAATGTGTCGAATTTGATATAAATATGTATGTAGTACATTCGATATCGTGAAAAAATCTTTTTTTCCATATAGAAAAAGATATTATGCCTCAGGAGGACGAATCTCTTTAATGACAAAGGCTACAGATTGTTGGATTTGGCTAACGAATCGACCAGAAATAGTGCTATTATCAATTAACAATAATCATAAGTCTTAGATGAATCGTAAATAACTCGAAAAGGCAGTTATTTTGAGATAAATGATGATTTTAGGCGATGGAATGGGATGATTAGAAAGGATGACTTTACAGCATTTTTTGATAATTAATTAGTTACTTTTCGGTTAAAATTTTATTTTTTAACACTTATTTAGATCTTTTGAAGGGCCATAACAGCCTGATTTCCTATTTTTCCTATCAATACCAAATAATAAAAGATTTAATAAAAAGCTGTGTTTCATAGGGCAACATTTTATTTCATACCTAAATTTTCCTTACAAACCTTAACTAGGGTACAAAAAATATTGACTTTGGATGTACACTATATATTTTTCTGCTAGTATTTAGTGGCCAATGCTACCTAGTTCACTTATTTTGCGAGAAATCATAAAAAACATGCACCAGGCCAGGCCTGGGTCAATTTTACCCCAACTCTAATTGTAACTTTGACCCATCGGTTTTATTACTTTTTCATTTCTTTTTTCTAAGGAACTATCATTATATTGCTAGGTTTATAGAATCAGTGGCTCTCAAAGCCATCAAAAAGTCTTCTTGGATGAGTCTTCCGCACTAATTGTAACATTTATTGCATTGTAATTCCAAAAAGTGGGCCAATGTTACCCAGGTTGACTGTACAGCAACATATAGATCTTTACCTTTGAAATTGGACATTTTATAACTAACATTTTCAGATTTAATTGTCTGTGGATTGGCGCGCAAATCGAAATTCAAATAAATTTTATTCCAAAGCCGTGCTATTCTTATTTCAAATTCAGTCATTTATTTTTTGATAGTGTTTTGTTGGTGGACAAAGGACTTCCTTAATCCGAACCACTCATTTAGGTTTATCTGTGCTCTTTGAATCCGATTACGTGCTGTCTTCATCAGGTCGACGATCTATTTGGTCAGAAGACGGTTTATTTCCAAGTCGCAGTCTCCACCTTTCCCACCGGCTGTAAGTCCCACAAGCGACGTGACGATATTTATTTATAATTAAGTATCATATGATTTTTCAGGTTTCAAATTGGTTCAAAAACAGAAGACAGAGAGATAGACAAGCGGAACACAAAGATAGGTGAGTCACATCCACTCATACTGTATTCTATTTCTATTTTATAATAAGCAAAAAGAAACGATTACCTGTTATTTGCACTCGGCTCTTGAATGATTAATTGCTTTTGTGTCTAGTACATTGTACATTTGAATGTTTCGACGAGAATGTAAGTAAGTATTTGTATTTTTGTTTTGTGTACCGTAAAGTACCTATAAATGATACAAATCAGCGATTATATTTAGATTTTTATCGATATTTTACGACTAGCCGATATCCCTTTAAAGCTTTTATACCGTTTATCATTGCACCACCGCAAACATGTTGCTTTCAAACGGTGGGTGGTTGCTATCATCATTTTAAGATAAAGATTTTAATTTTAAGATAAGGATCTTAATTTTAATCCCGTTTGTCTCCCGCTCACCCGAGCAGAAGTCCCGAAAAAAGCCGGGAATCGAACCGAAACTGTCGGCAGACATAAAAGGGGGTAGGACACAGATTATAAATTATAACAATGGAGTAGGGTTTACTTTTTATGTTTTCATGTGATATTTAACTGCCAAACTGTTAATTTTATCCATGTATTTAAAGATAACATATTGAGCATATATGAATTGTATGGTCTTCCTTACATTAGACTGAAGTTTCATCCACATCGAATGGATGTTAAATGGCGATCTTCTTCGAAACGGTTTGCGCAATATTTATTATCGTGCAATTATGCAAACTTGCTTATGTTACCATTACACATTTATAATCCAATAACTACGAATACACAATTTCATTTAAACTCCAAAAAGGCAGTGTATGGGACTTGTTTAAGGATCGAAGTATCCTTAAAAGCGCCTTTTATTACAATATAAAATAGGTAGTACTAATTAACTGATTTTAATACACATAACGTTCCTGTTTTTTTTTTTGACAAGTTGTAAAATTCTAAAGCGTATACAAATACTATAACATCTGAATCTGCGAGCTAAGAGGTCAGAATCGAATGCACGAGTAGGTCAACAAAAGAATCGTAAGTGTAACAATTAGAAATGTCATATCAGCAGTAAAAGTGCAGATTTAACCATCATTGTTTTATTGCGACGGCGAACGATGTATCGTGTTGGATTTCAAAACAATTTTTTTCGCTAGTAAGCATTTCTCAGCGTCTCGCTTGCTTGGGCTATTGAAAAGGCGATCACGGACGAAGATTTATTTATTTATTAAGATTCATTGCTTTACACATGTTTTAGTAACATTCACAATTAGATACAACCAACACGGGCATCTTGTAGAAACACTAACTTAATTTTTTAAGCCTAATGAAAATACCACACGCAAAAAAACTGAGGATAAAAATGGATACGGAAATACGGCTTTTAACATAGGTTAAAATGCTAATAGTAGCACAAAGGAATGATTCTCTTTAATGTGTAGAATATAAATCATTAAACAGCGTTTTGATGTTTCCAATTAAAAAATCGTAATTCCTCACACAAATATTGGTGATTGTCGCGTCGAAATTCTCTAAATGTTTTTGCGTTAACAATGTTGGTAATAGGTATACCTACCTACATATTAAGTATTTTATAATTAACGGAATTCGAAAATAGAAGCTTCCTTTTTTTTCGATGTTCGAGTGTAAGTTTTTTTCATGTATTTACAGAGATCAATAAATAATATCGGTTTATGGCTTTCATTGCCTATTCTTAAACTAATATCACGCCTGTATTTTCCTGAAAGAATAGGAAGAGGTGTGTTAGTTGATACAACTTTTACACTGAAGAAACTAAGTATGTAAATCGGTATTGCCGTAAACTGGACTCCGTGCTACTATTGGTAAAATGCAATAATTCTATGCCCGAACCCGACTCGGGAATCGAACCCAACCCGTCTTTCTAGTTCAGCAATCGAGTATCGTTAGCTAAACAAACAAGGCTATTATCTGTCTTATTGTAGGTAGTAATTTATCCTTTTTAAAAGCTTTTATTAAACTTCACTCGTATGTATCTTGTAAGTAGGTATGTATGTCCTGGAATCTTGCAATAAATATTTTTTACATTTGAATTTTCCAACTTTAGTACTAAAAGTATCTATCACAAAATGACATTTTTGCCTCATTATGAATCTCGTGTCATCAAAAGATTAATTAATTTATCGAATAAAACATCTATTAAAACAGGAATCAAATTGAAATTCCGTGGCAGCTATCGCGCCAACATTAAAATAAAGCCACAGAGTACTCACAATGTAGAGGGGGAGTTTACCTATCCATTTGGACGGCTTCGTAACCCGATATCCCGCCAAGTACGTCAGTTGCGTATTCAAACGTTCGTTTTATGAAAACAAACTGTATTTCAACACCATACGGCTCCTTTTACAATAAAGACAATGTGGAAATATAGATTCCAAGTTTGAAATTCTGCATTATCGACGAAATTCGTAGTTGCAATACACGTATTGAAGAAAATGGGCTTTGTTTTAATGTAGTAGAGTCGTATTTGTAATAGTTCTGTTCGGGAAGATAATTAATGGGAAATTAATATCTTTATCTGAACTAGAACACAGTTTTCGTGTTGTGTTTATGGTTTGCAGTAGACTTCCGTTGAATGAAACTGCTCTTTTTAGCCTAATAAGGTCTATGCGTACACGGTGTTTTAAATCATTCAGACAATAACGGAATGAGCTAGAAATATAATATATATGTATATCGAATTTCTTTGTGAGAAATCTGTGTCTGAAATTCATATCCACTACCTAATATTGCCGACTAATACCAAATTAGCCTATTTTCGGACAGAAATGCTACATTTGTTGTGCTTTTCTTTTCTAGAGGCTACCATTATAGTCAGGGATAGCATCGGTCTCATGAGGTCTTTAAATGAGACTTATTAGTCTTATCATGTGCGGCAACGGATTGGTGGTGATGCACACTCGTTGGCTATCATATACCGGTCACAGTCTGCTAAACTATCATTCGTTGAACCCTTTTTCGAATGGTCTTTTGCTGTATGGTCATACAGACCTTTATGGTGTCACCGAATATTCTTTGAACCTTATACATTAGCCGGCTTCATTTATCACTTTCCATTTGTGGATGAGAGACTATATAGTAGCATTGCACTAGTCTCTATCTATTGTCTCTAACTAGTGTATATCTAATTGATGATATGAAAACGATGGATAATGATCCATCGTTTTCTTGTTTCCTTCTTCTCTTTCTATGAGCTTTGGGTTGGATAAATATACTTCTATCAGCATTTAAAAAAGAAAACGTGAAAAATCATTTCATCTTCGGATTGGCGAATAATCACTCTTTTTTTTTCGAATGGACTGTTGTATGGTCATACCGATCTTTACAGCGTCACCGAACAGGTGGTACGTGGTACACACATTGGAGTATCTGCTATGTGTTATACATACGAAATATAAACAACAGGTGGTTGAACCTCACCAAACTAAATGACAAATGTTACTTTATCTGCGTGACTGTCAGACTAATTAGTCATTGATCGGAGCTTCAAATACATCGTTATTATCAACAGGAACTAATGGGCGAGCGTGAACAGATGTGACCAGATTAAGCAGATGTAAAGTTGTCAACACTTTGTCAAAAACTATGTTGACGACTTCTCCGTGATTCGTTAGTATGAACACAGAATACATGTATGAGATAGATACCTTAATGATGTGCCCATAGATATACCTACCGATGAAGTGTAAAAAAGGTAGATAAACCAGAATGTGCCAGTTGCGAACACTAGATACTATAAAATGTAACCTTTTTAATATTTAGTTCGCAAATGACAGTAAGTAAGAAGCTAAGTAACCATCTAACTTTTTACTTCAAATCAATGGGTGGAAGTTTATTTGCCAAATAAATATATTCATTGACGTGTGTCAATTCTTTCAATTATAAAATACTGAGACTACGCTAGTAACAATAACTCTGAAATAACATTTGGTAAGCAAGTTAAGTTAAAGCCATGTTTTTGGGTTTTTGACAAACAAGTTGACCATTTGTGACAAACAAGTCGACCACTGTCTCACAAACAAGTTGACCACTTGTTTGTCACAAATGTCATGGGCTGCAGCGGTAGCTGCATGCTCGTTCGCTTTCATTCACATAAAAAACGACCAGGCCCCACTATTATTCATAAGAAATTAATAAGCTATTATAGCCATCAAGTGTTTTGCCGCTTTCTTCCTAATTCTGAATTGAGTTTCAATACAGACAGAATACTCTATAGTCTATATCTAAAATAGGTTTATTAATGTTTTATGAACGGCAAGTCAATAGACCAAAGTTGATGTACCTACGCTACTTTTGATACAGACAGAGCACCAAAACCACAGAGCAATTCAGAGCATACCAGTTAGCCAGTTAACCACCACCGAGCGTGCGAGCGGGACAGCGCTACGCGCGCGACCGAGACGGCCGACGTAATCCGACACCGTCACATCTGCTCCTAAAAGCGTACAGGGCAGGCCGTAATGTAGTTATGTATACATTGTGAATTTGAGTTTGTTAACGTTGACGGTGATAAGTTGCCGGGAGCGGTCTAGCGTCCCACTGCTGGGCACTGGGCTCTTCTCACTACTGAGAAGCTTCTAGAGCAGTGTTTCCCAACCTTTTTTAGGCCATGACATTGACATTGACATTTCTAAAATGTTTATTCCCCCCATACCTACATAATTTTTAACCTCGTGAATCCCCGACGCAGTTTACTCGACGACTAATTACCGAGTTGATATTTTGGTAACGTCAAACGAAATTATACCTACAAAATATTTTTTTACTGCCTAAGAATTTGCCTTTTTTGTTAAATTGTCACCGATATCTAGCATTGCATTTATTTAAATAACCCAAAGCGAAAGGGTTAAAGTCGTGTCGAGTCCATTTTTAAATTGCCCCCCTTAACTATCAAATTGCCCCCTGTGGGGCGTGGGCTCCACGATGGGAAACACTGTTCTACCACCAGATTATCATAATATCAATGTGTCAAGCAAACACTTGACCCATTAAGCAAATTACGTAGACTGAGATAGATCAAATTTGGCATACCTAGTCAAAGTTTATATGGAGAACACCCACCGGCATGTTATTGGACAACACATATTACATAGCTATTTAACATTTAAAATTATTTTAACCTTTTAAAAATGACATACAAATTGCAAATCTATTTTAATCAAAACTAATTATTAATCAAAACGTAATCGATTGATAATAATGAGTAGTCATGAAATTTCTTCTGTACAGCGCATCACAAAATTACATCTAAGTAACTAATGAGCAAAATTAATTGATTATTATTTTTCGAGCTCTAAAAGATCCATTAATAAGTAAATTAGTTTAATTTTTTACTGCACATGTGCAATGGACCTAATTTTCTAATTCCTGTTCGTAATTAGTCAAGTGGAAGTTAGCGGGTGGATGAACAAGAATCGGGCCTTTGCCGGCATCGAAAAAAAAAAAACAATGCTCTATGCCCGCCGACAGACACGCCGAAAACTGACGAGATGGTAAGAGACTACCATAAAGAATATAAGCGGTTAGTCTTATAGCGCAGTGGTTAATTCGACCTTAGTCGAGAACCGGGTTTAAATCTCAAGCACCAGCGACTTTTCAAATTTTTCTTCTGTGAAGGAATCGCACGTAGCATAGTGTGAATGTGATCGAAAGAGTTAAGCAACGACGGGCGCGGATTTGTGGATGGGTGACCGCTAGTGGCAAAATTTCATGGACGCTACCATGCTTCGGAGGGCACGTAAAGCCGTCGGTCCTGGTTGTTTTCAATGCTGGAAACAGTCGTGAAGCCTTGTCGAAGACCTTCGGGTGGCTTGAGAACATTCGACACTGGGTTGGCCACTAATCCCTCCACCAATACGCATTGGAGCAGCGTGGTGGAGTATGTTTTAGACCTCCCGCAGCAGAGTCTGTGGGGGAAACCCGTGCCCAGCAGTGGGACGTCTATGGGTCGCAGCGAACCCACCAGTAATTACTTTTGTTGTTGTCTTATTACACTTGTAGATTCTCAGATTGTGTGTACTATTAAACTAAATAGGAATGCATTTCGGTGACTCGGGATCCAAGACAAACCGTATGTAGTTTTTATGGATACCCTATCCATACTAGGTAATATTATAAATGCGAAAGTAACTGTCTGTCTGTCTGTCTGTCTCGCTTTCACGCCAAAACTACTGAACCAATTTAAATGAAATTTGGTACACAGATAGTCTAGGGATTAAGAATCTGTTGCGGTGGTGCCTAAACTAAATGCGTCGCGTGCTATAAACCATAGGGGAGGGGTACATCGTTACCTAAGAACTGCAGTGCTCTCTCTTCTTTTTGGTGCCATCTTGTGCCAGCACGAATCCGTTCAATTAGAGTTTGCAATAAGTATGTATTATTTGTGATATTTTGTAGTATATATTTGTGTTATTGGTGATGAATGAAATGATTTTTTTTTCAAAAGTCTCACAATGAAAATCTCTGATCTGAACCTGTGTAAGGCTAAGTGTGTAGGCCTCGCTCCCATTCTGAGAGGAGACCCGTGCCCAACAGTGGGACAAATGTTTGTGGTGATGACGAGACATAGACTGGTAGTTAAACTAAAAAAATCGACGGTCTATGTATTCACCACCTAGTAAAACAAAAACTGAAAAGGCGGGAATATCGAGTTACGAGCTGTCACCATGGATACGTCAGTTCGCTACCCGTCTCTGCAGCGGTAGAGCGGTAATATGATATCGCCATAGTTTTCGGCGGTGCGAACTTTTTTACGCAGTCTAGTTGGCGTAAGAATTTTGTTAGAAATTCGTGGTATTGTGTGTTCTATGCCGGTTCTTTTCGATCAGTTAGCCTTTTTGAGCCTAGTACGGCTTTGATATAATACGGAGTAGTCTTATTTTATAGACCAATGCACAGACTTTCTAAAATTAAGCCTAGATATTTCTAAACCTACTTACAATGGCAGTCGATTTTAGAAAGAAGAAAGAAAGAAAGAAAGAATTTGCCACAATCGTTCATGCAACACAGAAAAAAGGATTTCTTTCTTTCTTTCTTTCAAAAAATACAACAAGTAGGTACATGTTATGTTTAACAAAGATTACCAACACTATTATAAATCAAATCAAATCATCTTTATTTGCAAGATAAGGTAATTTGGGAGATACAAAAGAAGTTACAATTTGTCCTCTTATCTTAGCCCATAAGGCATGCAAAGTCATCTAATGCTATATTAAATAGTTCTATGTTAACTGCCATACATTCCCATTTATATATTATTAAGAATTACGCACATTACATTGTACGCACCAATGTTATTGCAATTTAAGAGCATTTAATTTAGATTTATATTTATGGTACAGAACGATACCATTGATTTTTTCATTACGTTTAGGTCCATGTAGTTGGCAATGAGCATATTTCCATACTCTTTCTCTCTCTCTCCTCAGCCCACATTAGTCCACTGTTGGACATAGGCCTCTCCCAAGGCACGCCACTGAGCCCTAGCTTCGGCTCTCCTCATCCACTTGCTCCCCGCCGCCAGAATTAAAAAAAAAATTAAACCAATCCAAACTCCGGAATTTCAAATAAGAAAAACATTATTAACCAATACTAACAAAGAGAAAAACAATAATAGTTAGCCTGACCCGGGAATCAAACCCAGGATCTTGGTTTAGCAGACAAACGAGGCAGTTTTCTATCCTATCCATAAATATACTAGGTAAGTATTTGTAAAATCGGTTCCTCTCAGCTTCTAGCAGACGAAATGTTAACGTAAACAGGGCCCTACAGACAGACAGTCGGCAGGATCGGGTTACTGTTGCTCGGGGCTGTCGGCGTAGATACGTCACGTTGCCTTGAATAGCAAACGAGCATGCACTTTATTTATGTGCATGTGAACATCACATCGTCCGGTCCTCCCTGACAAATAATAAAATAACAATTACTTGTAAAAATTAAATTGAGAATGAGTATTTACTCATTCTAATAAAACACTTGTGTCATTCCTAAGTGGTTCAAGACCACTCGCTGCGACCCATAGACGTCCCACTGCTGGGCACGGGTCTCCCACACAGCATATTCCACCACGCTGCTCCAATGCGGATTGGTGCAGGGGTTAGTGGCCAACCCAGTGTCAAATGTTCCCGAAAGTCTTCGACAAGGCTTAACGACACACATTTCCAGCATTGAAAACAACCAGGACCGACGGCTTTACGTGCCCTCCGAAGCACGGTAGCGTCCATGAAGCGGTCACAAACCGACCGCGCCCGTCGTTGCTTAACTCTTTCGATCACATTGAATCGACGCGAGCCACTGGGCTATGGACGCTACAAGACCACTACTTTTTGGCAAAGTTGGTGATGCTAGAAATTTATAGATTTGAACTAGCTATTTTGAAGAGCCAACCATGCCAACCATATAGTTCTATAAGAAATGAATGACAAACAACTGGCTATACAAACGAGTGTATTAAGTTACTAGGGGGTCCGTCGTAGATACGTCATCGTCTATACACGACATCTATATATATATAAAAGGAGAAGGTGACTGACTGACTGACTGACTGACATATCAACGCAGGGCCTAAACTATAAGGGTTAGAAAGTTGAAATTTTGCACAGGGGTTCCTTTTATAACGTAGGGGAGCACTAAGAAATAATTTTTGAAAATTCATCCCCTAAGGGGGTAAAACGGGGGTGCAAAGTTAGTATGAATATGCCGTTTTTGAAGTCAAGTGGGCAACCCGAATGCGGGCAGACGTCGTTAATGGGTCTAATTCTACTCGAGCGAAGCTGCGGGCGTCCACTAGTTGAGTATAAGTTTATTAAGCTTAAGTAATGTTATTAATAGACTACCAGAGACAAACCATGTACCTACCTATAGTTTTATTATTATTATTACTAGTCTATTATTTATTTATTTATTATTTATTGTTAAGTACAACAAAAAAAAGATATCTTATGTTATCTTGGACATTCTGACACACGGCCATCTGACCCCAAAGTAGGCGCGAGCCTGTAATATGGGTATCCTAGACTTGACTGGTATACATTATATAGATATTTATAAATACATACATACATAAATAGATAATATTAACATCCAGACACAGAACAAATTGTCCTGAGTGGGATTCGAACTCACTACCGATTAGCGATTGCGCCAACGGGCCTGTCAGATGTTACAATGGTATTGGGGTTGCATCAAAATCCCTATTTAAAATCATCATTGATACGTCTAGACACCGCAAGATGTTTGGTCGTTGAATTTTACGTCAGTACCTAACCCATATGCTGTCTCACAATAGACTGTCGGCGAGAGTCGTGCAGCCCAGTGGACGAACTCGCCTCTCACTCGAGAGGTCCGGGTTCAAACCCAAGCGGCACGCACCACCGACTTTTCTAAGTTATATTATGCGATTTAGGAAATTAAATATCACTTGCTATAAACGCGGTGAAGGACACATCGTGAGGAAACCTGCATGCCTGTACTTCATAATGTTTTCGAAGGCATGTAAATGGCACATAAAATGGCCTAAAGATAACATAATGAAAAAGACACAAACCTGTATTGTACCATAGAATAAGTATTGTTCCTACCTATTAGCCATTGACATATTTGATATACTGCTACTGCTATTAGGTCATTGGCAAATACAGATTATCAATACGTCGCTGCATCTGTAGATAACTTGTTATAGTAAGGAGTTAAGGGTTAACCATAGTGTCAATTATTACTGTTCAAACGAGCTTACGTCCCGTACCTACTTCTAAATGTCTAGTCGAGTCTAAGAGTATTTTAGAATAAAGTTATTGCCTTCCCAGTCTCTATGCGAAGCTCGACAATAAATAAATTACAAACAACTGGATAAACGACAGTATTGAGTTACAGTTGTTTAGGGCTGGGCGTCGCGGTCGGCGCGGATACGTCACTTTGTGCGCTCGGACGGGTAGGGTTGTCATGCACTCGATATTTCGGATAATTATAGGTACGGAACGTGTAATATAAAATGGAAGTGAAAAAATTATATCAATTTTTCTTGTGGATATTTTTATTAACATATAATTACACTATATATAACAAAGCATTAAAATCCTAAAACTTAAGCAGTTTTCAATAGAAAATTAAAGTTTTCATTACAATTACAACTCATTATCAAGTTGGTTTCATTCAAAAGAAAATTAAATTTTATATTACAATTACAACTCATTAAGAATTTGGTTTCAGAAAAATATTCTGATATTACCGAAATCTGTTTAGTAATAATCATTTCATATTTGAATATCGTCTCACTGAATCAATTGGCGGCCTTATTGCTTGTTTATTATACTAGGGACAGACAGACAGACCTTTCCTCCTCTTGTGCGGCGCTGTAGGCGTTCTCGCGTTGAGGAAAATCGCAGTTAGGGGAGATCCTCTCTATCCGGGCAATTGCTCCAGGGGTAAACCCCGTCGGTGACTTCCCCGCTGTTGAACGTTGGAGCCAGTTGTTCGTCGCGCTCGCTACTGCTAGCCGTTAGTCGCTAATTCCTCCCTCATGATCGGGGGGAAGAAGTTCCAACAGCTCTCTAGGGAGAGGTCGTCCTTCAGGGGGACACGCGAGCAGCGCTATCCCCCTTAGACGAGGATGTGACCCATTGTCGCGGTTATACAGAAAACACGCCAACCGGATCACAAACTCAACTACTCAACCATCTACTGCAGCGTCTGCAGTCTGCAGTCGCGCGCTTTCACCTCGTTCCGGACGTAACGCCCGCTCCTGTGATTTCTCGCAGGGCTAGCTTTTGCTGGGTTCGCAGGGTGAGATTTGGCAGGGTAACTCGGGTTACGGAGAGATCCGTGGCCAACAGTGGAACGAACGCCTATGGACTGTAGCTTAATGCCAAGCACTTAACCGCCGAGGACCCCTTCAACTACACTTGAAACGCCCCGGACCCCAGTCCAGCCAACGAATGAAAGCTATGCGCGTGCGCAATACAGAACAATATGTTCATTTGAAAAATCTGCAAAGAGATTTATATCGTAAAATTCTATATTTTAACATCTGAGAGTTGAGCGTTGTATTATTGAATCATTCCCAACACATATGGATGTTATAACGCATGTCCCACCTATATCGTAAAATATAGTTGAGCTTTGTATTATTGAATCATTTCCAACATGATGTTATATCATGATGTTATAATGCATGTCCCAGAGAGGTTTATTTATTTAATTCTTCATCTTTCCAGCGGCGCTCCGGGTGACAAGCAGCTGGACTCCTCAACAGACGACGACAGCGACGCCCCCGCGCTGCCCCTGGCGGCGCCTGCGCACGTCCCGCAGCCGCTGTACCCGCTCTACGAGCACCCGCTAGCACATCTCCAGTACCACCACTCGTGACCGCAATGACCTGATGGACACATCGCCAACACATTAACTGGCAGGCAATTGCGTCTGACCCATACAAATTCTGTAACTTTGACATTGCCAATCGTAAGATTTAGCTGTCAATCTTGATGAAATATTTTACGCAAGACCACCTTACCTTAGATTTGTGAGAAATTTGCAACAAATCGATCAGTTTTATGTAACAGGCAATAAACAGACCCTCCTACACTGTCTTACCTTAATGTTAGTTCCCAGAGAATATGTTGTATGTATTTGTATACTCGACAATTTAAAGCACAGATAACTCTAAAATCGCTTTTTAATAACCTATCTATCGTTGGATTATACTGCTAGACATAGATATTTGAAATAATCTACATATAAAATGTGCCAAATAGATAACTTTCGTAAATGTCAGTAGTAACAATAGTCAGGTTATAACATTGGCCTATAATTTGCACCTACCAGGGTTGCTAGCATTTAATTTTTACTACTACGGTTACAATATATGACGGACGACTCACATAAGTAACTCGAAGACAAATGGTTAACGAAGCAAAGTTAGTTCCCAAATATCGTGTATCCAATGATCTAGATAATTAGATGTGACAGATTTAATATTCATAAAATATCCATAATTATGATGGACAGTAAAATAAAATATAAACTGTGTATTTATAGAAGCTTCAACATGATGGTACACAACTGACGGTTTTTATACGGTTTTTTTTTACATTTAAAAACAGTCAGATTTTTACGGATACGTTATACGAATTCAGTCATATTTAAGTTCGGATAACGTAACGGAGCATAACATAATACATACATCCCTAATTGAGACAAAATAAAGATTTTTATTCTTAAATTGTCCTGAATATAAATACAGCTACATTCAGCCAACTTTAAAATAAATACATACACACTTTATTTGTTTGTCTTTATAAATATTGTAATAAATATGTGAAGAAATGTCTAAATTAATAGAAAATTAGAATAGTCTGATTTTGTGATGGAAATACTGGCTTCCTATAGGAGTGATATAAAATGTATGTAAGATATAATTTTAAATTTTATAGGTTTTTTGTGTAAGTGTAGGCAATACTCAAGTTTATTAAGGGCCTTTATTACAACTGTATTTTATAAACATGGATCAGAATATACCTTTATGTGACATTACCGATTTCGGTTCAAAATGAAACCAAAATTAAATGATCAAAATCTAATTAAGTGTAATTGTGTATTTTGAAATATTCTGAGATTTAAATCATTGTCACTTGGTAAAAGTAAGTTATACGAACTGCTCTGCCAATAATACGACTAAGAAGACTTCATCTGGGTATATTAAAATCTCCTTAAATTCGATGCAGTAAACCGAACTGAGATTAACATTTCAAAGTCAAATGCAAAGTCAAATAATTTAATGGACACGCTTAACTAAAGTTTAGATAGGTGAATATTATTTTTTGCCAAAAACTTGTAACCCCATGAACATTTTACTTTATCGAATTATTGATAAAGTAACAAATTAGTGATGCCTAATCAAAAACTGCCAACTTGATACCTAACATATAATACTCTTAGAAGATACCACTGTTTTAATAATAATAAATATCATGGATATTCTCACACACGGCCATCTGACCCCAAATTAGGCGCGAGCCTGTAATATGGGTGTCAGAGACTGATATACATATATATTTTAAATACATATATACTTAAATAGATAATATTATTAACATCCAGACACAGAACAAACACAAGTGTTCGTCACACTAATGTTTGTCCTGAGTGGGATTCGAACCCGCGACCCCTGGCGTAACAGGTAGGGTCACTACCGATTGCGCCAATGGCGGGTCCAACATCAAAGTTTTGTTATTGCAGGTAGGTATATTTTCTATCAGTAAAAAAATGTAGGCACTACTTTGGTTTGTACTTCCCCTTATACCTACGCTTAATGCATTTTTATTGACCTACTTTAAATTGACTTTTTACTCGATCAAATAATTTATCATTACTGTATACGAAGTTCAAATAAGAATTATCTATAACGTCAATAATGCGATGTGTTGGTGTCGAAAATAACCAAATAGGGTGTAATTCTTGTAATTTTAACTGTAAAATTAGCTATTTATTTATATCGTTAGTAACATTGATACTTCAGTCTGTAAGCGTCTCTAGGATATAATGTATAAATATCATTTTCATATTTAAGTTGTTCGTATAGAATAGCATTTTTAATCAAAGTGTGTTTGTTACATTTAAATGTAGTTTTATTTTGACATTACCCTCACTTTCTATTGTTTACAATAAATATAATAAAACGGGAGATTTTTTGTTTTTAACGCGCTAATATCTGGATGTGTCTGTCCGATTTAAAAAACCATTTTGTACTAATTAGGCGTCACTAATTTTGTCTCACACTATTTTGTTTTTGTCTCGAAGGCATGTGAAGTCTGCCAAACCGCACTTGGCCAGCGTGGTGGACTGAGACCTAATCCCTCCCATTCTCGAGAGGAGACCCATGCCCAACAGTGGGACAAAGAAAGGGTTGTGATGAATTTTGTCTTGCATAAACAGCATTCCACTTTCAAGGAACTATATAGAATCTCTATATTATAGATAATGGAACTACTGGAACCAGGCGCTGTTATATATTTTCAACCCGCTTTTGTTAGCTTGGTACGTATGTACGTATGGATGTATGTATGTATGTAACGGAATCTTGACTTGATTATCGCCCAGTTCAATACGTCGGATTAATTTGAAACTTAGCACACTTACCAAGGACTGATTGACAATGCAATATTTAAAAAAATATATACCTACCTACATTTAACTTCGGTTATCTCCAAAAGACTGTTTTTTTAAAGATGTTATTATTTAAAAATAAAACAACCAATCAAGTGCTTTTTGAGGCTTTATTGAAGCGATTCGCGCGTCGCTCATCTTTATTTAATACACGTTAACTAATCTTGTTCATTTTTTTGTTATATAATAAATATTACGCTAAATAGTATTTAACTAATCATAATATTAACATACAAGTCCATACAATCTCTCTTTGCGTGGTTGTGAAGAGGCTTTATATCAGTTCTGCTGTTACATTTTCACTAAAATTGGAAAGGAATCCAAGGTTGGACTATTAATACATACAAAACAAGTAGAACATAATTATTACTGGAGTACCCTACTACCTACATTACATTAAAATTCAGAAACTCATCAAATACAATAACATCGTTGTAACAATACAGCTTTGTACAATTAAAAGATTTTTATGATTGCTAACATATTTGTCGATAAGACCACAAGTCTGCGCGTCTTTATGGAAGTGTGATACAATAATAACCCAGGCAATTGCGTACAGAATTTAAATAAAAAAAACGTATTTATTGGCCCTAAAAAATTATATTTTAGGACAAGCACGCTGGAACACTAGAGCCAGGTCCTATGTAATATATTTGTCAAAGATAAATCACAAACTTTAATGGTTCTAACGAGTTTATTCTCATATAATTACCAGCGTAAATAATTCGTTGCTATCTAATTCTGCACCTCATATGACTGGTGATAAAATCAGTATTTATTCCACATTATAATCGAAACGCATGTTAGCCATCGATATTACCTGTCGATTTGTCGATCTTATAAAGTCAATTTATTTATAGTGGGCAGGTACTTCCGATTTCATAAGCTTTCGTCATGAACAATTCGATCAAAGTTTTCACTATGACAAAAGCTCGGTATTATGAGCTTGGGTGATATTATCCAACAAACACACGTCATTCTTTGCAATGAAAGATAATATAAATTAATACACAGATAAAAGACATAAGACACGAAAAAAAATCACTCAAAACAGATTCAACAGATGTTCATACAACATCATTACTATTAAGAGTACGATTGAGGTTGGAGCCATATTAAAAATATACAACTATGCAAATCTTACATTAAATTTTATTACTATTATTTATCTACTCCTTCCAACGATTTATTCAATAACTAGCTGACCTGACAGATGTATTTTGGTGATACCTTAACGATAAATCGTGTCGGCCTTTCCAAATATCAGCATTGGATAGGTCTCACGAAAGTCATAATTGACTTTCGTAAGTAATAAGTATAAGTAAAAAATCTTATTCATAGATAAATTGATAACAGTAACTATTTCAGTACAAAAATGTGACAAATTAATGTCAATGGAAACAAACATCTAACTACCTCAAGTACCTAGTTGTTGTTACCTTAATGTAACAAGTGTGGAAGCAATTTACATTCACTAGTGTCTGCCCGAACTTATCCCTTGTTACTAACTAACTTTTGTCATAAACGGTGGTAACAAACCAGTAGGCCTAGACAAGTGGCAAAAACGCTAGCAGAATAGATTAACATATGTATGGGATTGACATTCGCTATCGACTAATTAGTCGTAAGCGAATGTCAATCCCATACATTTGTTAATCTATTCTATTTCTATTCTACTAGCGTTTTGCCAGTTGTCTAGGCCCCCAGGTAGTGATAGACATTATATTAAGGTGCACCTCGCTACTTCACGGATGGCTAGCCTGGTGCGGTCTAACGGCGTATGACTTATCCGTTCGTGA
Organism: Carterocephalus palaemon; assembly: GCA_944567765.1. Lineage (NCBI taxonomy): Eukaryota > Metazoa > Arthropoda > Insecta > Lepidoptera > Hesperiidae > Carterocephalus > Carterocephalus palaemon. The sequence goes on from OX155664.1 coordinate 7,628,085, forward strand.
AGATGCGGCACAGTATGGACTGTCTCTGCACCGTCCATCTACACGGCGCGCGTCAACACGAGCCGCGCCACGATCGCGCGCGCCTTTGACTCGTGTCGAAATACCGACAAGCGATACTCGTGCATGCTTTGCCGAGCCGCGCCACGATCTCGCGCGCCTTTGACTCGTGCCGATAAACCGACAAGCGATGCTCGTGCATGCTTTGCCGAGCCGCGCCTTTGACTCGTGTCGAAATACCGACAAGCGATGCTCGTGCATCCTTTGCCGAGCCGCGCCACGATCTCGCGCGCCTTTGACTCGTGCCGATAAACCGACAAGCGATGCTCGTGCATGCTTTGCCGAGCCGCGCCTTTGACTCGTGTCGAAATACCGACAAGCGATGCTCGTGCATCCTTTGCCGAGCCGCGCCACGATCTCGCGCGCCTTTGACTCGTGCCGATGAACCGACAAGCCATGCTCGTGCATGCTTTGCCGAGTCCCGCCACGATCTCGCGCGCCTTTGACTCGTGTCGAAATACCGACAAGCCATGCTCGTGCATCCTTTGCAGAGTCGCGCCACGATCTCGCGCGCCTTTGACTCGTGTCCATAAACCGACAAGCGTTACTCGTGCATCCTTTGCCGAGCCGCGCCACGATCTCGCGCGCCTTTGACTCGTGCCGATGAACCGACAAGCCATGCTCGTGCATCCTTTGCCGAGCCGCGCCACGATCTCGCGCGCCTTTGACTCGTGTCGAAATACCGACAAGCCATGCTCGTGCATCCTTTGCAGAGTCGCGCCACGATCTCGCGCGCCTTTGACTCGTGTCCATAAACCGACAAGCGTTACTCGTGCATCCTTTGCCGAGCCGCGCCACGATCTCGCGCGCCTTTGACTCGTGCCGATGAACCGACAAGCCATGCTCGTGCATCCTTTGCCGAGCCGCGCCACGATCTCGCGCGCCTTTGACTCGTGCCGATAAACCGACAAGCGATGCTCGTGCATCCTTTGCCGAGCCGCGCCACGATCTCGCGCGCCTTTGACTCGTGCCGATAAACCGACAAGCGATACTCGTGCATCTTTTGCCGAGCCGCACCGAGCACGAGCATCACGTATCATACCTGATTCGGCTCGCGTATCAAAATTACAAACATGACAAAATTCTGTAGAAAAATTAAATATATTACATACAAATACAATGCACTACTTTGTAATATTGCTTTCATTTTAAGAAGCACTTAAATTTTTCATGTATCCTATGATAACTTTTGTAGTTCAATAAGTTTTATCTATATACAAAACAGCCACGTTCATACATATATTGATACTTATTTCTCATATTTGTCTCTTGATTGTCAGACCATCAGATAAACAAAACCACTCAATGATCAATATAATCATTTCACCAAAAACTTCAACGGGCGAAGGAACTAAAGATATTTAATATCATGAATTTAATTTTATTCGGGAAACAAACAATTTATATTACATACAAATGGACGCCCGCAGCTTCGCTCCCATGGAATTAGACATAACAATAATTTCGTTTACACCTAGTAATATTATATAGCCTAGCCACTGAAGATTCAGCTTTCTAATGGTGAAAGAAAATTTGAAATCGGTCCAGTATTTTTTGTGTGAAAACATTACAAACAATACTTTCCTCTTTATAATATTAGTATAGACAAATACCTCAATTTATAAAAAAAAAATTCATCATTTATATTCAGTAATATATTATTCAGTAAACTTTTTTGCACACTGTACAAGCAAGTCGCTGTGACGTCATAAGACTTAGGTATTATGTTGTTGAGAACGCGTTATACTTAATCAGAGGACTGCATTAAACTAGTTGAGACAGCACTTGAGTATCTATGCAATCTATCGTAGAAAAAAAAACAAAAATATATCAGCCCAATCCACTTCTACGTTGTCCACTTATACGTGTACTAGCTTTTACCCGCGGCTCCGCCCGCGTGGTCAAAGGGAATTAACAATGAGTTGTTTGTGGTGGATGAATAGTGTCAGTTCCACGATTAAAAGATACTAAGATAAGAACTTGCAAATGAATTTTACTAACGCCATCTTTTAACAACATCCGGAACTAAATATCTAGCAAATAACAAAACAACGATATCTTCCCATGGGGATGTTTTACCGAGGTAAAAAGTAGCCTACGTCACTCTCCACCCTCCTCACTATCTCCACACACAAAATCCATACCATATAATAGCTTCGTTGCGACGTGAAAGCCGGACAAACAAACAAACACACTTTCACATTTATAATATTAGTATGGATGTTCTAGCTTCACCTCTAGATAAACCTAGCTAGCATAAGTGGGATGAAGCTAAGACGATTCTTATGTTAGTTAAAAAATGTAACGTCCATTTATACAGTAACATTTAAAATAACACTAGTTTACAAGGCTCTCTCATATTCAGACACTTTTTTTGTTGTAGATTTTTTTATAAATCACTCAATTTTAACGATAATTCCCCCTAATATTATTGTATCATAATTATAACCTTAGTATTGCTGAAATTCTAGCGTAGAATCATAAAAAATACTTGACCATTATAAAACTACATAATGAAAACTAGTTATTTTAATTTGCTAAAACTATATACAGCGCTCAATGTAAGTTTAAGTAAATCTCGTGGACTTTGATGAATATCATTATATGTTATATAATATTCACCCATTGATAGGATAATGTTCTGATATTTATTTAATTTCGTCAACAATTCAGTCAAAATGTGTGCACAAGTATCTTTTATACTCAAACATCCACTTGGACATTCTTTATAGTTTTATGGTCAAATAGATTTTTTTCTTTTATTTCTCTGGCATAATAAAATTATACAGTGGGATCGATGTCATCATACTTACATTATTATTAAATTATACAAGTAATAAAGTAACAACACCACTTAATTACAAATATTATATTACGTAGCAATTTATTCGATAGCTATTTAGGTTTAAACAGTTAACGTAATGTCACTCCTCTATTTCCCTGAAGGGATGGACAGACGTGTAATACACCCAAAAGTTAATTGACAGTAACTAATAATACACAACTGTATAAGTTCATGTAAGGCATAGTTAACCTTAGTTTAAAAAAAAATACAATATGACTAAGGTTGCAGTGGGATAATTTGATTGTACTTTATAAGAATCAATGTTTTATATGGGTATAAGATAGCAAAAGAGCTTGCAACAGCATGACAACTTTTACAGTCAGTCACATATGCATTGTAAGCGTTACATATGGGTTACTACCCTTGAAGACTAAGAAGAACTATTATTATATAGTTAATACACATTATACTAATAAGTTTACAATAATTGTCATTATTGATCATTTTGTATATCACGTTCACATGAAAACTAATAAAATAAACCTAACCTAAAATATATAAAACACAAAATTTAAAAAAAAACATCATTAATATTTCATAGATTATAGTAACTGATTGTGGCTCAGATCTTTGCTGTCTAATATTGGCTTCTAATAAAAATTGATTTTTAAGTAGGAAAATTTCAATAATGCTTTTTGACCAACCTGCAATGTATCTATCTATCCACATCACATTGAAATGATTTTTAGATATTTCTTTAATTTTGTCAATATTACACTCAAAATGTGTATTTGTACTCTTATACCCATACACATCCTATACATGATTTTTACACTCATACGTATACTGATTGAGTGATGGTGGTGATTGAGTGGGATATTATTTTTGACTATTTGTGTTGAAGCTGTTGAAGGGTTGACTGCCAGGACAAAAAGGGTTCTGAATTTATTTGAGGCTATCATTGTTTATTGTAAAATATCAGTACTTTGTGAAATCCTACAGCCCAAAAACTTCCTACACTGACCATCTACTCCACTGCCCAATACTAGACGGTCTTGTATTGATGTTTTACTTTGAAAACTGCAGTATAGTCACAAATATGCATATATTATCTCAGTGTGCATGGTTTTAAAGATGTGTTTTGATAGATGCAGATTTGCATACCAATATATAATTTTCATACATTTGACCGTTTTACAGTTTCAATACATTCAATCATTTTCGTTCAATGGTTAAATGAAAAGTCAGCTGTTATCGCATTTACCGTAACGTTAGAGTTGTCAGTCGTAAGCATTGATTGCTTCACCAGCCGGATTTCGTTCAGAGCTGAACTTTCATGCCGCGAGCTGTACTAGACTGTAATAATAATAATAATAAATATCTTGGACATTCTCACACACGGCCATCTGACCCCAAAGTAGGCGCGAGCCTGTGTTATGGGTGTCAGAGACTGATATACATACATAGATATTTTTAAATACATACTTAAATAGATAATATTGACATCCAGACACAGAACAAATACAAGTGTTCGCCACACGAATATTTGTCCTGAGTGGGATTCGAACCCACGACCTTTGGCGCAACAGACAGGGTCACTACCGATTACGCCAACTGTACCCATCAACTGAAGACCACTCCAAGACCAATAATATTTTACTAAACAACGAACAGTGACCAATTCAACACGTGTAAGATTGTAACTAATAATAAAACATACGATAATAAAAATTAACAGTAAAACTAAGCTTACCAGCGTCCAATATTTGCCAAATCATCCACATATTGATCACACATTTGTTCAAACGTTTGTCCACATACACAAACACCGGGGCCGAGTGCCCGATAACACTAACACTAACACCAACACGCACAAGACTCATATGAGCCCGTGGCGTTTCTTGTACTCGTCGAGGTTGAGGGAGCGTTTGGGGCCCGTTTCTTTCACTTTGGTCGTCATCTGTTTCGGTTGGGATGACGTCACTTCTGCGGAACAGAAAATTATTTTTAGAGACAGAGAGAGACAGTTTAAGAACATGTTTCCTTACAATCTTAGTGCAGGTTGCACGTCAAACTGAGAGCACAAATATTTCAAGGCATTACCACTATTAAGTATCCGATGACCTAATTGCATAATAAATTATTTGACTTTGACTTATTGACAATAAAACATTGTTGACAGGCCCGTTGGCGCAATCGGTAGTGACCCTGTCTGTTGCGCCAGGGGTCGTGGGCTCGAATCCCAAGGACAAACATTCGTGTGACGAACACTTGTTTGTTCTGTGTCTGGATGTTAAAATTATCTAAGTATATATTTAAAATATCTATGTATGTATATAAGTCTGATACCCATATGACAGGCTCGTGCCTACTTTGGGGTCAGATGGCCGTGTGTGAGAATGTCCAAGATATTTATTATTATTTTTTATTTATATTTTCTCTATTATTCTCGGTTTTCACCGGTATTCTAAAGTACATGGGCTTAAGCCAAGTGAAATTTAGGATAATATTCAAAATATATGTATATATATTTAAGTTGAGCGTTATCAAAGGATTTAACGTAGATGTTTGTGTGGCTATAACTGGAGTGTATTTGTTGCTATGTATTCGTTTTGACTATCGGTTTGAAGAAACTAGTCGGGTATTATTATTGATATTATAATGATATTTTTTGTATGTGGAATGCAGACTTGTGTATCTACTTAACTTGTACATTGAACTGTTTGAACTGTGCTTGTTATTTACAAAACAGCCTGTATATGAGAAATTGCCAGCATGGTTGATTACGGGCTACGGTCTAACTCCACCCAATCCGAGGAGAGATCCATGCCCAACAGTCAGCTACAATAGATCTCTTTAGGTCAGTGGCTTATGGGCATAACTGCCCACACCCCGAACTACAATGCCCAACAGTGGTACAAAGGGCTGCCGGTGATAAAATTCAAATTCAATTTATTTGCAGAATAAGGTCAGGTTACAAATGTAGGTCAAAAGTAGGCACGCTTATTCTTACCTATTTTAGGCATGCAAAATATTTAATTCTATAAACCTAAGTATATATGTATATTTACATTAAAATCAAATCAAATCAGACCTCTTAATTTAAATAACTAATAGTTTTAATGTCCGCAATAATAAATTTTTAATGTCAATACCTGCTATTAATAATAATTTTAATTATAATGTCATCATATAAATCTATCATTATCATTCAGGAATTCGGAGATAGAATAATATGCCTTTGCTAGTAAAAAGTCATTAAGTTTGTTATTGCACGTATTTCCTTGGGGATTTTATTGTATAAATTTGATGTCATACAGAATACACTTTGGTTATACACATGCGTATGACTTGATGGGTGACCGCTAGTGGCAAAATTTCATGGACGCTACCGTGCCTCGGAGGGCACGTAAAGCCGTCGGTCCCGGTTGTTTTCAATGCTGGAAACAGTCGTTAAGCCTTGTCGAAGACCTTCGGGTGGCTTGTGAACATTCGACACTGGGTCGGCCACTGACCCCTTCGCCAATCCGCATTGGAGCAGCGTGGTGGAGTATGCTCTAGACCTCCCGCAGCTGCGTCTGTGGGGGAGACCCGTGCCCAGCAGTGGGACGTCTATGGGTCGCAGCGTATGACTTGATACTGCTAAAAGCCTGTGTTGTAGTCGCGCACATGTACGGAAAAATGTTAATTTCTTTGACAAAAAAAGCAGTGTACATAACTTTAGTACAAGAAATTAGGATAAATTTATTGTACCCAGCTCTAGACTAAGTAAAGTATCAAAATCTTTTATGGGGAACTGTGTTCGCTTCTACAATAAAATACCCGGAAATATTACTTGTCTCTCAGATAATAAATTTAAATCTTACATTAAACAAAACCTCCATAATAAAGCTTTCTATAAAATTAATGACAACATGAACGATAGAAATGCTTGGTGCGATGTATCTCCAGCTCCACTTGTTCATTAATAATGTAATAATATTGTAATTAATTTTGAAAAGAGTAACTACCGAGTTTCTTGCCGTGTTCTTCTCGGTAGCATCAACTTTGTGAACCGGCGGTAGATAAAAAATGTTATGACGTTCATTAAGCGTATACAAAATACCATATAATCTATATATATAAAAGGAGAAGGTGACTGACTGACTGACTGACTGACTGACATATCAACGCAGGGCCTAAACTATAAGGGTTAGAGACTTGAAATTTTGCACAGGGGTTCCTTTTGTAACGTAGGGGAGCACTAAGAAAGGATTTTTGAAAATTCACCCCCTTAGGGGGTAAAACGGGGGTGCAAAGTTAGTATGAAACTTTGCCGTTTTTGAAGTCGTTAGACGGGTAGACGTCGTTAATGGGTCTAATTCTACGCGAGCGAAGCTGCGGGCGTCCACTAGTGAAAAATAAATGAATCTGAATCTGAATCTGAATCTAAACTCACTGGCAACGGGCAGGTCCAACTCGATGTTGATGTCGAAGTCATGAAGTGAATACATGCTGGCCGTGTCGGAGTCGGTGTCCCGCTTGCCCCGGACCACCTCCTGCTGTTGGTGCTGCTGTTGTTGGGGCTGTTGCTGCTGCTCCTGTTGTTGTTGCTGGAAGGTGTAAGGGTTTTATTAATACATTCGCTTCGACCCATAGACGTCCCACTGCTGGGCACGGGTCTCCCCCACAGACGCAGCTGCTGGAGGTCTAGAGCATGCTCCACCACACTGCTCCAATGCGGATTGGAGGAGGGGTTAGCGGCCAACCCACCCAGTGCCCCCAGTGTCGAATGTCCTTAAGCCACCCGAAGGTCTTTGACAAGGCTTAACGACGAATATTTTACTTCATACAAATTTTACTTAAACAATATAATATTATAGCTAATGTATCTCCCTGAAAGGTAGGCAGAAGGTGGTGATCCTATTGCAATTTTTTCTTCCTTGATCGAAGATGGCACTATGCTGAGAACAGACCTATTTGCAATGTACTGCTAGAACTTATTTTTTAGTTTCTTTTTTAACTACTTCGGTTCGTGACCATCACCCTCACCATGAGTCTCTCCCTCTCCTGCCGCTCCCGCCTCTCCTCCTCCTCCTGCAGCAACCTGGCCTCCGCTGCCGCCTCCTCGCGCTGCAACTCCTGGAACAACCAAAGAAATTATTTAATCATCGCATCCCGGTGCCTTTTTATTGAATTAAGAAACAAAGCCTAACATGAACCTAACCTACCTCGAGTTGAGAGGTCGTTTTTTTATGTGCAGATCCCAACATAGGTATCAATCGAATAAAAATTGATCAACAGTTAATTGATTAAAAATCGATAGTGAACTGTTAATTATCGATAACAAATCGAACGATTATTTAAGTGTTTTGTCAATTTCACGGGAACCATGAAATTTTCCGTAGCCAAAGTAGGCTATGCCACTCTCTCTATGCAAAAAAAATCACATCGATCCATCATTCCGTTGAGGAGAAAAAGGACAAACCAACGAACACACTTTCCCAATCTTAATATATACATATATTTCTTGTGTAAGTGTGTATGACCGTGAACTCCTCCTAAACGGATGGATAGATGTTGATGAAATTTTTTGTGTGTGTTCAATTTTCAAAAATTCGAGAATGGTTTAGTTTCACAATTTGGTCCACTGCACTGGAAAATGTTTTTTACCACTATTTTAGTATTTCTATTTTTAACCGTCGTTTATTGACGTGAAGCGTCGCGTCACTTTGACATTTCATATGGCAGAACAACGTTTGCGGGGTCAGCTAGTGTTTTAGAAGAAATATAATGTAATTTAAGCAACACTAACAAATTAGGTTAGCCTGTAAGGTTGGTGATGTTTTGGATGGAATGATTAAATAAATAAATAAATAAATAAATAAATAAATAAATAAATAAATAAATAAATACAAGCAAGGATTACCTGAGTCCTGTTCCCCTGGTGGGACTTGAAGTTCATGACGGGCTTGGTGTGCCGCCTCGTGAACGGGTCGTCTGTCTTCTTGCCCTTCATCGCTTTCACCTGCGAAAAAAAAACGTCAATTAATACATTTACCGTCAGTTGCAAGAAACTTCATCATTGACATTCCACCCATTAAATTTAATGAAACCATTAGTTTAGAGCTAAAACTTAATGAAAAAAATCTAATGTCGGCATTAAAATTTAATGAAACTTTCTTGCAACTGACTGTTAATTTTATGTCATTGATTTAACAACTAGTGGACGCCCGCAGTGAAGCGGTGACAGCCCAGCGGCTATCGAACTCGCCTCTCACTCGAGCGGTCCGGGTTCAAACCCCAGCGGCACGCACCAATGACTTTTCTAAGTTATGTGCGTTTTAAGAAATTAAATGTCACTTGCTTTAACGGTGAAGGACACATCGTGAGGAAACCTGCATGCCTGAGAGTTCATCATAACGTTCTCGAAGGCATGTAAAGTCTGCCAATCCGCACTTGGCCAGCGTGGTGGACTAAGGCCTAATCCCTCCCATTCTGAGAGGAGACCCGTCCCCAACAGTGGGACGTCTATGGGTCGCAGCGAGGACGCCCGCAGCATCGCTCGCGTGGAATTAGACATAACAATAGTTTCGTTTACACCTATTATACCTAGTCTAGTATAGTACTCAACTACTTTGAAAGAAAAATTTTAATTGGCATGAAACGCCATGCACAGGTCAGTGCATTCAAGGTCTGAGCTAAACTTTCGTGCCGCTAACTGTACCTGCTTTGTTATACGATTTACTAGTGGACGCCCGCAGCTTCGCTCGCGTGAAATTAGACATAACAATAGTTTCGTTTATACCTAGTAATATTATATAGCCTATGTCACCCAGTGAAGATGCAGCTTTCTAATGGTGAAAGAATTTTTGAAATCGGTCCAGTAGTTTTTGTGTGAAAATATTACAAACAAATCTTTCCTCTTTATAATATAAGTATATGTAGTTTATTTGTTTTAAAGTTGAGTATTTACAACAAGATCTTAATGTCAATGTTGTAATGGGCATACAATCAACTTTAACCAAAATGTGGTATGCAAATATGTATAAATATAAATTCACTAATATAATTTATTCTTATTACAATTTTGTTTATAATGTCATTGGAGATCTTACAAATTAGTCATGTCAGTTCTATTAACTAAATGTCATACAATTACAAATAAAATGTCAAAAGTTTTAAATTCAAGTCATAATAACAGTAGTTTACTAAACGCTGTTTCATTTGAGTTTTAAATTTATTAATCGAAAGTCTCCTCATGTCGTCAGGAATTTACATTTTTAGTCATTGATTTAACAATCTTTTTTTAGGTGGTAGAACCTATTGAGTTCGCTCATGACTTAGTGGTGCGTGGCGCTTGGATTTGAACCCGGATCACTCGACTGAGAGCCGAGTTCGTTAGCCACTAGACTGTCACCGCTGTTTGTTTTAACTCGCTGCGACCCATAGATGTCCCACTGCTGGGCACGGGTCTCTCCCACAGACATAGCTGCGGGAGGTCTAGAGCATACTCCACCATGCTGCTCCAATGCGGATAGGTGGGGGGTCAGTGGCCAACCCAGTGTCTTAGCCACTTAATGTTCTTAAGCCACCCAAAGGTCTTCGACAAGACTTAACGACTGTTTCCACCATTGAAAACCACCGGGACCGACGGCTTTACGTGCCCTTCGAAGCACGGTAGCGTCCATGAAATTTTGCCACTAGCAGTCACCCATCCACAAGCCGACCGCGCCCGTCGTTGCTTAACTCTTTTGATCACATTGAGCGGTTTTAACTCACCTCCTCCATAATAGCCTTCTCGGCGGTCTCGACGTTCAGCTTCCTGTTCCTGTTGTTGATGTACGAGATGCTCTGGATGGAGGACGTCCTGGTCTTGTCCAGCAGGCTCGCCCGTTCCTCCAGCTCTTGGATTTTGGAGTTCAGGTCCATCACCAGCTCCTCCTCACCCCTGCAGAGTTATAATAACTAGTTATCAATATCTCAGCAAACGATCATGAAGAAAATCGCATCTAATATTAATGAAGATTTATATTAGTCAAAAAAAAAAAAATGGTTGTCTGTAAAGTCGGTTTACGGACGATAATTTTACGTGAATAACGTCATATGAAGCGGTGACAGCCCAGTGGCTATCGAACTCGCCTCTCACTCGAGCGATCCGGGTTCAAACCCCAGTGGCACGCACCAATGACTTTTCTAAGTTATGTGCGATTTAAGAAATTAAATGTCACTTGCTTTAACGGTGAAGGACACATCGTGAGGAAACCTTCATGCCTGAGAGTTCATCATAGCGTTCTCGAAGGTATGCGAAGTCTGCCAATCCGCACTTGGCCAGCGTGGTGGACTAAGGCCTAATCCCTCCCATTCTGAGAGGAGACCCGTGCCCAACAGTGGGACAAAGAAAGAAAGAATCCCCACCACCAATCCGCATTGGAGCAGCGTGGTGCAGTATGCTCTAACACCCTAATGTGTGTTACCTGAGCTGGGCGACGTCCCTCTCCTTCATGAGCTGCGTCTTCTTCATGGCATAGTTTGTGGGATGAGACCGGAATCTCTCTTTCTCCGCTACTATCTTCTCTATGTCTTCCTCCTACGAGATAACAAAAGAGAAAAAGTTGAGAGTAAACGTAGAATTAGTGATCATGAATCTAAACTGATTTTATTAAGATTTTTAAGACTTGTGCAATGTCATAACGATCGTTGCTTTATTAATAAAATTAGTTTTAAGTAATTAGGAAATGTGTGACCGATGAACACTTGTGGCAAAATATCGTGGACGCTACCGTGCTTCGGAGGGCACGTAAAGCCGTCGGTCCCGGTTGTTTTCAATGCTTGAAACAGTCGTTAAGCCTTGTCGAAGACCTTCGGGTGGCTTGAGAACATTCCACAATGGGGTGGCCACTAACCCCTCCACCAATCCGCATTGGAGCAGCGTGGTGGAGTATGTTCTAGACCTCCCGCAGCAGAGTCTGTGGGGGAGACCCGTGCCCAGCAGTGGGACGTCTATGGGTCGCAGCGAATACCTTATGATAAACAAAGGACTTACATAATGCCATACGGCATTTTCTACCAGGTCACCCTGGGAATAAGAATATCATAATATATATAAACACTAGTGGACGCCCGCAGCTTCGCTCGCGTAGAATTAGACCCATCAACGACGTCTGCCCGCGTTCGGGTTGCCCACTTGACTTCAAAAACGGCAAAGTTTCATACTAACTTTGCACCTCCGTTTCACCCCTTAGGGGATGAATTTTCAAAAATCCTTTCTTAGTGCTCCCCTACGTTATAAAAGGAACCCCTGTGCAAAATTTCAAGTTTCTAACCCTTATAGTTTAGGCCCTGCGTTGATATGTCAGTCAGTCAGTCAGTCAGTCAGTCAGTCAGTCAGTCAGTCAGTCACCTTCTCCTTTTATATATATAGATTGATAAGGTATAATAATCTATATCGCTTAATCTATATAATAAAACTGAAGAGGAACTTTTTCTGTACATTGATAATTTTTTTTTTAAATTTTAATTCAGGAAAATTATGATAACTCAATAGGTAGAGTTAGTAGATGTCCGTAATTAAAATATGTCACAACTATATAAACGAACCTACCGCAGTCCAAATCCACGCGAGCGAAGCTGCGGGCGTCCACTAGTATACATATATAGATATAGATATTGACTAGGCGATAAGGTGTAGTTTGTTAATTGCTGACTTTTGCTTATTTTGGTAACCGGTTAGTATGAGTGAGAAACGTCTTTACTGCATAAAGTTTATTCGATCACTAGTTTGATAGCACACAATTGTCACGGACAGAGAAATGGACTGTATCTACTACACCACACACATGCAAAATTTACTTAACTTAACCAGATATATTATCCGGTCTCCCCGGAGGTACAAACCTTGAACTCGTACATAAGCGCCTCCTTAACCTCAGCGATCTTGCTGCGAACAAAGTCCATACTCGGCGGCTTCTTATTGGCGTCCTTTATCGCTTTGTGCCACTTCTGGAACTCTGTCTCTGTGAATTCCTGCAACGTGCAAATACAAATTAAAGTTAATCCATACTAATATACTAATACTAATATACTAATAATATTATAAACTAGTGGACGCCCGCAGCTTCGCTCGCGTTACACATTCACTAACTTCAAAAACGGCAAAACTTCATACTAACTTTGCACCCCCGTTTTACCCCCTTAGGGGATGAATTTTCAAATTTTTCTCGCCGTAAAAACCATCCTTGAACTTCAACGAACATTTAAAAAAAAGAATTGTCCAAATTGGTCCAGGCGTTGTTGAGTTATGCGCTTACCAACACATTTTGCGATTCATTTTTATTATATAGATGTGAAAGTGTGTTTGTTTGTTTGTCCGGCTTTCACGTCGCAACGAAGCTATTATATGGTATGGTTTTTGTGTGTTGAGATAGTAAGAGGGTGGAGAGTGACGTAGGCTACTTTTTACCGCGGTAAAACATCCCCATGGGAAGATATCGATGTTTTGTTATTTTCTAGATATTTAGTTCCGGATGTTGTTAATAGATGGCATTGTTAATTCCCTTTACCCGCGCGGGCGGGCCGCGGGTAAAAGCTAGTAGCTGATACGAGCTACTTTACCCGCGTAAAAAGTAGCCTATATAACTTAGGGGATAATGTAGCTTTCTATTAGTGAAATAATTTTCAGGAGATTACCCTCTTTTCATTTTCAAACTTAGCAAGCATTGATTTCGCTGCGACCCATAGACGTCCCACTGCTGGGCACGGGTCTCCCCCACAGACACTGCTGCGGGAGGTCTAGAGCATACTCCACCACGCTGCTCCAATGCGGATTGGTGGAGGGGTTAGTGGCCAACCCAGTGTCGAATGTTCTCAAGCCGCCCGAAGGTCTTCGACAAGGCTTAACGACTGTTTCCAGCATTGCAAACAACCGGGACCGATGGCTTTACGTGCCCTCCGAAGCACGGTAGCGTCCATGAAATTTTTGCCACTAACGGTCACCCATCCACAAACCGACCGCGCCCGTCGTTGCTTAACTCTTTCGATCACATTGAATCATGAAATGTAAAATTGAGGCACAAGAAGTCATTCTACCGTCGTGCCGCTAACAATACTCGTGATGGTATCGCTGCGACCCATAGACGTCCCACTGCTGGGCACGGGTCTCCTCTCAGAATGGGAGGGATTAGGCCTTAGTCCACCACGCTGGCCAAGTGCGGATTGGCAGACTTCACATACCTTCGAGAACGTTATGATGAACTCTCAGGCATGCAGGTTTCCTCACGATGTGTCCTTCACCGTTATAGCAAGTGACGTGATGGTATAAAATTACAATAATATTTTTTTTTGCTTCTGCACTCGCCTGGTTGCTAACAAACTCGAGCCGGAACACGCGGTCCTGGGTTCCGTGCCGCAGCTTGAGGCCCTTGTTGGTGCGCGTGGAACCCAAATTGTAAATCTTGGCCGTCTCGTAAACGTCCACAATTTCCGCCACCTGCAGGGGAGCATGAGAAACTAAATTTAATAAAAATACGCATAAAATTTACAAAGATACACTTATATTTGACAGTACAAATTAAAACGGCCAAGTGCGAGTCGGACTTGCGCACGAATGGTTCCGTACCATTATATACAAAAAACGGCAAAAAAAAATCATGTTTGTTGTATGGAAGAACCCCTTAAATATTTTTTTTTTCTCATTCATTAATTGCTCTGTTTTTATTGTAATTGTACTTAATTTGGCAAATTTTTTTTTTTCTATTTTTTTTCTAAGCTAAGATACATCTCTTAGGCGTCCCACTGTTGGGCATACCTCTCACACAAGGTATAAAGGATAGTCCACGCGGATATGTGGAGTGGGGAGTTACTCACCCTGTACACAGGATTCCCATTGTTGTTCCCAATGCCGATTCTAACGAAGCATCCGTTCACGACTCTGGCGAAGAACGGCAGGTGCACCAGCCTTTCCAATTTGAACCTATTGAAATAAGTTATTGCTGATTTGAATCCATACTAATATTATAAATGTGAAAGTGTGTTTGTTTATTTATTTATTTGTTTGTTTGTTTGTTTGTCCGGCTTTCACGTCGCAACGAAGCTATTATATGGTATGGTTTTTGTGTGTGGAGATAGTGAGGAGGGTGGAGAGTGACGTAGGCTACTTTTTACCGCGGTAAAACATCCCCATTGGAAGATATCGATGTTTGGTTATTTGCTAGATATTTAGTTCCGGATATTGTTAATAGATGGTTTTACAACGATGGTTTAACAATTTAGTTAAGTAGTTAGTATAGTGGTTAAGTAGTTATTATCTTTTAATCGTGGAACTGTCACTATTCATCCACCACAAATGTGTCATGTATGATAAACAACTCATTGTTAATTCCCTTTGACCACGCGGGCGGAGCCGCGGGCAAAAGCTAGTTATTCATATAAATAGGTTTAAGTCGAAAGAAAAGAAAATTATTTTATTTTCATCACTTTTCATCAGCAGTCAGGTACAGTAAAATACGTAGATACAAATAGTGGTAAATATTTATAAATGTTAAAAAGGATGAAAATTGGATGCCCTCAAATATGCAAATAGCATTGGCAAACTTTAAGAAATTAAATGTCACTTGCTGTAACGGTGAAGGACACATCGTGAGGAAACCTGCACGCCTGAGAGTTCATCATAATGTTCTCGAAGGCATGTGTAGTCTGCCAATCCGCACTTGGCCAGCGTGGTGGACTAGGGCTTCACCCCTCCCATTCAGAGAGGAGACCCGTGCCCAACAGTGGGACAAAGAAAGGGTTGTGATGATGATGATGATTGGCAAACAGTCGGAAATAGGCCGACTAGTTTCGATCGATTGACGATGATCATCTTCAGGAGTGAATGCGCTCGCTTCGGGCACGGCCTGAAGATGAACATCGTAATAGATCGAAGCTAGTCGACCTATTTCCGAATTAAATCAAATCGGAAAAGTTGAGTAAGCCAGTAACTTCTATTATAACTAAGTATAAATTAGTCTTACTCCACCAACCCGCTTTAGAGCAGCGTGGTGGAGTATGCACTAGACCTCCCACAGCTGCGTCTGTGGGGGACCCCCGTGCCCAGCAGTGGGACGTCTATTGGTCGCAGCGATAAATTAGCCCGCTCACCTGCTTAGCCTCAGCTTGTTGATCTGGTCCTTGGAGTCGGCGTACTTCACTACCACCTCTTCCCTCTCCCTCTCCCTCCTCTCCTTCTTCTCCGGCCTGTCCTCCTCTTCCCCGGCGGACGAGGACGAACTAGTCGAACTGCGCCGACCTGCGGTTGGATAACGTTTACGTAATACAACATAATATTCACGCCTGAATTTCTTCGATGGGATAGGCAGTGGCAGTGTGGAAATGTAAAACAGAGGATCGAATTGCCATATCCGGCCACAATTCCAGCTACTACTGTGAATTACAAGTGAGAAAAACCCAAAATACTTTAACCAACCTGGAAACGAAATGGCGCAAACGTCATTTTGAATTTGTTGCTATTTCCGCTGTAGAAGCTCAATTCAGGAAAGGTTTTTTTGTACTAATTCTGCAAACTTTTGTTCTACTAATCGATCTCGGAATGTTTTCCGCTGTAGTAATTTTATTTCGTGGAAATTTTCTGCTTCGATATTATGGTGCCTAACGCGGAGACGTGGATAAAACTCATTAATAGAAACCCTTGGCTTTTGTTACAACATGTCATAGGTGACGATTCAAAATGGCGTTCGCGCCAATTTTCGTGATTAGGCGGTAAAAATTCGTTATTATACCAAATTTCAGATCGATCGGCGGTACTCGCTTTTCGGTAGTTAATCCGAAAATAATTAGAAATTACTTTTAATTACTTTTACTTTTAATTAATTGATCCAGCTTTTTGAGTTATACGGGCCACAGTGATAGCAGTATAACACTCCCTGAAACTTGTACTGAACTCCTGAAGGGAAGGACTCACCCTGAGACTTATTATCTTCAGAATCGGAGCCGGAGTCATCTGAGTATATATCTGATGCCTTCAACTTGACGCTCTGCTTGCTCGTGCCGCCTATTATCTCTGCGTCTGCGTCCTGTTAGATAAATAAACGTTAAATATATATACAATCTCCACCAATCCGCATTGGAGCAGCGTGGTGGTGTATGCTCTAGTCCGCATTGGGCGCAAGGCCTGTAATGTTAGTTGTAAGATATTGAAAAAAAATAAAAATAATAATATGTACAAATAGACAATATTAACATCCAGACACAGAACAAATACAAGACGTGTTCGTCACACGAATGTTTGTCCTGAGTGGGATTCGAACCCACGATCCCTGGCACAACAGACAGGGTCACTACCGATTGCGTCAACGGGCCTGCCTAAAGAATAATTAACAATATTCTTATCTTATGCCCTATGCCTTACACTATAAGCCAGGGCCCAGTACTCTCTTATCCTATGCCCTATGCTATAGGCCAGGGCCCAGTACTCTCTTATCCTATGCCCTACACTATAGGGCTTAATGGCTGTATGTAGTAATCGATGATTTTATTTTTTAAATTTTTATTTTTTAAACTTTTTGAAATTGAAGTAAATCTAAATATGTATATATATCTATATAATAAAAATGAATCGCAAAATGTGTTGGTAAGCGCATAACTCAACAACGCCTGGACCAATTTGGCCAATTCTTTTTTTTAAATGTTCGTTGAAGTTCAAGGATGGTTTTTACGGCGAGAAAAATTTGAAAATTCATACCCTAAGGGGGTAAAACGGGGGTGCAAAGTTAGTATGAAGTTTTGCCGTTTTTGAAGTTAGTGAATGTGTAACGCGAGCGAAGCTGCGGGCGTCCACTAGTTTACAATATTCTTATGCCCTATGCCCTACACTATAGGCCAGGGCCCAGTACTCTCGTACCTATGCCCTACACTATAGTCCAGGGCCCAGTACTCTCTTATACTATGCCCAACACTATAGTCCAGGGCCTATCCTATGCCCAACACTATAGTCCAGGGCCCGGTACTCTCTTATCCCATGCCCCACACTATAGTGTAGGGCCCGGTACTCACGTCGTCCCGCTTGTCGCTCTGCTGCTCGGCGCGCCGCCGCTGCTTGTGCTCCACGCGGGTCGCGCGCGCGTCCCGCTGCGCTCGCAGCGCCGCCATCGCGTTCAGACGTCTATCGTCGACGTCGTATGCCCCACACTATAGTGTAGGGCCCGGTACTCACGTCGTCCCGCTTGTCGCTCTGCTGCTCGGCGCGCCGCCGCTGCTTGTGCTCCACGCGGGTCGCGCGCGCGTCCCGCTGCGCTCGCAGCGCCGCCATCGCGTTCAGACGTCTATCGTCGACGTCGTATGCCCCACACTATAGTGTAGGGCCCGGTACTCACGTCGTCCCGCTTGTCGCTCTGCTGCTCGGCGCGCCGCCGCTGCTTGTGCTCCACGCGGGTCGCGCGCGCGTCCCGCTGCGCTCGCAGCGCCGCCATCGCGTTCAGACGTCTATCGTCGACGTCGTATGCCCCACACTATAGTGTAGGGCCCGGTACTCACGTCGTCCCGCTTGTCGCTCTGCTGCTCGGCGCGCCGCCGCTGCTTGTGCTCCACGCGGGTCGCGCGCGCGTCCCGCTGCGCTCGCAGCGCCGCCATCGCGTTCAGACGTCTATCGTCGACGTCGTATGCCCCACACTATAGTGTAGGGCCCGGTACTCACGTCGTCCCGCTTGTCGCTCTGCTGCTCGGCGCGCCGCCGCTGCTTGTGCTCCACGCGGGTCGCGCGCGCGTCCCGCTGCGCTCGCAGCGCCGCCATCGCGTTCAGACGTCTATCGTCGACGTCGTATGCCCCACACTATAGTGTAGGGCCCGGTACTCACGTCGTCCCGCTTGTCGCTCTGCTGCTCGGCGCGCCGCCGCTGCTTGTGCTCCACGCGGGTCGCGCGCGCGTCCCGCTGCGCTCGCAGCGCCGCCATCGCGTTCAGACGTCTATCGTCGACGTCGTATGCCCCACACTATAGTGTAGGGCCCGGTACTCACGTCGTCCCGCTTGTCGCTCTGCTGCTCGGCGCGCCGCCGCTGCTTGTGCTCCACGCGGGTCGCGCGCGCGTCCCGCTGCGCTCGCAGCGCCGCCATCGCGTTCAGACGTCTATCGTCGACGTCGTATGCCCCACACTATAGTGTAGGGCCCGGTACTCACGTCGTCCCGCTTGTCGCTCTGCTGCTCGGCGCGCCGCCGCTGCTTGTGCTCCACGCGGGTCGCGCGCGCGTCCCGCTGCGCTCGCAGCGCCGCCATCGCGTTCAGACGTCTATCGTCGACGTCGTATGCCCCACACTATAGTGTAGGGCCCGGTACTCACGTCGTCCCGCTTGTCGCTCTGCTGCTCGGCGCGCCGCCGCTGCTTGTGCTCCACGCGGGTCGCGCGCGCGTCCCGCTGCGCTCGCAGCGCCGCCATCGCGTTCAGACGTCTATCGTCGACGTTGCGCTTACGTTCGGTCTTAGCGCCGAACAATGGGGACGCGGAACGCTCCGCTGAACGATCTGATTGGGAAAATATTGTTTATTAATTCAATTAATCTCACCCAGGAGGGCAGGGTTCAATTTTTATTTATTTATTTAAATCTTAATGTACAATCTTAACGTACAAAGGCGGACATGATGCTGAAACATTAAACAAAATTATATTATCTGGTATATCCGGCTCGAAGGACCAATTTTTGTGCAGTCTAGGACTAACACAAAATAAAAGATAGCTTTGCTTTTAATAGTAAATTTAATGCTCAAAAAATTTTCGGACGGAAGCTAAGTGCGAACTGAACTGGCGGCGTTGTCGTGAGGCCGGGAATCGCTGATTATACGAAAACTAGCTTTTACCCGCGGCTCCGCCCGCGTGGTCAAAGGGAATTAACAATGACTTGTTTATCATATAATTTTACTAACGCCATCTATTAACAACATCCGGAACTAAATATCTAGCAAATAACAAAACATCGATCTTCCCATGTATGGGGTTGTTTTACCGAGGTAAAAAGTAGCCTACGTCACTCTCCACCCTCCTCACTATCTCCACACACAAAAACCATACCATATAATAGCTTCGTTGCGACGTGAAAGCCGGACAAACAAACAAACACACTTTCACATTTATAATATTAGTATATGGAAGTATGGATTGTAACAATGGATATGCGGTGCACCGTACAGTCTTTGAAGGCAACATTTGCATACACAAGAGTTGATGTTGAGAATGATATGTGTGTGATGTTGACTGTAAACAAACTCACCATCATCTTTAGAATCGTCCAGTATCTCCCCGGGACTCTGCGGTGACTTCTCTCTCTCGTCTTCCTGTTCTTTTGTCTCCTCTACATCAGATTCTATAAAAAAAGCAAGTATAGTTGTAAGCTTATATATTTCTAAGGAATATTAGAAAAATCAAGAATTACTAGATAGATAAACTTAATTATATTACATTATACATAGTGTTATGTATTTACTTTTTTATTTGGCTTGTATGTTATTTTAGTGTGTATCCAAATTTAAATTATTATTCTTTGTATTGTATTTTTATGTCGTTGTAATGCTTGACAAAATAAATGATTTCATTCTTACTCTCTTTCTTTCTAGATTTATTTTACCTTGAAATTGAATTATTAAATTTAAAAAAAAAATCTTTTTATAACTTTTTATTTTATTTTCGTGCGTTGTCATCGGAACCAAATATGTGTGCCAAATTTCAGCTCGATAGCTTCAGTGGAAGTGGGTGAAATATTGATTACAAGATTCCAGGACATACATACAACATTCATAGATACATACGAGTGAAGTTAAATAAAAGCTTTTAAAATTATAACATGCTCTCTCCCTCTTGTATACCACATCAACAAACTCACCGTGCCTCTCCATCTCCTTCTCCCGCTCGCGCTCCCTCTCCCGCTCCCGCTCCCTCTCCCTGTGCGCCTCCCTCTCCCGCTCGCGCTGCGCCTGCTGTCTCGCTCGCTCCTCGCGCGCCGCCCGCTTCTTCCTAGCCTCCCCTCGTACACCACATCAACAAACTCACCGTGCCTCTCCATCTCCTCCCGCTCGCGCTCCCTCTCCCGCTCCCGCTCCCTCTCCCTGTGCGCCTCCCTCTCCCTCTCCCGCTGCGCCTGCTGTCTCGCTCGCTCCTCGCGCGCCGCCCTCTTCTTCTTCCTAGCCTCCCCTTGTACACCACATCAACAAACTCACCGTGCCTCTCCATCTCCTTCTCCCGCTCGCGCTCCCTCTCCCGCTCCCGCTCCCTCTCCCTGTGCGCCTCCCTCTCCCTCTCCCGCTGCGCCTGCTGTCTCGCTCGCTCCTCCCGCGCCGCCCTCTTCTTCTTCCTAGCCTCCCCTTGTACACCACATCAACAAGCTCACCGTGCCTCTCCATCTCCTTCTCCCGCTCGCGCTCCCGCTCCCGCTCCCTCTCCCTGTGCGCCTCCCTCTCCCGCTCCCGCTGCGCCTGCTGTCTCGCTCGCTCCTCGCGCGCCGCCCGCTTCTTCCTAGCCTCCCCTCGTACACAACATCAACAAACTCACCGTGCCTCTCCATCTCCCTCTCCCTCTCCCGCTCCCTCTCCCTGTGCGCCTCCCTCTCCCGCTCGCGCTGCGCCTGCTGTCTCGCTCGCTCCTCGCGCGCCGCCCTCTTCTTCTTCCTCGCCTCCCGCCGCCTCGCCAGCTCGCCGGGCGACGCGCCGCGCTCGGCGGCCGAGCGGCGCGCCAGCCGGAGTTTCCTCTCGATCTCCCATCTTGGTTTGAAGAGATGTAGATATAGAATAAATCTTAATATATATATGATACTAGTGGACGCCCGCAGCTTCGCTCGCGTAGGTATATACGAAAAACTTTTATACCTACTAACTTTGCACCCCCCTTTTACCCCCTTAAGAGATGATTTTCGAAACTCAATAAAAAACCTTCATAGGTACCTACTGAATTTCATTCGAATAACATCAAAAACGGCAAAGTTTCATACTAACTTTGCACCCCCGTTTTACCCCCTTAGGGGGTGAATTTTCAAAAATCCTTTCTTAGTGCTCCCCTACGTTATAAAAGGAACCCCTGTGCAAAATTTCAAGTTTCTAGCCCTTATAGTTTAGGCCCTGTGTTGATATGTCAGTCAGTCAGTCAGTCACCTTCTCCTTTTATATATATAGATATTTGACAGGCTCGTTGGCGCAATCGGTAGTGACCCTGTCTGTTGCGCTAAAGGTCGTGGGTTCGAATCCCACTCAGGACAAATATTCGTGTGACGAACACTTGTATTTGTTCTGTGTCTGGATGTTAATATTATCTATATAAGTATGTATTTAAAAATATCTATGTATGTATATCAGTCTCTGACACCCATATAGTAGGCTTGCGCCTACTTTGGGGTCAGATGGCCGTGAGAATGTCCAAGATATTTATTATTATTTATTATATACTAGTGGACGCCCGCAGCTTCGCTCGCGTAGAATTAGACCCATTAACGACGTCTACCCGTCTAACGACTTCAAAAACGGCAAATTTTCATACTAACTTTGCACCCCCGTTTTACCCCCTTAGGGGGTGAATTTTCAAAATTCCTTTCTTAGTGCTCCCCTACGTTATAAAAGGAACCCCTGTGCAAAATTTCAAGTTTCTAGCCCTTATGGTTTAGGCCCTGCGTTGATATGTCAGTCAGTCAGTCAGTCAGTCAGTCAGTCAGTCAGTCAGTCAGTCACCTTCTCCTTTTATATATATAGATTTCTTATGTACGTGTGTATGACAGTGAATTCCTCCTAAACCGCTGGATAGATGTTGATGAAATTTTTTGTGTGTGCTCAAGGGGATTCGAGAATGGTTTAGATTCACAGTTTGGTCTACTGGAAAATGTTTTTTAAAAACTATTTTACTATTTTTATTTTTAACCGTCGTTAATTGACGTGAAGCGTCGCGTCGCTTTGACATTTCATATGGAAGAACAACGTTTGCGGGGTCAGCTAGTAATAAATAAAAATATAAAAAAAATTATAATTATTTATTTAAGGCTTTATTGAAAAATTCTGAGAAAAGATTTTACAAAAGGCGGACCCCAAGGCATTTTCTACAAGTCAACTTTGTGTGTTCGCGCAATCGACGGCGCCCATCGTCGCTTAACTCTTTCGATCACATTGAATCGTTGCGAGCTATTGGGCTATGGACGCTACTGCCTGGTCAGCCTACTGGTGATTAAGCTTATATGAGACCCCCAGAGCCTCTGAGGGTCCTTAATGCTCTCAGCACCACCAATTACCTGGTCTTCATCATGTCGCGGCGCTCGATGCGCTTGAAGATCTCCTGCTCCCTCTCCTTCTCCGACATGGCCGCGAGACGCGCGCGGTCCTCTTCATCGCCCATGAGGTTTTCATCGTACCTGAATAACAAAAAAAATATTTGCTATGTATTTTAAAAATTACAGACATTTAAAAAAAATCGAGAAAATCTACACCCTTTCATCTTTTTTACATTTTTCTGTTAACTATTATGACTTGACCTATCACCCTATATAGTCGATAGTCTATCGTGACTTAGAGCTTAGCTTAGTGGTAGGTAATTATTGTAAATTAGCCATAAGGCAGGTTAGGCACCTGTGTAGGATAAGCTATTCATTCAAGGATAAATAGCTCATCCTTTGCTTTATATTAATCAGTTTAGAATAGCAATATGTATATCTCTTTAAGTAGTTTGAAGTACCTAGCGAAATAAATTATTTGAATTTGAATTTGACCCGAATCCGGCTTGACGTCGACTTCCGGGACACCCTGTATAAGCTTACCTATATAAAATCGTTATCCACCACCATAGTAATCACATCCTTTTTTGTCCCACTATTGGGACTGGGATTCCTATTGGAATGGTATGTGTTCGGCCGTAGACCACCTCGCTGGCCAAGCGGATTGGCAGACTTCACACGTCTTCGAAAACATTATGAAGATCTCTCAGGCATGCGTGTTTCCTTCGATGTTTTGCCTCACTGATACAGGAGATGACATTTAATTTATACATTGCACACAAGATTATAATGACTTACCCATCATTGAATTCTTCTTCTGAATCGAGAGAATCGTTGTCTGAAGAATGCGCCGACACCTCACCTGAAGATGACATTCATGGCAATACAATACTAATACAAATAAAAATAAAATAAAATACTTTTATTAACTATAAATAAATAAATATATTGGACATTCTCACAGACGGCCATCTGACCTCAAAGTAGGCGCGAGCCTGTGATATGGGTGTCAGAGACTGATATACACACATAGATATTTTTAAATACACATACATACTTAAATAGAATCTACAGTGAAACCTGGTTAATTGGGATCTCAAGGCCAAGACATATGTACCAATTATTGAGGGTTTTCAATAATCCAGTTTTCCAATTAAACAGGTTTAAATTTATAGTTGTCTCATTTACAGAGTTCCCCGCTTACAGAGGTCAAAATGTGCCGTTATTCCATTTTTAGAGGTGGAAATGTTAATAAAAATGCGTATTTTTGATGTTATGAATTTAATGTAGGTATGAATGTACATACATAATGTATTAATCAGGTTTCAACACGTCAAAACGTGTTGAAACCTGATTAATTTGTCTCACTTATACAGGTAATTGAGCTACAGAGTCTCAATTATAGAGGTAAACATCGAAAAAGTCATAGAATTCAAATCTTATTTAACCAGGTTCAAAAAGTCCCATTAACAGAGGTAATTTAATGAAAAAGAACCGGGACTTCGTTGCAACTCTCAATAATTGAGGTTTCTCATTTATCCATGTCCCACTTCTTAACCTGTATTAACATCCAGATACAGAACAAATAGTGTTCGTCACACGAATATTTGTCCTGAGTGGAATTCGAACCCAATGAATATGAACAATACTTTCCTATCAATTTAATCTCAATTATTTGGCTATACTATTACAATTATAATTTTTTTGAACCATCCTAGTCCTCAAGGGTGGCATAGCAACATAGAAACGCAACTGTGACCAACATTAAACAATCGGTTATTTTTAAAACTATTTTTTAAACAATCGGCTTATATCTTCACTCACTTAAATCATCGACGGCAGCAACGCATCAGATTAATTTTTTTTTCATTATATGGTATTTTGTACACGCTTAATGAACGTCATAACATTTTTTATCTACCGCCGGTTCACAAAGTTGATGCTACCGAGAAGAACACGGCAAGAAACGCGGTAGTTACTCTTTTCAAAAGTTACAAATTTTATTATTTGATCACATTACATTATTAATGAACAAGTGGAGCTGGAGATAAATCGTACCAAGCATTTCTATCGTTCAAGTAGTCATTAATTTCATAGAAAGCTTTATTAAGGAGGTTTTGTTTAATGTAAGATTTAAATTCATTTCAATATTACTAGTCTCTCAGAGACTAGTAATATTTCCGGGTATTTTATTGTAGAAGCGAACACAGTTCCCCATAAAAGATTTTCATACTTAGTCTAGAGCTAGGTACAATCAATTTATCCTTATTTCTTGTACTAAATTTATGTAAACTGCTTTTTGACGTGATAACGTCTTATAAATTGATGAACAGCGCATATGAAAAAGTTGTGTTTTTTTGGGCGGGACTTTTGTACATTCCAGCATAAAAAGAGAAAAATGTACTGATTCACAGAAAAATATTAAATGAGCGGTTCTCTGCAGAGAAATTATTTCCAATAAATTAATTTTACACACGACAACATTGGCGGTTCCATGGCTCCGAAATAGGGAACTGTCAAAATAAATATATAGACTTGTCTGTTGTCTGATAACTTTGTATTTTCAATTCTCCTTTTTTGTATTGTATAAAATAATGATTATGACGTTATTACGTAAATCTATCGTCCGTAAACCGACTTTACAGACAACCAGTTTTTTGTCATCATCTATGAGCAACCAAATACAGGCGTGATGATTTGTTAATAAAAAGACCCACCTTCCTCCGGTTCACTGTAAACCTCCTTCTTCTTGCCCGAGCCGTTGCTATCCGTACTCTTTCTCACATCACCCTTCCTCGGGCCGGGCCTGCGCTGGCTGTCGTCCGAGTGCTCCGATGAAGTCTTGCGTGCCCTGGCCGGCGCCTTCCTCCGTGACGAGTCGCTCTTGGCATCGCTGTTCGACTCTGAGCCAGACGATGATGACGATTTGTCTAGAAATTAGTAAGAATATTAGAATCAGATGCTGAAAGATTTTTGATGTGAAACATCTTTAGGCGGAGGGCAAACCAAATTTTTGGCGTGGCGAGCGAATATGGAATATTATATACTATACAATTCCGACAAATGACGGTCGGAAATTATTTTATTAATAAAATATAATAATTAAATTTGTTTTTTTTTTGTTATTTTATTTTTGTTTTTGTTTCTATTATTATTATTATTTTTTGTTCTTATATGTTTTGGTTCCTGTCATAATCTGTACTTTTGTGCATATTACTTGTACAAAATAATTTCGATGTTTCACATCTGCCAGGCGTCCCGTGATAGGCTCAAAATTTTTTTTTGTTAAGGGAGTGTCACGCGAACTCGACTTTGCGCACACTTTGACCATTTATCTTATTTTGGCAAATGTCAAAGTCAAAGTCAAATAATTTATTTTGCTGAGGTGATTGGACACGCTTGGAAAGTCTACAGGCTTGTGTGGTTTGAGTACATTCCACATTGGGTTGGTCACTAACCCCTCAACCAATTTGCATTGGAACACTGGAGGTGTATGCTCTAGACCTCCCTCAGCGGTGGCTGTGGGAGACCGGTGCACAGTGAAAAGGTAATGCATTGCTAAAGCATATAGGCCCGTTGGCGCAATCGGTATTGACCCTGTCTGTTGCGTGGGTTCGAATCCCACTCAGGACAAATATTCGTGTGACGGACACTTGTTTTTGTTCTGTGTCTGGATGTCAATATTATATATTTAAGTATGTATTTAACAATATCTATGTACTTATGTATATCAGTCTCTGACACCCATATCACAGGATCGCGCCTACTTTGGGGTCAGATGGCCGTGTGTGAGAATGTCCAAGAAATTTATTTATTATTATTATAGCAGTATTTCTATATGCTTGATATAATGAAAAATAACAGAATCTAATAGAGCATGAATGCATTATGAAGATCTTACCACGTTTCTTATCATCATCATCCCAATCTGATTCGCTATCAGACGATTTGCTCTTGGATTTAATTGGTGGGGGTGAGTCTCCAGGCTTTTTCTTCTTCTTAGCAAGGTTCAGGAATTGCTGAAAAGGAAAAATTACAATACATTCTCACTACTGTAATGCAAATGTATTATTTATATTTGCATTTTACAAAACACCCTGTATATTTGCTTAAGGAGCAATGATACAGGGTACTGCATAAGGACCAAATATATATTACATCTGTTCCTGGATGGATTTTGATGTTACTTGGCAAAGTTATTACTTATGCTGTTGCTGTGGGTTAACATATAGGCTACTTTACTAACTAAAAAATTGTGATACAGGATGAAAGTTGAACTGTACCAAATTTGAGCTTTTTTAAATCCCAACCTATTCATCTCAAATTATCAACTAACGTTCATACATATATTAACTGTGTTTACCAGCTTTTAAATAAAATATAACAAAAAGGAGAAATAAAGTCAAATTAATGTAAATAATTAATATTTTTTCAAAATGCACTACTGCATAAACAATTTATGATAAAAACCAGCATAATAAAATCAACAACAAAGATTATTACATTACATTACATAAACATTCTATGCCAGGAACACCATGGTGTAAAGATGGTGGAAGAAATGACAGTTTAGTAAAGCACGCCTGTTAGTTGATTTCCATTTCCATCCAAAATTACCATTTTTATTATTATATTATACTTTTTTCTCTTTGATTTTCCCTAAAATTTTGTTTCCCTCTAATGAACATAACAAAACAATATTCAAATTGGTTTAGTAGTTTTCAAGGGTTGGTTATAGCTCTAGGGCTCCTGATTTGGGGGGTGGAGCTAGGGTTTAGGGCCGACCCCGCCATCAATTTTTTTTTGCCAGAAATTAGTAGTTTATGAGATATTTAATTTTAAAGTTTTGAGGTTATGAAATAAATTTTCAATGATTTTATGCCATATTTTAAATTCCAATGATTATTAGTTGCGGCTAACGATAAAATAATACTTGTCCCCCTTTTTTTACCAATCCCCACATGTTAGACACGCATAGTTTTTTTATCGGAAATAATTTCCACAGTTATAACTAGATAATGAAAGATAATTTTACCTAATATTACAGACAGATATAAGAAGACTGTCAGAGATGTCGACGGAACCCCGCTGGGTGGGGTTCCTATTTTCTGTGTCATTTCTATTAGAGCTATATTTTTACCGTTTTCAAGTTTTAGCAAGACTAACAAACAGCAATCCATTTTTATATATAACTAACTATATCGGTGTTAACTTATGCCCAAGTTTAGTCATTTGGGAAGCACTTTAGAATATGCAACACCACAGATCGGCTATATACTTCTTTCACTGCTAGAACTTGTTAAAAAACGTCCACTCACAAAATTTCGCAGCGCGGAGACGCGCGGTTCATGAGAAAAAAAATATTAAAGTTTCCATACAATTTCGTAAATAAACACGAATAATAAATGCCATGACACTAACTCACAGAATAGATATACACCAAGGAGCACTAACTTCCACAGATGTTGTTTTCTTTTTTCGAGTGGCCTTTTACTGTGTGGTCACGCCGAACTTTACAGCGTCACTAAACAGGGTGAGCTTCAAAAGCTCAAACAGACTTGGTGGGAATACTATATCTTATTTCATATTTTAATTTCGATTAACAAAATTCATAATTTGCGTGTATTTTTTTTTTCGTTTTTTTCGATAGACGCAACTGTAGTTTGTACTCGATAGTGGATAAAAAATCACATAAACACAAATATCAGAAGCCTGTCACAGATGTCGACGGAACCCCGCTGGGCGGGGTTCCTTTTTTTTATTAAATTCTATAAAACCCAACCTGAACCTAACCTAATCTAACATAATTTCGTATCAGACAAGTCGGACTCTGTCACAAATGTCGACGGAACCCCGCAAGCGGGGTTCCTTTTTTTGCGTAAATAATCATAGACAAAACCTGAACCTAACCTAACAAAATTTGGAGTTAATTGTGTCGTTTTTTCTTGGCAGGGGGCTTCGCCCCCCGAGCCCCCCTTTTTTTTCCGGGGGGCCTACGGCCCCCCGTTCCCCCCGCTTACTATCTAACACGTTTAGAAATTATTTATTTAGATTAAACTGAGGATAAATGGATGGATTATAAAACACTTATGTTACATATAAAAAATGAAACTAGCATAATTAAGCCCGACATTTTTTAAATCAGATTTAAAACTAAAACTAATTTTTTTATCATAAATTTTTGGCATAAAAAAAAATTGGTTTTGGTTAAAAAAAAAGTGAAATGAAACGCATCCCAGTGACAACCACAGAGTAATCTCTAAGCTATATCTATATACTATAATATTGTGATGGCGCGTAGTAATCGTGTTTGTGTACGAACGAATTTGTATAGAAAATTTAATAATTTTTTTCTCCTAAACGGCGCGTCTCCGCGCTGAGATATTTTGTGAATGGACGTCTTTTAACGAGTTCTAGCTGTGAAAGAAGTATATATCCGATCTGTGGTGTTGCATATTCTAAAGCTGAGCCGTCATTTGACTTGCACAATATTTTTTTCTGGTTTGTAATTAGATGCATCAGTGCATGCACATTGATGCATCTAATAGTGTGCAGGACTGGACTTGATGTTTCAGGGGAAAAGCCAACTGTGGCTGTCTTCATTGATATTTAACCAGGTACAAAATGTTACTGGGATCTAAGTAACTGTATAGGAATGCACCAACTTTGTTATCAGTGAGGACTGAGCTGAGGATACATACAAGAAAACGCACCATAAACTAGAACTGTGACATTTATGAATGACGAATCTATGGATTCATTCATAAGCATACAAATTGTATTTGCTTAGCACATGCTTGGGAAAACACAGCCTCATTCTTTTTTATACTTTTTAATGAACATTTTGGAAGTTTACGTCACAGTGTCGCATTATTGCGATCTAGAGAAAGTTACTTTTTCCGTCTCACATGACTCATGCCGCAGAGGCCATTACAAAACAACGTAAAAAGTAAAACATTGAAACCGTACATTTGTTTGGTGCTTGAAGCAAAGGTTTTATTAAAACAGAAAGCTCGGTATTTGTGGGGTTCTCTAGATTTAACGTAATGGACATAATTAGTTCCTTCAGACATTGATCTTGGCCTAAATACGTAAATTCTACGGAATGTCGCCAGGATGTTTTGCCAAACCAAAAACTATAACCTAGTCCTATTAACTTACCGAATCCAAATCTGAACACTCGCTACTAGAATCGGAATCAATTAGCGGCTTATTCTTCCTTTTAGCCATTCTAATGCACTTATATCAAAGATATGCGTTACAATTTTTTTCGTTACGATAGGAACTCAACTCACCCGAGTCACCCGTCAACTAAACTAAACTATGCACCACAGAGTAAATATAAAAACAACGAGAGCGTAAGTTACACAGAGAGTAGATACCTTATTAGTTTGTGGAGTAAAACGAGAGCTTAGACCACAGAGCACTTATGTGTAGACCCAACGAGACTTGAAGTGAAGATAAACTGTGTAGGTAGTTATACAGTCAACCGGGGTAACATTGGCCCACTTTTCGGAATTAAAATGCAATAAATGTTTAAATTAGAGCGGAAGACTCATCCAAGAAGACTTTTTGATGGCTTTGAGAGCCACTGATTCTATAAACCTAGCAATATAATGATAGTTTCTTAGAAAAAAGAAATGAAAAAGTAATAAAACCGATGGGTCAAAGTTACAATTAGAGTTAGGGTAAAATTGACCCAGGTCTGGCCTGGTGCATGTTTTTTTATGATTTCTCGCAAAATAAGTGAACTAGGTAGCATTGGCCACTAAATACTAGCAGAAAGATATATAGTCTACATCCAAAGTCAATATTTTTTGTACCAGGTTTGTGAGGAATGAAATAAAATGTTGCCCTACGAAACATATTTTTTTATTAAATTTTTTATTATTTGGTATTGATAGGAAAAATAGGAAATCAGTCTGTCATGGCCCTTCAAAATATCTAAATAATTGTTAAAATAAAATTTTAACCGAAAAGTAACTACTTAATTATCAAGAAATGCTGTAAAGTCATCCTTTCTAATCATCCCATTCCATCGCCAAAAATCATCATTTATAAATAACTGCCTTTTCGAGTTATTTACGATTCATCTAAGACTTATGATATTGTTAATAGATAATAGCACTACAGTCAATCTGGGTAACTTTGGCCGTAGTTATAACTTTGGCCCAAAATTATATTTCCGATTATTATTATTTTTTACAGATTGCCTTAATTGATAAAAAAATAATTTTACAAATAAAAGATAGAAGGTATCTTCGTAAACGTATTTTGCCCGCCGAAATGTGTCATTTGTCAATGACAAAATTCAAAAGTTGCCTTTTTCGTGAGTGCATTAGAGACGGTACTTTTCTCAGTGTTAAAAAGTAGCATTCAGCGCTGTTCTTATTAGGTTTTGAATGGTAAGTTGCAATGTATTGTGTTACCAACTTGTCTGCCTATCATTTAATAAATTTTTTGCAATATATAATACAGTATTTTTTCTAGAAACATCTAAAATATTTCAAAACTACTTTGGAGTTACTATATCAGGGTAACATTGGCCCGGGATAAGGTTACACTAATATTTTACTATCATACTAATATGTTGCCAGATTTTGGAAAATGTGTCGAATTTGATATAAATATGTATGTAGTACATTCGATATCGTGAAAAAATCTTTTTTTCCATTTAAAAAAAGATATTATGCCTCAGGACGAATCTCTTTAATGACAAAGGCTACAGATTGTTGTATTTGGCTAACGAATCGACCAGAAATAGTGCTATTATCAATTAACAATAATCATAAGTCTTAGATGAATCGTAAATAACTCGAAAAGGTAGTTATTTTGAGATAAATGATTATTTTTGGCGATGGAATGGGATGATTAGAAAGGATGACTTTACAGCATTTTTTGATAATTAAGTAGTTACTTTTCGGTTAAAATTTTATTTTTTAACAATTATTTAGATATTTTGAAGGGCCATAACAGCCTGATTTCCTATTTTTCCTATCAATACCAAATAATAAAAGATTTAATAAAAAGCTATGTTTCATAGGGCAACATTTTATTTCATACCTAAATTTTCCTTTTATTTAAGGTACAAAAAATATTGACTTTTGGATGTAGACTATATATTTTTCTGCTAGTGTTTAGTTTAGTGGCCAATGCTACCTAGTTCACTTATTTTGCGAGAAATCATAAAAAACATGCACCAGGCCAGGCCTGGGTCAATTTTACCCCAACTCTAATTGTAACTTTGACCCATCGGTTTTATTACATTTTCATTTCTTTTTTTTATGAAACTATCATTATATTAATAATAATAATAATACTCTTTATTGTACACCAAATTACAAAGTTGCTAAGAAATTAAAGGTAAAACAATATACAATGGGCGGTCTTATCGCTTAAGAGCGATTTCTTCCAGACAACCCGTGAGGGATACGGAGTTAAACTAATTGAAAAGACGTCGTACAGTGTACTACATTTATATAGAAATTTTATTTAAAAAATAAAAATTAAAAAAAAAATAATTGAAAAAAAAAAAAAAAAAAAAAAAAGATGTTTGAAGATAGCGTAGAAACAATTGAAAAATAAGGAATAAGGAAAAGGAAATGTCAAGGATGACCCTAGTCAAAGCTAAGATAATGAGCTTTGACTTGGGCTTTGAAGGAGTTTAGAGAAACGGCACAACGAGTGGATTGAGGGAGAGAGTTCCAAAGACGGATGGCAGTAACAGTGAAGGAATTATTATAAAAGGAAGTAGAGTGAGATGGAGTTCTTAGAGTGAGAGTTTGAGTGGAGCGAAGGGATCTATCATGAGTCTGATGGGTGAATTTAAAGTATTGTTTAAGGTAAGGAGGACAGTTGGGATTGAACAACACACTGTAGAGAAGATTTAAAATGTGAGCATTCCGGCGAAGGCGAATTGGGAGCCACTTGAGTTTATTGCGATATTCGGAAATGTGGTCATATTTTTTAAGTCCAAATATAAACCTTATGCATAAATTTTGAAGGCGCTCAAGCTTATTTAGTTGCTCCTGGGTAACATCGAGATAGCACACATCGGCATAATCAAGTATAGGGAGAAGTAAAGATTGAGCGAGCGATATTTTGGTGGGTATGGGCAAGACGTTTTTAAGTCTCCGTAGAGCACTCAATGACGCGAACATTTTGCGGCTTACCTCAGTAAGTTGGGGTACCCAAGAAAGGTATTCATCTATAAAGATGCCTAGATTTTTTACTTTCTTACTGTAAGGAATTACTGTATTATCGAGTATTACTGGTGGCAATTGAGTCCAGTCGATCCTAGAAATAAGACGCGGGCTACCAATTATAATGGCCTGGGATTTACTAGGATTCAGTTTAAGGCCATAAGATTTGCTCCAATCTGACACATAGGCTAGGTCTACATTGGTAGATTGTACAGCTTGAGTCAGATTACTGAGTCTAGCTTGATGGTATATTTGCAGATCGTCTGCATATAGATGGTAGAGAGAAGTAAGAAATAGGCTAACTGAGTTAATGAAAATTGTAAATAAGAGGGGAGACAACACGCCACCTTGTGGAACACCCGCTTTGGTAACAGACCAATTTGAGAATCGGTCCTGCACGTGAACCCGCTGCCGGCGTCCATACAAGTAAGAGCGAAACCAATCAATTGACGTCGGAGATATGTTAAGAGAGCGGAGAACTGCGAGCAAGACATCAAAATCAACTGAGTTAAATGCATTGCTGAAATCTAGAAGTGTCAACACAGTTAGCTGTTGAGTGTCCATACCTGCACGAACATCTTCTGTGATTTTCAACAAAGCAGTAGTCGTACTATGGCCAGTTCTAAAACCCGATTGATAAGAATTTAAAAGTGAATTTCTAGAAAGGTATGAAGTAAGTTGATCGTGAATAAGACGTTCTAAGACTTTTGAAAGAAAGGGTAGAATGGCAATAGGTCTATACTCAGATGCAGAAGAGGGGTTCTTTTTTTTGGGAATAGGGATTATTTGGGCTTCTTTCCAAGATGTGGGAAAGGAGTTTTCACTGATAGATTTGTTAAAAATAGAGGTGAGAATTGGTACAACATGATCAAGGATTGGGATTATCATTTTGCGGCTAATGCTGTCACTCCCGACAGCGTCTGAGGAAATGGATAATATGGCCCTCTTAACATCACGAACCGAAAATTGAGTAAATGAAAAAGTTGGAGAGTCAGGAGTGGGTATTTGCGAGAGATGAATTAAAGATTGTGCTTTAGTGTTGCTATCCATGCACGACGTTGATGAGA
The DNA here is from genome assembly GCA_944567765.1 of Carterocephalus palaemon. Classification (NCBI taxonomy): domain Eukaryota; kingdom Metazoa; phylum Arthropoda; class Insecta; order Lepidoptera; family Hesperiidae; genus Carterocephalus; species Carterocephalus palaemon. The sequence continues at coordinate 7,662,398 of OX155664.1, forward strand.
AATGATCATTTAATTGATCCAAATTAGTGTTCGTAGGGAGAGTGTTAGCTTTAGATTTCCCAACTCCTAGGTTTTTTAAGAATTTCCAGACACGGCTGGGATCCTCATTTTGAACCGATTTATGAATATGGCGTCGTTGTAAATCTCTACACATCATATTGCAGCGATTCCTAGCCAATTTATATTTTTCACGAAGTGAGTCATTATCTGGGTCAGTTTTATACTTTGCCTTTGCTGAATTTTTTTTATTTATGGCTATCCTGACCTCGTCTGTGAGCCACGGTGCCGGCAGATGCCTTATACGTACCGGTCGAACAGGAGCGTGTTTGTCGTAAATCTGTATAAGTAGTGAACTAAACATATCCACTTGTTCATCGACACTGCGAGCATTTTTTATAACACTCCAGTCAATATTACTAGCATCATGGCAGTTTATCGATATCCATTCCACCAAAATTTCGTCGAAGGAGAACCTTTGATTTAGCCTTCGGAGGTCGGATTTTATAAGAAATAAAAAGGAGATCGTGGTAAGAAAAGCCCTCAGCAGCACATTGTCCATGTTTTGCAATAAGTTCCGGTTTGGAAACAATGATGAGGTCGAGCAGCGATGGTTCGCAGTGTGGAGAGAAATGCGTTGCGCTGAGAGGTAGTATCTGCAAATTGGCAGCATCGACTATGGATTTTAGCTTTTTAGATCTAGTATCTTGCTTTAATAAACAGGTATTAAAATCTCCCATCACTATTATGTGGTCGTAGAGGGGACATAGGTCTTCGAGCAACTTTTCGAAACGCGGAAAATAATCGATAGTGTTGTTAGGGCTGTAGCATACACCCAGGAGTAGCTTGGCATAAGACAGGTGGATTTCGATGCATAGATATTCGGCATCAACTCCAGATATTCCCTGCGGTGATGCACTTATGATTGAGAAGGGGATATGTGAGCGAAGGAAAATTGCAACCCCTCCTCCGCCTCGATCTGTGCGATCATTACGGATTAAGTGAAATCCGGGAATCGAGTACGCTGAAGACGGTAGACATGGTTTGAGCCACGATTCCGAAACGAGTATTGCGTGTAAGTGCTGGCTATCGAACGATGACAGTAAATCGGGATAGTGTGCTGGAATGCTCTGTGCATTTATATGGACTATGTTAAAATGTTTTGGAACATCTGAGAAATGTGAATCTAATGTTACGTTTAGGGGAGGAATACTTAAATTACCATCGTTGATACATGAACCTTCAGAGGCCGTATAAAATGAACTATTTTGTTCGTCGCTATCGTCAAATATCATAAAAATGATATTTTATATATAGAAAAAAAAAAAAAAAAATTATATATAAATAAATTAATGGGTAACTAAAATATGTAGTAAAATACAAACAATTATTTTAACTCCAACCCGCCAGCAATAAAGTGATGAAACCTTATGAAGTGAATATTACAGATTAATTACACTATACCTATATACAAAAGATAAAATAAAAGGAAAAGTATTTTATATAACAAGATATTGTTATAGGTACTAATTAAACGTTGCTTTTTTATTGCATTGGAAATACCTAAAACTTATGATTTAAATAAAAACAGTTATTAAGCCAGCAATAAGAGTGTTAAAACCGTATTATGTAAATATTACAAATTAATTACACTATATAGACAAAAAATAAACAAAAGGGAAGGTATTTTATATAACAAGTTATTGTTATAGGTATTAATTAACCTTATTAATATAGGTACTTACTATACGTTGCTTTTCGATTGCTTTGGAAATACCTAAAACTTATGAATTAAATAAAAACAATTATTAAGCCAGCAATAGGAGTGATAAAACCGTATGAAGTAATAAAAATGATTATGAAATGCATAACTACCTAAAACTTATAAATTAATATCTTAAATGTACATTGTTATGTAATTTTTGATACTGCTTGGAACAATACTATTAATCTTTTATAGTAAATATATTTGATAACAGTTTTTCTTTACTTGGTTTATTAAAATAATGTACTAATATGCACAAAAACATTTCAATCGACCCATTATTTCATTATTGTAAGGTACAATGTGATCGGGAACGTCTTGATTTATAAAACAAAGCGGCTAGCGGCGTCGTCCACACGAAAGGAGATAAGAAAACCTGCCTATAGAAAAAACGTTGCGAGTCGCTAATCCTTCCTCCAATGTATATAAAGCCTAAATTAGGTCAATCTATCCATGCCATTTTATGCAACTGGTTTATGCTACGCTGTTACCCGTCAGTGATTTGCTTATGCTAGTAATGAATACTACATTGACGAGTTACAATTTTGAAGTTGTACTTAGTTTGAATTATTTACGGTGCAATATTAATATGTAGTTAGATCGTTAGTAGGTCAAAGTACATAGTTCAAAGACTGGCTATTATGTGGTACCTACTAAACATTATAACATAAGAAGCGTAATAATTTGGAAAATTTACAAAAATATTGATTCCGGATTTACTTTCGCGCTGCCCTCTTCGGTTTCGCCGCCGCTGGTTTTTCGTCGGCGCTGACAAGCTGCACGCTCTGCACAGGCTCGACGGACCCGGCCTGCGCGGGCCCGGGGACGGCGTCCAGCTCAGGCAGGCTCTCGGCTTGGTAGACCTTGTCATCCGGTGCAAGAATATTCACAGTGCCATCCTTCGTCCAACACTTTGTGATTCCAAACCGCTTTCTAGCCTCCAAGAAGACACTATGACGGGGCCTAGTAAGGAACTCGGACTGGGTAATTCCGGAACCCTTCAACTTGGTTTTAGAGAACCAGACTTTGTCGCGCATAGTAACCTCACGGAATTTGACTATGACTGGTCTGGTTTTTTGTCGGATGGGCGACCCAGCCTGTGACATCGACTTAAAGTGGAGGAAGAAAACTCTTGAATTTTCATCTTGTCCGAGACCAGAGTGGCAATCACATGTGACAGATTTTCAGTTTTGTCTTCAGTGATACCATGGAATAACAGAAACTTACGCCTACGCTGCATCTCCAGGCGGTCCATCTCCCTACCAAGATACACAATCTGTTTTTGCATCATCTCTAGTGCAGAATGTGTAAATTTCTTGAAGGTGTTAAACTCCGCAGCGAGTGTAGCCGTAGTAGCTGAAGAGGGAGCAGCCTTCTGCTGCAGGTCGCGCTGGAACTCCGCCATCCGAGTGTTGAACATCTCAGTCATATTAGTGAACGATTCCTTTAGGGATTCCATGACGTATAACTTCAGTGGTGCAGTGAGACACAGTTGAGTATTGTGCTGGTGCTGATTGTGAGAGTTTTTATAGGATATTTTTGTTGCTGGCAGGTGAGTTAAGCTTTACATGTAATTAACACACATAAATATCACTTTTACTCTTTTTAAAATAATATTAAATAACAGAGCTTTAAGAAAAATGTATCACTTATCTGACACCTACCCTCACACCTATATATTGCTAGGTATGTAGAATCAGTGGCTCTCAAAGCCATCAAAAAGTCTTCTTGGATGAGTCTTCCGCACTATTTTAAACATTTATTGCATTTTAATTCCGAAAAGTGGGCCAATGTTACCCAGGTTGACTGTATTTCTGGTCGATAGAGATTCGTCCTGGAAACAGATTTCCTTCGTAGTTAGCTATGCAATATTTGTCCACAGATTCAAAGCATTGTGGACATTTTGAAGCTCCAGTATTCCATCAATTACGAGGCGAGGCATGATATCTTTTTCTGTATGAACAAAAAGATTTTTTCACGATATCGAATGTACTTGATACATATTTATATCAAATTCCACACATTTTCCAAAATCTGGCAACATATTAGTATGATTTACAATCAAACGAGCATAGTAAAGTTCGATTGTAATTATGTGAAAAATATTAGTGTAACCTTATCCCGGGCCAATGTTACCCTCAATTAGTAACTCCAAAGTAGTTTTGAAATATTTTAGATGTTTTTAGAAAAAATACTGTAATAAATATTGCAAAAACTTTATTAAATGATAGGCAGAAAAGTTGGTAACACAATACATTGCAACTTACCATTCAAAACCTATTAAGAACAGCGCTGAATGCAACTTTTTAACACTGAGAAAAGTACCGTCTTTATTGCACTCACGAAAAAGGCAACTTTTGAATTTTGTCATTGACAAATAACACATTTCGGCGGGTGAAATACGTTTACGAAGATACCTTCTATCTTTTATTTGTGAAATTATTTTTTTATCAATTATGTTAATCTGTAAAAAATAATAATAATCGGAAATATAATTTTGGGCCAAAGTTAAAACTACGGCCAAAGTTACCCAGATTGACCGTACATGTGTGCTAGTAATTATACCTACTTAATAATTAATATGTGTATACTGAGATCGGCTTAATATTGATGATTGCAGAACAGCTATTTTCGCCCTCGTCGGCAACTGTATCCAAGAATCAAACGTGATCTACATGAATTAACAGACAGCGAAATGGCCGAGTAATGTGGCGCCTCGCGTAAATTAAACGCACTCCCATCTCAATAGACAGGTCATCCGAACAAAGGCAGCAGTCTGTCCACTGTTCGACAGCAGGTGTTGACGATGCTGCATAGCTTCCGAAAGAGTGGAGATCCTTGCGTGGCACATACAAAAAAAAATCTCTGCATCTTTCAGCTCCTGCTGACGCCGAATATCACTGGCCATCATCGTAGGAAGACTGAGTCAATGATTTCATCAACGGGCCACACCCTTGCTCCCCCAAAAGAGTTTTGGTTGGTCGGCTTGGTATAAGCTTGCTGTAAGGCACAGACACAGACGTTCAGAAGCTCCGATGCACGGCCGCGAAAGCAGCAGCACTCTGACGCGCTCTCCTTGGTTGAGCAGCGAACGGCAGGGCGGTGAGGTGCGGGCGTGCAAACAGCGCACAAACCACGCACGAAGTATAACAGCAAGAGACCGTTCAGCAGGTCTCGGAAGCTCACGTACGAAGTATTCAGCACGGGATCGTTCAGCAGGTCCCGGAAGCTCTGAAAAACACTCCGTATCAGATATCTTCCTTTTAAAAATTTAGAAAGCCAAAAGAAGACGTTTTTGTAAAATAGTGTTTTGTTTTATCGATACGGTATAATTATTCGATTTGATAAATCAGAATATGTCTAGATTTGACAGTTGTGTTACTGACTTTCGCCGCGGTAGTAATGCTTAGCGATCCCGTGCCGTTTCATATTGTCGCTGAAGGCCCCGCTGGGTTTTAGTGGGTATTCTGGTAAGCCGATGCCAGCGAGTCCCACCTAGTACATGGGCAGGATGCGTAAATGCATTTCCCAGCGAAAAAAAAAAAAAAAATTTGTGTTACTGACTTGACTTGACAGTGTTGACAGAACTTGACTCTGATTGATTTGATTGATCTGATCTGATTTGATATCATCTCTGTAAATTCTCTTCATCTCTTGTTGAATTTTGAATGAATCTATTATTCCACATTATTTTGTTCAATCGAAAGATTCTATTTTAATAAAGTTAAACATTGCAGTCTTCTATTACACATTGCAGTTTATATAGTTAGGCGCAGTGAACGAACTCATTTGTGTTTTGTCTACAGACTTCCAAGTGGTAAACACTATAACGGGGTCCAGATAGTTCGCACTTTCGCACTCAAAGACGTATTATGCCTCATGATTTAAAGGAACTGGGTGTGAGGAAAGCTTTAATGGTAAGAGTTTAACAATTTAACTAAACACATACATATTTAGCATTATTTTAATGTTAACAAAACGATCATGGCTTATGTACATATTACTACGAGTCGCTTACTTCTTAGTGCTACAAGTGAATAAAAAAATGCTGCATCAGCGTGATTCTCAAAACGTATGCAATTCGTGGTGAAGTATCGGTTAGGTACAATGTTCTGGAAGATTCGATTTCCATACAGCTGTATGGAAATTAATTTATTTCGCGTTACTTATGTTAATCCAGCTTCTTTGGAATAACTTAAGTAACGTAAAAATATGTAAGAGAGATCTATGTGCAGAACATTCAAGACCATCTATGCAGTTAATTTTTGAACTTACGTTACCTACCTACATAAGTTAATTCTCTTAATTTGAAAACATGCCTGTCACTTTTCCAACATGCTCATAAAGGGCTTCGAAATTGGCCAAGCTGCATGGCCAGTGTAGGGTATGTCACTCAAGGTGCCATGGTGATAAATATCACTTTGGTCACAATGCTAAGGATAAGATAGAAAGGTCTATTTTGTAAGTCATAACTTCAACTTTGACTCATATTTATAAACAAGAAACAAACATAACATAACACATGTACTTCTTTCTTCTGTATTCTTCTGTACCTCAACCTTATCTTTAAGAGGTAAGAAGTGGATTTATTACACAAATATGACCAATTTTACCAATTACATTTATTTGTTTATTTTATTTCATTTTATTTTGTTCAACTTTATTGACACCTCTAAAGAGATATACAATGGGCGGACTTAATGCCTTATCTTATTTATGTCCCATATAATAGGTTGTGAGCCAGGACTCAAGTCTTGCCTCCGATCTACTACTAACTTCACGTTAGAAATACCTTATAATACTTTGCCCGATCTGGGTTTGAACCCAGAATAAAGCTTAGGAGGCATACCAACCAGGAAGTCATAAATAGATAATGGTTAACACATTTAACACGTCCAGGCTCCCTTGTCGCCCACACCGTGCGCGGAGATCAGCGATGATGAGCTGGTGTCCATCTCCGTGCGGGACCTCAACCGACAGCTGAAGATGAGGGGGCTCACTCGAGAACAAATTGTTAGGTGAGTATCTAAAAGGGAACATTTCTTTGGGTTTTGTATGTGTGTGATGTATTGAGATGAACTACTACGCCTTATTGGTGAATAAGGCGATGATAGTTAAAAAGTAGATAGTTTAATATTGTTTGTTATTTTGATTCTTTGTTATGTTGTAGGTAGAAATATATAAAGTACTTGCGATGGCTACCTAGCTCTCAATAAACGCATTATACATAACTAGTGGACGCCCGCAGCTTCGCTCGCGTAGAATTAGACCCATCAACGACATCTGTCCGCGTTCGGGTTACCCACGACCTCAAAAACGGCAAAGTTTCATACTAACTTAGCACCCCCGTTTTACCCCCTTAGGGGGTGAATTTTCAAAAATCCTTTCTTAGTGCTCCCCTACGCTATAAAAGGAAGTCCTGTGCAAAATTTCAAGTTTCTAACTCTTATAGTTTAGGCCCTGCGTTGATATGTCAGTCAGTCAGTCAATCAGTCACCTTCTCCTTTTATATATATAGATATCGTGGTTTTAATGAACGCATTAGTATGTGTCCAATCATTATTATACTTTTCTTTGCCTTGACATTGATTGAATAGCAGTGATAGCACAGTGGGTATCAAACTCACATCTCGCACGAAGGTTGTAAGTTCAAATCCAAGCGTCATGTGCACCAATGGCTTTTCTAAGAAATTAAGTTGTAACTGTGAAGGAAAAGTGATGTACATCGTGAGTGAACCTGAGAGTTCTCCATAATGTTCTCCAAGGCATGTGAACGGTGTATAAATGTGACTGGCCCCTTGGCGCAATCGGTAGTGACCCTGCCTGTTGCGCCAGGGGTCGTGGGTTCGAATCCCACTCACAAATATTCGTGTGACGAACACTTGTATTTGTTCTGTGTGTGGATGTTGATACATATTATCTACTAGCTTTTACCCGCGGCTCCGCCCGCTTGGGAAAAGGGAATTAACAATCCCATCTATTAACAACATCCGGAACTAAATATCTAGCAAATAACAAAACATCGATATCTTCCCATGGGGATGTTTTACCGCGGTAAAAAGTAGCCGTCACTCTCCACCCTCCTCACTATCTCCACACACAAAAACCATACCATAATAATAACCAAAAACCATACCATAATATCATAATAACAAACAAACAAACACACTTTCACATTTATAATATTAGTATGGATATGGATTTAAGTATGTATATAAAAATATCATATGTATGTATAGTATGTATAGTATCTGAGACTCATAGAACAGGCTCGCGCCTACTTTGGGAGCCGTGTGTGATAATTTCCAAGATATTTATTATTTTATTATTATTATGTCGTTTCAGGATGAAACAGCGCCGCCGCACCCTCAAGAACCGGGGCTACGCCGCCTCGTGCCGCATCAAGCGGATTGAGCAGAAGGATGAACTGGAGACTGAGAAGAGTCAGGTAATTAATAATTATAAATGCGAAAGTAGCTCTGTCTGTCTCGCTTTCACGCCAAAACTACTGAACCGATTTAAATGAAATTTAGTACACAGATAGTCTAGAGCCTGAGAAAGGACATAGGCTACTTTTTAATTGGAAAAAAAGTGTTGTAAAGGGTTGAAAAGGGGGATGAAAGGTTGTATGAAAGTATAACCTTGATACCTGATCGTGTTCAAAGTCCGTTACGTGGCCTTTCTCACAAGTACAAACACGACTATGATACGATATTCCATCATGGAATGCCAGTGCCTATCTTCCGGCTTCATCATCTGACCTTGAAACCTAATCGTGGTCAAAGTTCTACAAGACTTTTCTAAGAAATCCAAACACAGCTATGATACGATGTTTCATCATGAAGTTCCAGTTCATATCTTCCGGCGCCATCATCATATCAGTTCGACAGTACCATATTATTGTATTGTCATCAGAACTACATACAGCTGCCAATTTTCATTACGCTACGATCCTTGGAAGATGGTTAAATTAGCTATCTTAGATTCCATTACATAGTTAGTTACATACAGGTCGACCTAATAAATGCGTGTTAAAATAAATAGTGTAAGAAAAGTTTTTATTCCTTCACAAAATTTATTTACTTTTAAAACAACAAATTACAAAATAATAAAACAACCCTTGTCCGCACTAACTCCGTTCAGTCTCCTTCCCGCGAATCTCTCGCTCTCGATACAAAAATGCGCGGCAAAACCGATGCCGCGCTCTGATTGGTCCTAATCATAGATGGAGGACCACAGAGTATGGCCCGTTCCCTTTATGCGTTCGAAGAAAAATAAGAGAAGAGTGTTCATATTCATTACAATAGTTTTTTAATCATAGATGGAGGACCACAGAGTATGGCCCGTTCCCTTTATGCGTTCGAAGAAAAATAAGAGAAGAGTGTTCATATTCATTACAATAGTTTTTTAATCATAGATGGAGGACCACAGAGTATGGCCCGGTCCCTTTATGCGTTCGAAGAAAAATAAGAGAAGAGTGTTCATATTCATTACAATAGTTTTTTAATCATAGATGGAGGACCACAGAGTATGGCCCGGTCCCTTTATGCGTTCGAAGAAAAATAAGAGAAGAGTGTTCATATTCATTACAATAGTTTTTTAATCATAGATGGAGGACCACAGAGTATGGCCCGGTCCCTTTATGCGTTCGAAGAAAAATAAGAGAAGAGTGTTCATATTCATTACAATAGTTTTTTAATCATAGATGGAGGACCACAGAGTATGGCCCGTTCCCTTTATGCGTTCGAAGAAAAATAAGAGAAGAGTGTTCATATTCATTACAATAGTTTTTTAATCATAGATGGAGGACCACAGAGTATGGCCCGTTCCCTTTGTGCGTTCGAAGAAAAATAAGAGAAGAGTGTTCATATTCATTACAATAGTTTTTTAATCATAGATGGAGGACCACAGAGTATGGCCCGGTCCCTTTATGCGTTCGAAGAAAAATAAGAGAAGAGTGTTCATATTCATTACAATAGTTTTTTAATCATAGATGGAGGACCACAGAGTATGGCCCGTTCCCTTTATGCGTTCGAAGAAAAATAAGAGAAGAGTGTTCATATTCATTACAATAGTTTTTTAATCATAGATGGAGGACCACAGAGTATGGCCCGTTCCCTTTATGCGTTCGAAGAAAAATAAGAGAAGAGTGTTCATATTCATTACAATAGTTTTTTAATCATAGATGGAGGACCACAGAGTATGGCCCGTTCCCTTTATGCGTTCGAAGAAAAATAAGAGAAGAGTGTTCATATTCATTATAATAGTTTTTTTTTCTTTTTCAATTTCCAGGAGTGGCACGATATGGAAGCGATGCAGGAGGAGAACACACGTATCAGAGAGGAGATAGACGCTCTCCGCAGCAAGTATGATGCGTTGAAACGGTTCGCTGTCATCAAGAGTATACCCCTGCCCGCTGAGCTGGAGATCCTGCCTTGAGCCTACACCAGGGGTCAGAACTCACAAGATTTATTTATTTACTAGTGGACGCCCGCAGCTTCGCTCGCGTAGAGTTAGACCCATTAACGACGTCTACCCGTCTAACGACTTCAAAAACGGCAAATTTTCATACTAACTTTGCACCCCCGTTTTACCCCCTTAGGGGGTGAATTTTCAAAAATCCTTTCTTAGTGCTCCCCTACGCTATAAAAGGAACCCCTGTGCAAAATTTCAAGTTTCTAGCCCTTATAGTTTAGGCCCTGCGTTGATATGTCAGTCAGTCAGTCAGTCAGTCAGTCAGTCAGTCAGTCAGTCACCTTCTCCTTTTATATATATAGATTACTCGTGGACTCGCGCGGAATTAGACATAACAATAGTTTCGTTTACACCTAGTAATATCCATACTAATATTATAAATGTGAAGGTGTGTTTGTTTGTTTGTCCGGCTTTCACGTCGCAACGAAGCTATTATATGGTATGGTTTTTGTGTGTGGAGATAGTGAGGAAGGTGGAGAGTGACGTAGGCTACTTTTTACCGCGGTAAAACAGCCCCATGGGAAGATATCGATGTTTTGTTATTTTCTAGATATTTAGTTCCGGATGTTGTTAATAGCATTGTTAATTCCCTTTTCCCACGCGGGCGGAGCCGCGGGTAAAAGCTAGTTATAGCATAAGGATAAAAACTTACATTTATAATAGTTACAGTGATTTGGAGCTGGGCTAAAAGATAAAAATAGCAACAAAGTACAATAAAGTACTAGGCCGACTAGTTTCGGTCGATTACGATGATCATCTTCAGAGTGAACGCGCTCGCGGCGGGCACGGCGTATTTAAAATAGTAATTTTTGTTTTTATAAATTTTACAACGAATGTGTAAATAAAATCTTAAAATTGATTTATGGAAGACCCTTGTAAATTGTACACATAAAACATTAATTCTCAAATGAAACTGTTTGTATAGGTATTTCTTAGCTCAAGTTCTGTTTAATTTTCATTACTAATAGGCACATAATATACATGAAGAAATTGAAGAAAATGAAATGCAAATTTTTTTTGTTAGAATAAAATTGTTTATGAAATAAAATTATTGTATGACTGGCTAATGGATCATGTCAGTTTTTCATAAATATAGCATTTTACACACGTTTTATATAGATATTAAATATATGTTACAGTCCTATAGCTATTATACATAATGACTGGTCATTATATATAATGACTAAATTGTCTAGATAATGTGATATATTTATCACCTTATCCTGATATTATTTATAATAGCAGGCAGCGGGAGGGGTCCCGCCATTCCGTCAAGCCTCTTGTGTAACTCAAAATGTCATAAGAGCCTTACTTGGAAGCATAAATAATAATTATTTTATCGTATTTTCACCTATACTTACTTTTTTATTACTTTATCCAAGTTGTCCAAGATATTTTATAAAATAGCTGGTTAAAGTGATAACTTCTGTCTCAATTATCACTATGTCTAAATTGATTTGATATTATTTATAATAGCTGGATAGTATATAATATAATATCTGGATTTATTACTTTGGCTGTAACATATACATATCTACAGAACTACTGACCATGGATAGGAAGACAACAATATATTTCGAATAATCTTATTTGTTTTCATAATAAATAATTTCCAGAAATATAAATACATAATATAAGTAGTGTTGTGACATTGAAACCAGTACGTTCGGATGACAACTGTTTTATTCAATCAGTAGGTAGTTACATTACATTCACTTTTAATTATATAAATATGAAACTACCTACAACAAGTAGTTACAAAAGTTACTTAGTAAAATGCTTGTGACAGAACATACAGACAGGTATATAATAAAAACCCCACTAAGTATATAATATACCTGATACCTCTCAATGATAGCGTAAGATAAAAATATTCCTGAGTAATTTCTAAGTAAAGTATGTACGTAGTTAATATATTTTAGTAAAATGAACAATTATTGTATGTGTAAATTTTTTATAGTAAAGAAGATTTTAATTAATTTGTTTTATTGGTTCAACGTTCAACCCATTTAAAAGATAGTCTGATCAGACAATCGGAAGGCACTCGTGCCGTACATTTGTTTGAAAACTAAATACACATCCGATCCGATAGTCGGATGGCACGAGTGCCTTCAGATTGTCTGATGAGACTCGCTGCGACCCATAGACGTCCCACTGCTGGGCACGGGTCTCCCCCACAGACACTGCTGCGGGAGGTCTAGAGCATACTTCACCACGCTGCTCCAATGCGGATTGGCTCCAGTGTCGAATGTTCTCAAGTCACCCGAAGGTCTTCGACAAGGCTTAGCGACTGTTTCCACCATTGAAAACAACCGGGACCGAAGGCTTTACGTGCCCTCCGAAGCACTGTAGCGTCCATGAAATTTTGCCACTAGCGGTCATCCATCCACAAACCGACCGCGCCCGTCGTTGCTTAACTCTTTCGATCACATTGAATCGGCGCAAGCCATTGGGCTATAGACGCTACTGATGAGACTATCGGATCCGATTATCGGAGAGAAAAACCGGAAATGTATTTCCAGGCTTATACAAGTCATCTCGATCGACGGGCAATTCTCTATTTTTCATTCACTGGAATGCAACGACTGGTCTTAAACAGTCGATTTGCGGGCTTTTTGGGGGCCATACACGTTAAGGTTTTGCATGGTGGTTTAAGGTATAACGAGTTTCATAGAATACATACACGTCAAGGTTTGCATGCTCACTGTAGGTATTCCTCCGACAGTCTTACTAAATCCCATGAAGCAGTGTGAGTACAATAAAATAAACATTAGATCGAATGTAGAACAAATGGACCCTTAGGGGTAGGTATTAATATGTATTAGCATTATAGTATAAATCGAACACGCCCCAGTTGACAGTTTGAGTTACGTCACGTACATACATCTATATAATATATAAAAGGAGAAGGTGACTGACTGACATATCAACGCAGGGCCTAGAATATAAGGGTTAGAAACTTGAAATTTTGCACAGGGGTTCCTTTTATAACGTAGGAGAGCACTAAGAAAGGATTTTTGAAAATTCACCCCCTAGGGGGGTAAAACGGGGGTGCAAAGTTAGTATGAAACTTTGCCGTTTTTGAAGTTAGTGAATGTCTAATTCCACGCGAGCGAAGCTGCGGGCGTCCACTAGTTAAATAATATAGGTACTTTTACTGGTAGATGTGAAAAGTTGTGTTTAACACGAGACAGATTTATATCTCGTGCCTTTCAATCACTCACTGCTCAGTAGCCTTTTTTATAGCCCGGTCACTATATCTGTGCACCTGGCGTCGATGAACGTCATGTCGGCGCTCCAGTGCCGTGTGAGAAACAAGCATCACTAGGAATTGTGTAATAATTAAATCAAAGTTTTCTTACTGAATGTATAGGTACATACATGAATATGTGATAGAAAATGCATTCCAGTGAGGTGCAAAGATATTATCACCGTGTTTTAGAATTAAATTCTAGAGTACTTCGCTAGTTTCGTGATAGACGGCTCACATCAAATCTCATCTCACTTGTCGAACGAAGAACTATTTTCATTAGAACAGGTGATCAAATAGTTTATTTCTACAACCGCTAGTGGTTGTAAATGTAGTTTCAGTCAATGTTCTCTCCACTGCAACAATAGTTCAAACTATGGGACAGAAGGTCTTTGAGAAGGCTTAACTATTATTTTTACAATTAAAAACTACCGACGGCTGAACGACATCAGAAGCACGGAAGCGTCCATCAAATTGTGTCACTAGCGACCGCGCCCCACGTTGTTTAACTCGGTCGATCGTAGTGAGCCGAAGGGCTACGAGCGCTTGTAGGCTTATCTATGTATTACTTACTAGTTATGTAATCTAAATTGGCGGTGGTAATATAATATCACTGCACAGCTTACCTAATAGGTAAGTTTATATTGTACCGTTTTCAAGCGCTTTGTAGCGTCCATAGCCCAATAGCTCGCGTCGTTCAATGTGATCGACATAGTTAAGCAACGACGGCCGCGGTCCTTTTTTTGGATGGGTGACCGCTAGTGGCAAAATTTCATGCGCTACCGTGCTTCGGAGGGCACGTTAAGCCGGTCCCGGTTGTTTTCAATGGTGGAAACAGTCGTTAAGCCTTGTCGAGCATCTTCGGGTGGCTTGAGAACATTCGACACTGGGTTGGCCACTAACCCCTCCACCAATCCGAATTGGAGCAGCGTGATGGAGTACCTACCTATGCTCTAGAACTCCCGCCGATTTGTCTTTGGTTTGAGACCCGTTCCCAGCAGTGGGACGTCTATGGGTTGGTATTGGTAATAATTTTGTGCGTTTATTTGTGTATATTTATATTTTTTGTGTGGTTTTATGTAGGTACCTACGTTACCTACGTATATTCTAAACGTAACTAATTTCCTTTCCCCGCTTCAACCTCCCTTTTCCTTGTCATCCATCCAACACGGTGACTCGCGATAATATCCAGTAAGCTCCGGCTGCGAAAAAATATACCGCGAAAAGCCATAATAAGTCAAAATGGCGGCAAAGGTGGCGGGAACGCGCGTCGACACAAATCAGCCGTCTATTTGAATCCAATAAATATTTCATCGGAGATTTTCTCGAAGGTTAACGGCTTTGTACATCTAAAAGCACTTCGACCAGTCCTTTTAAGAATAGGGTGCGTATAATGTCGGTTTTTGAACGTGGCACTCGGGGTTCTTTGTGTGTTCTATTTTTAAACTCCGATCCGATGACAAAGGGAGTTTTTATTTCGCCGTGTATGTCTTGTGGCTCGCAAAGTAATCGTAAATGACGTTGCTGTTTGGAATAATTAAAAGAAATGACAATAATATTTCTCGATTTGTCTCTATGGTGAATGTAGACGCTCAGAATGTCAATATAAAAATAAAATAAATAATTTTTATAGGTAAATATTACCTTTATTTTGCTAATCAAGCCCTTTCATTTGATACCCATGTTGTGGAAGTGGTGATAAAATATGTTATCCGCCATTTTGTAGCGGCGGCCATCTTGGATTTGTTATGATAACGAATGTAATAAATTATATTGTCATCAGAACTAAAAGTGCATAGGTACCTACCAAATTTCAAATAAATCCGTCTACAGGAAGTGGGTCAAATTTCAATTAAGTACTAGATTTGAACCAAATAAATAAATAAACAAATAAACAAACAGGGCAAGCTAAATAAAACCGTTTAAAAACACAATCTAATCAGAATTGTGAAAGGATCATCAAAATTATAACTAGCTAAATTCTAACTTTAGCTTACATTACCTACTGTATAGTTAATAGTGGACGCCCGCAGCTTCGCTCGCGTGGAATAAGACATTCACTAACTACAAAAACGGCAAACTTTCATACTAACTTTGCACCCCCGTTTTACCCCCTTAGGGGGTGAATTTTCAAAAATCCTTTCTTAGTGCTCCCCTACGTTATAAAAGGAACCCATGTGCAAAATTTCAAGTTTCTAGCCCTTATAGTTTAGGCCCGGCGTTGATATGTCAGTCAGTCATTCAGTCAGTCAGTCAGTCAGTCAGTCAGTCACCTTCTCCTTTTATATATATAGATTATTTTGTTTATACAAATGAAATAACATAGCTACATAAAATAACAACACCTGCCTGTATTTCCCCTAAGGGGTAGCCAGAGGTGTTTTTACCAGTTATATTTAGGTCCCATGTAATAGCGAGACTGAACGTTTTTTTAACGAAATTTACGATACGAATTTTTTCTCTCTAACTCACTTTTTGCCCCCCTATTTATTTTTCAAGGATGAACAAGTTATAATTGACAAATAGGAATATAATTAGGAAACGCCAAAAAATTATATATTCCGAACACAAAAAGTTAATTCTATTCTAAGTTAATTATCGCACCATATTCCGGTATAAAGTTCATCGGATGTACAAATGAGGACAGCCGAAACGGAAAATAAGGGACAGTTATAAACAAAAAAATAACGAAAGCAGAAGGAGCCGTAATAAATAAATAGGGGAAAGAAATGAAGTAATTTGTCTTTGCCTGCTTCACCGAGCGGGAACCGCGTAAGCTTTGGACTTGGTCGCATAAAGATCAAAACCAAAAGATGCCAAAAGTACAGTCTACTAGTAGTCTAAACTAGTAGTCTTAGTTATGACATTTTAATTGGTAAGATGACTAGAAGATGTTCTAGATTTACCCACCATTAAACCAACTTTATACTACAAAAGCGTGTGTGGATGATTGAGCTGTTAGCTCAAGATCCACAGGCCAGACAGAACCTCTAACTTAACAGAGGTACCTACATAAGCTCCCTCTGCGTGTTTTACTGGCTGTACAATGGAAAGTTCTCCTTGGAACTTGAAGATAGGTAGGTACCATTACATCGTCACCATATAAACGTAATGATTGATACCTACTTTTTGGTTTCTTCAACCTTTGCATATGCAGGGTTTTACCTTTTTTTGTGTGTTTAGGTGCCATGTAGAAGTATACCGACAATTTAGGAATCTATATTTTTGTATTGTCATCCGCTCCTCTATCTCTCCATTAAAAATCTGCATGTACTAATTATTATTCATCGATTTATTAATTACTTTGTTTTTTCTAGATTCGATTTTAATATGATAAAGTATTAATTTAAATTATTTTATTGACACCTACGCAATGACGCATTAAGTCAGGCCTCTTGTTAAATCTTTTTCCAGATTATTCAATGATGTGTTAATAAATAAATAAAAAATGGGCATTAATTGGGTAACGAAATACATTTCGAATTTTAAATTTAATTCCCAAGTCCACACTCTACCAACTCAAAAGTACCGGTAACAAATGATTCAACAGAGCCATTGTGAAAATATTAATTAATTTTGGCAAAAATGGACGAAATGCCCGTAACAGTGAGAAGCCCTCCACTTATCAAACTCCTGTTTTGCACAGCGGAATCAACTTGGAAACTGGATTTAATTACTCCAAATCTTATATCTGGTCCGGCGCTTAGACGACGATTCAGCGCCCAATTGCAATCGCTAATGGTTGTTGTGAAGTAGGCAGATTAAATCTGGACAAAGTATTATTTTAAGTCAGACCGTTTGTTCTGTTGCAGATTGTCCTCACAAAAGCTATAGATTTATAGTGAAGCGTAGTGTTTTAGTTCTGTCACAGAATTTTACTTATTTCTGTGACGAAATCTGTCTGTAGCAGAACTAGAGGTTCCTTGGGTTCATTCCCCAGGTTCATTCCGTTGGGGAGGTTAATTAGGACAATTCAAACACGCTTTTTTTCTCTAAATACAGGAAAACGGAGAAACTTGTTATTTAAATTAAAATAATACAAGTTGTTGAATTGTCCTTATAAGTTTGAAAATTGCAGCAAAGGTTTGTTATTTAAATTAAAAGAATACAAACCTTTGCTGCAATTTTCAAATTTATCAGATAATGGTTAAGAAAGATTGCTTATGTACAGACTTTCATCCTGTATTCCAGGAAAACCTTTATTTTTCGGGATAAATAGTATATTTGATCCGCCTCAAGGATTCAGAGAATGTTTTCACCAAGTTTAATTAAAATCGGTTCAGTAGTTTTAGACAGGAATGCTGAATTCTAAAACTATCATCTCATTCGAAACAGAGACTTCAAAACAATAGATTTGCGAGTCTTCAAATTAAAAATTTCCACGAAGAAAATGCATATAAAGCTAAAATAAAAGGAGCGCGCGTTTAACAAAACTGGGCCACATAAAAACTCCTGAAAACCGAATAAACAAAGAAATGGAAGCGAAAATAGCGCCGGTAATATGGCGGCGATTTTTCCTGCGCATTAGTTACGCTTGGAATTCAGGTGTAAGAATATATTTCAAACTCTACTTAAAGATTCAGACCGGACTGTCGAAGTTTCGAGAATTTTATTCGCATTACTGTATTTTTTCTGCAAAAATATAACGCAGACAGCGAGGCTACCCGAGGGACTACAATTTTTTCTCCCGCCAAAACTTGTATACAGTTCAGCTGACGTTACGCATGTATAATCTGTACTCATTTTGAAGTTCTTTCTTTTGTTTTTTTTTTCAGTCACAATCAAGAGGCAAAGGCTCTTTCCGTGGTTTGTTTTTATTTTTTAAGTTCGTTACAGTAGAGGCAATCAACAAGGCAACTTCACTGCTGCTGATTGTTAAGTCTTTGAGCTCCTTCTCATTTTGAAATTCGAAATACCTAGTACCTGGTTGTATCTTTAGTAATTTTTTTCACGAAAGTTCCTGATGAAGTTTTGATGTCGCTCTTTTCAATTTTGTTTGTCACAATACTTCTTCTGATGTATTATGACAAACAATGACGTCGGTTTAGTCAGAACTTTCGTCCCTGTTGACGCCTAGTTTAGTTACTATAATTACTAATTAGATATTAATTGATAATTATCATATAATATAGATTTAGTACCTACTTATAATTATAAGTTTTCAATTCATTAACTTAGATAGATTTTTAATACCGGTATCTCATTATTAATTAAGTATCTTGGAAGTATTCCGATTCCTCATATTCAATATAGATGATCGAATCGGAGTGACCATTTATTTTATGTGTGCGCCTTTTGGTTGAGTGAACTACGTTCCCTCAAGAGCAGGGGCATGTTGACGCCAATTAAATCATTTTTATTGTTTTTAAATGTGGTAAATACAATGTATTCCTTTTCATAATCCCTGCTCCTAAGTCGCACGCTGATTGGCCAAGTGCCATCATTCAAAACTTCGCGCTCTGCGGCCTTGCTAATTTGAAGGCCCAGATGACATACAAATGTCAAATTAATTAACGTGATCGAGGGATGGTGCGCGGACGCATCGCTGCCTAACTGCCCTTGAAATATCGTATTAAATTTGGTGTGCGGTGTGATTACCGGTGAAGAACGTTCTCCAAACTCATAGTATTGACAATTTAAATCGAACATTGAATGTGTGTCGAGTGGGCCCCTCAAAAAAGTGGATTTATGGTTCTACAATAATGGCGGTTGCGTGAGTACCCTTTAAATCACCTTCCTTCCTGTTTTTTTGCATTTACCACGTAACATTTTTCTAACTATTGACCATTTCGTTAAAAGCGAAGGCTTCCGGCGCATACATCCCTCTTTGTAGGTTGAAAATTCAAAAACACTGAATTTTTACATGCACACCCAAGCTTAGGACAATACAACCACCATAATCCAATACCATAGATGTTTCATTATTGGATTTGGTATGAGCTACGCTATTCACCAGTTCACCAGTTCTTTAAATTCATAAAGCAGTTAAATGGTATACCTACTTTATACGGTCGAAAAAATAAACTAAGTCAGATATGTATTTTAGAAAATAACTTACCCACAGTAAGTTCTGATCAATCAAGTTAAACATGTAACAAACAATAAAGAGTACTGAATAACCACTTGCTTATTAAATTTATTTTTATACGTTTTTTTATTATGCCAACGCAATACATAGGTATAATAAACAATGTCCCCTCTGTGTTGTTTCATCTATGTCTTTTAGCTTCCTTCCGTGCCTATTGCCTCGTGCTGCATACTGATTTTGTTGATTGATTGTTATTGACTTTGTTACTAACCAATGAAAATCTGGTACGTCTTCCCTTGTGTACCTTAACCTATATCAAAGCCACTTTCACTTAACGTACCTTTCAAACAAAACAAAACAAAACAAAAAAACAAAATGAGTGGGCCAATTTGTCAAGTACGTTTTACCGCGTTCGCTGATGTTGTATATCAAATGAAAGCACTCAATTTCTTCAAATTACCAAAAACATCACATATATATATAAAAAACTCCACAACACAAAGGGTTGAAATCGTCCGTCAATGACGTTTTCCCTAAACATTTTTTCCATCCCCGTTCGGGCCGAGACAAATGACCGGTACTAACATTATCATATTGCACAGTGGTACGAAATTGTATGTTTTTGACATGATAACGTCTCATAAATCGACTAGTGGACGACCGCAGCTTCGCTCGCGTGGAGTTAGACTTTCACTAACTTCAAAAACGGCAAAGTTTCATATTAACTTTGCACCCCCGTTTTACCCCCTTAGGGGGTGAATTTTCAAAAATCCTTTCTTAGTGCTCCCCTACGTTATAAAAGGAACCCCTGTGCGAAATTTCAAGTTTCTAACCCTTATAGTTTAGGCCCTGCGTTGATATTTCAGTCAGTCAGTCAGCTTCTCCTTTTAGACATATAGTTGAACGCCGGCTGCACGCACGAAAAAGCTTGACGCATGCTTAGAGTTCCGCCTAGCGTTCCGAGCGAGCAAACGAGAGCGTGGAACAAGCACCCATCCATCTCTTCGGCTGAATGCACGCAATGGTATGGTATCAACAATACAAAATCAGTGGACATTATTTAGCTTTATTCAATTCTAGTTTGTTACCCATAGCAATAGAGCGAATAATCGGTTGCACGAATTATAGTACATGGAAATGACACCGATCGATTTTTCGATCGATAGTTAGTTTTCGATTCATGATCACGGATTAAGATCGGCTGCAGGTGAAGCTTTATTTTTATAATTATGGTAATCTTTGTAGCAGTTTTTATGTTTTTCTGGGATCGTAATGACCTCGTAATGACCCGGGGCAGAGCGTTGCGACGCACTGTGCGGCGAACAGGTGCGCCCTGGGCCTCCGCAGACAGACTTTACATTTGCGACGTCTGTCCTGAGTTATGCGCCACTTTATTTAGGCTCTTTCACGCTGTTTTTATGGAGCGTCCATATACTGATGGTCCGCGTTAATCGTATCTACTTGTGTATGATTAGTATGATCGACAGAGTTAAGCATCGAAGGATGCGGTCGGTTTGTGAATGGGTGACCGCTAGTGGCTAAATTTCTAAATTAACTAAACTAAATTTAATATAACTAGCTGTAACGGTGAAGGACACATCGTGAGGCGACCTGCATGCCTGAAACGTCTTCATAATGTTCTCGAAGGCATGTGAAATCTGCCATTCCGCATTGGTAGAGTTTTTTTTTATGGATTCAAAATAGCAAGCACTGCCGGCCATGAATTAGGCCTAATCCATCCCATTCTGAGACCCCTGCCCAGCAGTGGCAAAAATAAAGGGTTGTGGTGGAAGTAAGCGGTCGCCACGCATGGCCAGTGTGAGTTGGTGACCGCAGTTAATGTGCATGTGTACAGCAGGATCAGTTTTTTCAATTTTATAGAATCGTTGTAAAGTTTACGCAAACCATATTTTACTATTGCCATAAATAACTAGGCGTACATAACAGATCACGTCAATTTATGTTGATATCGCGTTTTAACATCACGAACAATAGCATTTACATACATTTCAATGATATATTTTGTATTGTAAAACAACAACAGTACTGAACAAGAAACATTGCACTGTACAAAAATAAGTATAATACTGTTTCAAGCGGTTACACGTGTGTACAAATTTGTCCTTTTCTTTATTTCCCCTTCAAGGCAGACAAAGCACCTGTGATACCCCTGGTGTCGCACGTGTCCATAGGCGACGGTGACCACTTACCATCTGGTGGCCCGTATGTCTGTTTGTACAACTATGTATAGGTATTATAAACTAGTGGACGCCCGCAGCTTCGCTCGCGTGAAATTAGACAACAATATGTAGTTTCGTTTACATTTAGGAATATAATACAGCCTATGTCACTCAGTGAAGATGCAGCTTTCTAATCGTGAAAGAATTTTTGAAATCGGTCCAGTGGTTCTTGTGTGAAAACATTACAAACAAATCTTTACTCATTATAATATTAGTATAGATAAAACTAACTTTATAAGCAAGAATTTAATTTGATTATTAATACTGACCTTTGTGTGTAGTGTAGAAGTATAATCTACCCATTTTCAAAATACAGAATTGAATTTCTACGAAGCGTTGATGATATCACCATTCCTAAACTCTGTTTACCCAAGCATCCATCCATTTCGCTGCGAGCTGCCCGCTCCGTATCGCCTGAACTCTTTGTCTTAAACTTATAAAAGATGAATTCCATCGATCTATCAGCGCCACAGCTCAGAGCCCGAAAAGTCGGTGGAAAATATGATTTTATACTTGTACGAGATATCAGACGATTACGTCAAAATAAATCGGTTCAGCCGTTTCGGAGCTAAATCGGGGGATTTTCACAATCTGATCTGGCCGCTACTACGAAATTGTGTCCGTTTTGAAATGCTGCTTTTGTGAAAATGGTACCTGTCAAAAATATAATGCGTTGCTTATATCGGAAAACGAAGTATTGGCCGCCCTCCGACGAGGTGTACTGACGACCTGAAGAGGACAGCAGGAAACCGTTGGATTCAGAGGGCTCAGGATCGGGAGGAGTGGCGACGATTGAGGGAGGCCTATGTCCAGCAGTGGACCAAAGGGCTGATGGTTGGATGGATGGATGGCTTATATCGGTGGTATAGCACTGTGGTACAGACAGAATGAAGATCTCGAGAGCTCCGGAGTTAAATCCTATACTCAAATAACTTTGTGTGACTCACACTTGGCAGGTAATATTCAATGGTAACGTCCATACCCCCCTTAAATTTATATTTTTTCCGTTTTTTAGTATTTTTTGTTATAGCGGCAACAGAAATACATCATCTGTGAAAAAATCTACTGTCTAATTATCACGGCTCATGAAATATAGCCTGGTGACAGACGGACAGACGGACGGACGGACAGCGAAGTCTTAGTAATAGCACGGACTACATAGGGTCCCGTTTTACGCTATGGGTACGGAACCCTAAAAACCGTATACTTGTAAAAACAAACAAGTGTCACACAGGGTTTTGAGCGTTTCCAGACTATCGAGTGGCTATCGAGAACACACGGTAGGGGTTCACAATAATAACTTGAGCAGATCCGACGGCGCCATAACTCTTGCGATGCGCCGCGCCTTATGTATCATATGTTTTAAACATGTAGCTACTCAGTGTAACTATATGTGGATGTTGCATTTTCCAATGCGGGAAATTGCTGTTATAAACTCACAAATAACTATGCATTACACTCGACTTCATCGATATAGCTCGCAGAGTTGTTTGAAGTGGCTATAGGTCGAAAGACTAAAGACTGGTGAGGATGAAATGTTTTCGAATGGGGACCAAGACTTGTAAGGAACACAAAGGTGTCATCAGCGGGGTGACGGAGTAGTCAGCAAATGAGTGCTGCATTCTTGTTAGTAGCTGCGACCCATAGACGTCCCACTGCTGGGCACGGGTTTCCCCCACAGGCACAGCTGCGGGAAGTCTGCATACTCCACCACGCTGCTCCATTGGGATATGGACGCATTCTTGTTTATTAAGTTATAACTAACTAGTGGACGCCGCAGCTTCGCTCGCGTGGAATTAGGTAGACAATAATAGATTCTTCTTAACGCGTTAACTTTAGCTCAACAAATTTGTAATGAATCCGTAAATGTGTTATCCCCTATGTTTATTTTACACCCTTAAGGGTAACATTCTTACGAAATTTGAATGCCATATTTATTTATATCCAATCAACAGCCTGAAATATAAATTTTATGCTTCTAATTCTGAAAATGATAATACTTTCATACAACCTTTCATCCCCCTTTTTTCAATTAAAAAGTCTATATCCTTTCTCAGGCTCTAAACTATCTGTGTACCAAATTTCAATTTAATCGGTTCAGTAGTTTTGGCGTGAAAGCGAGACAGACAGACAGAGTTACTTTCGCATTTATAATATTAATATGGATAAAATATACTGTGCCCTGTCTGAGTCTCGTGGACAATGCGTGGAGGGCTGTAGTTATTATGATGAGGTTTTACTTAGTTATAAGTAAAGCATGATTCAGTAAAACGTACTCCCTTAACCCTATTGATAGTCTGAGCCAAGCGATCGGGGCATAAAGCTAAGTTATTATCTATCAGAACGATCATTTGAAGTTTTATCGACGCCATCTTATCTTTAGTGTACTATAAAGCTCTGAGACGGCTAAGAAAAATGCTTCTACAGCGAAAATATAAAGAGTTTAGACCGCTGCGGCTGCTTGGTAGACCCTATCTTTGGTTATTAGCACCCGGTGTTATTATTAGTTAGTAGGTAGGTTGGCTGCGACCCATAGACGTTCCACTGTTGGGCACGGGTCTCCTCTCAGAATGGGAGGGATTAGGCCTTAGTCCACCACGCTGGCCAAGTGCGTATTGGCAGTAGGTAGGTTAATTCCGCTAAAATTAATGTCTTTTGTATATTCTAAACTGTGTTGTTATATTGTAGAACTATTTAATTGTTATTATATTGAATTATTATGTATTGGGAGTATTTTAATGTATGTTATAGTAGTTTATATTTTTAGTTAGTTAAGCTGTAAGTAAAGTAAAGTAAGCTTAGTAAGCTGTTTTTTCTTTTCTGAAGGCTAGGCGTCTCACAAATCGTACCGACCAATACTTAAGACTCACTTTTTAAAAGTAAAACCTGTCAAATTGCTGTAAAAACGCAAAACCAAACGTCAACTCATTTACCATAAATAAAAAGAAATTTAAAACGGTCGAACAACGAACACTCGAAACTAACATAAAACTCAAGACCCAAAGCTAGATCGTGGTCGAAACGAAGACGTGGTTAGAAGCTAGATATAATCAAGGAAATGTAGCAGATAGCGAGAGAATTAATTCTAGATTTAGTTAGATCTAGTTAGCAAGTTTACCTAGCTCAGGGTTGCCACCTGTTAACCGATACAAAACGACAATTAAATTGTTATTCGCATGCAAGATTTTCATCCTTTGTAAAAATTATTATTGATGTGAAACATCTTGGAGGGCAAACCAGATTTTTGGCATGGCGAGCGTGGCGAAAATGGAATAATATACTATACAGTTCCGACAAATGACGGTCGGAAATTATTTTATTAATAAAATATAATAATTTTAATTTTAATTAATTTTTTTTTAATATGTATTTTTTTAAATTTTTTTTTCTTATATGTTTTAGTTCCTGTCATAATCTGTACTTTTGTGCATATTACTTGTACAAAATAATTTCCATGTTTCACATCTGCCAGGCGTCCCGTGACGGCTCACATTTAAAAAAAAATACTAACGGATTACTAGCTACGGGAAATGTGCGGAATAATTCTGCTGAAGAGTTCTACTTCAATGGAAATACTAGTAAGCTGTAGAACCAATAAATTAGTGATTTAGAACAGAGACCTATTACTAATAATTTTATTTGGATTTGAACCCGGTCTGCTCGAGTGAGAGGCGAGTTCAATAGCCGCTGGACTATAATTTGTTTTGTATTGAAAAAATTATGATTTGCTTACAACCCATGCTTCCATAGTCCTAAAACTAATGTTTACAGATTGGACTAAAACTTTCCGTGCCTTGTACTGTACAGTTCTATTCTATGTGATACTAATAGATGGAAACTTTTACAAATATCTTTTACATTCTCACACACGGCCACCTGACCGCAAAATAGGCGCGAGCCTGTTCTATGGGTGTCAGAGACTGATATATACATACATAGATATGTTTAAATACATACTTAAATAGATAATATTAACATCCAGACACAGAACAAATACAAGTATTCGTCACACGAATATTTGTCCTGAGTGGGATTCGAATCCACGACCCCTGACGCAACAGGCAGGGTCACTACCGATTGCGCTAATGGGCCCGTCAACTTCGTTGGATATGCTCGTTTGCTATTTAATTCTCAACATAAAGAAAAATCAATCAGCTGACAGCCCTACGCTCGCGTCGGGTAATATCCCGCTCGAGGTAACTCCGCGAGCTTGCAGGCTGATATGGAATCGACTTTAGGTAATAACTCTTTAGGTAATAACTCTCAAGGTGTTCCTCTCAAATTGAAGAAGTGCTACGCCTGAGAACGTGAAGGATATATGGTTGTTCTGTTCATGGTTCTGTTGGCTTATCCCAGTTCAAGACTTTGTTGCAACTTGCAAGTGAGTCCAGGGGATATATTTTTGAATCACTCGCGTGACTTCGCTCGACTACAACTCATCCTCAAAAATAAACAATACCAAACTACTTAGTCTATCGCTGCGACCCATAGACGTCCCACTGCTGGGCATGGGTCTCCCCCACACACCGACTGCGCCCTTCGTTGCTTAACTCTTTCGATCACATTGATACGACGCGAGCCACGCCTACGCTACGTCATTGGGCTATGGACGCTACATACTTAGTCTATATCTATCGCCAATAGAGAGTTTAACCGCTTGTTACACTGTAATGATTTAAAAATACGGAATTTCCCATGTAGAAGGAGATATTTCTCGAAATTTGTCGCTCGTATGGCGGCGAGCAATTCAAAAATAGAGCTTCAAGATTTCTACTTTTGTATCGCTCGTCGCGCCGTGCGAAAAAAATACTAATCATAATAATATCACGATAGACGAAATTTCTGTATAGAACTCGAATGCAACGAGTGGGTAATAAAAACTCGACTGGCGGGCCAGACGGAATTAAATATACACAAGCGCACTAGAATTTTAAGATTGACCCCCAGGCTCAAATCTCAAATAGTTTTTTTAAGTCTTTATGCGCTGTAACCAAAGACAATAAACTTATAACACGGCTTTAAATGGAACCTTTATAAGTTCCAAATATTAACTGTTCGCAAATACATAAATATTCATTCTTTTAATTGGGCAATGATTCGTACGGTGGTGCTAGAATTTGTTTCTACCCGCCGATTGTTTCGCGTGTGTGCGCGGGCGCATTGGGAATCGACCGAGCGCCGCGCCGCGAGTCGTGAGTTGGCACGGGCCGGAGCTGAACGCGCGCTGTTTTCGCATCGCCGCGCCGCGCCGCAGTCCAAAGGCATCGCACGCCCACTGTTCGAACTAGTGCAAATTGAGCAAGAGGAGTCAAGCCGGTTGATGTGTGTTCGAGCACCCACCCGGCGAGCTGCACAGCGGGATAAGAGGTTGGTGGAATTCATTTTCTTGCATCCGTCGTCGGATCATTGGCAAAAATAACTGTGACGCCCATATACAAGGTGTCCCAAAATTCAACGATAATCCTGAACCAGAGGATGGCCCTGCTAATGACTACTCCAGGAAAAAAAAGAAAAAAAATATATCTCGATTTTTTTTCCAATTACATAAAAAAAAGGAAATTCTTAGAAAATTGACACCCCTCATGATATTTTTAACTACCATGACCACAATTTTTGAGATATTTCTGATATTTTTTTTGTATCCGTGACCTAAGTAGTACTGCTATCTACCACAAATCTTAAAATTCCTATAATGTCTGTAGTTTTTACACAATAAACAATTAAAATCATTGTTTTCCCAAAAAATTTTGATCAAATTTACTTTCAGTCCACTTTCACTCACTGTGGTGTAAAAAAAAAGTATGGACACTACTATGGCAAGTTTTTTTAAAAGTTGACGCAACTAATCAAGATTCCAAAATGGTATAATACACTTGGAAAACTAGTCACAAAAAAAAAGTATAATATTTTTAAACAAGAACCAAATTTCATAAATTGTATTTGTTGATAGTTATCATGTGCCCAAAATATGATTTTTGTTGTAAATTTCTTGGATTTAAATGGGACATGTGCGTAGTCAAACAAATTTAGAAGACAGAGATAGATAGAGAGAGATTACATGTTAGTCAGAGGTAGATGTAGATGTCGTTATTAAATAACAATAGGGCAGGTAGAGAAGTTGCTGTTCTCAGCAGTCAGTACGCTCTGCTTCTTTCTTTACTGTACACCGTTAAGTATTCAATTGACGTGTGAATCAAGTAATCTGCAAATTGAACTGACTTTGCATTATTTTGGACTATTTAATTTTAACTGGGCCCTTTGAGATACAAGGAAACTTAGATGGAAATAATTATTTGAACTTTTTACAAAATAACTTGCCAGACTTATTAGAAGACGTGCCTTTAAGTAATTTACAAAACATGTCGTGGTTTTAAAATGATGGTCGCCCAGCTCACTATGCCCGTCCTGTGCGAGACTACTTAAACCAAGAGTAGGTATCCAGGGCGTTGGATCGGGCGACTTGGTCCTATCTTATGACTACCCCTTTCACCCGATCTAAACCCCCAAGACTTCTTCTATTGGGGTTGTCTGAAAGACAGGATCTACTCAAACATTTTTCACCACCAAAAAACCTATTTTGGGCACAAAGTAAAAGTTATTACTAATCGACAAGAACAATTTTTTAAATATGGTTCTTGTTTAGAAATATTATACTTTTTTTTTGTGACTAGTTTTCCAAGAGTATTATACCATTTTGGAATCTTGAATAGTTGCGTCAACTTTTAAAAAAACTTGCCATAGTGGTGTCCATACTTTTTTTTTACACCACAATGAGTGAAAGTGGACTGAAAGTAAATTTGATCAAAATTTTTTGGGAAAACAATGATTTTAATTGTTTATTGTGTGAAAACTACAGACATTGTAGGAATTTTAAGATTTGTGGTAGATAGCAGTACTACTTAGGTCACGGATACAAAAAAAATATCAGAAATATCTA
This sequence comes from Carterocephalus palaemon, assembly GCA_944567765.1. Taxonomy (NCBI): domain Eukaryota; kingdom Metazoa; phylum Arthropoda; class Insecta; order Lepidoptera; family Hesperiidae; genus Carterocephalus; species Carterocephalus palaemon. Next base: position 7,691,090 of record OX155664.1, read on the forward strand.
TAAAATTGTGGGCATGGTAGTTAAAAATATCATGAGGGGTGTCAATTTTCTAAGAATTTCCTTTTTATTATGTAATTTGAAAAAAAATCGAGATATTTTTTTTTCTTTTTTTTCCTGGAGTAGTCATTAGCAGGTCCATCCTCTGGTTCAGTATTATCGTTGAATTTTGGGACACCTTGTATACAGTCCACTTTTCAAATTCGATTATTCGTCGCACCCAAGTTCATCCAGCGACCTGTGGAGGGATCCAGCCACCCACCCCACCGGTCTGCGAGTCCAAGTACCATTTGCGAGCCGGACGCACGCATAACGCGTTTCGATTTCGTTTTTTCGTATTTTTAACCTCCGAGCTCTAAATCTCTCCAGCTCGCAGACCATTCAATCGAACATTAACTTTAAAGTTTATACAAGGAATTCCATCAGTATAATCTAAGAATTTGATTAAAATCTAGCTGTGAGACCGTACCTCAAGTAAATAGCCGCTCAAAATCGATCTCTGACACGGCGGCGACACGTAAAGAGCAGAGAACTGGACTGTTCAATTAGATTACATAAGCTTTGTCCTCACAGACTATACCCTGTACAAGTGAGCTTGATCTTTTTGACAGACGGGCTAGTGATGGGAAACAGAAAATATCTAGTAGTCCAAAAAATAACGTTTTAAAATACCTACTTGTAACTGTGACGAGATGGTGTGGGGGTATTATGTGTGAAATTCTTTATTGCACTAGACATATAGGTAATACACTAGTGGACGCCCGCAGCTTCGTTCGCGTGGAATTAGACCCATTAACGACGTCTGCCCGCGTTCGGGTTGCCCACTTGACTTCAAAAACGGCTAAGTTTCATACTAACTTTGCACCCCCGTTTTACCTCCTTAAGGGGTGAATTTTCAAAAATACTTTCTTAGTGCTCCCCTACGTTATAAAAGGAACCCCTGTGCAAAATTTCAAGTTTCTAACCCTTATAGTTTAGGCCCTGCGTTGATATGTCAGTCAGTCAGTCAGTCAGTCAGTCACCTTCTCCTTTTGTATATATAGATTGGGTAGATAAGCGACGGTGGGTCAATATTCATAATAAGTACCTACCTATTTAATATTACAGGGTTATTTTTGGACCTCTCGCCTTTAAATAGGTGGTTCATACCACAGAACAGATAAAGGAGGTTAGAAAGGCCATCGAGTCAGTTTTGAAACAAAACCACTGTCGCCAGTTACCCACACTTAGATACACGTTATTATTACCTTTACATAAAATATTCATCAGCCATTGGTCAAATTGCACGAGAATCGCAACTTTTAAAAACTAACCTTAGCATTAAATCAATAAGGATACTTTTTGCTCGCGTCAAGCTGTAGAATTGTGCAAGTTTTGACCTTGTCGACACTTAATGTTGCCAGTAAGTGTTTTGCACAAATTTCGTGCAATAATAAGATTTTAGAGGTTCTTCATAGGATTCATAATGAAACTCGTGATCTGTCCGATTGTCGAATGAATAATTTATTTGTAAAATCACCTATTTATATTTACATTTTCTTTCATACATACTACACTATTTAAAACACTATTTTGACGACCGCGTATATGTTTCATATTAACAACGTAGGTAACTGGTAACTGGTTCGAAGGTATGAGGTATCCGTGTGAGGTATTCTTGAGGTATTCGGAGGTATTCGGAGGTAAGGTAACTGGTAGGTACTGAACCACTACAAGATTAGTAAAATAGAGTATATTTTATTTTACTGTATTATTTATTTATTTATTTAACCTTTATTGAGCCAAAAGATGCCTAACGGCGGTGAAATTAATAAATAAAAGTTAAGAAACAAAATTTACTGCATATTTGAGAAAATTGATCGTGCAATTTTATATGTTATTTACTGGTAACCCAACTAGAGATGTAAACATATTTATCGATAAATATATTTTGAAACTTGTTTAGAGTTATGTAGGTACCTATAATGCTACATCCGCATAAATGACTCTTTTAAAACTAACACTGAAAACATATGCAACTTGAGTTTTGCTTCCTTTAGGTGTTGCACCTGTTCCATACATCTTATTAACATGCATTTTTTTTATTATCTTCACATGAAAAATTACATTATAATTATTTATTTTATTAAAAAGTTTCAGAGTGAGTGTACGTACTTAAATAAATACACAGGTACAGTTTTAATATATACAGTTGCGCGACGAATGTACTTGTGCAGAGCAAAGATGGGGACTCTTTTGTATTCGAATTTTTTACAATAAATTAATGCAATCTTATATTTAAATTATTTTTCTTTAATAGCTTTGGTAAAGTCTGTAATATGCTTCTCAGTAGAATATAATACAATCTGATGATAAGTAATGTTGCTAAATAATTGAGTTCCGACAAAGTTGCGCAAAATCGAGTACAGTTGTTCCAAAGTGGTACATTGTTTTTTAGGGATCCAAATTTTCTACCCGTTACATTTATCCAATGCTGGTTATTAGGATCCTTTGGAAACCTAAAATAAATACATAATATAAATTAGTACTAAATTACTTATTTAGTACTACACCTACTCCTTGAAATTAAGTATTTACACCTGAAACTACTTTAATTACGTACTCAAGATCAAGACTTATCGAAAAATTTATCTTATACTTTCACAACACTATCTCGCTGCGAACGAACTCGACAGAACATCGTGACGTCATCGCATTCTGTAGGACAGAATACATTGCGCACGAACTATGTGTTCACGTGGATTACTTGCGTACTTTACCGGCAATGTATATTTTTCGTGCAGCTCTTCGCACCACCGCAGTCCGAAAGCGACTAAAAGTATGCACGCGTGATTTCAGTTGAAGTATGATTGTTTAATCATACTTGTTGGCGCGCCTGTCACGCCCACATTTCCATTCTATCCTCCTTTATCTGTTCTGTGGTTCATACCATCAAAGTAAACAACTTTCCCAAAGAAACACAGGTCGAAAAGTGAAAAAAAAAAATTTGACAGAATAGTTTATTAATATATCAAAGACAATTGCTATGTAATGTGTGTATGAATTTTTAATAGCGTTCCCAACGAACTCAAAATATTACTAACTAGTGGACGCCCGGAGCTTCGCTCGCGTGGAATTAGACATAACAATAGTTTAGTTTACACTTAGTTATAATATAGCCTATGTCACTCAGTGAAGATGCAGCTTCCTTATGGTGCAAGAATTTTTGAAATCGGTCCATTAGTTTTTGTGTGAAAACATTACAAACAAATCTTTCCTCTTTATAATATTAGTAGTTTATATGACATTATTTAATCTTAAATAATGAAATATTTGACAGAAAAAAGTTAATACTAGATACAAAAAGAATATTGGGGGGATCCACCAAAAGATATGTAAAAATAAATCATATATTCAATATACTATAGTAAGTATAACAATTAAGATAAAATGGTGCTGTCCTCCTCCTACCCTCCACGGGCCGCACTGAAAATCAGCGTCATGGTGTTCCATGACAATTATGCTGAGTGCGGACCCATTTTGCTCATGTATGAAAATGTAGTGGTACCAATGTTGTGTTGTGTTGTAATTATGAGCAAATTTTCTTTTCTTTCTTTCAAAAAAGTATGTTTGGATTTGAACCCACGTCCCACGAGCGAGTTCGATAGCCACTGGGCGGTACCCGCTGTCTCAAACAGGACAAAGCTAATTTAATTGAAAGCTCCTCTTTGACAAATGCTGCTCGGAGCGGAAAGCTTTTCTAATCTGAGGCCATTATGTTTTATGTGCTATTTCGAATTTATATAATACTGGACATCTGAACGGAAATCCTGTAGGGAATCTATATAAATTAATCTCGCTGCGACCCATAGACGTACCACTGCTGGGCACGGGTCTCTCCCACAGACACTTCTGCGGGAGGTCTAGAGCATACTCCACCACGCTGCTCCAATGCGGATTGGTGGAGGGGTTAGTGGCCAACCCAGTGTCGAATGTTCTCAAGCCACCCTAAGGTCTTCGACAAGGCTTAACGACTGTTTCCAGCATTGAAAACAACCGGGACCGACGGCTTTACGTGCCCTCCGAAGCACGGTAGCGCCCATGAAATTTTTGCCACTAGCGGTCACCCATCCACAAACCGACCGCGCCCGTTGTTGCTTAACACTTTCGATCACTTTGAATCGAAGCGAGCCACTGGGCTATGGACGCTACAATGCGTTGCGGTCTCTATTAATCTATACTAATACAAAGTGTTTGTAATGTTTTCACACAAAAACTACTGGACCGAATTCAAAAATTCTTTCACCATTAGAAAGCTGCATCTTCACTAAGTGACATAGGCTATATAATATTACTAGGTGTAAACGAAACAAACTATTGTTATATCTAATTCCATGTGAGCGAAGCTGCGGGCGTTCACTAGTTAAAGGCTATACTAATTATATTTTCAAACTAATTAGTCATAACAATAGTTTCGTTTACATATAGTAATATTATATAGCCTATGTCACTCAGTGAAGATGCAGCTTTCTAATGGTGAAAGAATTTTTGAAATCGGTCCAGTGGTTTTTGTGTGAAAACATTACAAACAAATCTTTCCTCTTTATAATTATTAGTATAGATATACCTGGATGGTAGAGGTAAATCTGAACGTAAAACAATTTAACGTGGGCGGAGCCGCAGTAGAAAGCTAGTTTTATATAAAAAAAATATTTATGTGTCCCGGTGCAGTAGAGCAAGTAAAATAGGTGAAATCAATAGCCTAACAACTGCTATTTCATGGCAAGTGACATAAGCTATTTCGTGTTGGAATCTGAATTCCAATTCCATCCCGACACGGGCCACGGTAAAGAATAGTCAAGTCCAGAGGCGACAGGACAAAGCTAATTTAATTGAAAACTCCCCTTTGACAAATGAAACCAGCGAAGAAAATGTCGACTTCGTTTAGCTACCGCTGTGTGCCCATAGACGTCCCACTGTTGGGCACGGGTCTCCCCCATGATACAGCGGGAGGTCTCGAGTATATTCCACCATGCTGCTCCAACGTGGATTGGTGGAGTCAAATTGTCTTGAGTTCAGCAAAAACAATAATCAGAAGCAGTACCGTCCATAGCCCAATGGCTCGGGTCGATTCAATGTGATCGAAAGAGTTAAGCAACGACGGGCGCGGTCGGTTTGTGGATGGGTGACCGCTAGTGGCAAAATTTCATGAACGCTACCGTGCTTCGGAGGGCACGTAAAGCCGTCGGTCCCGGTTGTTTTCAATGTTGGAAACAGTAGTTAAACCTTGTCGAAGACCTTCGGGTGGCTTGAGAACATTCGACACTGGGTTGGCCACTAACCCCTCCACCAGTCCGCATTGGAGCAGCGTGGTGGAGTATGCTCTAGACCTCCCGCAGCTGCGTCTGTGGGGGAGACCCGTGCCCAGCAGTGGGACGTCTATGGGTCGCAGCGAATAATCAGAATGATATCGCGCAATGTGTGCCGGACGGCTGGTTGCTTCCGTCAAGTGCAATATATCCTAGTTTCTCGCCTGCTTCACTTAGCGTACTAAATTTAGCATAGTTTAAAAGTGGCATGGCACCCGAACTCGGAGAACGGAGAGGTATTCTTCGCACCAGCACACAGCAGAGGTATGGCGACTGGAAGCGATGCGAATTATATGTAGTTCAGCGAGCGTGGTTGCTGAATTCAAAATATAAAAAAATAACTTCATTTCTTCGAATTTGAATTTGAATTTTGAATTTGAATTTGAATTCAAAAACATACAAAATCCGGGGTACCACTGCCGGCCACGGTTCCTAGTACCATTTCTATCGTGTAATAATTGTTTTTATTGTCCGATTGGAAAGGTGTGGTTTCCGGTTCCACTTCTCTAGAGGTCTTATTCTTCATAACACATTTGTCGCTGACTTGGAACGAGACTCTTACTAACAATTACTAACTGGACTGTTACTAACACCAATTAACAGGATTAATTATAATTAACAGTCACAGTTAATTATACATTACATACATTACATTAATTGAATGTATTTACGAAAGGGGGAATCCTAGTGTGGGAGCTAGTGGCACTGTATATATTTGTTGACTGCATAATAAATCTTTTTTCATTTTATAGTATATGTTATGTTATCTAATAAATTCGAAATTATTTTTGTTTGGGACATACCATTAAAATTAATATTATACACATTTATTACATTAATGCTATAACTTAATGCTATAACTAATATAAATTAATATCCAAATATATTTTGGTCATTGGCACAGAATATAAATCAACACAATTTGAGTTATTCCAGAAGTTCTACATCTTCGCTGGCCTTTACATAAAAAGGTGTCTGTGTCAGAGGTATGGTTCGCAAAAACGTCGCCGGCTGCTACGTTTCAGTGAAGTGAGCTCCAACTGAGTACCGTCAGCATTTTCATCATATTATTAACCTATAGTTTTGTCTGCATATAGATAGCGTGAATTTACAAATGACAATAAATCTTAGTACCTACATATAGTCCTTTTGAGCATGGTCTCTCCCACATCAACAGCTGAAGAGAGATCTAGAGCATACTCCACCACGCTGCTCCAATGTCTTAGTGCCTACACAGTCGTTTCACCATCACCGAAATCTATGCAAATCTCAGAGATATATCTAAACAGGGCTTAAACCTATCAGCTGACTAATGATATCGGTAGTGCTAAGTTAAAGGAGAAGGAGGTAGCGTCCATAGCCCAATGGCTTGCGTCGATTCAATTTGATCGAAAGAGTTAAGCAACGACGGGCGCGGTCGGTTTGTGGATGGGTGACCGATAGTGGCAAAATTTCAAGGACGCTACCGTGCTTTGGAGGGCACGTAAAGCCGTCAGTCCCGGTTGTTTTCAATTGTGGAAACAGTCGTTAAGCCTTGTCGAAGACCTTCGGGTGGCTTGAGAACATTCGACACTGGGTTGGCGACTAACCCCTCCACCAATCCGCATTGGAGCAGCGTGATGGAGTATGCTCTAGACCTTCCGCAGCTGCGTCTGTGGGGGAGACCCGTGCCCAGCAGTGGGACGTCTATGGGCTTTTTTTTGCTTGATAAATCATGTATTACAACCAGTACAATGGGATCGACACTTTTGCTGACGCTACAACTAATAATTTGCGCCAAGCGAAGCGTCGCTTTTAATCTCAATATTGAGATGAGGACAATATGAAACTACACCGCTTTCCATCTCTTTCATTCCCTCCCATTCGAGTGTACCCGACTCTTTCTCACTATTGCGATCTAGGTTATGTTATGGCATCCGTAATATCCATTTAGTAGTATAAGATATTGAATAATAATACGCTTTTGTAGATATCCGAGCTAAAATCAACTAAAATGTAAAATAATACTTTATTATTTATATATTTTTTAATTATTGCATTGTCATTGGTCCTTGATAAGTGTCCAAAGTTTCAAATTAATCCGACGTTTTGAAGTGGGTGAAAATCACGTTCAAAGATTCCGTTACATACATACAAACATACATACCAAGATACCTACAAAGCGTGTTAAAAATGTTGTGTAGGTAGATTTGCTGTAAGCTTGGCTTTGATTTCTGTAAAGCCCGATACCCCCGATACATTGATCTTAGCGTCCATAGCCCAATGGCTCACGTCGATTCAATGAGATCGAAATTAAGCAACGACTGGCGCGGTCGGTTTGTGGTTGGGTGAACGCTAGTGGCAAAATTTCATGGACGCTACCGTGCTTCGGAGGGCACGTAAAGCCGTCGGTCCCGGTGGTTTTCACCGTTTTAATTAATGTTAATAAATAAAGCTGAGTTCTAATATTCAACTTTGAATTAAAGTTTTAATACACCGGCCAGTGACGTCAGAAGCCAGACGGCAAAGTTATTGCCGTCTCCAATAACGAAAGTGACGTGAACTACGACCGATAAATATAACGGTCGAAGTTAAAGCTGTGAGTGAATAGAGCGTCTGGTACGTTTCCACGGACTCGCACGGCACAGTAACGCGTGCGTGGTAAACATTCATAAAATCCACACATTTTAATACTAGAGATTTAGAGAATAATCCACCCGTCTGCTTCAATGCGTATTGGTGGAGGGGTAAGTGGCCAATCCAATGTCCAATTTTCTCAAGCCACCCAAGGGTCTTCGACAAGCCTTTGCCTTTAGCTGTCACCCATCAACATGCCGACCGTGCAGGACGTTGCTTAACTCAGACGATAGAGCCATAGAATTATAATTTTTTTTCGAATGGACTTTTGCTGTATGGTCATTCATACAGATCTTTACGGCACCATCGCAAGCACGGAAACGCCTATGAAATTTTGCCTTTAGCTGTCACTCATCTACATGCCGACCGTGGAGGATATTGCTTAACTCAGTCGATCGCATAGGATAGACGCGAGCCATAGAATTATATTTTTTTTCGAATGGACTTTTGCTGTATGATCATACAGATCTTTACGGCGTCACCGAATAGGGATAGAGTTTTAAGCGTTACTCCACCGACCCGCATTGGAGCAGCGTGGTGGAGTATAATCTAGACCTCCGGAATGCTGCAGTGAGACGTCTATGGGTTGTGGCTTAGCAGCTCTTATAAGCATTATTCAACGCTTGAACAAATTACAAAATCATAGAAAAATTTTCAATTAAGAATTCCAGACGAAACGTCCAGTGGATACAGACTCTAAAGGCAAAAGTTCACCAACTTTTGTGACTCAAATATGGTTTTTTAATACAACTATTTGTTTGGAACTGCGGACTGCAGTTGTGTAGTTGTCTCTGCTTGTTGGTTTATGTGCTGACTGTGTTGCTCACGAACTTCCCTGCTTTTTATGTAAAGAGTATTTTAGGTGGTAGACCCTATATAGTAGAACGACAGCAGAAATACTAAATCTTATAGCTGTGTTAACGTCTTTGATATATTACAATAAATAAATAAATAAAATAAAATAGCCATTTCATCATCATCATCATCACGACCCTTTCTTTGTCTCACTGTTGGGCACGGGTCTCCTCTCAGAATGGGAGGGATTAGGCCTTAGTCCACCACACTGCCCAAGTGCGGATTGGCAGACTTCACATGCCTTCGAGAACATTATGATAAATGCTCTTCGGGTGGCTTGAGAACATTCGACACTGGGTTAGCCACTACCCCTCCACCAATCCGCATTGGAGCAACGTGGTGGAGTATGCTCTAGACCTCCCGCAGCTGGTCGCAGCGAGAGAGACCCGTTCCCAACAGTGAGATCTATATGTTAGCTAGCTAGCTAGAAAAATACAGTTATAAAATTAGTTATAGATACCGTCTAGACTTAGTGCTTCCAATAAGTTCGAAATTCTAGTCTGAATTGGAAATTGCAGCGAAAAGTACATGTAATATTATCCATTTGTCCCAACTTATTACTTATCTTAAATATTTTAAGATAGCGCTCCAGTTTTTTATGAATATAATATAGCAAACGAGTTTGCAGCACCATTCATTACATCTGTGTCTGATTTTCATCAAGACTTAAATAGGGATTAGGATTGTTAGTCCAGTTAGCAAAGGGAGTTAAAAAATAGTATAGTTGGTTAGTTCGTTGGCGGGTATGAGCACTTTGGCCTGGACAATTAAATCGTTAGTATTGTTGGTGTAAGTAATAGTCCAGTTAATAATTATTAGTAAGAGTCTCATTCTTAGTCTGTCAATATGACAGTCGCCTCTAAAGTGTCGCCTAAAAATCAATTATTAGAACACGGTAAAAATAGTTCTCTAATTTTTTGATATAAAACTTCTTTATATATATATATATATATATATATCTATATCTATATATGTCAGTCAGTAGTTCATTTTATAAAATACCTGTCGTTAAGCCATGTCAAAGGCCTTCGGGCCTAAATATTTCCTACACTTGAGCAGCGTGAGGTACGCCCAGGCCTTCTCAGTTGTGAGAGGAGTGCCCAGCAGGGACACAGGACACTAACCCACCAATTATTGGACGGGTCCCGGTTGTTTTCAGTTGTAATGGACGAGAGTATAGAACTCCCAGAGGATCTAACCAACTCGACGCGAGCCTATTCGGACGTACATTAAAAACAAAATTAAAACAAACAGACCTAAACAGACCGACCAAAACTTCGCGGAATCCGTGCTGGAACTGTCACGAAGTGCCCCTACTATTTGTTTTGCTATTACACTATTCGCCTCACTGAATTCGGGGTTCAAATTAAAGTATCGAACTCAGAATTTAGTTATAATAATACTTAATAATAATTATAAATATCTTGGACACGGCCATCTGACCCCAAAGTAGGCGCGAGCCTGTGTTATGGGTGTCAGAGACTGATATACATTACATACTTAAATAGATAACATTAACATCCAGACTCAGAACAAATACAAGTGTTCGTTCAAATATTTGTACTGAGTGGGATTCGAACCCACGACCCCTGGTGCAACAGACAGGGTCATTACCGATTGCGCCAACGGGCCTGTCAAGTTGGTGAGTAGGTAGAAAGGAGTGGTTGCCGGTTACATTTATCTAGAAGCGACCATCATACATATGTGTGACTTGGACAAGACTTGATCAAAGTCGGTCACTGTTGTCATGGGCGGCAGCGGATGGGTGCTGCTGCGTGCCCATTTGCTATCTTATATCCTTAAGAAATAATGCTTTTGTAATATAATTGAACTGTTTTCTGTATAATTGAACTGTTTGTAATATAATTGAACTGTAATTGTATTATTAATTATTATTTTTAAATAGGCTTTTTGTTATCCTTTTTGTGTGCCAAATTTCAGCTCGATAGCTTCAGTGGAAGTGGGTGAAATATTGATTGCAAGATTCCAGGACATACATACATACATACGAGTGAAGTTAATTAAAAGCTTTTAAAAACGTAAACGTAATTGCTCTAGTTCTCCTTGGTGTACATAAATGCAAAAAAAAATACTATCATACATGTAGAAGCGAGAGCCGTTTAGCTATAATAATGGCACAGACAGAATAAACTAACATTAACATCATTAACTCAACGTATAAAATCACCCTTTTTTTGTCGCGGATAAAAACTAAAAAGTGAGAATCGATCGTATTTGATTCGAGAGCCATTAGTAAAACAATTTCGGTGTAAAGGAAAAGTTTGGAATACAATAAATAACTTTAAAGCTATATTTGCCTCCAAAACTCGCGTCCGTCTAAATTGTCAACGATATTTCATCATGGCATGAATTATTTTTCATATTGTCTGTATGTACTCGGTAACGTATTGTCCTATTACGTGCCCTCTGAAGCACGGTAGCGTCCATGAAATTTTGCCACTAGCGGTCACTCATTCACAAACCGACCGCTCCCGTCGTTGCTTAACTCGTTCGATCACATTGAATCGACGTGAACAATTGAGCTATGGACGCTACTATGCTATTTGGGGTACTATTCCATATTAGGTTATTTTCCCCTTGCTCGCTGCGACCCATAGACATCCCACTGCTGGGCACGTGTCTCCCCCACAGACACTGCTGCGGGAGGTCTAGAGCATACTCCACCACGTTGCTCCAATGCGGATTGGTGGAGGCACTTTCCCCTTATTTACTCGTATAACAGTCACTGTAAGAAGAGATTTCAGTAACTTAGAGACAGTCCCGTTAACACTAGGCAGAAATATCTCAGCAAGCCCCCAGAGTCATGATTTTATGCGTGTTTCTTGAGGGGAATCACGTCAACATCTCGAGTTGATATCTGGCGTGACGTTCGGATTTACGCGACGCGACGCCTCGCGACGATACCGCCGGGAGCTTGGGCTGCAGCTAAGTAGGAGCGGAATTCGTTTATGACGTTTTTCGACGGGCCCGTTGGCGCAATCGGTAGTGACCCTGTCTGTTGCGCCAGGGGTCGTGGGTTCGAATCCCACTCAGGACAAATATTCGTGTGACGAACACTTGTATTTGTTCTGTGTCTGGATGTTAATTATCTATTTAAGTATGTATTTAGAAATATCTATGTATGTATATCAGTCTCTGACATCCATAACACAGGCTCGTGCCTACTTTGGGGTCAGATGGCCGTGTGTGAGAGTGTCCAAGATATTTATTTATTTATGAATGAATGAATGAATGACTGAAACCGCATTTAATTTATTTAAAGTATACATCTTGCTGACTTCTAAGAACCAAAGACATGAGTGAATATATCTGAGCTGTTTATGGATATGGTTTGGTAATATTTTATTATATTACTTGTGGAAGCCCGCAGCTTCGCTCGCGTGGAATTAGACATAACAATAGTTTCGTTTACACCCAGTAATATTATATAGCCACATATATAGCCACACAGTGAAGATGCAGATTTCTAATGGTGAAAGAATTTTTGTAATCGGTCCAGTACTTTTTGTGTCAAAACATTACAAACAAATCTTTCCTCTTTATAATATTAGTATAGATGAATCGCTTGTGTTTAGCCAACGCCTTATCTTTATGCTTAGAATATTACGTAGCGTTAGTACGAGTTTAGTGGCTTTTTGTATGGTAATGAAGGGGCGTCGTGCACCCCATCTGGCGTGACTATCGCTGCAGCTTGCGATTCTAAACACCTATCCATCCATCCATGCAACAAACTTAATGGGCCCAAGCTGAGGATATGCTGACATTAATATTTTATATGGATATGATAGTATTAATTATATGATAGTTTAGAAAGCAAACAAAACTCCTGAAGAAAAGTCAAAAGTACCGACCTAAAATTGTCTCTGACTTGTGTCAGAGGAAAAAAGGAAGGAACATAAAAAAAAAAAAAATTATAGGATAGTATTAAAGATGCCTTTGGCTAGACTGAGTGTTACTAAGTCCCTGCTAACATCCAGCTCTAGGCCCTTAGCGCCCCACAGGGTACCATGTCGCTGCGACTCATAACGTCCCACTGCTGGGCACGGGTCTTCCCCACAGACGCAGCTGCGGGAGGTCTAGAGCATACTGCGGATTGGTGGAGGGGTTAGTGGCCAACCCAGTGTCGAATATTCTCAAGCCACCCGAAGTTCTTGGACAAGGCTTAACGACTGTTTGCAACATTGAAAACAACCGGGACCGACGGCTTTACGTGCCCTCTGTCCATGAAATTTTGCCACTAGCGAGTACCATGTAATGTACCTACCAAGTACCATTTCTCTTGTGTGATAATATTTGTATTTAAGCAATAGTTCCAGTTGAAAAGATATGGTTTTCGGTTACTGATATTTTTCCAGAGAGTACCATTTCAGTCCTCTAAGGTAGCAACGCATTTTTGACCCACCGAAGTCATTTTCAAGGTGTAGTTGTCACCGGCGGCAGCGGATGGGTGGTGCTGCAAGCTCAGATTCAGATTCAGATTCATTTATTTTTCATTATATGGTAGTTTTTATACGCTTAATGAACGTCATAACATTTTTATCTATCGCCGGATCACAATGTTGATGCTACCGACATGCTCGGATGCTCGTTTGCTATCTTATATCCATAAAAAAACTCTATGATAATATACATACATACAATGTTAAGATTGTCCTTACGTACGTTCTAGGAATTGTGTCAACCGTAAAGATTTCAGTTGTCTTGTTTCTACATATTTACTGTAGCGTTCAAACTGATGCGATCTCGAGGCAGATGCTACAACATTTGGTACAATTTACCTGGTTTGCTTGCATCCTAGCCCTTTATTTGTCCCACTGATGGGCACGGATCTCCTCTCAGAATGGGATGGATTAAACCTTAGCCCACCACGCTGGCCAATTGCGGATTGGTTGAGCTGTTATCTAACCCAGTGGCGAATGTTCTCAAGACCTTCGACAAGGCTTAACTTAAATTTATTTTAACTAAGGATATAGGAAAAACAATAATATTATTAAGTTTAATTTTAAAGATAAAATTAATTAAAAAAAAATTGCCACAAGGTTACATTCACATACCGATCGCGCCCGACGTTTCTTATCTCGTCCGATCGATTCGAGCCGTGGCGTAAGGCCGCGAGGCTATGAGTACTTCATCGATATTACCAAGTACCAACCCACTACTGACAAAAGAATACAAAGGAGTACACAAAGAATACACTGTTGTTTTCTGAGATATCTTGAGTGCTATTGAAACCCGGTAGGTCTGTAACGACCAATAATTACGATTGTACGGTTAGGCGGCCGACATGCGATCCGGAATCCGGATATGTGTACGGATTGCCTGAACTAATTTTTATTTGAATTAGTATTAAATTAGATGACTATCACTCCACCAATTCGCATTGGAGCAGCGTGGTGGAGTATGCTCTAGAGCTCCCGCAGCTTTGTCTGTGGGGGAGACTATTGCCCAGCAGTGGGGCGTCAATTGGTTGTAGATGACTATACTCACGAACTTGAACAGGCTGACAACTAGATATTTTAAGCTCTAATCACTCTAATGTATAGTATACTTAAGTGAGAAAATCGAATTATTTCTGACTAATTTGGGAAAACACTACACAGACTATTGCACAGTGCAAACTAAAGCAGTAGTCAGGGATTCTAAACCTAAACTCAAATCTATACTAATATTATAAAGAGGAAACATTTGTTTGTAATGTTTTCACATAAAAACTACTGGACCCATTACAAAAATTATTTCACCATTAGAAAGCTGCATGTTCACTGTCTAACATAGGCTATATAATATTATTAAGTGTAAACGAAATTATTGTTATGTCTAATTCCACGCGAGCGAAGCGGCGTCCACTAGTATTCTAATAAAGTTATTTGTATTGTATTTGTGTCTGTCTTGTCTGATTCGCTACTACATGTTAAATCCGTCTGTGTGTAGCCACCCTTAAATTTTATTTTCGCTCCATAATAAAGGACAAAGATATACAATTGGAGTTCTCCAAATGAAAAACTCAGTGGAGTGTGACCCCCTAATGAGAAAGCGCTATACAAGCATTTATATAATGTTTTTTTAGTAAATAATTCTAGATTAAATCTGTGTGGACTATTTATGTTTGCTGTGCCCAGCAGTGGGACGTCAATTGTTTTAACCTTATAACCAAACTAATAGACGCCCGCAGCTTCGCTCGCGTAGTATTAAACGCATTAACAACGTCTGCCCGCGTTCGGGTTGTCCACTTGACTTCAAAAACGGCAAAGTTTCATACTAACTTTGCACCCCCGTTTAACCCCCATAGGGGGAATTTTCAAAAACCCTTTCTTAGTGCTCCCCTACGTTATAAAAGGAACCCCTGTAGAAATTTCAAGTTTCTAACCCTTTTAGTTTAGGCCCTGCGTTGATATGTCAGTCAGTCAGTCAGCTTCTCCTTTTATGTATATATATAGATAGATAGATCAATATCAACATTCGCAGGATTTTTTCAGAGCCCAGCCACAATAACGCGAGAGAATCTATAACATCGTAAGCAAACCTCGTGGCACAGATGAAAAATGGGACACGTGTAATACGTCAGCCGGAAGTGGGACACTGGCACAATATGGCGGCTCGCTTGGCGGGGGTCGACCCGCCCTAAGTATCATTCGTTTGTAAAGCATAGATTTTATAAGGCTTAGGTTTAAATGCCTACCAGAAATGCACATAAATTACTTCCAATAAATTCAAAATATCTACCAAAATGGATACTTTGCTCACCAAATTGTGTTTCTTGAATGTGACTGTTTTAGTAAAACAATATTTGGTGAGCAAAAGATCCATTTTGGTAAGCTAAAAGAATTTTTGGTCAGCATTTTAATTGTGGACTAAGGCCTAATCCCTCCCATTCTGAGAGGAGACCCGTGCCCAACAGTGGGACGTCTATGGGTCGCAGCGAATTTAAATTGTACCCATTTTATAATAGCTTTCGCCACGGATCCGCCTACTTCAAATGGTTAATTGCAGAATTACCTCTATCCAGGTATGTTTAACAATAAAATGTTGGGCACGCGTCTCCTATCAGACGAGGTACCCCCTTTAAAAATACAAGACTACTAAGACTACATTACAAGACAAAAATTACAAATAAAATAATAATACTTCGGAACTGAAATGTAAGAAATAATAAATAAAATCCTTTTAATAATGAAAAAATGTTGTTTTCTCCTGCCGCCGATTGTAGTTAATTCCGCGGTGCTAGCAACCTAGTGCTTCGGAGGGCACGTAAAAACGTCGGTCCCCGTTGTTTTCAATGCTGGAAACAGTCGTTAAGCCTTGTCGAAGACCTTCGGGTGGCTTGACAACATTCGACACTGGGTTGGCCACTAACCCCTCCACCAATCCGCATTGGAGCAGCGTGGTGGAGTATGCTCTAGACCTCCCGCAGCAGTGTCTGTGGGGGAGACCCGTGCCCAGCAGTGGGACGTCGTTAGTGCTACAGTGGCACGTTGATGGTGTTACCGAAACTAATTCCTCCCGGTAATAACTCTGCCGGTCCGTCTTGCCGCCGTAATCGAATGCAGTGCGGCCATTATAAGACCGCACGTGCCCGCGCGTGATGTATGACGTACAGACATTGCGGCAGCCTCTCGGCCTACACCCAGCGGTTCTCAAAGTCTCAACGGATCACTTTCGGATATGGACACAAAGTACAGTCATTGGGTATTTTTAAATTAAAAGCTTTTATTTAACTTCACTCGTATGTATCTAGACATACGTCCTGGAAACTTGCAATCAATATTTCACCCACTTCCACTGAAGCTATCGAGCTGAAATTCGGCACACATATTTAGTTCCGATCACAATGTACGAAAATAAAAAAATAGTTGTACAAGTTTTAAAAATAAAATTTTTACATTATAATTACTTGGAAAGTTTTCCGGGAGTTTTGAAAATTGGCTGGGTATTTTGTATTCGGGTATTTCGTAGAGATATGTTTTTCCTGTAAAATACTTTGGAAAAGAGTTATTATAAAAAAACTGCTTTTAGGCGCCATTATTCCAATATGGCGGCGTAAGCGGCAAAGGTACGAGGTGGCAAAGTAGAAATTCGGTAAGAGCACGTCAAATCCCGGAAAACTTTCCAGATAACCTCTATTTTTTCAACCAAATGACTGTACTAAAAGATTTAATTATTGAAAATTCATATTCAAATTAATTTTTATTTGTATTGGAGGAAGTGAAAGACTTTGGGGTAGTAATTGATTCATAATTACGGTCACATAAATCATGTGATTAAAAAAGGCTTTATGTTAGGATTTATTACACGAAACATCAGAGAGTTTACATCAGTACTGGCTCTGAAGGCCCTTTATAATACACTGGTACGTAGTACTTTTTTTAGTACCCCTCAACCCTTCGTCATTTATTTCAAGTAATTTTGAGAATGAACCCCTAAAATGTTATTTTACTATACGAGACGTCCGCCGCGCATTCTGCTGTAAGCTTCCTTTTCTCTCCTCAAGAAGGCGTGAGATACAGGGAAGGAATTCGTCGAAATACCTCGCCTTAAGGTTGAGAACCTCTGTTTACGGCCGTTTGAATGTTTTATTAACCCATCTGAAGGTGGGGCAAATGTTGCCCCACCTTTAGGTGGGACAATAAAACATTCAAATTAATGTAATTCAATAGTCTGTAGTATTTCAGTATTTCAATGCTACACACGATTTTACTATACCAAACACCTAGAAGGTACCTAAGTATACCTTAGTAAGTCCGGATCAAATCTATACTAATATCTAATATTAAAAAGAGGAAAGATGTGTTTATAATGAAACTACGTGTCTCATCTCGCTGCGATAGAAAAATGACAACAAATGCAATACATAACAAAGTAAGAACTCGCCAGTAGCGAGTGCAGGGAGAGGGTCACAATATGCAAATGTGTCTGTTTAGTTTGCTCAGTGGCGCGTTGCTCTTAGCGCAGATGTACTGTCGTATTTTGAAATATAACACTGTTATTATAAAACTACTATTCGATGTACATAAGTAGGTCTTTGGTACATTTCATCTTTGAAGAGATCATCATATTTTTTTATTACCTGTAAGTACTTTTATTTTATTAATTTTTGAAAAGCTTTTATTTAACTTCACTCGTATGTAAGTCCTGGAATCTGCAATCAATATTTCACCCACTTCCACTGAAGCTATCGAGCTGAAATTTGGCACACATATTAAGTTCCGATGACAATGCATGAAAATAAAATAAAAAGTTATAAAATAATTAAAAAAAAAAAAAAAAAATTCTTATTTTTATTCATTGGCACAGCCCTGGAATGTACCGGTGCGTTCTAAAAAAGAGCCTAGATGTTCCCAAAGTTCTCCATAAGCTACGAGAGGAATATTCTGCAGGCTTATAGCACGGTCACATAAACTCGGACGTCAAAGCCGATTCATTTTAATAAAACAATTCGAGAATAATGGCGATACAATTCATCGAAATACTCACCGGATGGGTTTAAAGGTAACAAGATTGATTTATTAACAGGTTCGCAAGCGCGAGCGATGTCGAGACGAAACGAAAGCGTTATGATAGATCGCCGTTCATAATTGATTTGAATTTTAAAAATATAGTGTAAAGTTTGCATCGAAAGAAGCTGCAGAAATAACATTAAAAGTCAACGAAATAGTAATGTATAATTAAAAAAATGTCTTTACTTTACTCATAGAATTTACACTACAGAGCAATAAAAGTTTTGATTGACAGCAGCGTCCAGCAGATATACACAACGTTTATGTTATTGTCAATGAATAGGTATGCAAGGATGGATTTTGAAAGCAGGTGGTAGAGCCTAATAATAAGTTTTATAGATAGGTTTATAGAAGCCTATTTTGTTCCATATAATGTTCACTCGAGGCAGTACCACTGCATGCCACAGTTCATCCATCCATCAGCCTTTTTGGGTCCACTGCTGGCCATAGGCCTCCCTCAATCGTCGCCACCCCTCCCGATCCTGCGCCCTCTGAATCCAACGGTTTCCCGCTGCCTTCTCCAGGTCATGTAGCTCGGGACCAGAATAGTGCTACGGTAGCCCCTGCCTGTAGTAAAAGGCGACTAAAAGGGGACTTCTGGGGTTGCGGGCGGTGAGAGTGGGAGCTCGAACCGTCCATCGATGTGACCCCGGGAAAGACGACGCTGTTTGTGGCTGCACAGCGTTGTGAAACCGGGAAGAGCCCGTCTTGGGCGCAGCGCTGGAGGGCACCGGCGCGTTCTACAAGAGATCCCGGAGCCCTCCTGTAGCGCCGGAGTAGGCCACTGAGTGGGTTTTAGTGGGTGAAAGTCCCACATAAACCGGCGTCGCTCCCACGACGTCCGGGTACCTTTTCAAGGTTTCCCACTCGTAAAACAAAAAAAAAAAAAAGGTCACTTTCGCCAGCGTCGATAACGCTATCGCATCGCATCGCGCACGAGCGCGCTAGCGTCTGTGCGTGCGTTGGGCAACGGGCAGGTGTCGACTAATGCCCGTTTTATTGGCGAGCGCGTGCCTGTCCAGCGCTGGGATGACGTGGAGTAGCTTTACATCTAAACAAAAATCAAATCAAAAAATTATTGCCACAAAAAAAATACATGTTTTTTTAATTACATTAAATTACATCTTACATGCACATCTATAAGATTTATTCATTTCAAATACAACACTATCCCTATTGAAATACCTGTCACAGTTGTCATGAGTGACAACAATATATAAAAAATACATAAAAATAAAGCACCGTAACACAACGCATAGCTAGAACCCATAGACGTCCCACTATTGGGCACAGGTCTCCCCACACAGCTGCGGGAGGTTTAGAGAATACGGCACACTGCCAGTGTAGAATGTTATCAAGCCGAAGATTTTCTTCGAAGGCACCGACGGCATAACGAGCCCTCCAAATCACGGTAGCGCCCATGAATATTTGCCACTAGCGATCACAGACCGACCGCGCCCGTTGCTTAACTAGGTCGACCGCATACTATCAACACGATCCATTTGGCTATGGACGCAACGCACATAGTAACAATACATTTAAAGTTTCAGAAAACATAAAGTTTAGAAAATAATTAGCTCTAGAAACATTCGCTGCGACCCATAGACGTCCCACTGCTTGGCACGGGTCTCCCCCACAAACACATCATGGGAGATCTAGAGCATACTCCACCACGCTGCTCTAATGCGGATTGGTGGAGGTTAGTGGCCAACCCAGTGTCGAATGGACTCAAGCCACCCGAAGGTCTTTGACAAGGCTTAAAGACTGCCCACCATTGAAAACAACCGGGACCGACGGCTTTACGTGCCCTCCGAAGCACGGTAGCGTCCATGTTTTGCCACTAGCGGGCACCCATACTAGAAACATTATGTAGGAAGATTCTCCAAGCCACCCCTGTTCTCAGACGTGCCTCTGTGAGATATAAATTGTCTAGAATCATCAACAACTCGGACGGAGCTATCTCATGTTGGCGTAAGCCAAAAAATCAAACAATAATCCAATCAAGGTCTATAAACATTTGTTTCCATGGTACAATCCTCAATAATCATCATAATTCTGCAGTTATTCCATTATTGCACTTTTATTAAATTACTTTTACAATTACAGCAACCTTCAAGAGAAATCTAGATTACGTCTTAACGGCTTGAGCGCACCGAACCGAATGTCCTGACGACATTTTGTAATCGCTAACGTAACTTTTTTTTTAATGGGTATAGATATGGGTAAGATAAACGAGCTTGCAGCACCACCCATCCGCTGCCGCCCATGACAACTGTGACTGACTCTGAACAAGACTCAAATAGGGACTGGGATGGTTGGTCCAGTTAGCTGAGAGAGTTAATTAGAACATTAGTTGGTCAGTTCGTTAGTGGGTATGAGGATGGAACGGGACTAACTGTCAATAACAGTCCCTATCCTGGTCTTCACACTAATAAACTGTTGTTTAAACTTATGAACATCCTCTGCTAACCGGACTGAGCATAACAGTCCCTATTTATGACTTGTTCAAAGTCAATTACAATCGTCATCAACGGCACGGTTGGTTGCTGTAGGCTCGTTTGCTATCTTATATCCATACAATACTCTCTCCCGGCCCAACAGACAGTAAAAATGTGAGAACAAAAGCTGTGTATTTCTATAAGTTCAACAAATTGCAGTAGAGGGCGCTGCATTTTAATTGAGTAACCGTAACACGGTCGTCAGGGAGTAGATCAAAAGCCAATTAAGGGGATACAACAAGATACGCATCGGGGATTACGCTGCGCGACCCACTTAATTATTATCGCGTGGAGCTAGGCCATTCAGAGTACCTAGATCACGGTTATCAGGAAAGCAAGCCTACCTTTTATCAGCTGAAAGTCAGACGTCAGACATCCATTCAAAATCATATGACGTTGAAAAATTTTACATTATACTAGCTGACCCTGCAAACGTTGTACTGCCATATGAAATGTCAAAGTGACGCGACACTTCGTGTAAATGATAATTTATACAAAAACTAGTGGACGCCCGCAGCTTCGCCCGCGTAGAATTAGACCCATCAACGACGTCTGCCCGCGTTCAGGTTGCCCACTTGACTTCAAAAACGGCAAAGTTTCATACTACATTTGCACCCCCGTTTTACCCCCTTAGGGGGTGAATTTTCAAAAATCCTTTCTTAGTGCTCCCCTACGTTATAAAAGGAACCCCTGTGCAAAATTTCAAGTTTCTAACCCTTATAGTTTAGGCCCTGCGTTGATATGTCATTCAGTCAGTCAGTCAGTCAGTCAGTCAGTCAGTCAGTCAGTCAGTCACCTTCTCCTTTTATATATATAGATATTAAAATAATGTTTAAAAACATTATCCGGTGGACCAAATTGTGAATCTAAACCATTCTCGAATCCCATTGAACACACACAAAAAAATTTCATCAACATCTATCCAGCCGTTTAGGAGGAGTTCACTGTCATACACACGTACACAAGAAATATAGATTCGTGTAAAAATGTACATTATATATTTTACTAGTACTTACTGAACTAACTAATACTATTATTAATAATAAACTTACGAACTTACTAATATGTATATAAATGGGAATGTGTGTTTGTTGGTTTATCCTTCTCTGCCTCAACGGAATGATGGATTGTATTTTTTTTGTATAGATGTAGTTCATATGAAATAGACAAACATAATCGTTCGAATTTAACTCGATAATTAACTATCGATCAATTTTCAACATCGAGAACATTCGACACTGGGTTGGCCACTAACCCTCCAATACGCACTGGAGCAGCGTGGTGGACACCCGTGACAGTGAGACGTCTATGGGTTTAATCTTAGTTTTTTTAACCGGAAACAACAGCTTACTAACTGGTACACAATTGCAATTATTACATGGTGGAAATTGCACTTGATACCATGGAACGCGGTGGTTTTTAACACCAAAATCCCACTAAATCCCAAAGCAAACCAACCATTCAAAGCATTTTATTGCACAAACAAGACTTCCAGCAGAGTCGTGTGCCACAGGCGCCAAAATCTGGTTTTATACTGGAAAAATCTAGTTAAATCCGCCCTAAGCCGCTTCCGACCGATCGAGGCCCTAATATATTTGGTCCAGGATGGATGAAAGCTATGGAGCCGATACTTTAATTTAATTAAGCAATGTAGGAACCTGTTGGGAGAATGATTTTGGTCACCATAGGATTTGAATTCGAGAAGATACCTGTTTACTCTGTACCAGTTGAGATTTTTCATAGGAGAGATTTGATATTTTACTTGAGGAAATATTTGATTTGATGACTCCGTGGCGCGATAGTGACCCTGACTACCGAACCGCGGGTCCCGGCTTCGAATTCCAGCAGGGCATTTATTTTACAGATAAATATTTGTACTCAGATCATGGATTTTTTCTCGAGGATTTGTCTTCCTCACCGTCCTATTTCCCAATCAAAAAATCGCTTCATCGTGAATACTGTCGATAAGTCGATAAGCCTCATTGAACTAGTCGATAAACCTCATCGGAGCATGCCCAACATGTTAAACGACTTAAATGAATTCAAATTAAGATAACACGCACAGAAACAGACAAAGGAAACCCGCCCCCGTAATTCGTTTTGCGTTTTCAATCGTCTTATCTGGAAAATAAATGGTTTACCCAAATCGAGTTAAATGCAACACGAAGCCATTTTAAGCGCCCGGCTAGAATCCTTCAAGCGACCTTTTACTGTTGGTTTTATCAATTCATTACGCTAGTTGGTTTTTTTGACGTGATAACGTCTTATAAATTGATGAACAGCGCATATGAAAAAGTGTATCCCGTTCCGCTTCCGTTTCCGTTGAGTGTTTTTATTAAATTAATTTTTAATACATATTATTATTAAATTAATTTTACACACGACAACATTGGCGTTTACATGGCTCTAAAATAGGGAACTGTCAAAATAAATATATAGACTTGTCTGTTGTCTGTTATCTTTGTATTTTCAATTCTCCTTTTTTGTATTGTATAAAATAATGATTATGACGTTATCACGTAAATCTATCGTCCGTAAACCAACTTTACAGACAACCATTTTTTTTATGATTGAGTCAGCAAACGAGCATTCAATTTTTTATGGATTTACTTGCTTTTGCACGCAGCTTCGCCCGCGGAAGATTTAGTATCAACGCCATCTGTTGACGTTATGCCAAACAGCATTCCAATAAATGTTCAAAACATCCCAAGGGATCACATTTCTGAGATGAAAAGTATCCTGTGTGCTAGTGTAGGTTACCATTTACCTATGTGCCAAGTTACATCCAAATCCGTTAATTGGTTTTTGGTTGATTGAGTAACAAGCATTCAAACATCCAAACATTCCCTTGAGCTTTGCTTTATCGGAAAGTTTTCTGGCACACCGTTAACAGATGGCGCTGGGACTAATTCTTAACTCATTACACTTTTCACGCGGGCGAAGCTGCGGAAAAAAGCTGGTTGCTCCATATATTACCTACGAGTACTAGTAGACGCCCGCAGCTTCGCTCGCGTGTAATTAGACATAACAATAGTTTCGTTTACACTTAGTAATATTAAACAGCCCATGTCACTCACTGATGATGCAGCTTTCTAATGGTGAAAGAATTTTTGAAATCGGTTCAATAGTTTTTGTGTGAAAACATTACAAACAAATCTTACCTATTTATAATAGGTATGTATTAGTATAGACATTAGTATAGATAGATAGATAAAAGTTCTATATAGGCGCTACCACCTAAAGAATAAGTGTGGTTATGGTACGATACAGGTTCTACTACCATTGAAACTTAGTTTCTACGTTCACCACTACCAATTTACTAAAACTTTTTGCAATTCCATTAGTATCCTTAATAAAATCACATCTTGCTAACGGAAAATTTCCCTAATTAGAAACAATTTCCATCCTTCAAAGTTACAAAAGCAATTTTCGTGTAACCTATTCACAATCTACTATCATCATCATCATTACAACCCTTTCTTTGGCCCACTGTTGGGCACGGGTCTCCTCAGAATGGGAGGCATTAGGTCTGAGTCCACCACGCTGGCCAAGTGTTGATTGGCACACTTCACATGCCTTCGAGAACATTATGATGAACTCTCAGGCATTTTCCTCACGATGATGTCCTTCACCGTTACAGCAAGTGACATATAATATCTTAAAATTACAATTTATTATAGCCATCGCAATTTGTCTATCATACAATTTTTAAGTACATCGCGATGTTAATACACTTTTTCCATTCAACAGAACATAATAACCGGCAATGTATCATGATTTATTTCCAGCCAGCGTTATAATTTACGACGGGGACTAATAAGTTACCGAGGTATTGATGAAATCTGAAATCCACGCATTTAACTAAAACCACTCTATGGCTTTGTAAGACTCTGTTGCAGGTGATGCTACGCTAGACGATAATATTTATTGTGAGTACATAACGGACCCGTTGCAAGCGGTAGTGACCCTGCCTGTTGCGCCAGGGGTCGTGGGTTCGAAACCCACTGATTCCCACTCAGGATAAATATTCGTGTGACAAACACTTGTATTTGTTCTGTGTCTGGATGTTAATTATTATCTATTTAAGTATGTATTTAAAAATGGGTGTCAGAGACTGATATACATACATAGTATCAGTCTCTGACACCCATATCATAGGCTCGCGCCTACTTTGGAGTCAGATGGCCGCGTGTGAGGCCAGGTCTCCCCTCAGAATGGGAGGGATTAGGCCTTAGTCCACTACGCTAGCCATGTGTTATTTTTATATACATTTTTTTAAATATACAATATTTATTCCTGTCAAACTGCAGAATAGTTTGCACACTTCATTAGTAACACCATTAGCTTGCGGTTGTCGTTGTGTACAGGGACAAGTAGTGCTTGTGCAACACAGTTTTATTTTTTTTATTTATTATTTATTTAATATTTATTCACTTACATGATAAAACATACTGAAACACATTTTTACATGAAATTATGCACAAAGGAACTGCTTATTACACATAGTTTTAAGTTTAGTACTACTGATATATTTATTTTGTGTGTCAAAAAATATCTTGCGGTGTGTTACCTCACGATGTGTCCTTCACCGTTACCGCAATGACATTTAATTTCTTAAATCGCACATAGCTTAGAAAAGTCATTGGTGCGTGCCGCTTGGGTTTGAACTCGCGAGTTCGATAGCTACTGCTGTCACCGCTGTTATATTATGCATATCGCTTACGTCTCGATTAAGTATAGCTTGCAAAGGAAGCCTGGCTTACAGTATCGGTTTAATGCCATTACAGGTAGGCCGGAGCGACGGCGGCTCTGATTTATTAGATTTACCGAACACTTCATTATTGTACTACCTACTCTATGTTGTCGAGAGCTCTACAAGTCGACACTGATAAAGAAAAAAAAAGTGTGTGCGTGTAACCTTTACGCGCGATTGAAGTAAAACTTATTATATGTTATTGTTATTGGTATTTTTATTATTTATTATGCACAACCACCTAGATATTCAAAATAAAACAGCAAACGCACCGTAAATAGGTTCTACCACCTAGCTATTCAAAACAATCGGCAAGCGTACCGTATATAGGTTCTACCACCAAAAAGTGTCAGCTTTTAGTCTTAATTTTTTCCGTCTAGCCCCCTTTCGCAACACGCGATACGTAAGGAACTTCGTTCCAAAAATAAAAAGCACTCGTTTGATTAAAATAAACTAATAGTTTAAAAATAAGTCACTTCCGTCAGAATCAAAAATCTGAGTTAGGTACTCTTTAGTCGCGCCTAAAGAAGTTTTACTTCAAAGACATTCAAGATTTAAATGATATTTGGTACACAAATAGTCTAGAGCCTGAGGAAGGACATAGGCGACTTTTTGAAAAAAGTATTGTAAAGGGTTTTAAAGGGGGATGAAAGGTTGCATGAAAGTATTATCATTTTTAGAACTAGAAGCACAAAATTATATTTTAATCTGATGATTAGATATAAATAAATATGGCATTCAAAGTTTGTAAACATATTATTAGGATTCATTGCAAATTTGTGGAGCTAAAACAGTTAACGCGTTAAGAAGAATCTTTTATTATGTCTAATTCCACGCGAGCGAATCTGCGGGCGTCAACTAGTTATGAATATGTACTTAGTGAAATCTATAGTTTTATAGCTTATCTACATTTCGACCGCGCCCGTCGATGCTTAACTCGGTTGATACACATACGATCGACGCGAGCCATTGGCTTCATTCGGCTTTGGTATCTATTGCTCTGATCCCACTGACCCGCACCCCTGAATTCATATAAAACATTGATTAACTGCCAGTATTTGCATACAGCCGGAAGCTCGTCACACAGCTTTTAATCCGAGCTTTGACGCCGAAGCGTTTATTAAAACCTAAATGTCATTTAATTCCCCGAAATGTTAATAAAAGGGTTCGGTCGGTCAACTCATAATCTCGAGGGTTACAGTCTTTCGGGTTTGTACTTGATGAAAGGAATAAACGGGTATGATTTTTTTTGCTCCGACCCATAGACGTCCCACTGCTGGGCACGGGTCTCCCCAACAGACACTGCTGCGGGAGGTCTAGACCATACTCCATCACGCTGCTCCAATGCAGATTGGTGGAGGGGTAAGTGACCAACCCAGTGTCGAATGTTCTCAAGCCAGCCTAAGGTCTTCGACAAGGCTTAACGACTGTTTCCAGCATTGAGAATAACCGGGACCGACGGCTTTACGTGCCCTCCGAAGCACGGTAGCGTCCATGAAATTTTGCCACTAGCGGTCACCCATCCACAAACCGACCGCGCCCGTCGTTAATATTTAACTTGGATACAAGATAACAAACGAAAATGCAGCACCACCCATTCGCTGCCGCTCATGACATCAGTGACAGAGACTTCCAAGTCTCGTTCAAGGCTTGTCACAGATGTGTTTCTTTAATTGCGGATCGAGGTCGCCTTTGAAGAAGAACATTTCTAGAAAATTTATTTAGGTTATTTATTTATTCAACTTTATTGACACCTCTAAAGAGATATACAATCCGGAAACCACAGCATCTGGCAGGAGACATAAGAACATTCATAAACATTATCCAAACGACATCAAAATCCAATCGTAATTTTATAAACGTTTATATTCAATTTCATATCCTTTATTATTAAAAACATCTATGCATTAAAATAATTCCGTAATGTATTCATAGATGGCGCTAGTATGACATTAAAACTCACAGAACAGATGGTAAAACTTGTGTATTGTTTATACACAAATCTGACGTTACTAAACTCAGATTACTAAACAGTTACTTAAATATGGTAATTCTATCTTGTGTTAATAAGGTATCTCTATCTAATGAATTAAGAATTGGGGATCACACTATAGACAAAACAAAAAGAATTTTGTTTGGTATTTTTTCACGAAAAAAAGCAATGCAGCAAACCAAAATGCTTAATACATTAAGTCGAGTTCCTATAATTATTCTATTAGGTCGAATAAATATCAACGGTTGGTTCAGATAGAAATATATTCTCTAAGCGTGTTCCTTGGCCAGTACGTTTGGAGGGCTGCCAAGAATAGATCTTTTTATGAACAAAAAGGTTCAACTGTGGAGAATTATCCGAGTTTAAATCTCTCAGTGGTAATATTATATTCTTCCCTTCGGAAACCGTTGCCGCAGTTTGGTATTGAATTTGTGAAATTAATAAGTGCAATAAATCAGTGGAAATTCTCTATGTAGCCAAATTTCTTTTTCGGAAATGGAAAGAAAGATAACGCCTTCAAATTCACGCCTCCATTGCATTTTCCTGCACACGCAAAAAAAACGGTCGCAGTTTCAAATTTTTATCTGTGATATGAAAATCTGCTACGGGCGGGAATCGAACTCGGGTCTCGCGGTTCATTCTCATGATACTCAGTGGCGCGGTGGTGAGTGACCCTGACTGCAGAATCGCGGGTTCGGTTCGAGTCCCCGGCCGGGTCAGATACTCAAGAAAAGTTAGGTTATTTGCACTTCCAGGATGTAGGTTGGTGCAGAGTCACCTCTGGTCGTAGACTTGATGTTAAATTCACTGTAGGTATATTATGTATACATAATATAATGCAATTTTTTTCTTTAACTTTGCACTTAAATCACACGTGAGTAAGCCGGTAATTTCAACTATGAAAATTATACTGTAAAAAATTTTTTTTTAAAAAGCTTTTATAACTTTTTTTATTATTTTCATGCATTGTCATCGGAACCTAATATGTGTGCCAAATTTCAGCTCGATAGCTTCAGTGGAAGTGGGTGACATATTGATTGCAAGATTCCAGGACATACATACATACGAGTGAAGTTAAATAAAAGCTTTTAAAAATATGTATAGACACTCACGAATCATTCAGTACCAAATAAAACATTGCAACTTGCTTCTATATGCTCGTTTGCTACCTTCTATCTATTAAAAAAAATTATGAAGTTGTTTTTTTCTCAGTCAGAGTGTTCTGTAGTAGGTACACAGACACACAGTACACACTACTTGGAGTAAGCAAATTCCGACAAAGTTGAAAACTTGCTCGCTTGTTTGATTTGGCGCGACGATCGTATAAGAGCGAATAGAAATGAATGTGAATGGAAGACCGAACATGCTGAGATTGGATTCATTGACACATCGTTATCTATCTATCTTTCATAAACTTATCTATAGAATAGAATATAAATTGAATTTAACAAATTAATGTTTGTTTATGAATTTATTTTACTTATTCAGACCTTAACAGTAGCATTCAAAGCAGAATGGCTCGCGTCGATCGAGTGAACGAGCGAGTTTAGCAACGTCGGGTGCGGTCGGTTTATGTATGGGTGACCGCTTGTGGTTTGTTTTCATTTGTAAGACAAATTGTTAAGCCAAGTCGAAGACCATTTCGTTGACGCGAAGACGTTTTCATATTCAAATTTGTTTATTCACTGTAGGTATATTATGTATACATAATATATAAGCTCTGGGGGAGGTATATGCTACATAGCAACACAATCAAAGAAAAGAAAAAAAAAAAGAAACCAGTGTCACTTAATTATTTTAATTTATTGTTTGAATATTACATTTATACTTACATATTAAAGATAATATTATTATGTACGTGTAAAAGTTAGTGTACAATTTATGATTGTGAGTAAAGGCTATATTACTACATACATATTATTATAGGATGTGTAACCAGAACGAGAAATATTGACAATATCTTTCTCAAGCAGTTTCTCGTGTGCAAATTCGATGTTTAGCATTCACGCGGCGCCCTCTTATTGCTATAGTAGCGTAGGCGACCATTTGTCGTTTCACCCATTGCCCGCCAGTAACATGGACTGACTAATCTCTGTGCAGTTAATTGATCAACGCTTATCTGTCTAATGTGTCGGCCGATAAGTTAGTAGACACTACATCCGATCCATGTTATGGTTATGAGCATCTGCACTCTATTGGGAGACTAGTAAGTGTAATTACTATACTTGGTATATAGGGTTTGACTGATAGAAAGGAGTCGTGCGCGGGCATCGTACAAAGCAGACGTGTCATAAGATATTTCTTTTTTATTTGGGACAACTGCTAAATTAATTTGAGCCAAATATCAAAGTGAATAAGTATTAAAGTGCATTGTATCTACCTTTGCTAATTGTTATCTTTCGTTCATAAGTCATCATCGTGCCGTTCGAGCTGCTTACCGGTTTGCGGAATAATACACAGATCAACATGCTACCGATACGCTCACCTACTGGAAGTGGCATGAGCGCGAGGCGGTGCGATTCACAGCCTGATTTATCAAACAGTGGTGCAGCTCTTGAACCTCTTGACATTCAAAAAATTACTCTCCGCAATAAGAGAAAATATCCGGAACAAGATGAAAATATTATTGCTATCAAGGAAGAAGTAAGCGAAATTAAAAACCAGATGGTACAAATAATGACTTTATTGTCTGATCTAAATACCACTCAAAAGGTATTTATGGATAAAATATCAAAAGATGTGTCTAGCCTGAAAGAAGAAATAAGCAACATCAAATCTACAACAAATGACATAATTATGGAGCAAAAAGAACATAAATCTGGCATGTCCACACTTCTGAATAAGTTCACAGAGGCGGAAAGCAGACTTACAATCATGGAGTCCGAAATGAAGCTGCTGAAAAGTAAACCATCTACTTCCCACTCATCAACAACAAAATTTACTGAAGAAATAATGGAAGAAATAAGAGAACGAGATAAAAGAAGAAAGAATATAATCGTCATAGGGATTCCTGAACCAACGTCAGCTCAGAAAGAAGAAAGAATTGAGACAGACAGAAAGGAAGCCATGAAAGTACTCCAGAAAATATACCCTGTATGCTCGGAGCCGGACAGAGTAATACGTCTTGGTAGGTATAATCCTTCGAAGAATAGACCCATCAAAGTTTCCTTTACATCACACGAAACATGTATAAATATTTTGAAGAATAAGAGCCATGTAAAAATTGACAATATAAAAATATATTCAGACCAGACACCAAAGCAACAGGAATTTCTTAGAAAGCTAACAGAAGAGCTTAAAACTAGATCTGAAAATGGAGAAAGAAACCTTATTATAAAATATTTAAAAGGCGTGCCTAAAATTATCACTACAAATCAAACAAACCTATCACCAACAAAAAACTGAGTCCTATAGACACTGGTACTTCTTCATGTGCCAAAAATTCAACATCCACTCATAACATACATACTTACCAAATTGCTAAAGACTACGACTGCATTACTACAACAAAGAAATCACTTAGATTCTTATATACAAACATACGAAGCATTGTATCACCAGGAAAGTTTGATGAGCTTCAATGCATTGTAAAATCATTCAAAACTGTCCTACATTTCATAATCTTAACAGAAACATGGATTAAAAATGGCGACGAAGCTGAAAGACTTCAAATACCAGAGTATACTCACTACTACAATTACAGATCCCATATGAGAGGTGGCGGAGTGTCAATTTACGCACATAACAAGCTTAAACATGACTTAATTGAAGATAAATGTTCTAACGACAACCATTATCTCTGGGTTCATGTCAAAAACTTTTCGTTAGACATAGGAGTTATATACAGAAAGCCAGACAGTAATATAAAAACCTTCCTGGGCGAATATTCGGAACAACTCAGTAAAATGAAAAGATGTATCGTTTTTGGGGATTTCAACATAAATTTACTTGCTTCAGGACCAGAAATAAATAACTATAAAGATTTACTAGCAGAAAATGGCTACAAAATTATGAACAAAATTAACGCTACATATTGTACTAGAGAGACCTCAACTACAAAAACTATTATAGATCACGTGTGCTGTAACGTAAAAGATCTGAGGTTTCATCAGGCACTGATAGAAACGTCTATATCTGACCACAAACAACTTTATTTTGAGATAAAAAGACACCAAACGGAACCAAGATCTAAAATTCCCTACGAAGCTATCAATTACACAAAACTTTATACAACAATGGCCAACAATATGAACAATGATAACTGTCAGTTTCGAAATTTAGAAGAAAGGATATTAGCAAGTATAGCTAACAGTAGGATCATAAAATACAAAGTTCAAAATCCCCCTAAACAAGATTGGATCAACAAAACAATCATTGACGAAATAAATATCAGAAATATGCTATGGAAAGAACATAAAAATAATTCAGATGATATGCTAAAACGAAACGAATTCGTAACAAAAAGAAATGCGGTCACAGAAACAATACAACGCACAAAAAGTATATACTATTTCAAATCGTTCAATGCCTGTAACAATAACCCCGCCAAGATCTGGGCTCTAATTAACAACCTCTCAAGTAATAAAGTGAAACGAAATATTGGACCAAATAAATTATGCATCGACAACGAAATCATCACCGACAATTGCAAGATTTGTGAATGTTTTAATAATTATTTTTCTAGTATTGGACTATCATTAGCAAGTAAAATCAAAAACAAGAACGTACATCGTGACGCAACATTGAGTGTAGATAATACCACAACACACACAGTTAGTAAATTTTCATTTTCAACTATAGATGAGATCGGCAAAATAATCGACAGTCTTAAAGATAATACTAGTTCGGGAATAGAGGGTATAACCACAAAGTCAATCAAATGTGTTAAAAATCTAATAATCAATGAACTCACTCAATGCGTTAATCATTGCTTAGAAACAGGCAATTTCCCTGACAGTCTTAAAGTCGCAAAAGTTACTCCAATCTTCAAATCGGGTAACAAAACTGACCCCGGTAACTATCGTCCCATCTCAGTATTACCGATCCTATCAAAAGTTTTTGAAAGGGTCATATACAATCGCTTAGAACAGCATCTTAGCACTGTTAACTTTATAACTGATAAACAATATGGATTCAGACCAAAATCATGTACTCTTTCGGCTACTGTAGACATAGTCACTAAAATAATGTTAAATATAGACAGGAAAAACATTGCTGTCGGAGTATTCATTGACCTAAAAAAAGCCTTCGACACTGTTAGCCATGACATACTGCTTCAAAAACTTTCTAACATTGGTTTAACTGGTAGTGCACTTAGCATTTTTGAATCGTACCTTAGCAATCGCTACCAGGTAGTTAAAATTGGAAACGCTCAAAGTAATGCCAAAAACGTTACCTGCGGTGTCCCGCAAGGCGCAATTTTGGGAAGTTTATTATTTTTAATATATATAAACAACATCAGCCAAATTGGACTACAAGGTGAACTTTCTCTATATGCTGATGATACTGCCTTATTCTACTTTGGCAATTCCATGAAAGAAATTATAAACATTGCACAAAACGATTTAAATATCCTAAACGAGTGGTTTCAGAATAATTTACTTACTATTAACATTTCGAAAACAAAATACGTAATATTCGCCGCAAAAAATAAAAAAATCCTAGATCATCCTCCATTAACAATAAATAACAAAGAAATTGAAAAATCAGATAGCGAAAAATATTTAGGGTTAATATTAGATAATGCTTTGTCCTGGAAACTACACATTACAAAGATAAAAACAAAGCTAACCTCTCTTACAGGTGTATTGCGTGGCATTGTACGGTGTCTGCCTCGCAAAGTGAAGTATTTTATCTATAACTCACTCGTCAAACCACACATTGACTACCTTATAGAGATCTGGGGCACAGCAGCAAAAACAAATTTGTCGGTTTTACAGGTAGCGCAAAATAAACTTATAAAAGTCTTGTTTAATTATGATTTTTTAACTTCAACCAAAAAGATATATGAAGAAACAAAAATAATGAACGTCACACAAAGTTATATATACAATACATGCATTTTAATTAGAAAAATCCTTAATAAAGACATACATACAAATATATCATTTACTAAGAAATCACAATTTCAAAAATATCGGCTCAGAAGAGCAGATCACCTCGCATTACATGCGCCGCGAACCCAGTATGGAAAACGAAACATCTTGTATCAAGGTGCTCAAATGTACAACAAACTCCCACCGGATATTAAACAGGCTAAAACAATTTTCACCTTTAAAAAGCTACTAAAATTCTATATTATAAATAAACTAAATTAAAAATCTCTTAACCTAAAAAAAATTAAAAATAAAAATATACATAGACTTTTGTTATTACACAATAGAATACGATTTTACACATTCCATTACCTTAACTACAATTAACAATATATTTCATACATACACACGCACTACGCTCAATGTCGCATCTAGTACCGTGTACTTCGCTAACTCTGTGTTACAATGTAATATCAGTGAACAACAACCTGAACTACCTACAAATATTTTTGAGAAATTACCCCCAAGTTCCTTTATATTTTGTAACTATTGTACGTAATGCCCCAATATGTAAACAACAATGATGTTATGTTTCTCATGTAAGTGAATTCTGTAATTCTTTTTGAGAAATAAATATTCTTAAACCTTAGAAAATGCCATAAGACATTATGTCCGCCCATTGTATATCTCTTTAGAGGTGTCAATAAAGTTGAATAAATAAATTAAAAATAAAAACATACTTCACATTTTGACGGGCCCGTTGGCGCAATCGGTAATGACCCTGTTACGCCAGGGGAACGTGGGGTCGTGGGTTCGAATCCCACTCCGGACAAACATTCGTGTGATGAACACTTGTTTGTTATGTATTGGATGGATAAATTATCTACTAGTGGACGCCCGCAGCTTCGCTCGCGTGGAATTAGACATTCACTAACTTCAAAAACGGCAAAGTTTCATACTAACTTTGCACCCCCGTTTTACCCCCTTAGGGGATGAATTTTCAAAAATCCTTTCTTAGTGCTCCCCTACGTTATAAAAGGAACCCCTGTAGAAAATTTCAAGTTT
The DNA here is from genome assembly GCA_944567765.1 of Carterocephalus palaemon. Lineage (NCBI taxonomy): Eukaryota > Metazoa > Arthropoda > Insecta > Lepidoptera > Hesperiidae > Carterocephalus > Carterocephalus palaemon. Next base: position 7,725,765 of record OX155664.1, read on the forward strand.
CTAACCCTTATAGTTCAGGCCCTGCGTTGATATGTCAGTCAGTCAGTCAGTCAGTCAGTCAGTCAGTCAGTCAGTCAGTCAGTCAGTCAGTCTGTCAGTCAGTCAGTCAGTCACCTTCTCCTTTTATATATATAGATATACGAGTAGATTTAAGTATGTATGTATATCAGTCTCTGACACACATAGTACAGGCTCGCGCCTAGTTTGAACGGAGACGCAGACTAACAAACAAGCATGCAGTAATCAGCGTCAGCTTTGGACACACTCCGTCATCAGGGTCTTGAAGGGAACGTTTCAAATTCGTCTTGACTCCGAACCCTCCATCCATGTCTTTTTTTTATGAATACAAGATAGCAAACGAGCTTGCAGCACCACCCATCCGCTGCCGCCCATGACAACTGTGACTGACTTTGAACAAGACTCAATTAGGGACTGGGCTGGTTAGTCCAATTAGTTGAGAGAGTTAATTAGAGCATTAGTTGGTCAGTTCGTTAGTAGGTATGAGGACTGGGGACTGTTCGTGATAGTTTAGTCCTGTTAGTTGGTGTTAGTAATAGTCCAGTTAGTACTTGTTAGTAGGAGTCTCGTTCTAAGTCAGTCACAGATGTGTTGCTACCCTTGAGGACTAAGATGGTCGCCTCTAAAGCAGTGTAACCGGAAATCACACAACGGTCTTAGAAGAATCTTCGCTTATTCTCTTCTCTCAAGCCACACTAACCCAGTTACGCAGTTCGCAATGAACAAATTATATTCATTAACTCATTATTAAGTCATATAAATTAAATCATTCGTACGTTGTTGGATAATTTTATTCAGTTTCAGTATGTAGGTAACTTTCCATTTGAGGATGGTTGTGAGACAAATCAGACACCTTCAATGATTCTTCCCTCATCGATGGGTTGAACCCAATCTGGTGCATTGGAGCAGCGTGGTGGAGTATGCCACCACCGTGGTCCAATACACCTCTTACCTACACAGGTTCTACCACCTATAAAGCCGCAAAATCACATTAAGCAGACAAATGGCATGCGGTCACTTATTTAATTTACTTTAACAGGATTTTAAGTGTTATAAACACACGGTAGCCACGAATGGTTTAACAATTTGTATAAAATGAATTGTGTTTTATTCGCATTTCCATTGTAATACACGAACTTATCGGTGATCAAATGGTGGTAGGCTACCACAGATTGACCATGGACATGATAAAGCCGCTATGTGTGAACTGCGGTGCCCAGATTATTATATAAATAAAATATAAAAACCGACTTCAAAACTAAAAAATCAGAATATCAATATCAAATCAATAGTAACTCGTTTGTGGGCACAGGTCCCTCCCACAGTCACAGTTGAGGAGTCTAGACCATGCTCCACCACGCTACTCAATGCGGATTGGTGACGGGTTAGTGGCCAACCCAGTGTCGATGTTCTCAAGCCACCCGAAGGTCTTCGACAAGGCTTATCGATTGTTTGAACCTCTGAAAACAACCGGGACCAACGGCTTAACGTGCCCTCCGAACCACGGTAGCGCTCATGAAATTTTGCTCACAACCATCCACAAACCGATCGCGCCCGTTGTTGCATAACTCTGTCGATCACATTGAATCGACGCCAGCCATTAGGCTATGGACGCTACATGAAGGTAGGTAGGAAGGACATAAATATTATCTATCCTTTTTTACGAAATAGATCTAATATATAAAATTCTCGTGTCACAGTTTTCGTTGCCATACTCCTCCGAAACGGCTTGACCGATTTTGATGAAATTTTTTGTGCTTATCCGGTATCTATGAGAATCGGCCAACATCTATTTTTCATCCCCCTAAATGTTAGGGGTAGTCCACCCCAAAATTTTTTTTTTTTAATTTTTTGCCGAAATTTTTGGTTTTTATTTTTTTATAATGTGGCATCAAAAAATACATACAACCCTGAATTTTCAACCCTCTACGATCAACCCCTATTTTTCCATCGCCATTTTTATTTCAATTATGATTGGCAAAACAACGTTTGCCGGGTCAGCTAGTCGTTATATACGATTATCGCTACATGCACGTTTTATATAATTAATATATTAGTGGACGCCCGCAGCTTCGCTCGCGTAGAATCAGACCCATTAACGACGTCTACCCGCGTTCGGATTGCCCACTTGACTTCAAAAACGGCAAAGTTTACTTAACTTATTTACTTTACTAACTTTGCACCCCCGTTTTACCCCCTTAGGGGATGAATTTACAACAATCCTTTTTTAGTGCTCCCCTACGTTATAAAAGGAACCCCTGTGCAAAATTTCAAGTTTCTATTCCTTATAGTTTAGGCCCTGCGTTGATATGTCAGTCAGTCAGTCAGTCAGTCACCTTCTCCTTTTATATATATAGATTTTGCGTGTTATCTAGCACAGAACTAAAACAGCTTATCAAACAATAGATTCCCTCCAAAATTGACCTGACAACTGGCAACGATAAATCTATTGTACTGTATTTTGACACAGATGTCAGTTAAATCCCTGGAACTCGGAACATTATTAAGCTGTTGTCTATGGAATGTCACGGACAAAAGGAGCACCTTGGATCGCTAGAGTTTTGGTACGAGGAGGACAAAAGGTGTAGGGTGCGGTCCCAGTGTAGCAGGTAGCGGGAATTTAATTAGTTTTCTATCATATTATTTACAGCCAAGTAACATTAATCCTACTAGGTATTCGTATTAACATTCAAACTTAGCAAGGCTTTGGCAAGGCAACGGATTTTAATGCGACGAGTAGAAACAAACATATTGTGACAGTAAAATTTAAACTTCAATTTGATATACATTTTTAAATACATACTTATATAGATAATATTAACATCCAGACACAGAACAAATACAAGTGTTCGTCACACGAATATTTGTCCTGAGTGTGATTCGAACCCATGACCCCTGGCGCAACAGGCAGGGTCACTATCGATTGCGCCAACGGGCCTGTCATTGCACTAAACTATTTGGAACATATGGCTATACCAATAGGCATGATGACAGTATTAAAAAAATAAAGAATAAATGGTTTTAGCGTATGTTGAGTAATTCCGGTTGGTAAAAAATCTCAAATTAATTAGATTTTCATTAAAATAAAACTCTAAAATACAGTAATCGGCTATTTTAACTGAAACGCCAATAAGAGCGGATGACGTCACGGCTGAATAAAAATTCACCTTTGGTTTGGGCTTCTGTTGAATACAGCGGCTTAATTACCTAGGCGTAACTACTTGTACTATTATTCTGTGGCGTAAAGTCAAGCGGACGCCATGACACCTATGAGCGTTTTCGCGCTATATTCAAAGTAGATAGGAAAAACTACAATTTTAAACTCAATTTATTGCTGAAATAATTTATTTATTTATTTTATTTTTCATGTACATACAGGAAAATAGTACAGAAAGCAATTAAAAAGAAAGAGGTGTACAAAGGTACTGCTTATTTCCTTCAAAAATTTCTTCCAGCAGCCCTGAAAATGGAGACTGTAAAAATGTTTTTTTTTTCGATATATAGGATGTGTACCTACATTACAAAAGGCATTTTCAAAATCTGTCATCATGCCTATTACATGTGTGAGTAACCTTCTGTGTGTAAGCCGCTAGCACTAGCGCCATACAGCTGCGTCGCTTAGATAGTCGGTCGTATTATTCAGCGGTGGATAACGCGTTCAGTAAAACTTACATAAAACTACACACGCTGCCTCTTTTTATTTCCAGCGGACGTGCGGTCCGTGTGTCCGGCTCCATTGCTGGCGAGTGCACGGCACGACAGATCATTCGGTTTTGCCGAAAAGCAGATCATGCTTTTTAATCTATACTAATATTATAAAGAGGAAACATTTGTTTGTAATGTTTTCACACAAAAACTACTGGACCGATTTCAAAAATTCTTTAACCATTAGAAAGCTGCTTATACACTGGTGACATAGACTATATAATATTACTATTACAATATTTTATGTTTATATAACCTTAGGATGTTTCGCTGTCTAGGAGAAGTTATTTGTCATAACAGAAGACAATCATCTGGACATTTGACTAAACATTCCGATATGCCAAAACTGTCACTTCACATGTGACAAGTGTTGCCTGCCATTATTTACATATTCAAAATCCAACAGATCCCCTTTCATAAGGGGATCTTCAATTATCTTTAATTGTAGCGTCAGACTGTCTGACGCAAACAAATGTTTCCTCTATATATTATTGGTATAGATTAAAAAGCATGATCTGCTTTTTCTAAGAACTCCATATCATTGTTGTACTATTATGTATTCTGTGGCGTCAGTGGAAACGCGCCCACACCCCGTCCAAATTTGACATGTGCGGGGTTATTTCGCGGGTTTTACGAGTCACAATTCGGCCGGTCACATCTCAGGCTTACTTTCAACGAGAGGAAGCCCTCTTCATACGCACGAAAAACGTAAGAATACTGAATTATTAACCAAATAAATAGCATCTCTAAATATAGATTAATGGAAATCAATCTGACGTAGGTACAGTATTTCAAATAGGTTTTATATGAAACCTAATTGGTTCCAGAGTTCGCCCGGGGCAGTACCACCGCCCGCCGCGGTACCAAGTACCATTTCTGCTGTGTACTAATTGTTTTTAAAGCAATTGTGGTCCGGTTAGAAAGGTGTGGTTTCCGGTTACACTTCTTTAGAGGCGACCATCTTAGTCCTCAAGGGTAGCAACACATCTGTGACTGACTTAGAACGAGACTCTTACAAACAAGTACTAACTGGACTATTACTAACACCAACTAACAGGACTAACTATCACTAACAGTCCCCAGTCCTCTCATACTACTAACGAACTGACCAACTAATGTTCTAATTAACTCTCTCAACTAATTGGACTAACCATCCCAGTCCTTAATTGAGTCTTGTTCAAAGTCAGTCACAGTTGTCAAGGGCGGCAGCGTATGGGTGGTGCTGTAAGCTCGTTTGCTATCTTATATCCATAAAAAAAGCCCTCTTCATACGCACCAGATAAGTAAGAATTTTATTTATTTAATTTATACTAACCAAATAAACAGCATCTCTGAATAGATTAATGGAAATTAATATGACGTACAGTATTCCAGTCTGGGAAGAAATAACTTCTCAAAAAGCTGTGGCCAAAACAATTTTTTGCTAAAAAACAGTGCATCAGACTATCAGCATACGTCTATACTAATACATATTATAAAGAGGAACGAAGCTTCGCTCGCGTGGAATTAGACATAACAATAGTTTCGTTTACACCTAGTAATATTATATAGCCTAAGTCACTCAGTGAAGGCAGCTTTCTTATGGTTGATTCAATTCAATTTTTTAAATCGGTCCAGTAGTTATTGTGTGAAAACATTACAAACAAATGTTTCCTCTTTATAATATTACTACTATTAAGAGGATATCACAAGCGAACAAGTCGACACTTTTTCCATACAAACGTAGTCCCCTGTTTCCTCCTAGGATAAAGAAGTTACAGAAGAGAAAAAAATACCATACGATTTATACGTACCTCTGCCATGACTGTACGTTTTGTTTTTTTTCATAATTTGATTAATAGAAGAGAAAAAAAAATCTTTTAAAATCAAAAAAATCGACTTTTTTTTTACATACATTTTCAAACATCAAGCAAACTGGTAATTACTAACATATCCCAAAAGCAAAACGTACGGGCATAGCTTAGACCCTGTTCTACATTTTAACTGAAAGAAATATTGAAATCGGTCTAGATTTCGAGGAGGAAACAGGGGATTACGAAAGGACGATTTTCTTAATTTTACGTAGGTAAAATCAGTTCGAGACTGCACTTCTCTCTATCGCACGCTAAGGGGCTCAGCGCGACGGCAATATTTTTGGTAAAAACCTATTCTTCAAAAGTGACGGTCGACTGATATCCTCTTAACATTACAGACATTTTAAAATTGATATTTTCTTCTACACTTCTATATAATTATGGAATTCTAGTAGTAAGTCATTGTCAATTAAATTTAAATTAATATTAATGTAAATTTGTATACCATTATATGGTTAAGCACACTGGAAGCGAATGTAAACCTTGTCATCTCAATGTGTGGTTAAGAAAAATAAATAAATTAATAGGTAATGCCTCGAACATAGATCCAATACATACGAAACGTAAACGTGTATAACGTTTGTATAATAACTTATCTACCGTACAGATTTTGTAGTCTATATTTTCAACTCTCAACCAAAACACTGGTGAATAATTCATTGCCCATATTTTATAATAATTTAGTACGTACCGTTTACAACGTTAAATCAGGCTTTACTAATTAAATGGGACTGAGAAAAGTTTGTAATGAATATTAAAATTTTGACGTAGATAACATCGCGAAACATCATGCTTTATAAGGCCCGGTTTGGGTCACTGTTCGCATGAAGCCAGTGATATGGGTGTTATCTGAGTTAAAATAATTATACAGGAAAAATCCGGAAAGTTTATATAGATACCTATGTATATGGACCGGTATAAAAGTCTCTTGGTTGCCTTAAAAATAACATGTACGCAACCAATCATTATTGGTCAGGACCTTTTAAAAGATTTAATTTAAAATAATTCATGACTATTCATAATGTTTACACAATTAGTAATTTATAATATACAAAAAAAGTTCGTGAAGAAATTTCTTGAGAATTATAATATCAAAAGCGCCATTTGCAAATGGGCGGCGAATACGAAACTCTCGTTCGAATTACAAATCTGCCGCCGACGACGAGTGTTCTTGCTTTAAAATAATGTTTTAAAAATGGAAGTCCGAATTTGAAATTTTCGACTCGTATTATAAGCACCAGCGCTTCGGTTGAAATCCGTTCTGCTGGATTAAAACCTCTTTTAAAGAGTTATTCAGATTTCGTACGGAATTTTGAAGATTTCGGTAGGTTACCAAGGTATTTGTTACTGTCAGTCATTTATATATATGTTACGTCAGTGCAATGGCTTAATTGCATTTTTTAAATGTTTTCGAATTTATCGCCGTCATGTTTCTGTGTACAAAACAATCGGCGGATTAATGGGATTTATTAATTACCTACTTACGGTAATTAATAAAAATATTTGGTTTAAATTCTCTTGTAAGTATGAGAGACCGGCAATAAAATCAATTGCTGATCTCGAATACGCAGAATTGAATTCGCAAAAGTCGAAATTAAGTTATTGTTGAGCGCGGGGGAGTGTCAGTCACGTTCAGATTGGTTCGCCAGCTGTATTATCTCGCCCGGACTGATACCCGATGCGCAGTTACTCCCCCCGGATTTCGTTCAGCTAGACTTTCACACCGCGAACTGTACTTACTAATCTTGTCCTACTGTTTTCCGCTTGGTATTAATTATGAGACCATGTTTTGTTAAGGGGACATCGTGCCAACGAAACTTTTGAAAAATGGGTATTTACCAAAAATATTGAAGTCGCGTTCCATCGGCCTTAGTACGCGATAAATAAAACTGCAGGTCGAACTGATTTAACCTACGCAAAATTGAGGAAATCGTCCTTTCGTAGTCCCCTGCTTCCTTGAAATATGGACCAATTTCAATATTTATATAGAACTAGTGGACGCCCGCAGCTTCGCTCGCGTGGAATTAGACAATAGTTTCGTTTACACCTAGTAATATTATATAGCCTATGTCACTCAGTGAAGATGCAGCTTTCTAATGGTGAATGAATTTTTTAAATCGGTCCAGTAGCTTTTGTTTGAAAACATTACAAACAAATGTTTCCTCTTTATAATATTAGTAGGTATAGATAGGGTGTAAGCTATGCTTGTACGTTTTACTTTTTTGTTTTATGTTAGTAATAACCAGTTGGCTAAATCTCTGAAAATATCAATACCTAATGTTGTTCGATTATTGAGATTTTAAACGGTTTTTTTCTCTTCTTTCTTTTAATCAAATAATAAAAATTAAAAAAAAACATACAGCCAAGACAACGCCCTTATATTTGCAGTAAACACAAAATAACTACTTTATGTATGTTATCTCTAATCGGTTTATCGTTTTTTTATAAGCATGTAGATATATATACCCTTATAACTAAGTACGAATCCTAATTCGCTAATATTGTTAGCGATATAAACGTACCTTCGTAACCAAACAGTATTACCTTGGCAAAGTGAAACGCGAAGCAATTATATTAGAAAAGCGCACATGAACGGGCCCGGAATCGGCTTATGCGGCACAAATAGTTTGAGTTAGACTAAGCGTGTTGACTCACGGGATGGAAATTGATGAAAAGTTGCAGCTTTTTTTATTTATTGACTTTTTCAAAGAGTTTATAAGTAGTTAAATACAAAACATTAAAAATATCATACCTACATCCAAATTGAGAACCTCCTTTTTTAGGAACTCGGTTAAAATACAAACTATTACCAATTTTCCTTCCTATGAAGTTTAATGTAAGGCGCTTAAGATAATGTATTTTTAAGAACTAATTCATTGGTAACTCGTAGAGCGAACGAAGAATGTAGAATGAAGATTGTAGAAGTATAAAATTAATGCTATAAAATTGGGGTGAGAAAATTGAAATTTAGGGTGACAAATCGTTGGATAGTTTGTTGACATCGTTTGAATCTCTGACGTAGTTCAGCTATGAAGTTCGCGATGTGATCCGAAGTAATGTAAATATTTGAAACGATGCCCGCTCAGCGCTTGCTGGCTTTTGCTTTACTATAATTAACACGCACCCGTCCGAACTATTCGCCCGTGTGTCCCTAAAGCCAATGACGAATACGCAGTCCGCAACCCGTAAATTCGGGCGCCTCGGCTGAATGAATTGTAACCGATAATTTAGTGCCGCGGTGTGGCGCTGGTGGACGGGGGAGGGGGGGGGGGGGTGGTAGACGCGTGTAGTGGTCAGGTTAAGGGACGTGTGTAAACACGATACCTACATTGCTCTTATTAAATAAGTACCTACTGTACTAGTTTAAGAATATTTAGCTGTTCGGAGACAAATTGCTTTTTTTTTAAAAGCTTTTATTTAATTTCACTCGCATGTATGTATGTATGTCCTGGAATCTTGCAATCAATATTTCACCCACTTCTACTGAAGCTATCGAGCTGAAATTCGGCACACATAATTGGTTCTGATGACAATGTATGAAAATAAATAAGTATTAAAAACATTTTTTTTTAAATTTTTTTTTTGTTTCTAAGAGTAGCGAACTTGCGAACGAGCAAGTAACTAAATTTAAAGGTTATATCTGTAACAGACAAGCAGCTCAGTATATTGTATAAATTCTTCTATTGTAACGACGCTGATACATTAATAATTGTGTAAAAATTTGGTTTGTTTCATATAATCAATTATATTGAATAATTAATTAAAAAAGACCACCATAGTATACCACCATACTATAGTATAGTATTCAGTATTCGCAAACGACGAGAGATATCAAAGACTCGACACAGTACTCGCAATCAAACAATGACTTAGACAAACAGACAGACCTTTCCACCTATTCCGTGGCGTTGAGTGAATTCGGAGTTAGGGGAGATTCCCTTTATCCGGGCAATTGCTCCAGGGGTAAACCCCTTCGGTGTCGTTCCTGCTGTTGAGTCAGTGACAGCCCAGTGGCTATCGAACTTGCCTCTCACTCTAGCGGTCCGGGTTCAAACCCAAGCGGCACGCACCAATGACTTTTCTGAGTTATGTGCGATTTAAGAAATTAAACGTCCCTTGCTATAACGGTGAAGGACACATGAGGAAAACTGCATGCCTGAGAGTTCATCATAATGTTCACGATGGCATGTGAAGTCTGCCAATCCGCACTTGGCCAGCGTGGTGGACAAAGGCCTAATCCCTCCTGTTCTGAGAGGAGACCCGTGCCCAACAGTGGGACAAAGAAAGGGTTGTGATGATGAGTCAGTACGTCGCGCGCGGTACTGCTAGCTGTTAGTTGCTAATTCCCCCCTGATGATCGGGGGGATGAACGTCTTAAAGCTCTCTAGGGAGCGGTCGTCCTTCAGGAGCTATTAGATGAGGATGTGGCCCAAACAATGACTTGTAATCCCAGTGAAAATAAAATAACTAGTGAAAATCTTGGTGTATTTCATGTGGCATTGCCTCGTTGGTTTAGTGGTCGTTGTTAAGGTAAAGCGCCAGGGTTCAATCCCCGGGACCCATTTTTGATAAAATTGAAGAATTTCGATATAAAAAACAGCAGCATTTACGCACTTACAAGTTCTTTTTTTTGTAGTGTAAGAGGTGTAACCAGTAAGTACAAGAAATATTAACAATGAGTAAAAATATTGATGGTTATTTCCGAACGCAACCGATCCGATACCCTACCCTCATCTCAACTTCCTTCCCATCAAATAAAATCAAATACTTGGGGGTAGGAAGTGACAGTTCTCTTCTGCCGACTACGCGCGTCAAGTCCGGTCGAGCTCCCATGTTCCCGTCGATTTCGCCGCAGAATAAGTTACAAAGTAGCAAAAACATTATTTGAGTGTCATGTATTAGTGCATCTACAGTGATACGTGAAATTGGTGTTCAGCAAAATCATCATATGGACGATTAAGAAAGGTCGGAGCTCCAACGCGTCATCACCATCTCGACGCGGGGTACAGTCGAACCAGGTACCTTTCCACCCTATCTTTCTTTATCCAACAAATACGAGTATGTTTGTATAGTAAGCTTCTGTTTAACCCATAGATGTCTATGGGGGCACGGGCAAATCTGCGGGAGGTCTAGAGCATACTCCACGCTGCTCCAATGCGGATTGGTGGAGGTCGCCACTCGAAGGTCTTCGATAGGGCTCAGCGAAAACATTCCCCATTGAAAACAACCGGGACCGACGGCTTAACATGCCCTCCGTAACACGGTAGCGCCCAATAGACAGACCCTTCCTCCTCTCGCGCAGAGCAGTCGGCGCTCCCGCGCTGAGGGAATTCGGAGTTAGGGGAGATCCCCTCTATCCGGGCAATTGCTCCAGGGGTAAACCCCGTCGGTGACTTCCCCGCTGTTGAGCGTGGGAGCCAGTCGATCGTCGCGCACGTGGTACACGCGCGGTCCCACTAGCCGAAGGTAACGCCCATGTTTTAGTCGCTAGCGGTCACCCATCCACAAACCGTCCCCCCGTTGTTGCTTAACTCTGGCTACACATTGAATCGACGCAAGCCTGGCAATGGTCGCTCTCATATAACACTAACATTTTCATTGGGAACATACCGGTCTCTTCCGCGGCGTTTTATGACCCATAAGTGGTGATATAAAAGAAAATTGTCACGTCAGCACCAGAGAGTGAAGACAAAGGCCGTGGAAAATTCACAAGACAAAGCTCTATTAACTCGGTACATAAATAACTAAGGCCCTAAGTTTGATAATGGCTGCGACCAAACAATGGGAGGCTGCGGGAGCGGTAGGAATGTGAGCCTTGTGCCGTCGGGATAGGAGTCAGGGGGGAAGACTGCAAGTGACGGTATGAAAATGAAGTCGGAAATATGTCCTTGGTGAATTGCCGATACACAAACGTCTTGGCTGCGGATGCGGTAATTTTAAGGTGATAAATGAATTTGGTTAGATGTGGAGTTCGCCCAGGGCAGTACCACCGCCCGCCACGGTGCCTAATGACATTTTCCGTGGATGGGTGCTACCGTGCTTCGGAGGGCACGTAAAGCCGTCGGTCTCGGTTGTTTTCAATGCTGGAAACAGGTTTTAAGCCTTGTCGAAGACCTTCGGGTGGCTTGAGAACATTCGACACTGGGTTTGCCAGTTACCCCTCCGCCAATCTGCATTGGAGCAGCGTGGTGGAGAATGCTCCAGACCTCCCGCAGCAGTGTCTGTGGGGGAGACCCGTGCCCAGCAGTAGGACGTCTATGGGTTGCAGCAAACCAACGAGGCAGTCGATCATATTTAAACGTTTTCTACTCCAAATACCTACCGCATCCACGAGTTAATATCGCTGTAAAGCTTTGTAGAAATCAGATGTCTTCGACCAAGACGTATTAATCTTGAACGATGTCCGAATAATTCCGTATTGTTTCTGCTCTGTGATCAAAATGACGGATTGTTTTCAAAATACAATAAGTAATTTATTTTCTAGAATAAGTATTTATTCGGTTCCGTTTGTCACCTAGTGTACGGAACCGGACGAATGGATATGATGTATTGTCCACCGTTTCTTTGTCCCACTGTTGGGAACGTCGACTCTCGTAACAAACCGTAAGGCCTTAGTCTACCACGCTGGAACCAGTCGTTAAGCCTTATCGAAGACCTTCGGGTGGCTTGAGAACATTCGACACTGGGTTGGCCACTAACCCCTCCGCCAATCCGCATTGGAGCAGCGTGGTGGAGTATGCTCTAGACTTCCCGCAGCTGTGTCTGTGGGGTAGACCCGTGCCCAACAGTGGGACGTCTATGGGTCGCAGTGAGTAGCGAAGCGAACTGTGTAGGCCTATCGGAAACAAACCCGAGCCCGACAGTGGGACAAAGAAAGTATTCTAGTATAATGTAGTATATTATAAAACTCGAAAGATATTAAATTTAAGCGTAAAAGAAAGTTTTGTGTTATCTCGTGCCCCAATATTAAAATTAAGTTTACAAACTTAGAAGTGATATCTGAACAAATCTTCAGAATTAAATTTGAAATCCATTTCAAACGATAAAATCTTTCAAGAGTCTTATTGTGAAAGTCTTATCTATCAACCCGAAGGGGCTAAAGAAAAGTCTTTTGACTGAGCGAGAGAGAAAGGAGAACACACAGAAATATGTTGTCTCACTTACACACTCGCTTTAGGGTTCAAGTTGCAGTGTAAAAACATACTTATGTAGGGTATAGGGCTCACAAAGTAGATATTCCGTATATCTACTTTGTGGTATACTTACATAGAATATCTGTCTCATAAATTATAGTTACAGATTCTCAATACAAAACTAGCATATTCATAGTACGTCTTAACTGTGAAGGAAAACACTGCGAGGAAACCTGTATGACTTAGAGTTTTCTGTTGCTATGAAAGCATTGTGTACGTGTGTGTTAAATAAGCAGACGGAGGGAGCGACGAGTGAAACACAAACTACGAGTATTTAGCAATGCACTTTAGATTACTTGACATGGCAAATGCCTGATGCCTTGCTCACACACACATAATACAGCTATACATACATACGTAACATTCCTTCTCCTAGTATCTACCTCATCATCCATCACTTTGTTTGTCCTACTATTGGGCACGGGTCTCCTCTCAGATTGGGAGGGATTAGGCCTTAGTCCACTACACGGGCCAAGTACGGATTAGCAGACTTCACATGCCTTCGAGAACATTATGAAGAACTCTCAGGCATGTAGGTTTCCTCACGATGTGTCCTTCACCGTTATAGCAAGTGACAATTAATTTCTTAAATCGCACATAACTTAGAAAAGTCATTGGTGCGTGCCGCTGGGGTTTGAGCCCGGACCGCTCGAGTTAGAAGCGAGTTCAATAGCCACTGGGCTGTCACCGCTGTATCTATCTATTTATACAAACTGAAGGTAAAAAAGGTGGTATATAAAAATGTTATGACGTTCATTAAGCGTATACAAAATACCATATAATGAAAAATAAATGAATCTGAATCTGAAGAGAAACTTTTACTGAACATTGAATATTAGGTATTTCAAATTTCAATTCAGGGGCATTAAAATAACGAGTTAGAACTCAAAAGTTTTTCTAAAATATTGTCTGTCTTTCTGTCTGTAACAAAATGTACTGTGAAGTGCAATGTTAGTCTATTCGAAGCACGACTGCTAACCTTGTGGTCTAGGGTTTGATATCCAGGTCGAGCATCGAGTTACGTGTTGTGTATTCTAACTTGAAATACCTCCCAGCAGCTCGGAATTTTGACTTGTGTCCGGATTTGTATGGCGACCTGCGATCTAAACGTAAACTGGTGAAATATCGTAGCTACCTCTGCCTAGCCCTTCACTGAAATACATGCTTGATGTATTTATGTATCAAGGATATATTTCGCTAAAGGGCCGTTATGTTATATAAACTTTCGAATTTCCCAACAATTTCAAACTCCATTTGCATGCGGTTAAACCGAATTCAGTACCGGACAGCCTTTGTGCGGCTTACCCGGGCTGATCCGGCTGCAGCCGGGTGTTGAGCATGGCCCCTTGGTGAATTTAAAAATGTTTTCAACCTCTGACGTGCAGAAATTGATGGTACAAGCTTGAAATGTTTTCTGTGTTTCCGTCAACGAACTTGACCACCAAATGTTCTTCACACCCTCTGCTAACTAGACTAACGGACCTCCCTATTTTATTTGATGTAAGTATGTCACAATTGTAATGGAGTATTAAGAATTGGTCTAAATAATAAAAACAAGCGTCACTACACTATTAGCCGTTCGAAATATATGTATCTAAATTTCAACAAATTCTGTTATGGACGCTTGGTCGAATGGTCTAATGTTTGTTAAAAACAATCTTCTACGCCGCGAGTCGCGGTTCGATCCCCAGGTCTCAACAAAAATAAAATTTTAGTTTAGATTCAATTTTAAAATGTAATGCGACGTGCGTCACGCGACATGGGACAGACAAGCCAAAATTTTCACAAATGCAGTCGGAGGCATCAATTATGATTTATATTTCGTCATCACATTCATAAAAACAGTGGCCTCTTTTAATGATCCAAAAATCTGTTATGCCAGTTTTATGATATGCCAATTTAACGCTTCCTTTAAATATAATTTTACACACGTCATTTGCCGGAATTTCGTGCAAGATTCCGTTTAAATAAACCATCTATATCTACATTTATGTCTAGCTCATCGCCTAGACCTATACATAGCGTTGCATTGCATGTGAAAACAATGCTAACTAAACTAACACGCCAAGTGCAGTGCCAACGCCGGCGAGAACAATATTTTGAAAGGCCGCCGCCCACTAAGCACTCTTGTACAATCCACTTGTGTAGTCCAGTTTAACACTCTATATAAACGTCAAATTAATTTACCAGTATTTATTAGTTGGTCGAGTGGTCGTAACAGCAACTGTCATGCTGGAAGACCTGTGTTCGATAACCGGGTCGGCAACTATTCGGTTTTTCTAACTTGAAATGCCCGGTTGCAGCTAAGAGTCTTTTTTTTAAATAAAGTTAGATACCAAACGAGCATGCAGCACTACTAGGGGATGCAGAACCGTCATTTAATAAGGAACCAGGTAGTTCGTTTGACCATGAAACACGAAAGGAGGCTCTATACATATTTAATAGTTAATTATGTACAGGGATTCCGGGATACAGTCCCGCAGGTCTGTTGGAGAGACCCGTGCCCAATTGTGGGACGTGTATGGGTTATAGATACGATGGTATATTATTTTACAGATTTCACTTTGAACAACAGATTAATAAGAATAGTTGAACATTGGTTTGGATTAAGTCTGTGATTATGTTTATCTAATTTAAACTTAATGTCTATGATTATTCAATTATTACCTATTATGATTATTCAATTATTTATCAAACATAAAAAATAATAAAATAAATTGTAACTTGAAAATAAGCTGTATTAGTACTTAAGTGATATTCCCTTAAGTAATAAATCTCAACAAAATTTACAGAAAACACAATGAGGAAATACCTGCCACCAACAAGAAATTTAATATTGCAAATGGATTCTCCGGTGTGAATTGGTGAACTTTTCAACACCAAAATCGCTTTAATGTCATAAAGTCGAGTAATATCGGAGTGAGGTATTGTGGAGTGTTGTGGCGAAGCGACTTCGGGATACCAAGCAAGGCAGGGGACGGATCCTAGTCTTAGCAATCACACAAAATCAGCTAAGCGCGCTACCATTTTGTTGGGAGAGTTCCGTATACGAAGCCTTTAAAAGGCTTCGTATACAGCGTAAATGTGAGGCGTCGTTTTGAAGGTTACTTGGAATTGATAATAACATAACATAAAACACATGTAAATGGTGTCAGCGATTAAAAAGTCAAATTACACAAATGTCATTCTCGGAATAGTTTGACAGCCAAGTGACAAGCAAAGACGTAATTTGTCGTTTAAGACTTTTTAGAATGTGATGATTTTTAAACCTGATAATCTATTAGTGAAAACGTCACAGTTTTTTTAAATGAAGTTAGTTTATCATTTGCTTTTTAATAAATTAATAATAAGTTAAAAAAAATGAAATGTTGTCAATTGAAGCAATCAAAAATAGTTCTTTACTTTCCGGAAACATGACTGTCGGAAACTGCAGAAAAATTGATGCCGCTGCAGAGCAATCAGAATGAATCAATTGGAGTAAAATTGTCAATTAAAATCCATTGTATTGTCCTATATAATTTTACACGGATTTTTTTCCTGGTATCGGGTTGGAAATTAAAACGTTAGCATGACAAATGCAAAAAGTTTGCGTATTCATGTAGATATAGTTACCGGACAAACCCGATTTCAGGATAACTAGTTTTGCCTAGGCTAAACTAGTTTTTCATATACGCGATAGGATTAACTAGTACAAATCTGCGGGAGGTCTAGAGCTTTCACCACGATGCTCCAATGCGGATTGGACGGAAGTAAGCACTATTCACAACTCGAATTTGTCAAATTTTTCGTCAACATAGGAAGCATTTTAATCACTTTGACCAATTAACTACACGCTTTCACCACAACCTAACCTCCACTCGGAATGACAACGGTTAGGCTTTAGTTCAGCACGCTGGCCAAATGCGGATAGGCCTTCACATGCCTGAGAACTTTAGGGAGATTTGACGGGCCCGTTGGCGCAATCGGTAGTGACCCTGCCTGGACAGGGGTCGTGGATTCGACTCCCACTCAGGACAAAAATTCGTGTGACGAACACTTGTATTTGTTCTGTGTCTGGATGTTAATATTATCTATTTAAGTATGTATTCAAAAATATCTATATGTATGTATATCAGTCTCTGACACACATAGTACAGGCTCGCGCCTAGCTTGGGATCAGATGGTCGTGTGTGAGAATGTCGTTTTTTAGATGCACGCTAATAATCACTTATAGTGTTAATCTGTACTCGTGTCGTGTTACTAACAGATTAGGCTTTCGTTTACTCACCAAGGTACCATGAAGCACAGAAAAGGGAATATCAAAGGAGACAATGGTGAATTGGAGTGGTGAAAGAGAAACGGCTCTGTGACGCGGCGCCATTGTTTGAACAGTCGTAATTAAAATCACCGCCTACAGCCCGGCTATATTAGTTTCACCTGGATAATGGACACTAGCTAATTGGGATCCAACGGTGCCTTTTCAGATAATAATTTATGATAATGGGATTGCTAAATTTCATTGTATTGATAGCAAAAGAGTATTAATTTTGCACGCGTTTGAATAGTATGTTGATGAGCTGCGGATAATTTATTGGGTTGTCTAATTTCATTTTAATAATATTATCACATAGCTGCAATCGAAATACGTCTCACTACGCACGGTTTTCCCCCACAGACAAAGCTTCGGGAGGTCTAGAGCATACTCCACCACGATGCTCCAATGCGGATTGGTGGAGGGGTTAGT
The DNA here is from genome assembly GCA_944567765.1 of Carterocephalus palaemon. NCBI lineage: Eukaryota > Metazoa > Arthropoda > Insecta > Lepidoptera > Hesperiidae > Carterocephalus > Carterocephalus palaemon. The sequence continues at coordinate 7,743,257 of OX155664.1, forward strand.
GGCTAACCCAGTATCGAATGTTCTCAAGCCACCCTTTGAGTCTTCAAGTCTTCGACAAGACTTAACAACTGTTTCCAACATTGAAAACAAACGGGACCGACGGCTTAACGTGTCCTACGAAGCATGGTAGCGTCCATGGTATTTTGCTTCTAGCGGTGACCCATCCACAAACCGACCGCTCCCGTCGTGGCTTAACTCTTTCGATCACATTGAATCGACGCGAGCCATTGGGCTATGGACGCTATACAACATACCACATATACACATACACCATTTGACTACCTTTGAAAAATACTCAAATATGTCCCATATGTGAGTATTTTATTGAGTATTTTATTTGAGTAGAATATTGGTTAGTCCAGTTAGCAGAGAGAACATTAGTTGGTCAGTTTCTTAGTATGTATGGGACAGGGACTGTTAGTGATAGTGTTAGTCCTATTAGTTGGTAATAGGCCAGTCAATAATAGTTAGTAAGAGTCTCGCTCTAAGCCAGACACAGATGCGTTACCCTTGATAAGATGGTCGTCTCTAAAGAAGTGTAAAGGGAAACCACACCTTTCCAACCAGACCACAATTACTATAAAAACAATGATTACACGGTAGAAATGGTGCTAGGTGCCGTGGCGGGCGGTGGACTTCTCGCGAACTATAAACCGAAACAAATTATCTATAGGTTCCATATAGGCTCTACCACCCAGAATTAAGTGTACAGAAGTAGAAGTGAGTGTATTTTACCAATTTGCAACCTCTCCACTGTTGATTATGACTCCGTTTGATGGCTCCGCATTTCCGTTATTTTTCACATCCGAACGGGTTTCCGAGCGCATACGTTTTCAAAATTGTTATTTTTTTGCTATACACTTCACTTTTCTACGCAGTTCAGCTTAAAGAGCAAGTGACTGTGTAGACTAGACATTCGTTTGAAATATTGAATTATCGACGTCATCGATTATTAAGTGTAAAAACAGATAGGTAGATAAGCGCTTTGAAAGTGCCACACTAAATTTGATCAAATTTCTCCATTTTTTCTTAGTATTGCTTCAGTATTCAGTAGGATAGTGACGTATTTGCGCACACTGAATACTGCGAAGGACCTATCTACCTCCTTTTAACTTGATAAATCAATAACATCCCTTTCCTCTCCAATAAGATAACGAAAAATCTTTAATAGCTTTAGATAGAGAACGTGAGAATATTTATCTTAATTTTTTAGCAAATTCTGAACATTTCCAAATTGAAGTATACAGATAATATTATGGTTATATATGATATATGTATATGATTACGATGCTCCAGAAACATTAAGATCAGCAATAAACATAGTAGTTTTTGCTGTTTTACTATAACAAGCAGGCATTAAGAAAATGTCCACAATTTGTTTTTCCTGTCCCGATGTTTGCTCGACATTCAGATACCTTTTTACGCTTTCCTAGGTTTTTTTTTTATTTGGTATTAGAACTATTTTTCCCTTACGAAGGGGTAATAAACCAGTAGGCATTAAACGTCCACAGTAAGTCCCCTCTGCCCGGATGGTTATTCCCTCGACACAGTGTTTCTACTGCCATTATTGGAACTATTTTTCCCGCGCCGAGTGGGTAGATGAGTGGTGCAACGGGAATAATAAAAGTATTTCGCGAGTTAAGCGCATTCGTGCCTACTGTTGGCGTGTCGCTAATTGTACAGTACTTATAATTTTTTATGTAATACTTCATATTTTAATACAAAATTTTAGTATATTATTTTAGTTTTTTTTTTCATTGCCACTTCTTCGTAAGTCATCTTGCCATGAGGATTTTCCAATATCTCTATGCATGAAAGTATAAGCCATCATGTAGCGTCCATAGCCCAATGGCTCGCATCGATTCAATGTGATCGTAAGAGTTAAGCAACGACGGGCGCGGTTTGTGGATCGGTGACTACTAGTGGCAAAATTTCATGGACACTGTCGTGCTTCGGAGGGCACGTTAAGCCGTCGGTCCCGGTTGTTTTCAATGCTGGAAACAGTCGCAAAGCTTTGTCGAAGACCTTCGGGTGGCTTGAGAACATTCGACACTGGGTTGGCGACTAACCCCTCCACCAATCCGCATTGGAGCAGCGTGGTGGAGTATGCTTTAGACCTCTTACAGCAGTGCCTGTGGGGGAGACCTGTGCCAGCAGTGGGACGTCTATGGGTCGCAGCGAAGCGATATAAGGTTAACAAACGTAATTTTAGGCCAGACAAAGATCAACTGAAAAGAACCATTGAGTCAGTGAGCAGATATCTAGGCATTGCAACTATTACGTAACACATGTAACAGTGCACTAAGTGATGTACATAACTTCATCCCACAACTCTACAATCACTAGCAGACAGCTTAGCTGGGATTAGGCTGGGATTAGCCATTAGCTCTGGCTTTGCAAGCTCTATCCAGTATAATTGTACTCGTAATGTAGCCTATAATAGAGATGGATAGATTCAGTAAAATTGTATCGAATAAAGTTCGCCTCAGAATAACCAAGCATAAGTTAATAATAATAAACCGTAAAAGTCAATTAAGTATTTCATGAGACGTATTTCTTTTTTCATTTAGAGTTCCGTTACAGATTTATGTGTTGCCAGTGACAGACATACATACAGACCTTTCCTCCTCTTCCGCGGCGCTGTGGGCGCTCTTGCGTTGAGGGAATTCGGAATTAGGGGAGATCCCCTCTATCCGGGCAATTGCTCCAGGGGTAAACCCCATCGGTGACTTCCCCGCTGTTGAGCATGTATGATGACATACGGATCCGAGACGTGGTCCTTTACTATCGGCCTTGCACAAGCTCAAAGTCACTCAACGCGCTATGGAGAGAACTATGCTCGGTATTTCACTACGAGACCGAATCAGTAATCATTCTTGTTAAACAGCTTTACTTAAGACTCAATGTCCAAGTTGGTCTGTCTTTCGTGTTTGATCAAGCAACGCAGGATGCGCACCAACTTGGAACTTTGCAACTAAGCGGGGCTTAGAGATGATGGGATCGAGTCGGGATTCTCTTCCCCTCTGGCTCTTGTTGTATAAATATCTCAGAATTGTAATGAAAAAAAAAATCCTGTTAAAATACTGAATTTTAACAGGATTTTTAGGGTTCCGTGCCCAAAGGGTAAATTCAAATTCAAATTCAAATAATTTATTTCGCTATGAGGTGATTACACACGCTTAACGAAAGTCTAGGTAACTACAAACTACTTAAAGAAATATAATGCTATTCTAAACTGATTAATATAAAGCAAAGGATGAGCTATTTATCCTTGAATGAATAGCTAATCCTACACAGGTGCCTAACCTGCGGTAAAACGGGAGTAAGACTTCGCTGTCCGTCCGTCTGTCCGCCTGTCACCAGTAACTCATGAACCGTGATAGTAAGACAGTTGAAATTTTCACAGCTGATGTATTTCTGTTGCCGCTATAATAACAAATATTAAAAAACAGAAAAAATATAAAAATTTAACGGGGGCTCCCATACAACAGACATGATTTTTTTGCCGTTTTTATAGAAAATGGTACGGAACTCTTAGTGCTCGAGTCCGATTCGCACTTGGACGGTAATTCATTTATTTAACTAGAACTTCAGAATAATAGTCGCAAATGCGGTCTTTCTAAAAGCTCCGCCATTCGTTTAATTTGATTTATTACAGATTGATGTATTACCAATAAATCTGGTCGACACTTTTATAATTAAGTTGTTACGCAATTATATAATTAGTAGCTTAGCCATATAATAAGCTAAGCTAGAGAATAAAATAAGCTATAAAGAACACAAATTATTGGTAATGTAAAATTCAGTGGGCGCGACCTGGGGGTATCTCACCCCCTCAAATTTTATTGATAGAAATTCTGGGTTGGTAGCCCCTTATTATAAGTATAATAATGAGTACTCATGATATTATATAGAATCACTAGTGGACGCCCGCAGCTTCGCTCGCTTGCAATTAGACATAATAATAGATTCTCCTTAACGCGTTTGGCTCCACACATTTGTAATGAATCCTCGACTTTATTCTTATCTATCTCATCGGTAGGTAGCGGCCTACGTCACACTACAATATCGAATATAACATACATACACATTACTACTACAGTACAATATATACCGGGCACTGTTTGCTAACCCCAAAAAGAGAAAAAAAACCGAACGCTAAGCTTCCGCCGCCTACTAAATCTCATCGGATATCTGAGTGTTAATTTGGCTGTAATTTATCGCCTTCCAATTGTGAATTTAAGGCGGCAGGAAAGTATGCTGATTTATTTGACGCGGTCTCTTCGACCGGGGCGGGGGCGAGGCTACGGCTGTTCTCCCTTATCTTTTGTTTTATACTAGCAATACCCGCGAGTCCGCCTCGCTGCGACCCATATGGCCATAGACTGTTGGGCACGGGTCTCCTCTCAGAACGGGAGGGATTAGGCCTTAGTCCACCACGCTGGCCAAGTGCGGATTGGCGGAGAGTAAATACCTACTTACTTCTTATTAATTATGAAGTGACACTTTCATACACACGTATACACACTAGGTACCTACTACCCACAGAACAGATAAAAGAGGACCTCTTTTAACTGTACTCTGGTACTACCCCACAATACATTATCTACTAATAAATAATAAACTAAAGCCAAACATAATTTTCCTTCACCGTTACAGCAAATTACACTAAATTTCTTAAAATGCAAATAATTTAGAAACGCGATAAATGCGTTCCGGTGATATTTAAACCCTGACGCTTTCGAGTGAGAAGCCGAATTCCGGGCACTCGACTATTGGGTTGATAGCGAAACCGGGTAGAGATGGATCTCCATACCTTCAAAGGGCCAATTAACCTATTTGAACCTAAAAACTTTTTTGCGGAATTCAATATAGTGGATAGAAAAGTAAAAAAGTAAATTAAAAGCAAACAAACTGCATGCAATCAATTAAAAAAAAGAATGTCATCAATCAACCGTGAATCGATTGCGATTGGCAGTGAAAAAAAAGAGATCGTACCTATTTTATGGATATATAAAATAGGTAGGTAGGTAGTAGCGTCCATAGCCCAATGGCTCGCGTCAATGTGATCGAAAGAGTTAAGTAACGACGGGCGCGGTCGGTTTGTGGATGGGTGACCGCTAGTGGCAAAATTTCATGAACGCTACCGTGTTTCGGAGTGCTACCGTCGGTCCCGGTTGTTGTCAATGGTGGAAACAGTCGTTAAGCCTTGTCGAAGACCTTCGGGTGGCTTAAGAACATTCACAGTGGGTTGGCCACTAACCCCTCCACCAATCCGCATTGGAGCATCGTGGTGGAGTATGCTCTAGACCTCCCGCAGCTGTCTGTGGGGGAGACCCGTGCCCAGCAGTGGGACGTCTATGGGTCGCAGCGAAAATAGGTAGATATAGGCGATTTATAAAAAGAATAAAGTCTGACTAGTCTCTGAACTGGTGAAAAGACGTTATGTTAATGTTAATCTATACTTAAGCATGCAAATACAGGGGTCTAGGAACTGAATGTGATTTTGTCCCGTTCGGTGTCGAGACCCTTGGTCCGTGGGGTCCTAGCGCTATAAGGCTTTTTAATAGCAAAAAGGTTAGTCGACATCACAGGAGACCGAAGAGCTGGCAGCTACCTCGGACAAAGAATTAGCCTAGCTATTCAAAGGGGGAACGCTGCCAGTATCTTCGGAACTATAAGGGGACTCCTTTTAATAATACATATACATATTTTAGTTAATACATTATATTTTTGAAGCTTTTTAGTTTTAGTAAAGTCTTTAATTATATGTATGTATGTAAATTTATTTTTGAAATCTGAAAAATAAAAAAATTGTAATTCTTAAACTAAAGATTTAGTCTTTGTCATTTTTTGAATACCTAGGATCTCAGAAACTACGCGACCGATTGTGAAAATTCTTTCTCTAATAGAAATCTACATGATTCCCGATTGCTATTGGCTAAATAATACGCAAGTGAATTGTGGACTTCACCCGCGTAATATTGTTTCACTTTAAACAATATAAGTGTGGTCTTAGATACGTTTAAAGTTTGACAAAACTTCCTATAGAAACGATTCGCGTCTGACAAAAATTTAAAAATTAAGGTCCAAGAAATTTAAACGTGCCGGCTTGGTTGTAAAGTTACCGCATACATTTCTTGCCGGCAACGGAATTACGAATTCCGTGTTAAACTTTAGCAGACCTAGATAGTTTTGGTTGAGCGGGAGGGTTAGGCGCGTTTCACATTAAAATTTTGTTTAACTTTTAATTAATTTTGGTGGTAAAAGGACGCCGCTAAAACCTCAAGGGTAGAAATGCATCTGTGTCTTAGAACGAGATTCCCTTTACAATCACTAACTGTTTTATTACTGAATAATTCACAGTTGAAGTTACCGGCTTTCTCACATGTACGCCGTGCCCGCCTCGATCGCGTTCACTCCTGAAGATGATCGTAATCGATCGAAACTAGTCGGTCTATTTCCGAGATACATATGTTGCAGGCATATTGTATAATTCCGCCGTTAACATACGGCGTCGGCAGTTTATAAACGCTCGCTGTTATGTAAAATGCCGAAGGCAAATTGAAAACTCGTTCAATGTGCGGGCTAACCTAATTTAATACGTCGGTCTGTCACAAATGTCGACGGAACCCCGCTTAGCAAACAAAATTGTTTCTATACTAATACATATTATAAAGAGGAATGATTTGTTTGTAATGTTTTCACACAAAATCTACTGGACCGATTTCAAAAATTCTTTCATCATTAGAAAGCTGCATCTTCACTGAGTGACAGGCTACTAATAGGTGTAAACGAAACTAATGTTATGTCTAATTCCACGCGACCGAAGCTGCGGGCGTCCAGTAGTCAGAAATAAGAATGCCTGGAACTTGCTCCACCGGACTCGTGTGTTAAAGCCTAACGTTACCCAAAATCATAATTTCGCGTATCTTATCCAATTTGAAAATTTAAAATTCATACTTATTCATCAAAGTTCACGTCGCAGTTTGACTTCGCGGCTGATTCTGGTTGACTTTGTATAAGTATTCGCTGAAATTAATACATTGGAGCTGAAAGTCAGCGTGAAATGTTCCATTCTTGTTCAGTGTTTTCGATGAAATTTTCATTTTACTATGTTTTGAAGAAATAATTTTGCAAAGTACGATAAAATCTATAAGTACTAATATTATAAAGAGAAGATTTGTATGTAATGTTTTCACACAAAAACTACTGGACTGATTTCAAAAATTCTTTCTCCATTAGGAAGCTGCATCTTCACTGAGTGACATAGGCTATATAATATTACTAGGTGTAAACGAAACTATTGTTATGTCTAATTCCACAAGAGCGAAGCTGCGGGTCCATTAGTCTAGTAATAATCTAGTTATGTATCTTTAGCTACTACCCATAGACGTCCCACTGTTGGGCACGGGCCTCCTCCACAGACTGATGCTAGGTCTAGAGTATACTCCACCACGCTGCTCCAATGCGGATTGGCGGGGTGTGGTCAACCCAGTGTCGAATGTTCTCAAACCTTCGGTTAACGATAACACAAGGTTCAACGATTGTCAAAACAACCATTACCCACGGACTAACCTGCCCAACCAACCTCGCGCCCATGAAATATTGCCACTAGCAGCCATGCGCAAGCCGACCGCGCCGGTCGTTGCTTAACTCGATCGATCACATACAATCGACGAGCCAGTCTGAACGCTACAATGTAGGGTAGATAGTTGACGATAAAGTAATGTTTCAAACTGCATGACCACAATACGTGTACGTATCAGGGTCACCCAAACGAATTGTTCGCGCGTCATTCCACACGGCAACGGCCAGTCGTTAATGTACAGACGGACGATCAATTTTACAACGTTTTTATATGTTGCTATTAAATTTTATTTGAGTTTAACCGCCCGAGCGACGATGGGTTAGGCGCGAGCTCCACTATTATGTGGAAGCGAGATGCACTAGGTCTTTTCTTTTCTCGCTCTTTCTGCGCGTTTGCGCATCTTGCCAGGTATTATGAGAACGCAGACAAGAAAAGTAAGTTTGAAAAGTAGAATACCAACTAAAGCCCAACGGCTTCAGATGAAGCGCCACGAATCGCTTGCGCGTTGCTACCGTGACGGGCCCCGCGCCACGCCTAGATTTGCATCGTGAGGAAATCTGCATGCTTGAGAGTTCATTCATTTATTACATTTATATTATAATACTAGTGGACGCCCGCAGCTTCGCTCGCGTTACACATTCACTAACTTCAAAAACGGCAAAGCTTCATACTAACTTTGCACCCCCGTTTTACCCCCTTAGGGGATGAATTTTCAAATTTTTCTCGCCGTAAAAACCATCCTTGAACTTCAACGAACATTTGAAAAAAAGAATTGGCCAAATTGGTCCAGGCGTTGTTGAGTTATGCGCTTACCAACACATTTTGCGATTTTTATAATAAAGATTTACTTTTATTAGCGGTGACAGCCCAGGCTATCGAACTCGAGCGGTCCGGGTTCAAACCCCAGCGGCACGCACCAATGACTGTTCTAAGTTTCGTGCAATTTAAGAAATTAAATGTCACTTGCTGAAATGGTGAAGGACACATCGTGAGCAAACATGCCTGAGAGTTCTTCATAGTGTTCTCGAAGGCATGTGAAGTCTGCCAATCCGCACTTGGCCAGCGTGGTGGACTAAGGCCTAATCCCTCCCGTTCTGAGAGGAGACCCGGCCCAATAGTGGAACAAAGAAAGGGTTGTGATGATATTTACTTTAATGCTGGACCGGATACTATATTAATGAATAGCTATTGGTGCGGTGTGGGACGCGCGGCCAACCCCGGGAGTTATGGTCACACACTTCTGTTTCACGGCGAGTGAAATTCAGTGAAAGGTTTTGTTTACTATTTATACCTGTTTTGAATAGTGACTGAACAGCTGATTTGCAGATATAACAGCTAAATGTGGTGACATTTTGTATGCAACACATGGAATTAATAAATGTTTGAATCAACAAGAAGTAATTATGTCGTTTTGATCGATTGATTGGTTTTTGATTGGTGAGCTGTGAGTTAAGTTTGTATAGCGGTGACAGCCCAGTGGTTATCTAATCAACAGCCTAAAATATAAGTTTTATGCTTCTAGTTCTGAAAATGACAATACTTTCATACAACCTTTCATCCCCCTTTTCAACCCTTTACAACACTTTTTTCCAATTAAAAAGTAGCCTATGTCCTTTCTCAGGCTCTAGACTATCTGTGTACCAAATTTCATTTAAAACGGTTCAGTTCAGTTTGAAAGCAAGACCGACTGGACAGTTACTTTCGCATTTATAATATTAGTATGGATTTTAATTTTTTTAATTTGATATTTTGTTTAATAATTATGTATAGAAGCAAACCACATAAGGCTGACGGATGGACGCTCACTAAATAATGTACTTAGACCATCCACGACTCACGAGACCCGAGTGAGGGTAATTGCTACCGGGCAGGTAAGGTCAGCAAAAAGGGACCGTTTAATAAAACTGACCGCCGGGCCGCTGATATTGTCGCATAAACTGCTCGGACGACTGTAAACTAGAGTTCGTTGGTACCGTTAGCAAAATCATTTTTGTTCTGTTAACACATTGGCTGCGGCAAGTAAGTCTGGTGCGGCGGCGGGCCAAATTGTGCCCCCAATGATTTTTCCGCCAGTGCGTGGTAGGTCTTTTTCGACCCGTCAGCACAAGGTTAGATTAAATTGCTACAACTTTGCGAACACATAATTTAGGTGAGCAGTTTTTGGACTGTTGGAACAACCTTGAACCCAACTTCTTTAAATTTGATTCGCCCCGGGATCTGACGAACAGAAAATGAGAAATAAACCAGGGAAAGTGGCGGGTCGATATCGACCAGAACCGCACTAGAAAGTATTTTTAGTAGTGATGGGAAAGACAAAAATAAGGGAATATCGAAAATAAAACAGAATTATAGTAAAGAAATGAAAAATAGTTTATTTAATTATTTATTAATGCCTGTCTCGCATTTTTTCTCACATTTCGCACAACTGTTTTGTTTGCACATTTTGTTGTATGTTTTCATTTTTTTCTCATGGTTTCCCGCAGTTTCTCATAGCACCCTGCACAATTTCGCCGTTTAGCGCTCATCTCAAGGAAATGATCGGCCGTAGGTGTTACTTGATTTCCTGAAATGATTTTTTAAATTCTGTGATTCATTTACCGTATGAGTTTGACTACAGGGCTCACTATGTATTAAATAGATTCTCAAATAAAATGAATAAGTTAACATAGGTCTTGAAATAGCAAACAAAACTTACCACTTGTGCTTGGTTTTTTTTTCTTTAAGGAAAATATGTCCTGACTGCTGTCACTATCACTATCTGCACCGCGAATTAATTTATTTTCCAATATATCCTTTTGTTGCCTGACATCGTGCCTTTAATTTTATGGAATAAAAAAACGCGACTAACGTCAGTTACGATAGCTTGCCCAACACTAACTGGCGAGGCGGGCGCTCTGTGCGGTATCGGGCCGCCAACAGCCTGTTGGGACGGCGGGCCACAATAGGCCCCCTCCCGCACCGAGGTTAATATTTTTACCGTCAGTGCGTGATAGGCCGATAAAGGCCTGCCGTGATGTTTTTATAGGGAACACCTATAATTTTGACCACATTCTCAAATATATATTTGTCTTTGTCGTATCTTTACAAACACCTGAGATAATCGTTCCGCACCAGCGAGAGGGACATAGTTTTCTTCGTCCGCACCAGCTGAAATTCCGTGGCAGGCTGATTTGGGCCTGATACGCAGTGAACGTGTTAAATAAATATCATGGAGATTTACACACATCTATGGGTGTCAGAGAGATATATTATACCATAGATATTTTTAAATACATAATTAAGTACAATGTAGATAGGTACTCGTAATTATTTTATTATTTTACTCCTTGATGTTTATTTTTCAAAGTCGTTGATAAATTATGTATTCTTCTATTCTTCTAATTATTGCTCTATTCTCTTCTTTATGATCTTAAATACTTGTTTGTTTCTAATATCTAATATTATATTATATGCCTAATTCCACGCGAGCGTAGCTGCTGGGTGTCCACTAGTAATTTATAAGAATATTATACGAAATTCATAAATCAAACAGATGTTTCTGCTGACCGTCCCAGCTCGCAAAAACGGAGTCGCTTGAAATATCATGAAATTACCAACCCCGATATTGGATATCGTTATGTCTAGAAATCTGCCTTTATTGCTCCGAAATAACGATAAATAGACGATTACAATATTTTTATAAGCCCCAGTACACGACCGGGGTGGTTTTATTTAAAATACGACCTCTCTCGTCGGCTGACCTCTTTAAGCATTACATTTAAATTGAGGAATCTGTGGACCAACACAAAAACCTGTTCTTCGTCCCACTGTTGGGCACGGCCCTCTCGGAATGGATCCGTTATTTTCGAAATTAGCTTGGCAGATTTCAAATACCTTGGAGAATATTTATTTACTATTTATTTGTTTATTCAACTTTATTGACACCTCTAAAGAGAGTATATACAATGGGCGGACTTAATGCCTTATGGCATTTTCTACCAGTCAAACCCTGGTTGAGTGGGGAAATGTTGCGGTAATTAGGTGGAAAAATACATATACATACAATACGTATAAATACATAATATTATGGAGGACTCTCGTGTATTCAGGTCTCCTCGCGATATTTTCCTTCACCTTTAGAAAGAAAGAAAGAAAGAAAGAATTATACTAGTGGAATAAAATAAAGCTACATTTTGAGAAGTAAGAAGAAGAAGAAGAAGCTAGATGAAGAAATACTTTATTTTAAAGCATATTGCTGGTACAGGTAATTTGCACTGCACGGAAAACGATTTGACGCGGGTTCAGCCACGGTGGAAGCTAGTGACGAAATAAACGAATTTTCTTTCAATGCCCCGTCCATTGCAAGTTTAGTATTAAAATGTATGGGTACCTTCGCAGTTTCACAGTCTACATCAGAAGGAGGACCTGTCAGACATTACACATTCATGTATATTCAGTGTTAAGACCTTTAATATGTACCCTCTGTGCCGTTTCCGCAGCTCGCGTCACCTCCATTAAAATAAGACTGTGGTCCAACCATTACCATATCAATATGAACTCTCTCACTTGTAGGGTGCGGTGTGAGTTGAAAGCGGAAGAGAGCGGATATGCTATCGGAATCAGAATTGGAATTAATTTATTGCACATAGTTAATACAATACAAAAAGGGTTAAGCGATAATAATGTATGTATATAACCACGTTTTTAAAGTGTTTTATTCATGAACATTAAACGAACTAATTCAGAAAATAAAAGTTATTTTACAATACCTATCGGGGGTCTTGTCACTCGATACATGATAACTTGCATTGAAAAAATCGCAAAGTAAACCGAACGTTGTTTTATTTGTTTGTAAGAACATAATAAACATATGTAGGTACTAAAAAGGGCTTCAAAACTTCATATTATTCTTCATATTATTATGATTGTACTTTATAAAATTTTGAGAATGTATCCATTAAATGTGACATTTAATTTCTTAAAACGCACATAACTTAGAAAAGTCATTGGTGCGTGCCACTGGGGTTTGAACCCGGACCGCTCGAGTGAGAGGCGAGTTCGATAGCCGCTGGGCTGTCACCGCTATAAGAAATTAAATGTCACTTGCTATAACGGTGAAGGACACATCGTGAGGAAACCTGCATGCCTGAGAGTTCATCATAACGTTCTCGAAGGTATGTGAAGTCTGCCAATCCGCACTTGGCCAGCGTGGTGGACTAAGGCCTAATCCCTCCCATTCGGAGAGGAGACCCGTGCCCAACAGTGGGACGTCTATGGGTCGCGTCCGTCGCGCTTTCCTCTCCAACAACGTCTTCTTGATAAGGCGTTAGAGAAAGGAAAGGAATTCGTCGAAACACCTCGCCTTAAAGCCTGGAATGACTACGATCTAAACGGTTTAGTCGAGAACGACAAAACCCATGAAAATACAACATGCAAAAATATACTGTAAATTTTTTTTTTAAATTTTTCATAACTTTTTATTTTATTTTCGTGCATTGTCATCGGAACCAAATATTATGTGTGCCAAATTTCAGGTCGATAGCTTCAGTGGAAGTGGGTGAAATATTGAAATGAAAATAAAACTTTTAATCGAATTGTGTTATGAGAAAAAAAGTACACAAAGATATAGACACAATATGATGTAGAAAATATACTATGAACAGAGAGAGAGAGAGAAAGATGTACAACATGAATACTAACGTAAAGTGAATGCCTAAAGTATCCTTCAGTGCCTGACTTGCGCCAGCAGTTCGCACGGCACTGCTGGAGACGTAAGCGCTGTATTCAGCATATTTAGCTCTACATCACATTTTGGTCGGAATATTAATGCTATTGACTTAGCTGGTACGGTTCGAGTTCGCAACTTGGATGTTAAGCTGTGGGGTAATTGGATTTTGGGTGTCTTGGCGCCAGTGGCTTAGTGGAGCTTCGATCCGTCTGTGCGATGGTCCTGAGTGCCCACCGGTGCGCCTCGGTTACCGCATTGTCGGAATTCCATGTCACGAGAGGTTCACGATTGTCCCACTGTTGGCTATGAAAGATAAGATCATTATAGAAAACTCTCAGGAAATCAAGTTTCCTCATGGTGTTTTCGTTCACCGATAGATAAAATAGCAAATTATATATTTTTATTTCATTTAATTAGAAAAGATATACCATTTATACTTATTAAAAACCTATGTATCTCCCCCTGCGACCCATAGACGTCCCACTGATGGGCACGGGTCTCCCCCACAGACACTGCTGCGGGAGGTCTAGAGCATACTCCACCACGCTGCTCCATTGCGGATTGGTGGAGGGGTTAGTGGCCAACCCAGTGTCGAATGCTCTCAAGCCACCTGAAGGTCTTCGACAAAGCTTAACGACTGTTTCCACCATTGAAAACAACAACCGGGACCGACCACCTATCCACAAACCGACCGCGCCCGTCGTTGCTTAACTCTGTCAATCACATTGAATCGACGCGAGCCGTTGGGCTATGGACGCTACACTTTAGTTCACTGATCCTTTATTTTATTTACATTCTCGAATGTGATAACGTGCGAAGATTGGGTTTAAATTTTTTTATTAAAAAAAATTCCGGACGAAATGTACCTAATTAGGATTTCTGTGTATTTGAATTATTTTCATTTTCACATCTTGCTTTGGTTAAAGCTAATGTGAAACGTATAAATTTAATCATCACAACCCTTTCTTTGTCCCACTGTTGGGCACGGGTCTCCTCTCAGAATGTGAGGGATTAGGCGTTATCCAACACGCTGGCCAAGTGTGGATTGGCAGACTTCACGTTCCTTCGAGAAGATTATGAAGAACTCTCAGGCATGCAGTTTTCCTCACGATGTGTCCTTCACCATTATAGCAAGCGACATTTAATTTCTTAAATCGCACATCCATACTAATATTATAAATGTGAAAGTGTGTTTGTTTGTTTGTCCGGCTTTCACGTCGCAACGAAGCTGTTATATGGTATGGTTTTTGTGTGTGGAGATAGTGAGGAGGGTGGAGAGTGACGTAGGCTACTTTTTACCGCGGTAAATCATCCCCATGGGAAGATATCGATCGATGTTTTGTTATTTGGTAGATATTTAGTTCCGGATGTTGTTAATAGATGGCGTAAGTACAATTTAGTTAAGTAGTTAGTATAGTGGTTAAGTAGTTATCTTTTAATCGTGGAACTGTCACTATTCATCCACCACAAATGTATCATGTATGATAAACAACTCATTGTTAATTCCCTTTGACCACGCGGGCGGAGCCGCGGGCAAAAGCTAGTTACTTATAAAAGTCATTGGTGCGTGCCGCTTGGGTTTGACCCCGGACCGCTCGAGTTCGATAGCCTGGGCTGTCAGCGCTATGTATAAATGTAAATATATAATTAATATAAATGTAATAAGTGAATGAAAATTACACATAAGGTTGACTGATAGAAAAACCGTGAGGCATTAAATCCGCCTTTTGTTAAATATTTTCTGGATTTTCCAATAAAGTGTTAAATAAAAAAAGAAACGGACAAAATGATAAAATAAAACACACAAATTAACATATACGCTTTTAATCCAATTTATGCTGAATACACATAATGAGCTTTACGTAATATCAAAGTCACATTTGGAATTATCGAATAATTTACAACCTTAACGCCTTACGAATTGTGATTATTTTACAGTGAGCATGGGAGTCTAAAGGGGACTACACACCCGCGGATTCGTCCGGTTACATCCAATGTTATATATCAGTAGAATGTACTTTTAATTCATCCGGTTCGTCCAATGTTATATCCATTGAATTTGATGTATTTGTACCTTGATTAAGTAATATCTAACTTGTTAGAAACCAACAAAGACAGATAGAGATCAAGATATTGTACTAAGTAATAAAAGTACACTTTTACAATGTATGTATTTTGTAAAATAAAATAGAGCTACTTATTTTTTACTTTTCTAATTCTCACACAGTTTATCTGATATAAATATAATTTTGGCTGACCGGATGAAACTGCGAGTGTGTATTCTACTTTATGGTTGGTTCCATCGACATCGGGAAGAAGTACCTTATTTAAAAGTTAAATCCTCTTATCAAAAAGATTTTCCCGAGTAAAATAAGACCGGTATGTTAATATGGGTATATAATATAAATTTGGTGTTAGCAGGCCCACTTGTGGGCTGGTATATTTCAAGGACGTTAAACTTAGAACATACCCATCCATTGTTTGTTTGAGATGTTGAGATAGGTTTCAGAGTTGTGTTGTGAATGTTTCCTATAGGTAATCGCAATTAGGTTTGATCGATAAAATCGCAACCAACAGGATATCACACACAGGACAGATACTTTTATCTATTCTGTGGGTATACAGTTCAATGAAAATTCAAATGAAATAAATGTTACATTCATATTGGAAATGAATTTGTACCTATGCCGATGAAACCACTAATATGGCATTATTTATGAAAAAATACAATTTATTAAAATCACACTTCAATAAGTACAAGCATTTAAAATTAATCAATGTCAAGATCAATTTTAACGACAAAAAAGTTGAAAAAACGTGTAGTACCGAGACGAAAAATTAACTAATTAATTTACTAAAACATTATTTTATTACATGATAGTAAAAAAGATTTTTTTAAAGTCCACATTTCGAATTAACATCAAAACGATGAATATTATAATCGGAATATTTAACACTGACATTATTAATTACATTAGTAATAATTGATTTATCGAATATGAATTATTACATACGTACATATTGACATAATGTTTTGAACATTCGATAGGTAGGAGGTACTTACCGCTACATGACAAGCTCTTGTTTTTTAAACATTCAAAAATTCATTTTTTTTTAATTTATTTAACGATTTCTACAGTAGGCTAATATAAGTCACTTCTCATTTTAAATAATATTCTGACAATATCATTGACAAAACTAAAACCGTTTACTAACAGATTTATAATTTAACTTTTTAATTTTCATATTTGAAATATAAATACTTAGTAGGTATGTAAGTACGTAGTAAGTAGTACGTAGTTAGTTTAGTCCTAATTTTTTTTTAAATTATTGCGCAGAGTTTCAAATTAATCCCACGTTTTGATTTGGGCGAAAATCACGTTAAAAAAAACCGTTACACACAATATACATTAAATACCTACATAGATCAGGTATCTATCTATAATGTATACTGTATATGTAACGGATTTTTTTAACGTGATTTTCGCCCACTTCAAATCGTCGGATTACATCTACATACCTACATACCAAGCTATTAAAAGTGTGTTCAAAAAGTGATCGAACTGCAATACCCTGCTTAGGTATTGGTATCGGTTTGTCAAACTTACGCGAGAAATTATTCTGCTGGTTTTCTTACAGTTGTGGTGATGGCTGAATGATACCGAAACTGAAAACTTGGGTAATATGGACCCCAGTTCTCAGTTTCTCGTTCCTCTGCCGATTTTACTGACCAAACCCGAATTCAGGGTCCGAATTGCGATGCCCTTCTTTTGTGAGGCTTTTGGGACACGAGGTTTCCCTGAATACCTGGGCTGAATTATCTTATGCACCCTGGTGTTGTGACTCGCTTGAGCGGGGGCTATTATTTGATGGGAGGAGGTGTTGGTTAAGCCCATAAACCACTGCGACTGGATTCCCCGAAGGTGTAGATGGGGTCCGCTTCTCCCACGCTCAACAGCGCGGAAGTCATCGACGGGGTTTACCCCTGGAGAAATTGCCCGGATAGAGGGGATCTCCCCTATTCCGAATTCCCTCAACGCAAGAGCGCCCACAGCGCCGCGGAAGAGGAGGAAAGGTCCGTCTGTCTGTCTGTCGGCGCGGGGTACATACGTCGTGCGTAAGCAACGAACTTTTCAAGACCTCAATTTTAAGGTCGCGCGTCTTTCCTGATTTACATTAACTGCAACCCATATATGAGTCTCCCCCACAACCAAATCTGCGGGTGGTCTAGAAAATACGATGCTCCAATACGGATTGGTGAGGTTAGTGTTCTCAAGCCACCCGAAGGTCTTCAACAATGCTCAACGATTGTTTACACCATTGATATTTTTTTTTTAAAAGCTTTTAGGTACAACTTTTTTTTTTATTTTCGTGCCTTGTCATCGGAACCAAATATGTGTGCCGAATTTCAGCTCGATACCTTCAGTGGAAGTGGGTGAAATATTGATTGCAAAATTCCAGGACATGGATACATACGAGTGAAGTTAAATAAAAGCTTTTAAAAAAACCGGGACCAACGGCTTAATGTGCACGGTCGCGCCCATCAAATTTTGCCACCACCTACCATCAAACCGACCGCGCCCGTCGTTGCTTAACTCAGTCGATCACATTGAATCGACGCGAATTGGCTATGGACGCTACATAGACGCGATCTATTGGCAATGGGCTATGGACGTTTTACATTATTTACGCTAAACTAGAATGCTCCAGGCTAGTAGGTATATGACCACGCGCAGAATTATTTTGAAGTGTTTCTCGTTATAAATAGTTATCCACAGAATGTCAGAACCCAGTGAGTTAACACCTAACCCTCAACTAACTAGTTCTGGTAAAATCTGTTCAGTGTTCAAGAAATCTTTCAAATCTTACGCATTTTATTCTGATAGTGAATGTGTGAGAAATGACTTAATTTAACCCCTGTATGATTTAACGACAAAGCAACACAAAGAAATGTAATGAATTAGGTACCTAAATTAATTGATAAAACGTTTAATTATATACATTTATAAAGAGAGAATATGATTTAGTTACAATCTAATAAACGATTTTAAGAAACTTGGTTTTATAATCAACACATCATTTTGACAGTGTGCACAGCACAGTCAATAAATCTACACAATGTCAATAGGTATGTCAAAATAATGGACAGATATAAATTGAGATATTAAAAAATGTCAAAAAAAAGTTCTACAAGAAACAAATTCAGTCTTTTATTTTCTGAAAAAAGGAATTAACGGCTTACTAATTAAAGGTTATATTTAAATACTACGATAATGTAAAAAATAAAATAGAAAATAACAAACTTTATTTCACTATCTTACCATCTAAGAGAAGTTCGTGTTACGTTACGTTATATTATAATTAAATATTTGGCAATGCCTTAAGTGATATTTAATTTCAAAATGGCATAAACTTATAAGGCACGGTTTGAATATTCACTAAATTTACGTTATTTTAATGTAGAAGGACGTTTAACACAGCTACAATGTCTTCTATCTAATGAGAGATAATGCGTTATAGCAACAAACAAATTCCACATCTAATTTGGCACACATTTGAATGAATAAAACAAGCATTTAATTAATGTTCTTAATTGATATGTTCATAATAATAGGATAAAAATGAAGGTAAAAGGTGAACGAAAATAAAACAAAAAATAAATTATATTAATCTCTTTTATTTAAATTCGAAATGTAACAGTAAATATGTTCCATCTGTAATTAATTATAAGTCGTATTACGTCACTGGATGGAATTTTGAATTTTCGAAAATGATTAGTCGTCAGAATTTATTTTACGATAATCGTAAACCAGAACCATCAAAATAATGTTACAAGATCGAAAAAAAGAAAATAAAAAAATCATAAGATTAATAACTTAAAAATAAAAATTACTACAAACTTTGGTATCTCTATTAAAACCGATTTTAATTTGGATGTAAAAAGCTATTTAATTAAATAGAAAAAATTACAGTTATTTGTGATGTTTATATACAATAAATGTAAGCGGAATTATAAATTAATAATAATTAAAAACTTATTTTTATTGTCAGTTCAATCTGAGTATTGTAGTTTTATTTACATAGAATTGCGACAATGCTCGTGTAAAAGTTACTCATTGAAAATAATAAAATAATAATTTGACGGAAATAACATGAATTACTACAATAACAATCGCACAAGTCAAATTAAATAGTTGCTATTTAACTTAAAACTTGTATTCAGTTCATTTAAAAAAGTTTAACAGCGTATTTTTATTTGATTCAAGTAATATTTACCCAATTGGATTAACAAATCGACTTTCATAGCAATTTTAAAATACAAAAATCGAAAAAGTCAAAGTCAGTGTCAATTTTCACGTTGTGTTCTCGATAACAAATGCGTACATTTTTGACAACAATTATTAAAACAATACGGCTATAACCGTCGGGGTTAATTTAAAATTTTCCCAATAAATTTTGTAAAAGATAATATTCAAAACTCTAACCGTAACATTATACTCGAGATAATTCTCTTGGAGTATTCATACAATATACAATGAGATTTATTTAAAATAAAAAACTTAATTAAAAAGAGATCCTTCAAGGGAATCAGAGTCGTCGATCGGCAAACGATTCAAGAAGAAATTACAAGAATAATTTTTAGTCATTAATTACCTAGTAATAGTTTCATATTACAATTAGTTGTTGAGCACTAACTGTAATAAACTTAGTGTCTTTTGGACGTATCGCCTAAATTAATTACAATTAATCAATATCGATAAGTCAGTCAAACAATATCGTTACAACCAGACATTAGCCCCATCTGCGTTAATGACTTCGGGCTTCAAAAATCTTACTCAATACTCAATTCTATCTAAGTTCTGGACACTCCGTCAAAAGTTCGATCATTGGTATATCACAATCAATGAATTTTCATTTAAATCTATCTAAAATTTTTAACTAGTCCACGTTATTTACAATTAAATTAGTTTATGCACAAACACTGTACACACTTTACACTTTATAACGTTCACTTTAGGTTTGGCACGACTTTACATGTTGCACTTAAACAACGTGCGTTTCACTGCGCTTATTGAATGATTCGTCTATCGTCACGTTTTGTTTCTTGTTCTCTTTTCTAATAGTCCCGTACTGCGGCACGTCCGAAGTCAGGTTCTGTACGGTGAGGATCTGACTGGAGTTCTGCGGCGTGCTGGCGGAGACGGGGCTGCCGTATTGGTTGCCGTACTTGTGGCGCGAGGGGTCCTTCAGGATCCCCTGGGGGTGCTTCGGCGCCGGGGTCTGGTTCATTTGATGCTGAAACAAAAGTTTCCGTCAAGAAATATTTCAATGATTTATTAAATCCACACCAAAGATAAAACCTTTACCAAATATCTATACTAATATTAAAGAGGAAAGATTTGTTAGTAATGTTTTCACACAAAAACTACTGGACCGATTTCAAAAATTCTTTCACAATTAGAAAGCTGCATCTTCACTGAGTGACATAGACTATATAATATTACTAGGTATCAACAAAACTATTCCACGCGAGCGAAGAGGCGGGCGTCCTCTAGTCAGATTATAAATTTCAAAGTCTACATAAACAACAAACATTAGTAAAATATCTATCCACAAAAATAACATGAACTGGTGAAGAGTAGATGTACCTACTACTCATTTCTGCCTACCCTTCGGGGAAACAGAGGCGTGATGTTATGCTATCTATCCATCCATCCAGCTTGAGTTAAAGTTCATCGTACAGCACAAAGCTAACACGCGGGGCTGAACTGAGACCCCTTTCAAATTACAAGGAAAACCCCCATTTGAATTCCTCATACGGCCGGCGCGCGTGACCTCGTGCAGGCAGGGTTAGAAGCGCTCATGTCGCCAAGGCTTGTTTCAGTCACATAGTGGAGTGTGTATACCGCAAATACTGCTCGGAAAAAAAGGGCTACGCTGAAAACCAACAGCCGCGATTCTCTCAGTACCACGGCACAGGCTGAGAGTAGTCCTATTTTTCCTCTCTCCTTTTTTAATTTATATGTTTGTCTTATTTATGTTTTGTTTATTTTATTGTGTACATTTGAGACAAAGAAGAAAGAAAGAGAGAAATAAAGATTTTTTTTCTTTCTTTCTTTAGGTAGCTAAGGGGTAGCTAGAGGTGTGTACTACATCCACTTTTCACCAGTTTAGGTCCCATGATAGGTGGTGAACCTATTAGCGCATTGATATCGTCCATAACCCAATGTTGGAAGCCTCGTCGAAGAAGTACGGGTGGCTAGAGAACATTTGACACTGTGTTGGCCACTAACCCCTCCACCAATTTGCATTGGCGCAGCGTGGTAGAGTATGCTCTAGACCTCCCGCAGCTTTGTCTGGGCGGGAGACGCGTGCCCAGCATCTATGGACGCCACAATCTCTTACAAAATTCATAAAAAATAATTAAAATGTTTCCAACAAAAGTCTGGGTTTAATTAACATGAGCATAAAAGTGGATTTGAGAATGGGCACCCAATTCAGATAGAGCGATCTTGCCACGCGCGAAGTATAGAGTGGAATATTAATGTAATGGAGTGTAAGACCGTTCTCTATGGCCTCTGTGGTTATCATTTTAAGTGCATGTGAAAAAGTCTCTTTAAAACTTATTGTAGCTCGGGACCTGAATGTCGTATCACTGCGACCCATAGACGTCCCACTGCTGGGCACGGGTCTCCCACAGACACATCTGCGGGAGGTCTAGAGCATACTCCACCACGCTGCTCCAATGCGGATTGGTGGTGGCGACTAAAAGGGGACTTCTGGGGTTGCGGGCGGCGAGAGGGGGAGCTCGAACCGTCCATCATGTGACACCGGGAAAGACGACGCTATGCACAAGGTTGTGTAACCCGGGTAGAGCCCGTCTTGGGCGCGGAAAAAAAGGCAACTGGAGGGCACGTTAAGCCGTCAGTCCCGGTTGTTTGTTGAGAACATTCGACACTGGGTTAGCCACTATCTCCTCCACACATACTTACTCGTACTTAGTACAAGTTATTTCCATACATACTTGTAAAAGTAATTGTCATATTATTATCTACACTTAAAATTAACTTCTGGCTTGTCCAAGCCTTTTATTACTTTTATTTTTATTTTCATGCATTGTCATCGGAACCTAATATGTGTGCCAAATTTCAGCTCGATAGCTTCAGTGGAAGTGGGTGAAATATTGATTGCACTATTCCAGGACATATACATATACATACAAGTGAAGAGAAATAAAAGCTTTTAAAAATAACGGATATTCGAGTATAATAAGTTATTTCAATTAAAAGTGAATTATTTATAACATTGGAAAAGTTTTGAAAATGTATTAACTACATCTTAACAAGGAAATAAAGAAAATAAAGAATTTCCTCTCAATAATTTTTATATACTTATTATATTTCGCGCGGTACCCACGATTTCCTGCGCCGGATGTCCGGTCAGATTGACGCCGACATTTTCTTGATAAGAGCGTAATGAACATGTTGTTTACTCAAATATATTACGAGTATTTATATACATTATATAAAAATAGCTTCTAAGATATTATCCATACTAATATTATAGGTAAATGCGAAAGTAACTGTCTGTCTCACCAAAACTACTGAACCGATTTAAATGAAATTTGGTACATAGATAGTCTAGAGCCTGAGAAAGGTACTTTTTAATTGGAAAAAAGTGTTGTAAAGGGCTGAAAAGGGGGATGAAAGGTTGTATGAAAGTATTGTCATTTTCAGAACTAGAAGCATTAAATGTATATTTTAGGCTGTTGATTAGATATAAATAAATTAGCAAAAAAGGCAGGCGTAATAAACTTTTAACGAGAAAAGAGAAAAAAAAAATGAATGAAAAGAACTTATGCACAATATGAATATATACAAGGTGTCCCAAAATTCAACGATAATCCTGAACCAGAGGATGGACCTGCTAATGACTACTCCAGGAAAAAAAAGAAAAAAAAATTATCTCGATTTTTTTTCAAGTTACTTAATAAAAATGGAAATTCTTAGAAAATTGACACCCCTCATGATATTTTTAACTACCATGACCGCAATTTTTGAGATATTTCTGATATTTTTTTTGTATCCGTGACCTAAGTAGTACTGCTATCTACCTTAAAATTCCTATAATGTCTGTAGTTTTCACACAATAAACAATTAAAATCATTGTTTTCCCTAAAAATTTTGATTAAATTTACTTTCTGTCCACTTTCACTCACTGTGGTGTAAAAAAAAAGTATGGACACTACTACGGCAAGTTTTTTAAAAAGTTGACGCAACTAATCAAGATTCCAAAATGGTATAATACTCTTGGAAAACTAGTCACAAAAAAAAAGTATAATATTTCTAAACAAGAACCATATTTCAAAAATTGTTCTTGTCGATTAGTAATAACTTTTACTATGTCCCCAAAATAGGTTTTTTGGTGGTGAAAAATGTTTGAGTAGATCCTGTCTTTGAGACAACCCCAATAGAAGAAGTCTTGGGGGTTTAGATCGGGTGAAAGGGGTGGTCATAAGATAGGACCAAGTCGCCCGATCCAACGCCCTGGATACTCTTGGTTTATGTAGTCTTACACAGGACGGGCATAGTGAGCTGGGCGACCATCATTTTAAAACCACATGTTTTGTAAATCACTTAAAGGCACGTCTTCTATTATGTCTGGTAAGTTATTTTGTAAAAAGTTGAAATAATTATTTCCATCTAAGTTTCCTTGTAACTCAAAGGGCCCAGTTAAAGTTAAACAGTCAAAAATAATGCAAAGTCAGTTCAATTTGCAGATTACTTGATTCACACGTCAATTGAATACATAATGGTGTACAGTAAAGAAAGAAGCAGAGCGTACTGACTGCTGAGAACAGAAACTTCTCTACCTGCCCTATTGTTATTTAATAACGACATCTACATCTACCTCTGACTAACATGTAAATGTAATCTCTCTCTATCTATCTCTTTCTTCTAAATTTGTTTGACTACGCACATGTCCCATTTAAATGGGATTTAAATCCAAGAAATTTACAACAAAAATCATATTTTGGGCACATGATAACCATCAACATGTACAATTTATGAAATTTGGTTCTTGTTTAGAAATATTGCACTTTTTTTTGTGACCAGTTTTCCAAGAGTATTATACCATTTTGGAATCTTGATTAGTTGCGTCAACTTTTTAAAAAACTTGCCATAGTAGTGTCCATACTTTTTTTTTACACCACAATGACTGAAAGTGGACTGAAAGTAAATTTGATCAAACATTTTAGGGAAAACAATGATTTCAATTGTTTATTGTGTGAAAACTACAGACATTATAGGAATTTTAAGATTTGTGGTAGATAGCAGTACTACTTAGGTCACGGATACAAAAAAAATATCAGAAATATCTCAAAAATTGCGGTCATGGTAGTTAAAAATATCATGAGGGGTGTCAATTTTCTAAGAATTTCCATTTTTATTAAGTAACTTGAAAAAAAATCGAGATAATTTTTTTTTCTTTTTTTTCCTGGAGTAGTCATTAGCAGGTCCATCCTCTGGTTCAGGATTATCGTTGAATTTTGGGACACCTTGTATATGTCATACATACATAACACATAATTTGTCAAACACTTACAAGCATGAAATACGCAACATAAGTGATAAGATGAATGTGCCCCAAGTGGGGCAAAGGAGGGGGTCGTTTACCTGATTACAGTTCCCCTGGTGGAGAACGGTCACGTCTGGTGGGGGGACAGCCATCTTGTCCAGTCTCTGCCGCCGCAGGGTGCCGCCCGCAGACTGACGATCTAGCCCTGTGGACGAGCTTTATCATTAAAGTTACAGTAGAAAATGTTTACTGGCCATGTTCTGTATGGATAGGAAGCACAACTCATCCACTGCTGATAACTGTGATACTTTGAACGCGACTTAAGGGCTGCGATGATAGTCAGTAAGCGAAGGTGTTAATGAACATTAGTTGGTCAGTTAGTCACTATTATGATGATTGGCGTATGAGCTGTTAGAAGGGAAATAGAAATAGAAAATATTTTTATTTTCTTCCTTAATGCTGCAACGTGCTGCACATTACATATAAATAACACACATCAAAGGAATGCTTATTGCAATACCGCATGACTAAAATGGAACGTTCCGTTTTCTATCCTAACCGTATGTGTAGCCCTCATTTATCCACTCGAAGCCCGGTAAACCCTATCTTGAACCGGAGCCAGCGGGTGTGCGGGCGGCCTTAACTGCACTGCGGTTCGGTGATGATGATGACGAAACGGTGATGGATTCTCTTCTATAATAACTTCGAAGGCATGTGAAGTCTGCCAATCTATACTTAGCCAGCGTGGTGGACTAGCTAGCGAAGCAGTGATAGGGGTGGGAGCTTCAGTCTAAATAATTACGACCCATAGGTCCCACTGCTGGGCACGGGTCTCCCAAAGACACAGCTGCGGTAGGTCTAGCTAGAAAATACTCCACCATGCTGCACCAATGCCAATTGGTGGAGGGGTTAGAGGCCAATCCAGTGTCGAATATTCTCAAGCCACCCGAAGGTCTTCGACAAAGCTTAACGATTGTTTCCACCATTGAAAACAACCGGGACCGACGACTACGTGCCCTCCGAAGCACGGTAGCGTCCGTGAAATGCTTGCCACTAGCGGTCACCCATCCACAAACCGACCGCGCCCGTCGTTGCTTAACTCTTTCTATCACATTGAATCGACACGAGCCATTGGGCTATGGACGCTACAGGACCATAGTTATTGTCGTCCCGTACATAGCATATTGGAGGGGGGAACAATAACTATTTGCATGAAAATACGAAAAACAAGTCTTACGCAACTAAATTTACTGAAGCGTTATACGATTGCATCGCAAACATTTGCCGACGGGGATTAATCGGGTCGTTACATGTTTGTTATCATCGCGAGCTTTTTGTATGCCAATGACACAAAACATCGTATCGAGTACTTACCATTTCTACTGAAACCGGGCGGCTTGATACCGCCATATCCCATATATCTGGATAGTTTCAGCACTATTGAGTCTCTCCCACTGCTAAAGCTGAGGGAGGTCTAGAGACCAACCTACCAGGCTACTTAAATGAGGATTGGTTGAGGAGTTTGTGACCAACCGTGTTGAATGTTCTCAAGCCAAACAAAAAAAAAGGTTGTCTGTAAAGTCAGTTTACGGACGATAGATTTACGTGATAACGTCATAATCATTATTTTATACAAAAAATGAGAGGTGTCAAGGGACACCCGGATGGAACGAAGTTATTGGATATATAAGTTATATCATTTCTCACACACCCTGTATACAATGTTCATGTCTCACACACCCTGTATACAATGTTCATGTCTCACACACCCTGTATACAATGTTCATGTCTCACACACCCTGTATACTATGTTCATGTCTCACATACCCTGTATACAATGTTCATGTCTCACACACCCTGTATACAATGTTCATGTCTCACACTCCCTGTATACAATGTTGTACAATTGTTGTACAATGCGAGGTAACGACACATGACGTCAGGTAACGACACATGACGTCAGGTAACAACACATCACGTGAGTCATGACGTCACACTTTTTCGGATGTGTTGGCGTTCATCGATTTAATAAACGTTATCACGTCAAAAACCAACCATTGGTAACAACGACCTGTTTCTGATTCGTAGTAATATACCGAGCATAGCTATATCCAAAGAGAGCTGAGCGACTTTAAGACTGACGGTGAAGGACCACGTTTCAGATGAGAATACTAAATACTTCTAATTACCACCATCATACTTCGTCTTACCGTCAAGTCCATAGGTGAGCGGCGGACTGGCGACGTGGGAGGGCGACCCGCTCACGCCGCCGTTCATCATGAGCGGCTTCGGCGGACCGCCGTACTGCTGCGGCGGGGTTGGCGTGCGACCGGTTTGCTGCGACAAGGACAGACATTTACATAACATAACATCACACATGTATTTCCCCGAAGGGGTTGTCAGAGGTGTATTTAAACCCACTTTTCACCAGTTATGTTCGACGAAAGCTTCAGAGCCGACGAAAGTTCCAGAGGCCAGCCAGTTCCAGCCTAAAGCTGCAAACCGAGGTATTGTTTAGTGGGTAGGCACGTTGGCTTATCCTCATGAGTCCCAAGTATCATTCATTCACTACTTCATATCATTCACTACCTCCCTCCCCCGTCGATCGGAGGGTCGCTGCAACCCATAGACGTCCCTCTGCTGGGCACGGGTCTCTCCCAAAGACAGCTGCAGAAGGTATAGAGCATACTCCACCACGCTGCTCCAATGCGGATTGGTGGAGGTGGAGGATCGGAGGGTAGCCCTTTATATTTATCGGGCGCAAAAAAAAACCAGTGTTCAAGTCCCATGTGAGCTTATTGCCATATACCGAGTACGAATCCAGACTCCGAGCTGCTACCGGGCATTTCATGTTCGGGGGCATCAACCCCATCCCTAGCTTAGTCGCGTTACGACCTCTAGACTAGGGAGGCAGGACGATCTACATAAAACATAGTATAACCATAGAGTAAGGACCAAAGTAATGTAGTCTGTGGTATAGCATAATGTTATTTGTTAATTGTTAAATTGTGAATTGATTAATTACTTCATATTTAAATAAGTTTGCTATTTTTAGTGTGCGTTTATTATTATTATACACAATAACAAAAATAACAACACACGACCCAGCGTTAAGCTGCGGAAAACTACAGTCCGCTGATTTTCAGTCGGACCGTCAACCATAAAAATAGGTACACCTGTATTTTTCTGCCTGCATCTGCTAATTTATCTTCTTACTTTTTACTACTTTATTTCTACTCTTAAATAACCTTACATTTAAGAACGTTGTACAAAGAACAATTTTGCAACGCGTACCAGACAGTACCTATTGAACAGTAATTAATTATTATAATATCCTTTTTAACGTTTTCTCAAAAAGTTCACTGCGAATTTGTATGCTCGAATCGCAAATTAAACTGTCTCTCTCAAAGATCTCCATAACAAAGTCGTAAAATATATTTAAAGAAACCAAATTTTTAGGTCATGCCTCGTGAAGATGAGACGCAAACTAATGATGTACAAAACTTGGCTGAGTGAGTAAAAACTTTTGTCTAGTGAAGCAAAAAATTCGAATGTCACATTTTTGACATTTGAATCCTAATTAGGACTGGAGTGGCCTGAATTCGTTTAGAATAGCCTTTATTCTTCATTTAGGCGGGAGATTTGTGTTCACTACATAATTTAAAAACATATTAGATAGGTTTTTTCAATAAATGTAGTTAACTGGAGGAGTAAGCTCGCTTTGATCATGTTTTTCGTTTTTCGCAGAACTCAATCAAATTACTCGATGAAAGTATTGACGCGGCCTTTGAATTCGATAGTGTTCAAATCATTGATTCAAATGAAGTTTACACTTCAATATTTTGACATTATATTATTAATACGTAAAGCAAATGGTGAAAATTACGTGGACGGATGTGTATGAAATTTAAATTTTATATGAATAAGAAGTGCAGAAAGCTATATTTTTTATATAAAATTAATTTGTAGTTTTTTTTATATAAAATTAATTTTATAAATTTATAAAATAAAACATTACACAATACCATTGGTTTCACACTCACACAGACACATACATATTACTAATCGCTAAATAGGTAAATTTTAATAAAAGGTACTGTTTAGTTTACTTCAATCCTGTAGTCAATCAAGTAAGGTCAGAGTCATGCTGGAATTTGAATGAAATAATATAGTAAACACTTATACACTATACCTACACTTTAATGATTTCCTAAAATTGATATCCATTCAAAGTTTGTCAATTTTACGCATAAATCAATAAGTCCCACATGACACTGTTTGTATTTGAAGTTATTAATTTTTTTTAAATTTTAAAGACAGGATCATTTTAATTTTCATTACAAATATAATATGGAACATTTTAATTTCATTACAAATATAATATACATGAAGCTATTAAGATTTTTTCAATTTTTTTGATTTAACGACGTAACGGATCATATCAGTTAGTGTTTATATCCAGTTTTAATACCATAAATTTAGAATTTAATCTCGTTTTTAGTGTTTTTCCTTCACTACAGGATGTGTAACCACTACAAGAAACATTCGTACAAATAAAGACTGCTTCGAGCGGTTTCACTTGTGCGCAATTCTGACGTATAGCGTTCACGTAGCACCCTCTTAATTTGGGTGAATATTTGCAATAGGGCAAGCAATGCACTTTGTATTTTATTAAATTAAATGCTTTCAGTAGAAAAGTTCGAGAGAACTTTAACGTCTTCTGTGATACTTACTTACTGCTAGGACACGAAATTGTCTGAATTCAGATAAAAGCCGTGATAATATTTCGAAAGTCCATAATTTAGAAGGTTATAATTTTAACAAATTGTGACAGAACTAAGCGTTTTGCAGTAGATTGAAAGTTTTGACTCGCAGCCAACTCCGCGCCGACAGAGTTATGAAGCGAGAGGGGATATTGAAAATCAAGATGCGAAACGAGTCTTTGCTTCGGTAGATAATGACGAAAAATTAATATAATAGTAGCTCCTTTTAAATTTTTTTTTTGTTTTTTTTTTTTTTTGTATTTCATACCACTATGACAAACCCATACATAATCACACACATGAAAGAATTTTTGAAATCGGTCCAGTAGATTTTGTGTGAAAATATTACAAATTAATCTTTCCTCTTTAGAATATTAGTATAGATATAGAAGTATAGATAGTACAAATAAAGAGATTTTGTGTTGGCTATTAAAAAGCCCGTCAATTTTTTTGACAATCAAGGTCGTTGACTTTGTTAAGTTTAACCAAGTTAGTAACTAAATCGAATCAAACCTAACATATGTAAGTACTTGTAAACGTCTGTATTATATGATATTGCGACCGTTACAATGATTTATATGAAAAAGCTTTCCGAGAGCGTATAATAAATTCACAGCCGAGACCAGATATTAAATAAATAATTTCAATTTCCCACAAAGTTCTGTTATATCCAGGGAATTTATCAGGGATTTTTGCCTGAAATACGATAATGCTGTAAAAATTCATGTTCAAATACATTTCATTGGAAAGTAATTGAGACTAATCTGATTAGTACTAATCATTGTCTAATCATTTGGGGGCTTACAAATTATATATTTCATGCCAATACCTAATAATTATTTAGTCTAGTGTTCGCAAGCGTGGCTAGGTTCCAAGTTCGATACCCGGGCTACATAGTATTCATTTCTAACATAAAATTCCCAGAAGTAGCAATATTTTGCGCGAGTTGTATGGCAAGACAAGGCCATATTTGAGCGGTTACGTGCTTTAGAGGGCACGTTAATTCTTATCGCTTGTTATCGTACGTTGGAAGGTTTCGGGACCCATAACACCCCCTTCGTTAATCCACACTGGAGCATTGTGGAACGCTCTAGTAGGCCCAGCAGTGGGTTACAGGGTTATAGAAAAGGAAAATAATTTATTTTGCTTATAATACAATATACACACACAGATACAATATAACATATTTAAATTTTTCAAATATAAGCAAAATAGGGCCGTACACAGCATTATGTCATGACTAGAAATTAAGCCACGCCGCTGATTTTCAGTACGGACCTGTTCCGAGTGGGTTGCAGCTGACTCACCTGTTGATGCAGATATTCCCCTATGAGCGGCGGGTACGACAGGTATCTGTCCGACGCCATGTTGTAATAGGAACCGTCTAGGGGGGGCATGGGGCTCGGCGCGGGAACATAGTTTTGCTTGCCTGTGGACGTACAAGCTGTATTAAACTTCAGTAAAATAACATAATTCAGTAAAATAAATAAAACTGTCAGATAAATAGCTTAAAGACGTGTCTGTGCGGTCGGTTTGTGGATGGGTGACCGCTGGTGGCAAAAAATTTCATGGACGCTACCGTGCTTCGGAGGACACGTAAAGCCGTCGGTCCCGGTTGTTTTCAATGCTGGAAACAGACGTCAAGCCTTGTCGAAGACCTTGGGGTGGCTTGAGAACATTCGACACTGGGTTTGCCACTAACCCCTCCACCAATCCGCATTGGAGGAGCGTGGTGGAGTATGCTCTAGACCTCCCGCAGCTGTGTCTGTGGGGGAGACTCGTGCCAACATTGAGACGTCTATAGCGAGTAGCTAGCGAGTCTGTGGCATATTTTAGGTAACATCTTTTTGGTGTAACAATAAAGAATATAGATAAATAAATGTTTTGGAGAGTCAAGCCTTTCTGCAAGTTAAAAGTTTTCCGGATACAAAGTAGCCTATGCCACACTAAAGGAAATATACTACATATTTACAAAAATCATATTGATCCATCATTCCGTTGAGGAATAGAAGAAGGACGAACAAACAAAAAAACACAGCTTTGTTAGAGTTAGTTATGAATAAATGGTAACATCAAAAAGCAAACTAGCTCTATCTATGACTGGAATGTTGATCTATAGTTTCTGGATAATCTGTGTACATCTGTCCTTTCTAGAAAATAAAGTCTGTTAACAGCTTTCACAGAAATACGTCGTTTCATTAATTATATTAATAAGCTTCTTATATTAAAGTAGGTACGGATGTGTAATGAGCTACTTCCACTCAACAGGCTGTACTGAAAATCAGTGTTGCGGTGTTATGTCGCAACTAGGCTGAGTGCAGACCCATTTGCTATAATTTTTTTAATATTTTTAGCAAAAAAATTTTTTCATTTTCATTTTTCATTTAATGTAGGTACTCGTATACTGACCGGCGCTCCTGCCAAGCGTGCTGTGGCCACTGATGTCCCGATGCCGCGGCGGGTGGGGCAGCGTGCGCGCGTGGTCCCCCTCGTACGCCGCGTAGTTCGGTGGGGGGTAGTCCAGCGGAGGGGGGATCACTAGGCCTTGGTCGTCCATTAGGTAGGCGTCGGTCTGTGTTCAGAATAAAGCGATGAAAAACTTACTGAAATTAATCTTGAAACATAACATGACATCAATAGAAATAGAAATAGAAAATAATTTATTTTCTTTCTTAATGCTGCAACATTAAAGAATGAATACATGACAAAAAACAAAGGGAAAAAAACATAAATGCTCCATTTCAGGCCTGCTGGAAGATATTTCATTTTGGAATAAGCAGGACTTATGTAAGTACTAAATTACTTTTAATTCTGGTATTTTTTGTTGTTTTTCGTGTACATGAATATATAAATGAATAAAATAAATATATATAATTTATAATTGATAAGGATACATGTCTTGGAGCTGTAGCACTTGCGCGCGTGTTCATGTGTACTTGTGTGGATGGGTGTGTGTGTGTCAGTCGTGTTGTTTGTTATGTTTATCAGAACATGTGCATATCTTGTTTTTTCTGTTGTTCTTGCAGGTACAGCTTATATGTTTTCGTAGAGGTGGCGGGATATTATTCCAACATTTTGTTGCGTTGTATTTAAAACTGCCCCGGATCGCTATATCGGATACCGCTATACTGGAACGGTATTTACCCGCCATTACATTGTAATTTAATGGCATTACATTGTGTGCCTGTATTTGCCCGAAGGGGCATGCAGGGGTTTGTGTACACCGAAAGGTTGGTGTACACAACCCAGCTATATTTAGTTCCCATAATTGGTGAGCCTATTACTGCTCACCGGGCACAATTACAAACTCCTAGCTAACTGGGAATATCAAGTCAGAAAAAACCCAAAAAAGTCGGGAATCGAACCCAGGTCCTGTCATCAGCTTGCCTGATGGCAAACACTCACATTCTCATTCCTCGTCCGACGTTGTTTAACTCGGTCCATCACCTACGATCGGCTTACCTGGTTAAGCATATGCCTGTTCGGCATAGAGGGCACTTCCGGTATGGGCGGCGGTTGCCTGTCATCCCCGTCGTCCTGAGAATACGTCTCCGACTTCTCTGACACGGAACTGAGGGTCTCCCCCGTCATAGTGTCGTTGTACGACGACGGCGCGTACATTTCAATCGTCGCTGATTTTGAGGACTGCCCCGCTTGCTCTGCGTAATGAACGGTCGTGTTAGTGCTGCTTTTCACAAATCATGGAAACTACGTAATATATAAATATGTACTAGCAACATTAATTAGTGTACGGTTGACATAATGATCGGTAATGTGAAATATCTATTGGTGATATATGAAGGTACAATAATAAAAACACAGAAATATGCAAAAAAAAGCTTTAGAAAGACAATATTATAACAATATCGAAAATTTTGTTGAACACAGCCATTAACACAGCCATGTATGATTAATTTAATAACATAATAAGTCTGTTGCTATAGCAACTGAGCGACACCGTTAGCTTAGTTAGTCCTTTAGTTATTTTATAACAAAGTGCGTTTAAAGAAATTGAATATCACTTAACGGTTTAGTAAAATATCGTAAGTAAACCAGAATGCCTAAAAGTTCTGCATAATTTTCTCGAAGGGATTTGGCGTCTGCTAATCCGCAGTTGGTAAGCGTGGAGGACTAACCCTAACTTGCCTAACAATCTAAATTGCCTAACAATCTAAAAACCCGTCATCCTAAAGGTCGCTCGTATCGATTACGTCAGTCATTATACGAGTATTAACCAATGATTGAATTATGTGGCGAGCTAATTGGTTGCTAACCGCACTGCGAGGGAAGCTCTGTTTAAAATATTATTCCCGCTAACAATTCCCGCAAACAGTCCGATTTATTGTATGTACTAAATTTATACAGGGTGAAATTGGTATGGAGACAATACATTTTTTATGTTTCAAATATAAGAAAACAGTTATTATTTGAACGTATCTTAAGAATAATGATTTACTAACAAATATTGCATTAAACAAATTATGCAAAACAAAATTTATTTATTTGAGATAAACAAAATTTATTTATTTAATATAAGATAAGATATTTATTTGCAAAAATGTTGTTACAAGTTTAGGATGGTCAGTTACAAAGGTGCCTCACATTTTAACCGCCCATATTTTCCAAACTGTATAAATTATACCTATAAGCTACCGTATTTCTGCTTAAAATACTATTGTAAATGTACCCGTATGAGTTAGATAATTGTGATGATATTATTTATATTCAGTATTAAAATAAAGTGAATTGCTTAGAATAAAGAAATCTTTAAATGCTTAATTAAATGACACATTGCGATAGGTAAAAGCCTTACATAAAAAAATTTAAAAAAAGGCACAGACGACCATTTTTACGACAACATCGACAGTAGCCGGCATCAGTCAGTGACAAATTTAATAAATTTGTACCCCTTTGTACAAAAATTACGTGGACGAAAGTATAATGAAATTTGACAAAGTTAATATTTATATGGAGAAGGAGTGGAGAAAGTTATCATTTTAGAAATACATTCGAATAATAATAGAATACATTATGATTTTGACGGCCCCGTTGGCGCAATCGGTAGTGACACTGCCTGTTACGCCCACTCAGGACAAACATTCGTGTGACGAACACTTGTTTGTTCTGTGTCTGGATGTTAATATTATCTTTTTAAGTATGTATTTAAAAATATGTATGTATGTATAATATCACTCTCTGACACCCATAGTACAAATTTCAATTAATAGATTTGACCCAAATAAATAAAGAAATAAACAAACAGGGCAAGCTAAATAAAATCGTTTATAAAATGGTCGTCTGTAACATTTGACATAAAAATTGACAGAAAACTTACCTTTCAACCGCCGAGACCGTCGTTTGAAAACAAAACAAGCTACTAAAGCCGCGTTAACGAAAATCAATATAGCTCCGGTAATGGACACATACACAATGACAGTTTTGGACACATCTGATGTTTCTACGTATTCTGTAGACACTACATTCAACTCGCCTACTTCTGATGAAGCTAATGAGGGGAGAGAGAAAATAAAAATAATTAGCAAACAAGGATTGACAAACATTGAACAAGAAGTGTTGATTTGAAGATGCTGTCGACAGTAATATTGCTGTAATACGATGGCGTGTTAAAGATAATTAAAGCTTATCATATTCTCAGAAAACCAATTGCTTTCTACTTTATTAGGTACGTACCTACTCGTACTTATAACGTTATTTTAGATTACGTTTACTTAAATTATATATACAATTTAATTTCGTTTATTTCTTGGAAGTAAATAAATGATAGATATTTTATTAAGTGGATCAAGTTAGTAAAATATTATGAGTTAATTTGTTGTAGTGAATAAATTTAGAATTGAGTAATAAAATAAAAGAAAATACTCAAGTCATGCTTAAACGTCTTTTATTATCAGGACCTATCTGATAGATACTACGAAATTACGTTTAGTTTACTTTATTATTGAATATGTATATTACATTATTTTTATCACAAAACTTAACAATACATCTCGTCTGTATTTTATCAATGTGTAGGTGGAGGAGTTACTCCAACTTTTCACCACTCAGGTACCCCTATAATAATTTGGCCGAACCGTCTGTCGCGCTTGTAACCACTAGATCAACTTAGCAGTCTATTAATACTTAAAAATTTTATAATGTTAAAAGATAATAAATTTAAAATATCTACAAGCAATCATAAATGACTTATCGAACACATTTGGGTAACTTGAGAACATTGAGTTGGTCGCTAACCCCACCAATCCTCATTGAGGCATCGTGGTGAAGTATTCTCTAGACCTACCGCAGCTGTGTCTTTGGAGGATACCCGTGCCCAGCTGTGGGACGTCTATAGGATGTAGCTAAGCTATATAGCAATAGATACGTACATAACTCACATAACTCGAGCTTTCCAAGTTTAGACAAAGTAAATCGATGCGAACAAAACTAATTTTGTTCAAGTTAATAGTCAAACATTCTTTAACAAAAGCAATATAACTTCGACGAACTATGCGACTCTAATGCTCTCTTTGTCACTATTAAAGAAATAATTGAAATAGTCGGGTAATGAATCGTTGTTAATAAATTGCAAGACGAATTTAAGTTTGAAATGGATGGTCCGGTATCAAGTTATAAACACTTAATTAATATTTCAGTTCGTCGATTTATCAACAAGTATGAACACTCTGAAGGTTAAAAGCGAAAAACAAGGGCTTTTAACACAAATCTTAGCAATCTCTTCTCTCTTCAAACTTAAAAATGTAAATATTTAATTCCATAACAATAAGTTACAAATTAATAAATATAAAAATTGAATTTAAACAAATTCAACGTGACTATTCTATTTCTAATAACATTGTATTTATGTGCAAGATTAATTATTAAGTAAATATATTTTTTTTAAATCATGATTCCTACATAAATTAAACTACCTACTACATATTACTATATTACATTTTTAGCAAACTTTTAATAAATTAATTTTAAGTAAACTTTTTCTTAATAATGTCTTTCATTTATTTATTTAATTCCATATATTTTTGAAGTAAAACTTCTTTAGGCACGACTAGGGAGCAACTCAGATTTTTGATTCTGACGGATGTGACGTGTATTTTTGGACGGATGTTCCGGTTATTTTTAAACTATTAATTTATTTTAATCAAACAAGTACTTTTTTTTAACGGACGTGACGCTAACGTAATTGATGTGTATTTTTAAACTAGTAATTTATTTGTCTGAAAGTATTTTTTAGATTTATATAATTTAAAATAATATAAAATGAACTGTTATTATATTATACGTTATGTAAGCCATCGTACCCAGCAATAAAAATAAATAAATGTCGTAAAACAGAATCTCCAAACCCAACACGGGACTGTTAACACTACGACCACGGCGACACGAGCCACACCTCGTATCCTCTTGTTGGTCCGCCTGTGCAGGCAGAAGCCGACCAACAGCACGTTGAGGAGGATGAGGGCCGTGCCGAGGATCGTCCCCGTTACGATAAACACACCGGGGACGTTGTACGAATTGTACTCCTCAGATTGCACTGAGGAAGGTATTACATCTGTTGAAAGGCATCACTTCAGTTTTTATCGGACACACAGACACACTGACGCTATTGCCCGATAGTCCCATTACATCTGTGACAAACTTCAATTAGGACAGGGCCGGATTTAGGGCCTCAGGGCAACAAAGGATTCGAGCCCCAAATTATTTTCCAAATGAGATGAACAACTTTTTTCAGTCGAGTTTTTCAATCAATAATGTATTGTGAAACCGAGTAGATTCTTTTAGTATTTAACAAACATATAAAAATATAGATTCTTTTAGATAGTATTTTACAAACATATAAAAATGTAGATCAATTATTTCTGTTAATATTATTAACAATACAAATCATGTTTGTAAAAGCGAAAATAAATATGAAAAGAAAAGTTGTTTACTAGTGTTTACTAGTCTGAATTTGAAACATTTTTTCCGAAGTCTAATGTTGCTTGAAAGTTGCCCTGTAGTCCCCTGAATCCGGCCCTGAATCAGGACTGCTCATATGACAAACTTTTAACATTATTATGACGGAAGACTGTTATTATATTAAATCCAGTATATCGTTCTATCAGAACTGATACATTTATCAGTATTGAGAAGTGTATCTGTTAAGTAGTGTCAAACAAGCATATTATCTAGAGTTTGAGAGCCGTGCTTGCTTGATACTGATCTGTGACATCTGTGACAAACCTTGGAAAAGTTACTCCAGGGAACTATTAGTAAGTCCGGTTGGTTGACTTATTTGTATTGGTAAGACCATTGACGGCTTGACGTTGATTTATATTTGTTACGAATTGATTTATTTTTCTTAAATCTTATAATTAGTCACTAGTCAATACATAATATTAACTAGTACAGGTTTAGTAATAGTATTTCTAGTACTAGACTAATAGTTGAGCACTACTCCACCACACTTCTTCAGATGATTTATTCATTTATAAAAGGACGTAACATGAGATCTAAGAGAGCAATTACTGTAATTTTATTAGTGACAACATCAGTGACATACACAAAAACCATTAATATTGACATAACTGATAAAAATTCAAAAAGCCTCGTGAAATAATAAAGATAATACTTTCAGCGAAATTTTTATCCCGCCAAAATGTAGGCAGTTAACGTGAAATTTGAATAGGAAAGCGATTTGAATTTTAATATTGAATATTCAATCTGTTACTAATTATTTAAATCGTTCCACGTAAATCTATATACCTAAATTTTATCAGCGTCATGAAATGTACGATTCCATAATGGCACTTAAATATATTTACAAAACAAATTTACAATGTAAAGAATTCAATGTCCGGAATATCAAAGAGAATTCTCAAAGAAGAAAATCAAAATTGCTCTCTTAATACCTACATAAGTTAAGTGTTTGGAATTAGGTAAATATTGAAAAGTTCATTTTATCACACAGTCAAAAGGCTAACAAAAAGTTTTGCAGTTAGTTAACAGTAAAATAACTTTATTAAATTACTTTATGTTAATTTTTGTATTTAATATTAATAAATATAGTTACTTGCGAAATTGTAAATTACAAATAGTGATGAATAAATACATTATTTTTTAACTTAAATAGTAGTAATAGTAGTAATAGTAGTAAATAGTTTTACTACATACTGCTTAATTTTTCAACGTTTTCATCCTGTACTAATTTGCATTTAATTTTAATATTAAAAAAGAATTGAGCTTTATATAAATGGATCGTTAATTTGTATTCGAAGCGTGGTGGTGTAAACTCAAAACTTTCTCAAATATAAAAATCATAAATTAACTTAAGTAAGTAAATTACCAACTAAATACTTACTAAGTGTCGTAGCTTTAGTATCATCGGGCCGATACTTGCTCTGCCCAATCTTGTTTATAGCCATGACTGAGAATACATAGTCCGTGTTCCGATCCAGATTACCAATCGTATAAGATGTAGCATTTCTTGGCACTACATCTTCATACTTATACGATTCATCGTATATTTTTCTGTAAATTTTACACCATCATTAAAAATAATAGTTGACATTACACATTTATAATATCACACTAGGAATCCTGGGTTCGAGGCATTAAACATAAGAAAAGACAAATTAACTAATTGTTTTAGTTAATTTGTCTTTTCTTATGTTAGAATGCAATCATTAGGCGAGGTCACAAAAATTTTGGCAGTAATTTTCAAGGTCACGATAACGAGACAATATAACAATCAAGACCCACAAAGATTTAAACATAATGCATTATGTCGGTTGTAGAATAGAACTTAGGACTATAAGCAGTCAGTCAAATAACTACTACTACTATATCGACTTGAAGTACCTGCTTATGTTTGTTATTTGTCGTTATTATAACACTCACAGAATTAGGACATGTTTATGACATAAACCAGCTTAAAAAATGTTAATTAAACATTGTTGTTAAAGGTATAACAGAAGTCTCACCTATATCGTATCCTGAACCAGGGACTCAAACCCCCGTCGAATCCAGGAACCCACTCTAGTGTCACAGAGTTGTGAGTAACATTTGTTACAGCTATCGATATTATGGGGTCTGAAACAAAATGAAAATATTACAATGAGGAAGTCTTTGTTTGTTGACGACAAAAGGCGCGCGGGTGACCGCTACTGGAAAAAATGTATGGGTGCGCCTTTTGTCGTCACCAACCTTTGACCAACTTTGACAAAAAAATGTTTGACCAACGTTAGAAGCAAGTAAAAGAATGACTCTAAACTGAAACTATACATCTGACATAATTATAATAACTGACATGGAAAATTTGACTTAATTAGATAGTCTATATTAGTAGAGTACCTACTTGACAAATTTATTAGTGACATTATATTTAGATCTATTTTGACATATTATCATATGTCAGTTTTAATATTATAATCAACGCAATTCTAATGCCAATCAATTCACTTTTATATTAGGTTTTTAATGTAATTTTTGGAATTAAAGTCACAGAGGATTAAATGGATTTTTTATTTGTATTTTATTTATAAATTAATAACTCACCCGGAGCGCTAGTAATATCCAGCTTGACCGACGTGGTGCTAAAGCCGAGGTCGTTCCGCGCGCCGCACTCATACGACCCGTAGTCGGCGGAGCTCACGTCATTAACCAGCAGCACTGACGTGTACGTCACCGCGTCGCCCCGGCGGAACTCCGCGAAGTACTTCGTTGACGTGTTCACCGGGAGCTTGGCGCCGTTCTTGGACCAGGTGAAGTTAGGGGCTGGGGCCGCCTTGCATCTGAGGGTGAAGAGGGATTTCAGCAATAGTTCGCTGCGACCCATAGACGTCCCACTGCTGGGCACGGGTCTCCCCCACAGACAGCTGCGGGAGGTCTAGAGCATACTCCACCACGCTGCTCCAATGCGGATTGGTGGAGGGGTTAGT
This sequence comes from Carterocephalus palaemon, assembly GCA_944567765.1. NCBI lineage: Eukaryota > Metazoa > Arthropoda > Insecta > Lepidoptera > Hesperiidae > Carterocephalus > Carterocephalus palaemon. Next base: position 7,783,832 of record OX155664.1, read on the forward strand.
GGCCAACCCAGTGTCGAATGTTCTCAAGCCACCCGAAGGTCTTCGACAAGGCTTAGCGACAGTTTCCAGCATTGAAAACAACCTGATTTAATCTAACAAGAGTTAGATTAAATCAGTAATCAGTTAGAGTAAATCAGTAATCAGTTAGATTAAATCAGTAATCAGTTAGAGTAAATCAGTAATCAGTTAGAATAAATCAGTTAGATTAAATCCTGATAGAATGAATCCATAACACCATTTAAAACGGCAAAACCAACCGAATGCGATCAAAATGTTCTGAAAACCATCTATTTCCATCAGCAAAATTAGCGATATATTCAAATCGTTTACGACTTACGCCCGATAATTAGTGCGTTTAATTAAATCATAGTTGTTAACTGCATTAGCTTTTAGATAATGTTGTTTCGCACTAAATGCTTCAATATGATAATTAATTTTCGACAATTCGAATTTTAGATGCTATCGGGATTATAAACGCTTAGTTTTTATATTAAGCGTGATGTCAATAATATCAAATATACTAACGTTTTTGTTAATATCACTGACGGTCACAGTCGTAGGCCAGCTATCGGTCGCGGATTCGAATCCCGAACGAGGCATATATTTATTTCGCAGATAAATCATTTTATTGTACTTGTTTGGGCAATATTAACTTCCAATGCGCTAATTTAACAAGTAATTAAACCTGAAACTTTCTTGTAATCGCTAGATAGGTCGTTATGTCTCGTCGTGAGGTTTAAATAAAATTAGTGAGGTCAATAGCTTAATATTTCTGACATTGGTCTACCTTTTATAGGTGGTCCGGTAGAGCCTAGAGGGAATCAATTAGGTTATATATGAAGCTTATTTTGTTCAATATAGAGTTCGCCCGGGGCAGTACCACCGCACGCCACGGTACCTAGTACCATTTCTACCGCTTAAAATTTTTTTTTAAAACAATTGTGGCCCGGTTAGAAAGGTGTGGTTTCCGGTTACGACACTTTAGAGGCGACCATCTTAGTCCTCAAGGGTAGCAACACATCTGTGACTGACTTGGTACAAGACTCTTGCTAACAATTATTAAATGGACTAACTTTCACTAACAGTCCCCAGTCCTCATACCCACTAACGAATTGACCAACTAATGTTCTAATTAACTCTGTCAACTAATTTGACTAACCATCCCAGTCCCTAATTGAGTCTTGTTCAAAGTCAGTCACAGTTGTCATAGGCGGAGGCGGCAGCGGATGGGTAGTGCTGCAAGGTCGTTTGCTATCTTATATCCATTTAAAAAACTAACCAGCATAAAATAAATAATTGGAGCAGTAAGTTCACAGCCTAAGGAAATTCAAGTAAGCCAATGAATAGCGGATGCTGCCATAGAGTAATTATAACATAGACAGCGCAAATTATTTCATAGTTTGCAACAACAGGGGTTGGGTGCACGAGAAAATTATCGCAGATATAATATGGGGCGAGCTTGTTCGTTGAATACGCTTCCCTTGCGGTGAACATGCGAGTATATTAACCTAATTAATGACTTGTCTGTCGGTCTTTGCTGTCTTTTAATCCTCTTTGGAGAAATATGTCATTCCCGCGCGAATGTTATTAAGTTTTAATTTCAGAGTGTTTTTTTTAATGAGTTTAATTTGAAATGATTTAGGGTATCTCTTATAATTTGGCCACACTGGACACGGATGTTTGGCCAACTGAGCGACGAGGCCAACTAACTCTATTTAAACGTTGCTACAAATATATCATTATTTTTGGCCGGAGAAAAGTTAGGAGTTTAGTAACTTGTCCTTTGGGTTATAATTTAGTTTGATAGTCACAGGGCTATCACCGCTATACCGGTGACCGTGATCAGTTATTCTACAATCTAAACAAAACTCACCTGCAAGTCAGCCTTCCAACTTGGCCAACATTGGTCGCGGATTTGGCCAAACTCGGCGACGAGTCCAACTCCGGTTTAAACTTGACGACCAACATCACATCCTTCTTCGCTGGGCTTCCGATGCCGTTGTTGACCACGCAGTAGAAGTTGCCCACGTCGGCGCGGGTCGCCTTGGCGATGGTGAGGTAGCTGGTCAAGTTCCTGGGTTCGAAGCTGATGCTTCTGGTGGATAGGTCGTAACCTTCGCGTTCCCATTTTATGTGCTCGGCGGTTAGGGGGTTGCCTGTTGGGAGGAACAGTTCAGATTCAGATTCATTTATTTTTCATTATATGGTATTTGAACGTCATAACATTTTTTTTATCTACCGCCGGTTCACAAAGTTGATGCTGCCGAGAAGAACACGGCAAGAAACTCAGTAGTTAGTCTTTTCAAAATTTACAATTTTTGTAATTTGATCAAGTTGAGGTCAGAATAAGCGGTTGGACTACATTTGTGATATGTTTACCCAGAACTGCGCTGCAAATTTTTCTGACAATTTGGGCCAGTGTAAAATGCATAGACAATTTCATTTGGTATTCGATTTAGTTCCGATAGGTTAGCTGTCCTTTTTTTTCATTTAGATATACTCACCAATGCTTTAACTCTTAACTGATATGAATTTTATGGAAATGACGAAATACCATTTTACCTAACATAATAACTGAACCTTAGACATCTCGAAAAAGATGTCGAATCAGCGTTATACTTAATATGTTAAAAAAACTGTGACATGAAAGTACCAGGCGAGCAGAAATGCAAAAGCGTTTCAAATAATTCCAAACACGGAAAAGGCGAAACAATACCCATATACCTATCTCGCTCGGTTTTCAGATTCAGACACTCACCGGTGGCCGTGCAAGACAATACCGCGTCCTCATTCGGGCTCGCCACGTCGCTCTGAGACACTGACTTGATGCCCGCGGGGTCTGGAACAAAGGGTGACGTGAATGCTCATGTTGGACAGGTTTTAGCGCAGGCGAGAATCGAATAGCGAAATTGATAAATCGATACGTAAATACGTGTGTTAACGCTTGTGTCTTTTACAAATACATAGCTATATTAATATTATAATGGGGAAACATTTTGTTTGTAATGTTTTCACACAAAAACTAGTGAACCGCTTTCAATTCTTTCACCATTAGAAAGCTGCAACTTCACTGAGTGACATAGGCTATATAATATTAGCTAGGTGTAAACGAAACTATTGTGTTGTCTAATTTCACGTGAGCTAAGCTGCGTAACTACGTGAGGATGTATGTGTAATGGACAGTGTTATGCATTATTTACATGTGAGGTTAAATATATCGCTAGTTAACTGCCCGATGTATGTAACATGCTTAATGACATGATATTTATACAGAAAATAACCAAAGGTCTCATTTGAAAATGATTATTTATCTCATCCCAACGATGTTAGATTGGTATTCACTGAGGAGACATTACACTATCTCATAAAATAAACAGATACTGCAATTTAGTATTGGCATATTAGGTTATTTTGGGTGTTGGAATAGCATATTGCGTTGTATGATATTACATAATTTTGTAGCATAGATATTTCACTGTGGCATGTGGGTTGTAGCGGCATGTATTTTTTTGTTACGCCTTCGATGTTCCATTGTGGAATAGCTGTTATAATAAGGCATAGCATTATGTTGTATGACATGACATAAATTTCCTGTAGCATAGACGTTGCACTGTGGTTGTTGTAGCGGCATGGATTATTTTGTTACGGCTTCGATGTTGCATTGTGGAATAGCTGTTATAATAAGGCATAGCATTTTATTGTATGGCATGACATAACATTTCCTGTAGCATAGATGTTGCACTGTGGCATTTATGTTGTAGCGGCATGGTTGTTGCAATAAGGCATAGCATTGTATTGTATGACAACACATAAATTTCCTGTAGCATAGATGTTGCACTGTGGCATGTTTGTTGTAGCGGCATGGATGTTACAATACGGCATAGCATTGTATTGTATGACATGACATACATTTCCTGTAGCATAGATGTTGCACTGTGGCATGTTTGTTGTAGCATGGATGTTATAAGGCATGGCATATTGTATTGTATTGTATATTGTATTAGCTGTACTCACAGTGGACTGAGACGCTAATGTTGACTGTGGCAGCGCCCTGCGAGTTGACAGCCTCACACGTGTACACGCCGGCGTCGTGGCGCGACAGTCGCGTGATGTTCAGCATGTTACCCTCCGATACTATCCGGTCGTCTGGAAAAAAGAGAAAGTTACAATCGTGTTTTCAATAGTTTCGTTATCATTAATGTATAAAGCAAACATTGAAACGATCCGCAAATATATGAAGGAGTTTACCAATTTAAGCAACGGAGGCGCGGTCGTTAGTGGATGGAATACCACTAGGGACAAAAATGGTGGAAATGGATTGTAGCAGTAGCTATAAAACACGACTTTCATTCATTCACTAGTTGACGTCTTTAACAGGGCTATTGTCCTTATACATCAATACTAACAAAAAATTTATAAAAAAAATGCATATGGAAGTTATTTGATTATGTTTAACTTTTAAATAGCACAAAACATACAAAAGGGTTAACATGATTTAACGTGCAATGGTTTTAGATCTCATATTTCTGTTGATTAAAGATTTCACAATTCCAAGTAGATTTAACGAAACCACAAGATTGGGTCAAGTGGAGAGGATTCGAATGAATTATTTACAACCGGGAATAAATTGGTGGAATTCCGGTTCTATCCGGTTTTGAATCCGGATATTATGAAGTCTGTTTAAACATTCCGTTTCAGGTACCTCTGAAGATATTTTGACTAACAAACGTGGTTTATTACAGTTCTTAATTAAACGTAGGAAGCACTGTTGGCTTATAAAATATTCACTTTTCGATATCGTTGTTCATGTTTTTAATATTGTACTCAGATATAAGGGTAATTGTTTTTATCATATTAATAATTATTTTATGATTTACATAGTTTCATTCAATTCAACTAAGTATCTTTTTTGTGGAATCTAGATAACATTTGGCATTTTGTGTTACGTATATGGGTAGGTACATATCAGTTTCTATTTAGCTAATAATTAACTTGAATTTTTGAAAAATTAAGAATGGTATTATGATTTGATTTATGTAACAGGAAGCATAATTATTCATAGTACCTATTCAAGTTTCGCCAGTGGCATATTTTGTTGACATTAGAATCATTACATAATGCTGTGCGGTCCAATTTTGCATCTACACCTACTGATAGTTAATAATATTCTGTACCATACTGTGTTTTAAGCATACTAATGAATTATATTCTATTCTACTCTAGTTAGAGCTCTTTGAACAGACCCTCTTGAATGTTATATTAAGAATTATTATTACACTTACATGATCTCAGTGAGTACACATTTTGAATTAAAATTTGTATTTGATGAATTCCTTCGAAATGCCTCAGATGTATTAATGTAATTTATTTTCAGAAAACATTGGCAAAAGCTTTAGACAATTTGAAGAGACTTTAATTAAGTTTGCGAATACAAAATTGGTCGTGCGTGGAGCTATATAAAATGGTATGTATTTTATGTGATATTCTTCTTTAATCTTGAGTCGTTCATGAATTTCTTTGCCGCCATTTTGTGAAGTTCAAAAAGATACATGGTGGCTAAGGTAATTTCGATATTTGTGAGGCGAAGAAATACCAATACCAGATGTGTTGGTAGAGGTTTGTTTCAGATTTTTTTTTAAAGATTTTAAGACCTTCTTGTCATCTTTTGAAGTTCCAGCCCCCACTGCCCCACTACCTACTAACGAACTTACCAACTTCACATTAAATTAATATACTTTGCTGACTCGACTAAATATACAAAGTCTGTCACATTTATTTGGATAGGCTGGGCGTTGCTGCGTGCTCGTTTGCTAGCTTTACCAATAAAAAAAAAATTGTGTGTACTTATGTACACGCGTTAGAAGTTATACTTCTTTGTATAACCTTTGCAAGAACAACCTGCACTGTCGATGTCTTATTTCAATCACCATGACATTGACGTTGTCACAAGAAGAACAACTGAAAATAAATAATTTTCGCGGTAGAAACCACAGAGTACATTTTATATAACTGAAAGTGGAAACGATGTCATATATTGATGTGGGTACAACAATAATAAAATCAGTCTTAACACCGCATCCAGATGGTTTCATTGAGCTCCGCCAATATAATACTTTACAGGCGATACCTAAAAGGTATTTAATACATTGAAAGTTATATTATAAAGCATTATCTAGTGAAATAAAGTTTATTTAAATATCACAAAAAATCACCGGAATGAGACCGCAGACTTTGACAATTGAAAGTGTACACTGTCAAACCATTTTTTGACAATGTTGCCTATAGCTAACTGCATCCTGTTGGTTTTTCGTTTCGGTGTGCGCGCGCATCGTAAAAATTTATTCTCATCATTTTTCCCTAACGCGCCAAAAGAAGTATAACTTCAAAAAAACAATTAAATGTGTTATGTTACCTGTTCCAACGTATGCAAAATATTGTGAAGAAATCTGAGGATTTTACAGAATAATAAATATCTAATAAATATCTTGGACATTCTCACACACGGCCATCTGACCCCAAAGTAGGCGCGAGCCTGTGTTATGGGTGTCAGAGACTGATATAAATACATAGATATTTTTAAATACATACTTAAATAGATAATATTGACATCCAGACACAGAACAAATACAAGTGTTCGTCACACGAATATTTGTCCTGAGTGGGATTCGAACCCACGACCTTTGGCGCAACAGACAGGGTCACTACCGATTGCGCCAACGGGCCTGTCTTTGTCTGTCGCCAACTGTAGAATGCTAATTTGTTATCATATATAATTTATTTTTATAATGTCATGGTACTCACTGCTTGTGCTGTAGGTAGACTGCGTGATGGGGAGTCCATCCTTGGTCCAGGTATACGTGATGCCGCCGGGGTTGCCGTCCGCTCGTAGCACGACGATGAGGGGTTCGTTCTCCACTCCTACCGTGGTGTAAGGGGTCGTTTCGTCGAAGATAGGGGTGTCTGGAATTGGAGGAGTCATGTTAGATTTTGTTCTGTTGAGGACTGTGAGTGAGTCATTGATAACGAGTATTTCATGATTCAGATCGCTCGCTGCGACCCATTGACGTCCCACTGCTGGGCACGGGTCTCCCCCACAGACGCAGCTGCGGGAGGTCTAGAGCAAACTCCACCACGCTGCTCCAATGCGCATTGGTGGAGGGGTTAGTGTTCAACCCAGTGTCGAATGTTCTCAAGCCACCCGAAGGTCTTCGAAAAGGCTTAACGACTGTTTCCAGCATTGAAAACAATCGGGACCGACGGCTTTACGTGCCTTACGAAGCACGGTCAGCCTCTTGCCCTCCGAAACACTGGAGCAATGATTTTGAACTAAGATCAACTTCATCTCATTCCACGCGAGCGAAGCTGCGGGCGTTCACTAGTTTACAATATTCTTATCTTACTTGACACATAGATGGAACAGAACTAGTGAGATCGAGACACATGTATTAACTTTGACAGATTGAAATAGTGGTCAATGTATGCGTATTGATTTAACAGATATTGCACTATTGGCGAACGGAACTTAGCCTATATGGTTCATATATGAACGGATATCATTCAACTCCGTAAGCCGTAATCTAACTTCCCCCCGCATATCTATAGCAGTTCCCGCTACACGGACAATCTTCATCCAGAGCGTTGTAACTTCTCTGATTTGCGGAATATCCTACAAGGGAGTTGCCGGTCCTATTGTCTTATTGTCGGAGCGTTAGCGATAGGCGACAAGCTACTACAATCAAAAATACAACAATAGGTTGACAACGGTGATTCCTATCGACTTAAATGCATTCCATCCATCAGCCTTTTGAGGTCCACTGCTGGACATAGGCCTAAACGACACCACTCCGACCGGTCTACTATTATTTGACCATGAACAATAACATTGGAAGGTGTCATTTCCTTGAACTTTAGCATTTAAAAAATTTAATTGTAAATAAAATTATGTTTCCCATTTGATTTGGTGTGAAAATCAATCAAAAGGTCGGCAGATTAATGTGACATTTTTTTAAGAACATTCTCACACACGACCATCTGACCTCAAAGTGGGCTGTAATATGGGTGTCAGAGACTGATATACATACATTGATATTTTAAATACATACTTAAATAGATAATAATAACATACAGACACAGAACAAATACAAGTGTTCTTTCCTTTTTTTACTTTACAATTTATTAACTTTAAGATTTTCATTTTCATTTGTATTTGTGTATCAAATTTGTGTCTTGTTTACAAACTGTAAACAAATTGCTGACTAAATAAAAAATAAAAAAATTAACAGATGCGATGTTTCTTAATCTGACTATCTCAGCGCTTCTCGCTCGCGATCTAACCCTTACCTCCGCTCCGCTATTATCTTAGGATACACATGTCGGGGGTTTCCCGAAGTACTAGTAGTTTCACCATTTCTAACTAGCGGGCTTGATAAACACTCGTTGCTACAGTAGTCTTAGTGCAGTAGACACGCTGAACTTAGGATGTCATTTAGCACTTAATCCAGTTTAAATTTCGGTCTGGGTTCAAACCCAAGTGGCACGCACCAATGACTTTTCTGTTATGTGCGATTTATAAAATTAAATGTCACTTGCACGAAGGACACGTCGTAGGGAAACCTACATGCCGGTGAATTTTTTCGAAGGCACGTGAAGTCTGCCTATCTGCACTTGGCCAGCGTGGTGGACTAAGTCTGATCCCTACCATTCTCAGAATGGTAGGGATCAGACTGACAACAGGAGACCTGTGCCCAAGGTTAGATGGTGTTCTAAAAATAGCTGTTCTCTTTAACAAGAATTGAATCCTTTTATAATATTAATGGCTGTTCCTACAGTTCATGCCCTGCTCATTTATTTAGTAAATAGGGCGCAGGGGCCCTTCGGACCCGTAAAAGTGCGAATACGAAGCTTTTAATATAAACAGGTCGCAATTTAAAATGTGTGATAAAAACTCTTTTATATGACTGCGGAGAAAGTGCGGTCTCTGGGACCGTCGCGTCGTTGGGTTTTAATACGTTTGGTGTGTTTACGTGACGTGAATGGTGAACGTCCATAGCACGGCTCGCGTCGATTCAATGTGATCGAAAGAGTTAAGCAACGACGGGCGCGGTCGGTTTGTGGATAGGTGACCGCTAGTGGCAAAAATTTCATGGACGCTACCGTGCTTAGGAGGGCACGTAAAGCCATCGAACATTCGACACTGGTTTGACCACTAACCTCTCCACCAATCCGCATTGGAGCAGCGTGGTGGAGTATGCTCTAGACCTCCCGCAGCTATGTCTGTGGGGGAGACCCGTGCCCAGCAGTGGGACGTCTATGGGTCGCAGCGAGCGATCTGACTGATCATAACCCTCGTTTGAGTCCTCAACAGAACTAAATCTAAAGATAAGAAAGTCTTTTTGAAAATTAATCCCCTAAGGGGATAAAACGGGGGTGCAAAGTTAGTATGAAACTTTGCCTTTTGCCGGGCAACCCGAACGCGGGCAGACGTCGTTAATGGGTCTAATTCTACGCGAGCAAGGCTGCGGGCATCCACTGGTGTAGAATACTCACAGAGCACTTTCAAGGTCAAGGCATCGTGCACGCTGCGCTGCAAGGCCTCGTTCATGGCCTGGCAGGTGTAGACGGCCCCGTTGAGCTCCTTGGTCACGTTCAGCTTGAGCTCGATGGTGGACACGGTGCCGCCGTGGAGGCCTTTCTTGAGCTGCATCGGGAGGCCTGGAAGAACTAGCTGGTGAATATTTGCACATACCTAATATCTATGTCATCGGACAAGTTGTCAAAGAGATATAAATAGGAATGAAAAATAATTTTAATGAGATAGATGACAAAGAATTGCGTGAATAGCTGACAGAAAATGTTTTTATTCGATAAAAAAATAATGTTAATATCTAATCTAGATTTTCTAATTTAAATTTTAAATAACTTCACTAAACATAATTGTATCGTTGACATTCGTCGGTACAAAAGTCAACTAGCCAAAGTGTCATTTTGGCAGTAAATTAAGGTAAGTAATCTCACGTAGATTAGTTTACCTTTGTATTTTTACTTTTTTCAGTTATGCAGAAAAACGATTTGTAATAATAATATTTATATTTTGCCACAGTATGCGTTGTGTCAAGATGTTGATGTCATGTAAAAACTGCTAAAATTACACTTTGGCTAGTTGACTTTAATACCGACGACGTATTGATAAGGCGAACTTTTGTCGTTGTTTTACGCAGTAAAAGATTATTACATATTGGACAAATTATTCGTTATATATAAAAGTAGTTAATTACTATGTAAACTTAACCTTCAACCCTTACCTTGCACAGGAATGCCGTCCCGCCACCACGACAGCGTCGCGGGGGGGTTGCTGGAGGCGGCGTCGCAGAACAGCGTGGCTTCGATTCCCGGCTTGAGCTCGTCCGGCTCCGCTCTCACCTTCACGGCTTCCGGGGCGACTGTTAAAAAAATACCATCATCAGGGAATCATCATCACAACTCTTTCTTTGTCCCACTGTTGGACACGGGTCTCCTCTCGGAACCGGGAGGGATTAGGCCTTAGTCAGCAGCGGCAGACTTCACATGCCTTCGAGAACATTAGAAGAACTCTCAGGCATGCAGGTTTCCTCACGATGTGTCCTTCACCGTTACAGCAAGTGACATTTAATTTCTTAAATCGCACATAACTTAGAAAGTCATTGGTGCGTGCCGCTGGGGTTTGAACCCGGTTCGATAGCCACTGGGCTGTCACCGCATTAACTGGCTGTAACTGGTCTTAAGTGAAGCTAAGTAAATACTGCTTTGAAGATTTAAATAGGTAATTTTTAAATTTACCAAATTTCTACGATTGTACTTACTTAAACGCTGGCCCAATGGCTCGCGTCGATTCAATGTGATCGAAAGAGTTAAGCAACGACGGGCGCGGTCAGTTTGTGGATGGGTGACCGCTAGTGGCAAAAATTTCATGGGCGCTACCGTGCTTCGGAGGGCACGTAAAGCCGTCGGTCCCGGTTGTTTTCAATGGTGGAAACAGTCGTTAAGCCTTGTCGAAGACCTTCGGGTGGCTTGAGAACATTCGACACTGGGTTGGCCACCAACCCCTCCACCAATCCGCATTGGAGCAGCGTGGTGGAGTATGCTCTAGACCTCCCTCAGCAGTGTCTGTGGGGGAGACCCGTGCCCAGCAGTGGGACGTCTATGGGTCGCAGCGAAACGCTGGCGTAACAGGCAGGGTCACTATCGATTGCGCCAACGGGCCCGCCAAAATATACGGTAACAATAATAAGAGATAACTAGGTATCGATAGATAATTATCAAGTCATAGCAAAGCTGCCAAATTTTGCCAAAGATCCCAAACCAATTAAAAGTTTCACATGTTCGTACTCGTGTCTTTAGTTCACTCGGCATTCAAAATCCAAGTAGTTATAACCGAACAAGCGATATTATTGTTCAAACCAACAAACTTTGCAACTTGAGGTATTTTCGTTTGAACTAAAAGTCTGTTATACCAGTTAACTCGTTAGTGGCAAACTTTGGGTAAGTTCTAATTGATTTATTTTTAACCTCAGCTACTTCTTAGTACTTTGCTACAGATAATACTACTTCAAGTTGAACTACTGGTTAGGCGCGTTTCCATTGCACAAAACGGTATCGTTGTAAAGGCCGATGTATGGAAGTCTGATATTTTAATGACTATTAATACCTACAAATAAACAAGTATATGTTTAAACATTTACTTGTTAATTTGTAGGTATACATTTACTTGTTAATTTGTAGGTATTAATAGTCATTAAAATATCAGACTTCCATAAACTTAATTGGTAATAAAATAAACTTTCAATACAGCAATTCCTGTAATCTAACAAGGGTTCATCAGGTTTAAACCGTTTTACCAGCATTTTAATAATTCCTTGTATATAAATATAAATATCAGTAATAGATAATGATTAGAATAAACGGGTGAAATAATATCAAATGTTACCAGACTACTAAGCTTAGAGTGGAGATAATAGATTTTTTGATAGATATCTCTGCTGGCAATATATATATGACAGTTCGAAACATCCATCAAAGTCAAATACGGTCAAATCAAAGTCAGCTACGGCGCTCAGACCTCTTTTAGCCTTCACTGGATCACATAGTATCACAGCTATGACAATATGACAGCTGATTATAATATCCTAGTACCATGTTAATTGTAAATTCTTATGAATGTACATATAGCTTTATACATTCCTATTATATGAAATGAAATACTTTATTTTTCAACAACGATTATCCATAAATTAGTAGGTGCATTGACTAAAAAAATTAATTTAAATAGGTACAGTGAATTATACATATTATTATTTAATTTTACAGTTAATATCACACCGGTTCAAAAACGATATCGTGGTTAGTAATGATACAGTGGAAACGCGCAACTACTTTGTCTTAAAGGCCGCTTTCATTTCATCCCTGTGAGGCGCGCTTTCGAGAGATTGTTCTTGGGGAATGTTTTACAGTGTAATTTGAAGTTTGTTTTAAATTTGGCCTGCGGCTTCCAGTTTAAAATATCGCTCGAACCGAAGTATGCCTTGTCATCTAGCTTATTATGGAAACCTAAACCGCAACCAATATTAACCGTATCAAATTTAAGATACTTCTCGTCATTAATAATATTACTTCTAATCATTCACCTTCGTACACGTACACTGAAGGACACAACAAACGTACTAACACGATGTATGAAAGGAACCATTCTTAAAAAATATAAAATAATAACTAAAATATATTATTAAAAGGAGTCCCTTTAAGCAAGGTTCCGAATATACTGGCAGCGTTCCCCCTTTGAATAGCTAGACTAATTAACTTGTGTACTTGTATTTTTAATATTGACATTTTTACACTGACTTTTACTGACTTAGGTACTTTTAATGTTGACATATTGTTAATTCGATTTTAAAGTTTAATTTTGTAAATTTTATAAATTTTTTACTCGATTGTATCCTTTTGGTATACTTGTACCAAGTAAAATATAAGGCATTTGACGTGTAAAAATATTTTACCAGTAAATAACTATGAACTATGAACTATATACTATGAACTATATAACTATGAACTATAACTATGAATTAGAATACTCACAGTGTACGTTGAGGGTGACGGTTTCGAACAGCGGTATCTCAGTGGCGCTGTTGGTGGCCTCGCACCGGTATTGGGCCTGGTTGTCCGTCACATTGGTCAGGATGGATATCTCCGCCGAAACTGCCTTGTCCGATGTCTTTGTCGTTGAATGTATCTGCGAGAATGGTTAGTGGTAATCTTTTTTTTGTTATAATACAATTAGAAGGACATACAAAATGTTGACTAGAATAGATTAGATTTTAAAATATTTATAAATATTCTATAGAATATTTTTAGATTAGAATATATATAGATGTTGATTAGAATATGTCTTACCTTTTTATCATTCTTAAACCACGTGAGAGTCGCCAACGGGTTGCCGCCAGTGGAGATGCAGGACAGCTTCTGTACGGTGCCGGCGGAGAGGGTGGTCCCGGGGATGTAGCCGGTGATCATGGGCGCTGACGGAGGGTCTGTTGGGGAATAATATTTAAGAATAAGAATAAGAATTAATTTATTTTGCCACACAACAAGTAAAAAAAACAAAATTTAATTGAATAAAAGTAGATATTATAATAAAAGAAAGAAAACTAGCTGCATAATCAATATAAAAAATAATGCAGTACCTAATCAGTCAAATTGCTGATTTTGATTATTCCTTTCATAGGACCTTTATGGAGCACAGGACTCTTTACTAGGTTAATGGGCAAAGCCTATAAGCTCTCCCAGGCAACCAGGTTTATTAACATAGAATTCCATATAGTTACAATTTTAATACTGCCGGTTACAGGAAAATGTTAACTATGTACATAACTTTGAAAAGTGATTCGCGCTTGCTGGAATTTAATCCTCTATAATCCTCTATTATCCTCTATAATGAGAGGCCGAATCCCAGAGACTGCGCTATCATCGTTTAAAATAAATAAAAGTGTAATAAAATTTATACTAATAATATAAAGAGGAAAGATTTGTTTGTAATATTTCCACTCAAAAACTACTGATTCAAAAAATCTTTCACCATTAGAAAGCTGCATCTTCACCAAATGACATAACGTAAACGAAACTATTGTTATGTCTAATTCCACGCGAACGAAACTGCGGGCGTCCACTAGTTATATAATATTATTCTGAATTATGTCATATTTAGCAGAAACAGACTATTTTCGACAAGAAAAAGGACCTAAGCAATTTCGGCATTCTCTAGATGTTTCCATTGGTCGTTTTAACAATACAAACTGCCTAATTTCACAGATAAAGTTAAAACAACGCAAACCCGCCCGTTGAAAGTCCAGCCAAAATTAAAAGTTTCTCTTTTGCAACGCACCGAGCGTTCGGCGTTCTATCTTAAGCATTCCCGACCGTTTCATCGAATATTTCAGGCCATTGTGTAAATGTTGCTGGCCAGTACGTGATTCGAATCACACGGTCGACGCTATACAGTTAACAATATTTATTGGGGACGATATCACCCGATTTAGTCGAATAACATCGTCGTTTCGATCTGATCCCACTGCTTAATTTTGAGGGAATTCGCTGGGCGATACCATTAATTTAGGACATTAAAATTATTGCTGTTTGAAGGACGTTTCGAATGGAAGGTCCGTCGGCATTATAGACTGGCAGCCCGTAATCATCCCTTCGTTTAATCTGTCCGATTTTAAACAGTAAATGTTGATTTATTGCTTTGAACTAGCCACTTGTAGAAGGAAAACTTCAACTCCAAAATGGATGAACTTAATTCGTTCTGTGAATTTTTGAATATTTTTTTTTTCAGTTTTAATCCATTTTTACACAGGTAATTTAATCTGGTAATGAGACAAATAAAACTGAAATAGTATTTGATTACGATTAAAACTCCGATATCGACTATATAGCTCACATTAATCAGTCACATCTCTCCATATGTGTACATACCTACTCCTACGTATGTCAGCCTACGTTAATTTACTAACATACGTCGACTGCTACCAATAATTCCTTACCGCACAAAGGGTAACATTAACGGGCCTTGGTAGAGCCGGGGTAGAACCTGCCTATGGCCTATTAGTATAAATATCCCGGAACGTCAGACCGTTAGCATTACATCCACGGACACAGCGTCCAATGGTAATTATTGGTTATGTACGTGCTTGAATTAATTTGAATGGTATCGAATAGACACATTTATGTAATGTTATACACACTGTTGAGCAGTGGTAGCTGAAGTGTTGAACCTTCTGAATATTGTAAATTATTCTTCCTAAAGCCGTAGACTAGATAGATAGTCTATAGTTAGCTTAGTGGTAGGTAATTATTGTAAATAAGCCTTAAGGCCGGTTAGACACCCACCCCACTCAGGACAAACATTCGTGTGACGAACACTTGTGATTTGTTCTATGTCTAGATGTTAATTTTATCTATTTAAGTATGTATTTAAAAATGTATATGTATGTATATCAGTCCCTGACACCCATAGTACAGGTTCTGCCTAGTTTGGGGTTAGATGGCCCGCGTGTGAATGTCCATGATATTTATTTATTTATATAAGCAAACTCATATGAATTAGTTCAAAGTAATTATCTGGAATTGTAAACTAAATATCTCGATAATAAATAAGAAAGACAACAGAATACTAGTCGACAAGAACAGAAGAAATAAGTTTCTTGCGGACACAATTCCCCCAGACTTGATACTTAGCTTTCAAGTGTCGCAACCGCAGCGCAGTTGCGGGGTTAGTTCGACTACGATAGCTGTCTTCAGATACTTGGGATTGTTGCAAGGTACATAGATTCAGATTCATTTATTTTTCATAATATGGTACCTATTTTGTATACGCTTAATGAATGTCATAATATTTTTTTATCTATAGCCGATTCACAAAGTTGATGATGAAAGATATAACGCGACCGGAGCCACGGTTAAAGCTAGTGTAAACCATAAACGTTTCTATATCCATGAAAAAGTAACTCTGTTGTATTACAATCCTTTCGTAACGTCGCTAACAACTATACTTTACAAGAAATTCCGTATCTACTCGATATATTGATGCAGCCACAAACGAGTGCGAGTTTTTGCAGTAATAAGCGCACGAAGTGTCATTATTACGATTCGTTCTATACTAGCAGTACGACATAATGCTCGGCTCGTTAGCGATAGACGTACTTGCCCCAATCGAGTAAATGTATCGTGGATGCTGAACTTTACAATACCGTTTTAATGGTCTACTCTATGACATACCGCAGTTAATTCTTATATGGAAAGTGGATTATTTTATTGCGGTATGTAGATTATGGGAACGCAGGTTATATTTTTCTTGTGTGGCATATTTTAATGGATCTCACGGGAATCGATCGGATGGCAAGGATTACCAGGAGTCACCTGGGTAATTTGACTCATACAAGTGACTTAAATTTAGGGGAGAAATAAGATTTTAGGGACCTCTCGTAATGACACAACGTAAAGTTTTTTTTAAAGAATTAAGTAAGGCGACTATTAACAAAATTCAATCGTAGGTTAGTGTCTATCCATACACTCATCACCCTTTTTGGGTCCACTGCTGGACATAGGCCTCCCTCAATCGTCGCCACTCCTCCCGATCCTGCGCCCTCTGAGTTTTGGTTTAGTGGTAGCAAGCGAATACTGAAGTCCTGGGATCGATACCTATGTGTGCCTATGTGGGGCTAAGTTTGTTTGGGCAGTTCCAAATTGAAATATAATATTACTAGGTGTAAACGAAACTATTGTTATGTCTAATCTACGCGAGCGAAGCTGCGGGCGTCCACTTACACTTCCGTCCACTTAGAATCTTCAAATCACCTTTTGGCGACCTTCAATTTCAAAGTCATGACATCGATAAAACTTTGAAAGACAAGACGCTCCGCGAAACTCTAAGTAAGGCTAGTGCTTAAAGGGGCTTAGTTTAGCCAATTTCCCTTTTAAAAGGCAAGGCGCGTGAACATTCACGCTCAGCGTACGGTTCCGTAGTTAATCGGCGGAATAACCTGTATATACCGCCGCTAAGAAGAAATTTGATGAAAAACTGTTTGACATAATGAATTTTACATAACTAACAAGTCAATCTTACATTTTATTAAACAAAATCGCACATGTCTAATGAATTTCGCGAACGACGGAAACTGAGGCAGACCTCTCACTCAAAAAAAAACCCTATACACCTGTTTTGCCTGACTCCGGAGTCGATCCCGGGACTGCTCTAGCTCTGACGTCGTGCTTGCGACAACTAGAACAGTTTTATTCCCTGTACCTGTGTTAAACCGCTAGTCTTAACAGACAGACGAACGGACAGAAAAGGGTTCGTTGTTGCCTAAGGAGCCCTAATAACTGAATTCCTTCTTGAATAAACATGAGCCTCGTAATTTGTACTACCCTGTGTTACGCAGCTTTTGTAAACAATGTCGGGAGCCTTATGATCTTTTACGTTCATGAAGAAAACCTAACCGCTGTTAGTTGCTTAGGGTTAGCTTTGAAAGTTAAAATTAGCTGGACTCAAGAGACATTTGCTTTCTTTGAACAGGTGGGTACAATGAAGTAGTTATTTGTAAGTCTGTTGCTTAATACACTTCTAAAAGGAAAAGCCACATTTTTGATTTTACTTCTAAAATTCATAGTTGAAATTACCGGCTTACTCACGTGTGATTTAAGTCGGAAATAGGCCGTCTAATTCCACGCGAGCGAAGCTGCGGGCGTCCACTAGTTTCAACTATGAATCTATACTCATAGTTGAATTACTGAATGTATACACATTCACGAATAATTTAGTAATAAAATATTCTTAAATTATATTGCGATCATCTGCAATTTATTATTTTTTTAATTTTAATTTTATTTTTTAAAAATATGTGTCCTTTTAATACTTATAAATATTGCTGTTTTTGTGATAATCCTATTAATTATCTAAACGTCTCATTAGCGCTTACTGGCAATCATAAAAACTCCGTTAAACAGTTCAACATTCAACTATGTCTACTTGATATTCAAAATGATTAGAATTAACAGATTTTAAACAAGTAAAATATTTTCAAATAAGTAATGAAGATGCACCCCTATTGCTAGGGCTGCTACCGACCAGCACGTTTCCCTCATTAATGTAATGAGCGTGCGGACGACGACGGAATTAATTGGACAACCATAGCGATTGCATAGGGCAATCAGAATGTTTAGTATTTTAGGATGTATTAGAAAGAATTTAGGTGTACAGCATAAAATTATGTTCAGAGACCACTAGGTACATACGATATGATCAATTTAGTCAAAATCAGAATCAGAATCTTCTGGCAGGTATACATTCATCGCTCTTTTTAATTTTCTTGAAATTAACCTAATCGCGGTACAAATTGATTGATTGATTGATAACAATCAATAATATTTATTGTATCTACTTTATATCTACTATAACATCAGGTAAAATCGGAAAAAAATCATGTATTGTGCTTTTAGTGCAGTACATTCATACCAACATAATAATTATATCGTCTACAAAAAACTGTATTTTTAATTTTAAACAAACTAGCACATGTATAAATAAATGGGGGCTAAAAATCATGACATAAACAATTTAAAGTTCGTGCCAAAACGTGCGTCCCTACAGCTAGGGCTGCAACATGTTCGCTCATTAATGTAATAAGCGAGCGGACGGGGGCGGAATTAATTGGCGAACTACTGTTGCATTAAGTAGGCAGTTCGGAGAGAAGTCAGGCCCTGGAATATACTCGCACACTTCAGAAAACTCGACCGTAATGCTTTTGGCTTTAAGTTGAAAATACTATGGCCTTGTCTACAATAGGTTCACTACTGGCGTATACCTGATTTTTGCTTCAATATACTGATACATTTGATTTGATTTATGATACAGATTAATAAAAATAAAAAAGTTTTTACCCTAAAAGTGTAAAAACTTGCGAGAGTAAATAAAGCCTTTATTATTACATCTCTTTAAATTTCACGGGTCCAGATGTGGACCCGGTAATTTGGAAGGCTTGCGTTGGGACACAGGTCCAACACGTAGAGGCCCCTTCCCTTCGAGACAAATAGAAACTAAGTGTCAGATTTAGTGCTTACTTTTTTACACTACATATCAACGCAAAACTCCCTTATAAACAACTAGTGGACGCCCGCAGCTTCGCTCGCGTAGAATTAGACCCATTAACGACGTCTGCCCGCGTTCGGGTTGCCCACTTGACGGCAAAGTTTCATACTAACTTTGCACCCCCGTTTTACCCCTTTAGGGTGTGAATTTTCAAAAATCCTTCCTTAGTGCTCCCCTACGTTATAAAAGGAACCCCAATGCAAAATTTCAAGTTTCTAACCCTTATAGTTTAGACCCTGCGTTGATATGTCGGTCAGTCAGTCAGTCAGCTTCTCCTTTTATTTAAATAGATATGGAAGTAAGCATCCTAAAACTTCGTTATTTCAATCGGACGCGTGTTTTCCCATCAAAGGGCCCGACCGTTCCCGACATAAAGGCAGCGCACACCCAACAACTGAGCCTCACACAAAGGCAGTGATAAATAAACGGGCGGGGTATACATTCACTCGATCTGAATACGCTTTTTGCTATTTCACCTCAGACTTGGTTTCGAGTCATGGGCGGTAGCGATTTTTGGTATTTCATCATTAGGTACAACATGAAATGGAAAAGTGTGGTTATTGGTTTGGCCTTTTTCTTCTCAATGAAATAATGAATTTTTTTTTCGCTAGGAAATGCTTTTACGCATCCTGCCCGTGGTCTGGGCAGGTATGTGGGACTCACTGGCAATGACTTGCCACAATACCCACTAAAACCCAGCGGTGCCTTCAGCGACGATGTGAGTGAGACGCCACGGGATCACTATGGAAAGTAACATAGGCTACTTTTTATCCCGGAAAATTGAAAACACAGTTCTCGTGGAAATGCACATTACCCTGTAACGTCTTTCAATTATTAATTGATTATTTTTCCTCACGATGTCTCCTAAGTTAATGTAACATTGTTTGTTTCCTAAATAAATAAGAACAAAATAAAGTACCTATTTCAATCAAATTTGACTGCGCGCGAGTACAGACTATATACAAAATTGCAGTTCCGAAACCGTACGCGAATATCGCGGCCTATAATGAAAATCATAGGTTATCTGTTCCGAA
This sequence comes from Carterocephalus palaemon, assembly GCA_944567765.1. NCBI lineage: Eukaryota > Metazoa > Arthropoda > Insecta > Lepidoptera > Hesperiidae > Carterocephalus > Carterocephalus palaemon. Next base: position 7,804,037 of record OX155664.1, read on the forward strand.
CAGTGTTAATTCTTAAGTAGGGCAAAACCCCGCTATCTCCTACACCTTAAACCACCGACGTAACATGATTAATGGGTGCCAGATAACAAGCTGTGCCGTACGTTTTAAATGCTCACCAGATCGGGGATGCTTGGTGGATGTGTTTTAATTATACCAACTATATCATGCTGCTTTTTGCGAAGTAGCAAACGAGCATCACCTCCACCAATCCGCATTGGAGCAGCGTAGTGGAGTATCCTCTGGACCTCCCGCAGTTGTGTCTGTGGGGGAGACCCGTGCCCAGCATTGGGACGTCTATAGGTTGTAGCTTAGGTATAGGTGAAGGAAAACTTCGTTAGAAGTTGAAGCCTTATAGTTCTCCATAATGCAATACTGATAGGCATAGATATTTTCACCATTGAAAACAACCGGGACTGACGGCTTAACATACCCACCCTCGCGCCCATGAAATTTTGCCACTAGCGGTCACAATCCACAAACCGACCGCACGTTGCTTAACTCTGTCGATTACATAACAATCGACGCGAGCTACATCGTGTATAACCAATAATAATAGTCTGTCTGTCTGTCTCGCTTTCACGCCAAAACTATTGAACCGATTTAAATGAAATTTGGTACACAGATAAGTCTACAGCCTGAGAAAGGACATAGGCTTGGAAAAAGGTGTTGTAAAGGGTTGAATAGGGGGATGAAAGGTTGTATAAAAGTATTGTCATTTTCAGAACTAGAAGTATAAAATGTATATTTTAGGCTGTTGATTAGATATAAATAAATATTGAATTTAAAATTAGTAAAAATGTTACCCTTAAGGGTGTAAAATAAACATAGGGGATAACACATTTACGGATTCATTACGTGGAGCTAAAGTTAACGCGTTAAGAAGAATCTATTATTACGTCTAATTCCACGCGAGCGAAGCTGTGCGCGTCCACTAGTAATAAATGAATGCGTGAAAGCCTGAAAACTATTCGTGAAGCAAGCAGTCCGGCCGCCCGGTACTTCCGGCCGAAAATTATCGTATTTCCGGTGGACGCGGCTCTGTGTTTTCATGAAAATGGCTTTAATTTAACTTATTATGCCACTGAATTTTATTCCACTTGTGTCCGGTAAAAGAACCCCCAAATATCAAATGGGAATGCTCAAAGGTCGGCAGTGATCCCACTGTAGGGCAAAGATCTCTTGTTACAATTATGAATGGCTGGAGTATACTCCACCACACCTTAACAGCCGGAACACAATTGCTATAAAATCAATTTTTATACGATAGAAATGGTACTAGTTAGCTATTACTGGCGTGGTACTGTCCCCGTGAAACTCTATACAAACCTATTAGGCTCTGCTGCGACCCACAGACGTTCCACTGCTGGGCACGGGTCTTCAGATTCAGATTCATTTATTTTCATTATATGGTATTTTTTTGTATATGCTTAATGAACGTCATAACATTTTTTATTACCGCCGGTTCACAAAGTTGATGCTACCGAGAAGAACACGGCAAGAAACTAGTTACTCTTTTTCACAGACTTTTTTCTTTTTTTTCTTCCTCACAGACACAGCTGCGGGAGGTCTAGAGCATACTCAACCACGCTGCTCCAATGCGGATTGTTGGAGGAGTTAGTCGCCAACCCAATGTCGAATGTTCTCAAGCCAACCGAAGGTCTTCGACAAGACTTAACGACTGTTTCCACCATTGAAAACAACCGGGACCGACGGCTTTACGTGCCCTCCGTACGGGGCATAGGCTCTACAACATTGTATTTAGGTAACATATTATAGGCTCTACCAACTAAACATACATAAACTACACATAGACCAGAAATGCTTAAAAGGACAGAATATTTTCGTACACAATCCACTTACTATCTACCAACCTCGCTTAAAACACTATTTTAACCCGGGAATCCCGGAGTGGGTTGGAGCGAGACAGAGCTACGTGTGCGAGGGAGACGCAGCACGGAAATACGTACTTAAAGGCTTAAGGAAGATTTCGGTCGGATTTTGGGAAAGAAATGATAATGTTGATGAATTTTAAGTACTTAAGAATAAAAGCAACAAGATTCAGTTAGGTTTTATATTTAGAGGCTGTTTAAAATCTTGCTGCAAATAAGTAGGACATTTGTTGTTAATGTAATTATAAGTAGTAATTACATTAACAAGGCAATTCCTATCCAGAATTTATATCCATATATCTATCTTCATTTCAGTCTATCTCGGGGCAGTACCACCGCCCGCCACGGTACTTAGCACCATATCTACCATGTACTAATTGTTTTTAAAACAATTGTGGTCCGGTTGGAAAGGCTTGGTTTCTGGTTACACTTCTTTAGAGACCATCTTAGTCCTCAAGTATAACAACACATCTGACTTAGAACGAGACGGTTACTAACAATTACTAACTGGACTATTACTATCACCAGCTTACAGGACTAACACTATCACTAACCCACTAACGAACTGACCAACTAATGTTCTTAGCTAACTGGTCTAACTAATATCCTTGTCCTTATTAGACTCTTGTTCAGTTAGTCACAGTCACCATGGGCGGCAGCGGATTGGTGGTGCTGCAAGCTCGTTTGCTATCTTAAATACATAAAAAAATATTAATTTACGTCTAATGCTCAAAAAATGGTCATTATAAGTTCATTAGATCGTCCATTTTAAACATAAATTAAGGCTTTTAACAAACTATCATTGCTTGCTAACTCGGTTAAGGCTGTATACTATTAATGCCAAAGTGAAATTACGGTGAAAAATAAAACAAAAGTTGGGGACCACCCTCGGGGGGTCAAAATGAACCCCCACTCGATCCGCTAACTCGAACACAGTAGAACACTTATCTGGTCTAACGAGGCATAGTGTTCTAGGGTTGCCTACTAACATAGTCCGTATCTATAGCTCAGCAACCATGTAAGAGCTCGTAGCTCTTTGATTCGCGTCGATCGTCGTGATTGACAGTTAAGCAAGGTCAGGTGCGGTCGGTGTGTGCAATGACAACTAGTGGGAAAATTTCATGGAAAGAATAATAAAGAAACAAAGAATACACTATAAACAGAACAGAACTAAATAGAACAGTTAAACAATATTGATTTTAAAACGAAAGCTTATCTAAAATATGTTCAGTAAAATCATAGATGGATGGATGGATGGATGGACGGAGGGTAAGTCGGTCCGTTTGGATTTACTCAATAATGAGTTTTTAGTTCCAGGTTTTCATGGTGTCCAAATCATGTTTTTTAGAGAAGATACGGAGAAAATAATTATAAAAGAAATTTCGCGTTATTCTAAAATATTAGAACCTCATATAGAATAGCGTATACAAATTTATTTTGCAAAGCAGAATTAAATACGCAAAAGAATTTATAAAGATAAATTTTAATTTGTATTTTTCTGTCAACTTCCAAGTTAGCACATTAGTGTCTGGTGACAGCCCTGTCCTAGCCTAGCGTTCAGCGTTTATCTCAAAATAGAACTACAATTTTCCGAGTTAGCGTCCTCCTGTTTTTCATTTTAATGTAATTTTCTTTGAAGATTTTTTGCTGGCTCAAATGTGGTTCCTTTGGGCCGTTTCATTCCAGTTTCCTTTACTCTATACGTTACTCTAACTCTTTACTTTACTAACTGAAAAATGTTTACGTAACCTGAGCACTGGAAGCGTCCATAGCCCAATGGCTCGCGTCGATTCAATATGATCGAAAGAGTTAAGCAACGACGGACGCGGTCGGTTTGTGGATGGGTGACCGCTAGTGGCAAAATTTCATGGACGCTACCGTGCTTCGGAGGGCACGTAAAGCCGTCGGGTCCCGGCTGTTTTCAATGGTGGAAACAATCGTTAAGCCTTGTCGAAGACATTCGGGTGGCTTGAGAACATTCTACACTGGGTTGGCCACTAACCCCTCCACCAATCCGCATTGGAGCAGCGTGGTGGAGTATGCTCTAGACCTCGCGCAGTTGTGTCTGTGGGTGAGACCCGAGCCCAGCAGTGGGACGTCTATGGGTCGCAGCGAGCACTGGAAACATAATACGTCACACTTTTATACACGTATAAAACAAGATAAGAATAAATTACTTACTTCACAATTTTAAGTTCAATGTTCAAACAATAACCTAAAACGGGAAATTAAGTTTAAACAGAAATTTGTGAAACCATTCCTACGTTTCGTTGCCAAACAGACTCAATGCAATTTATTGGACCGCAAAGAATTCATGACAAACTTTGGCGCCTACGACTATGTTATACTATGTTATACGTTATACTATGTTATACCAGCAACCAACTCGTAGGTTACTAAGAAACTGTTTTATTACATAGAAATAGTTACTCATTTTACAGATGTTTAAGTCACAATTTTAATTGAATCATTTCTTAAATCACTCGTGTAAATTACCTCGCTAATGACTAAATAACAGGGGACAATTTATCCCAAACTCTGCCTAATATTTCGTGATCCTCAAGAATTGGATAATACCCATTGAGTGGCGGCTCATAATTAGATTTTGTTTAAGTTAATTTTTGCCTAATTTGATCAGAGCGAACAAGTCGATGTAATTCTTTAATTGGGTTTGCTGGGAGGGACCTTTCGTCTTTTTCTTTGAAAATTAGCCGTGTTCGACTAACGAGGACAAATATAAGAATAACCAATACAATGTTTATACTTATAACATTTACATTTTTATGTAGATGTAGCAGTTTCAAAGTATTGCTAGATACATATTATTATATTGGACAGCCCAGCGTCTATCAACCTCTCCTCTCCTTGTACCATCTTTCTACCTGTGTCTGTGTCGAGAAGTGTCTGTGGGGGAGACCCGTGCCCAGCAGTGGGACGTCTATGGGTCGCAGCGAATAAGATTTGAAATATTTGAAAATGTTATAGCAGCTTTCGCTCTTTTGTAACGAAATGAAAGCCAGACAACATGACCATTGTAATAAACAGACTAGTATTCAATGTGTGTTTCAAAGGAGGTTCGTGTAAATGGAAGATTGTATTGTTGGCTCATTCTTCTTCTCCTCAATGGAATTATGGATCGATGTGATCTTCGCATAGATGTAGTGAACGGTCAGGAAGTGACATAGGTTTTTAACCGGGAAAATTGCCCGGTTCCCGTGAAACAGACGGAAAAATGTAATCATTGTTCGGTTTTTAATACATTGATCGATATCTCCGATCTTCTGATCAACTTTGGGTCAAAATAACAACAACAACAACTCTAAGGCGGAACAAAGTCTAATTCAACGCGAGCGCAGCTGCGGGCGTTCACTAGTTTTTTAAAATAAATATGTATTAAACAATTTAAAAGTCCTAATTTTAATCTACTTACCGCAACTCAGACATACTTAAGGACAAACGCGAGTTTTCCAGTTAAAGCGAACCCCTTCAAAGAATCTCAAATGCAATTCAATGTTTTACTCACCATTTTCACGTGTAAGCCGCAAATTTTAGTTTGTACGAAATATTCCCTTTGAAAACCGTTCCTTTTGAGGTTTTGCATATTTTTTTTATGTGAAATCCATATGCCGTGTGCGTTTGAAAGGTCAAACACGTGTTTCCAAAAAAATCAACCACGCTCGTGAATGGAGCGTCACGGATTAGTGATGTGTCTGAGTCACAGCGATATGCGAGCTACTAAAACAGTTGAATTGAGAACTTCCTCCTTTCTTTATGTCGGTTCAAAATAGACTTGATTGAAATCAAACTGTATCACGAACTGAGAAAATATAGGTAGTTGTATGTTAACAGAACTGATTATTATTACGCGGCAGAAGTCGTACTTCGTGCCTTTGGTGACTGGTACTGCCCCAAGCGTATCTATTCGGTATCGCCGTAAATGCCTGTATGACCATCAAAAGTCCATTCGAAAAAAAAAAGTTTCAAGCGAAATCTAAAAATGGCAGGTACTTACACAAAACGTTGATAGTGTGGGTAGCCAGAACATTCTCCGTCAGTTGAGCGTTGATGCCTTGACAAACCACGACGATGGCCCTCCGGTTAGGTTCTACCACCACTGTGATGTTGGACGTTGTGATCCAACCACCTGGATAACAAAATCAAGCAGTTAGTAAATTATGTAAATTTCTAGTTTATTACTTATAAGTAGTAGCATTACATGCAGCAACACCAAACCGCTGTTGCCCATGACAGTAAAATCCAATAATATTTTTCCCAATCCTAGGAATGAACCCAGGACTTCTCGCAGTCCCGCTTGCGACCAACACCCAATGGAACAAATAACGAAACAACACTAACTTACTACGCTAGTCTTTAATTAGTGAAATTACTGGGACCAAATAACCACCGGTTCCTGTTACAGTAATTTAGGCCTGATGAGAGGGGAGAAAGTTCCGTGTAGTTATTGCTTCAGAACACCCAAGTCTGTAATAATTTGAGACGTTTCTGTGAAATAGGTACGGTTTATTATAAGTTCGGATTTGACATCATCAAGCTTAGATTTGAGCGTTGAGTGTTTTTCCACAGGGTTTTCAATGATCAATAGCTAATCCTTTGCCTTATATTGATCAGTGTAGAATAGCATTATATCTCTTTTCTTTAAGTAGTTTGTAGTTACCTCACCAAGTCCAATCACCTCATAGTGAAATAAATTATTTGAATTTGAATTTGGTCAATTATATGTCGCTATTTGAAGAGTAGTAAAGCTGTAAACGTTGTTTAAAGACACTCTGTAGTATATTATCATATTAGTATCAGCTTTGCAGCTGTGCGGAGCCGGGGCGGGTTGTTAATGAAATTTATTTGGAAAGAAATTATGGTAGATCGATCGCAAGCCATCTAGTTACTCACTCTATATTAGGTGGCGCTGTTTTACATTAAGCTAGATCGATAGCAAGCCATCTAGTTACTCATTCTAACTAGATGGCGCTGTTTTACACAGACTCACCTTCAGGAGATATAACAGTCCGGTTCGTAGCTTCCTTGTGGTGTTTGTTGAGGACCAGCCACTTGATGTCGGCAGCCGGGTTGGAGGGAGCCGTGCTGCAGCTCAGGGGGACCGGGTCCCCGACCCGTGCCTCCGAGGGACCGGATATTGACACGTGGGAAGGCGCAACTGGAACAAAGGTTGAGATTAGATATTTTTTATTTAAAAACGTCCATAGCCCATTGGCTCGCTACTTTGTGATCGAGCTAGTAAGGCGTTGCCGGTATAAGATAGCAAACGAGCTTGCAGCACCACCCATCCGCTGTCGCCCATGACAACTGTGACTGACTTTACCTTTATTTTTGTGTGCGTATGTTTCAACATAAACTCATCTTTGTAAATGTAAAATAACAAGTAACTATCATTCCATTAATCTATTTATTTTAATTTAAAAACATGTATCAGATGTGTAATGTCAATAATTTAAACGGTGCGGGAATCTAGTAAAAGTCATCTTATTCTCTGTTACATTGGAAGTTGTGATGAAATATAAGTTTTAAAGGTATAGGAAATGTATATTAACTTTCAGCTAGTCCCAACTTGACCTGACTAATGAACGCTTACTCATGGTAATTATTTGGACGGTCGTTTTGACTTAACAAAATCACCGTAAAATAGGTTCCACTCAAAATAAAGTTATCCGCGGCATAAAGCGGTTAATTCTTGCTCTCATCTAGCTTTGATATGCTAATAGCTAGCTTATCCCAAGCGGAGTGATCTTACCAACGATTATAATATCAAAAGTGAGTTCAACAACCTTGGGGACTAATTTTATTTTCAGTCTGCTAATGTTTTAAGGAACACAATAGATTGAAACAAGCAGCCGAGCTTCTCAATACAAAAGAACAATTTCGTTAAAACAAACTCAATGGATAAAATGCTGTTACGATCCCAAGTTTCACTTTCAGTTTAAAACTATTGTCATGGTAACAGCGGGGAAGTTTCCAAAAATTGGTTCCTCAAGCAAAACGGCGGGCGTATTCCGGGAAAATATATATTGAAGAAGTTTGGACGTTCCGTGAGATATAGGCACAGTGGCAAAAGTATCAATTTCGAGCCGATACAAATGGAGATTTGCCACTTAGACAGATTTGCGTTTGGAACTGACGCGGAGTTTGGCTGGGGACGGTTTTGGCTCCGCTAGTTTTCATATTTATCTTCAATGTTGTATCGCTTCGTGAAATACGTTCCCGGGAGTTTTGAATGGCGCGTTTTGAATTCAGGTATTTGCTTTTACAATCTTTTATATCGTTTTCGTTCAAGCGAGTGTGGTTTTCGGTGAACATGTCCAATTTACACTTGTCATCTATAGACCGTACAGATATGACGATGGATAGCAATTAGTTTAGTTACAATATAACGTCCAATGTAATTTTCTATAGAAACGATCATTTTTTAATTTTATACTTTACAGTTAGGTAGGTACTTTACATCGAACAAGTAAACGATAGTTTCATAATGAATTACACAATTTTGTACAAACTAATTTAAAACGCAAACAATAAACGCAACACATTCACACCCCGCTGTAGGAGGCCTATTTTAAGGGTTGAACTACATTAACAACACAATTTAACATCCATGAGACGCTGTTAGGGTAGTGACCCTATGGTAATGACCTATGGGTATGGGTATGACCCTATGGTAAGTGTACCATCGCCGCACGGGTAAGTAAACTAAAAGTAATAATTTAAGGAAATAACTGGAAAAAGTTAACAATTGAATACGTATAATTTTACCAATTCACGAACTAACTAAATGCTAACGATTTGCATCTATAATGACTGTTATCAAACTTATAAAGTGCTACAGCGATTGGAACGGCTACGAGCGATCCGGCGAATAGTTAATTCTCCACAAAAGCCTCAATTCCACAGAAGAACTGAAAAAAACTTTTAATTTCTCCAACTTTTATTCACGCCTCTAACTCTTGAGTGGTATTTCAAACGTAAGTGCCTTCGTCCACGAGATACGAAATGTGACTACGGTCTCATTTCAGTAAATCCTATCCTTATTATACACACAGAAATAAGAGTCAAATTAATTTACATTAGCTTTTATGTACGTCAAAGACTCAGAATTATTGGACAGATCGTTTCTGATGATCATATTGGATTACTTACAATTCAAAATTACGTCAAATCATATTCTTTTTATATTATACTAGTGGACGCCCGCAGCTTGGCTCGCGTAGAATAAGACATAACAATAGTATCGTTTACACCTAGTAAAATTATATAGCCTATGTCACTCAATAAAAATGCAGCTTTCTAATGGAATTTTTGAAATCGGTCCATTAGTTTTTGTGTGAAAACATTACAAACAAATCTTTCCTCTTTATAATATTAGTATAGGAATACAAGGAGAATCGATCTCTCTCCATTTCCAGGTAGTGGCAGCGAGAGTTGACTGAGGACTAGAGGAATGAGTGGAGAAGGGGCAAAAAAAGTCACTAGTAAAATGAAGTTACAACGTAAGTAATTAATGATTGAGTGAGCCCCTTGGGAGAATAACCTCCCAAATGACGTCATTGAGCTTGATCTTCTGCTTTTCATATCCATTCCCTAGACCATAATCTAGAAGTATTTTTTTAAGGCTGAATAATTGAATATTATTTACAAAGTCTCTCGTATACGATACGCTTAACCCAAGTGGTATTGCGAAAGTAAGTTTGTGCACTCCTTTTGATTTCAGCTCCAACGATTGCTTTTTCACTCGTTCATTTGAATTTTTAAACACTTTGACAATTGTTTGGAGTCTCAAAATTTCACTTTAACAACAATTAGCGAAGTGGTCCGGAGTGCTTAAATTGAAGACTTGATGACAAGAACTGACTTGTAAAAGACTAACAGATGTCTTTTGACTACTTTATAATTGGGTAACCAGCGGAGATTAAAGACAAACGATAGAAATATATTTATAACCAGTTTCCCCGCGGATCAACGCTACCATCAAAATCTACACCTAGAGAAATTAAAGTTTGAATTTTCGGGTATTACCCAAAAACCCCAGTTGTTACAATATAAAAATATTTATAACAAGTTTCCCCGCGGATCAACGCTACCATCAAAGGCTACACCTAGAGAAATTAAAGTTTGAATTTTCGGGTATTACCCAAAAACCCCAGTTGTAACAAACCTATAACTAATGTTTAAAATTCACTTGGAACATCAATGACAAAGTCAAATAATTTATTTAGCTATGAGGTGATTGGACACGCTTAACGAAAGTCTAACTAACTAGTTAACTACAAACTAACTACTTCACCCATAACATTAGACGTAGTTAGTCAAACCGGGTAATAGGCCTTCAAACAAGACTTACTAACAAAATGGGACTCAGTAACGAAATAAGAAATTTTAAACAAAATTGTGAGTCGAAGTAAAAGATAATCTTTCTTGAGTTGCCCTATTTCAGGGTAACTTCAAGTTCTTTTGACTACTGGAGCGGGCTGCCCCAACCGTTATCGATCCGGTGACCCGTGTTTACTTAGGGGATCCCGGGATTCGTTAATAAACAATAAAGCTCCTGTTGTTACCTGCTCCGTTTAGACACGCCTCTAGAATTGGGTTTTGTTGGTGGCGGAAATATGGACAACACAAATTAACCAGATCCAAGGTAAGCGGACATATTAATTGGACATATAATGCCGGTCTTTTAATACTTTTTTATTTAAACCTTTTATTGCATGTAACAATATGGCGGACATAATGCCTAATGGCATTGTCTACCAGTCAACCATGGGCGTTGGTGAGAAGATATAATAGGTTAGCAGTTATACCTTGGATTTCAAAGTTATTATAAACATACACAACTTTTGCAGAACAAAATAGCATAAATATCATTCCGTTCCATGGGTGTTTTGTCACTTTCTGTCAATTTAGAAATAAGTTTGAATAGGGGAGATAAAATCAATATTCTACAGCCAAAATCGGTTCTTTCTTTTGCTATATATCACCGACAGTATATAGATATCGTATGACAATATGCACAGCATAACTAACAGTGGAACAAAGAAAAGGTTGCGTAGGAATAAGCTATAAATAGAATTAGCTTTCATGTAATAGGTGGTGAGCCTATTGCCATACACCGGATACAAATCCTTACTTGTGCTGCATTTAATCTTGGAAAATTCCCAGATGACTTAAAGAAAACTACGATAATAATCCGCTAAAAGATTCACAAACCGATCTCATAGGGAGCTAAAGGAAAAACGTGAAGCATATGACCTAACCCAAGTTACACGAATCAACTACCTTTTCGACTCCAACCCTGTTTGATAGGGTAACTCTATCAAAGGATTTGTGAATTTGAAAAGGAATACGCGTCAAGTATGTACATTTCGGAATTCGCTCAGCTTCTGAAAGGCTCGCTTGAATAGAATTTTAAAATGAATTTACGAAATGTTTGTTTAAGAGAGTAATTGGTTCAGCTGCGATTATAAGTGAAGGGTAAATAAATTATGTGATGGAGGGTTGCCAATCCGAATTAGGCCAATCGTGGTAACATAACGCTTGTATTTACCTCAAGAGGTTATACCGAGTATGTAGTTCACTCAGATTTCACCAATTATGTTAACGTCCCCTGAAATAGGTGAAGCAATTTCCATTTTCGGGCTTACTACTGAGAATTTGTAGCACTATGCTTTACCCGACCATCGAATTCAGGACCTCAAACTGAGTAATCGCGCTTTGACTACTGGAATCTACTTGGATCACTGGAACAGCGAAACCATCGTGGTAACTACAATCAAAACTCTTGGATTAAAGCCATTTATCTCAGATCAGGTGTATTTACAAAATCACCTTTAGATCCTGAAATGTATGATGGCTTGGTTGGACCATACCACGGTAGTGCTACTAGTATAGTACCCTAACTGCTATCTGCTTAGAATCCCAGCTGGGACTGATCTGAACTGGGGCCACGGATGTTAATTAGTGTTGTTTTCTGTGTGTGCTCGCCACCACAAAAGCATAGGTATACAACGAGGGTGTGGTTGTCTCATTGAACAGGTTCTTAAAGGAAATAGGCTCAGCGATTGTGCGTTTTGCTGAGCTTGCATTAACGTGCAATCGCTTTACTTCATTTAATAGAATTTAACATCAGTACGTGACCAGCGGCCGCTCGAGGCGCCGCGTATTCTAAAACCATTTACCATATCTGCGTATAGTCGTCGCAGTATTACCATACCATCCCCTCACTCCATACCATACCATCATAGAACTAGAGTATAGAACCAAAATATTATCCTGTTAACAACCAAAACTTCTTTCTCTCCCCAAACCTTTTACAGGTGTGTGTGTAGTCGAGCGCAGGTTGCAGGGAGAAACGAAATTTACTGCGCATCGAACTGCGCGTAGATCAACAGGTCGTAAAGATTTGCGAGTATATTATAACGAAAACTATCATCTGAACTCATCAAGTAAACGCTCCAAGAGTTGCCACATCTCTTGGATCGTCAAAAGACATGTCAAAGCAGTTTGTTTAGTTTTATCACTGTTGAAGGAAGATGAACGCATGACTCCGAAGCAAGTTATCTTGGAAACTACGTGGAGTTTAAAATCTCAACAACTTCTATATTACTGTTTATAACTATTCAGTTATCACGGTACGTGGTCGTATACTGCTCCTGTATACTGCTTCTTCCATTCCGCAATTATACCATTATTCAGATGTTAAGATGGTGTCGTAATACAGTATCGTGCATCGTCCTTAGCACCAGTGACACCTATTTTAGTGACTAGTGACACCTATTTTTAATAGCCTTTGAAAAAACGAGAAGGTTCTATGTTCGTGTGTGTTTTGTTAGTTATGATACTACTCCTTATACGTTTATACGCATGTATGCAAAATTATTCTGCAAATGATATTGTAGTGTCCATGAAATTTTGCCACCGTGCCCGTCGTTGCTTCACTCTTTCGATCACATTGAATCGACGCGAGCCATTGGGACGCTAGATTTTCTAAAATATTTTCAACTACATTTTGCACTGGATGGATCGAACTCGCCATTCACTCGAGGGTCCGGGTTCAAAGTCTGGATGGATACTTACACAGCACCGTCAGGTCGATCTCGGCCTTCAGCGTGTTGCTGATCATGATGTTCTTCGCCTCGCAAGTGTACCGCGCCTTGTTGTCTGACGCGTCCGCTTTGAACGAAAGCACGTTCTCGGACATACGCCCACTCGTTCTGAAACAAAATATTTACGTTAGACAATGATATTTTAAGAAATATACATCACGTTCAAACTGCACTTTTTTACACAATTTAATAACATAGTATATCCACACACACGCTATAAGTGCGACAGGAGATAGACAAAGCATAAGAGTGAAAGAGACAGCTATTTGTAATAAGTACAGTTAGCGCGCGGGCTCACAATGACAGGTCACAGATGAATTGGTCACAAGTGACACCAATTCACGACACTTGTTTGGTGCGTTGGTGGAGTATCTACCTCTTGTAATGTATATAACATCATTGCGTTAGACGTTCAAACCTGTGTAGATATATTGATTTCTCCTAAGCCGTGGGCAGTAGCTAATCCATACTAATATTATAAATGCGAAAGTAACTCTGTCTGTCTGTCTGTGTCGCTTTCACGCCAAAATTACTGAACTGATTTAAATGAAATTTGGTACACAGATAGTCTAGAGCCTGAGAAAGGACATAGGCTACTTTTTATTTGGAAAAAAGTGTTGTAAGAGGTTGAAAAGGGGGTTGAAAGGTTCTATGAAAGTTTCGTCATTTTCAGAACTAGAAGCATACAATTTATATTATAGGCTGTTGATTAGATATAAACAAATATGGCACTCAAAGTTTGTAAAAATTTTGTAAGGGTGTAAAATAAACATATTATTATTATGTCTAATTCCACGCGAGCGTCCACTGCGGGTGTCCACTTTTTAATTAATAAATATGTACTTTAAATTGATATTAAAAAGTGATACATAGTCTTGACTCATTACACCATAAGATATCCACGGACGTTCTAGTGGGATTTAGGATAAAGTAAAATTAAATGATTGTTGATGATTAAAGCATGAAATTAATAAAACTATATTCAAAGTTAACATCATTAAGTGCGCTTAATGCTGGATTAGACTCATTAGACAAAGTTAGTTACAGTATTGCAATGCGCAAGAAAACGAGGAAAGTTAATGTAGAAAAGACTGAAGAAGACGAAGTAAATTAATGCAGAAAAGATAGTTGTTTGATACTTTGTAGTTTTCTGCAATCATCTTTGACCTTTCCTTTGTATCAGCATTCTTGGAGTCGCAAAGTTATGAAAATGCAGCCTTGACTAAACTGCGATACATTCTTGTAAAAGGCAGAACTAAACCTTTGACTTTTGAAGCTTAATACGTATGCTGCACGATACTTGTTCAGACATGTAAATACTAACAGTGGTACTGAGAGAGAACCGCGGCTGCTTGTTTTCAGCGTAGCCCTTTTTTTTCCGAGCAGTCGTATTTGGGATAAGAACAAAGCAACTTAAATAACTTTTCACCTTGTTATTAGTTTAGGTCCTATATAACTGGCCTATAAAACGGGCACAAATCCAGACACTGAGATACTACGAGTTTCAAATTAGAAAAATCTAATAATTGGTATTTTGCCCGAACTGGAAATCGAACCCGACATCTAGCTTATCAGTCGCGCTTACCGTCCAAGTGTTGAAAATAAGCGTCATTAATTCCAGTAAGCTTCCCATTACCGGGGGACATTCCTGTCCCTTAGTTTGCATGCACCGTTACCTTCACGTTTCGTGTACGAAAAAGAAAATTGGAAAACCTTAGAATTACCATAAAGGAGGACATTGAGGGGCCATATCGAACATAATTTTTAAATGAAAACAGAAACGATATTAAATGAAAATGAAAATTATTTATTCGGCTGACGAACGTGCGGTGGTGAGTGAGATCAACTGTCGAACTGCGGGTCCCGGATTCGAATCCCGTCCGGGGAAGTTTTTTATTTCGCAGATTAATTGTTATCGGGTCAATGATGTTGAATTGCGTGTTGTTTTTACCTGTCGCGAGGGTGTGAGTTTGTAGTGTTTATTTAAAGTAATTAAATGTGGACGCCAGCAGATTCGCTCGCGTGGAATTAGACATAACAATAGTTTCGTTTACACCTAGTAATATTATATAGCCTATGTAACTCAGTGAAGATGCAGCTTTCTAATAGTGAAATAATTTTTTAAATCGGTCCAGTAGTTTTTGTGTGAAAACATTAGATACAATTTAGTTTAGAAGTATAGATAATTTAAGGTTAGTCCTACTAATAATTGAAAATCTGAATAAAAAACATGAAACTGATTTATAATAATAGTGCGGAAGTGTATGGACAAGCGCGTCGCGTCCATAGCCCAATTGCTCGCGTCGATTCAATGTGATCGAAAGAGTTAAGCTACGACGGGCGCGGTCGGTTTGTGAATGGGTGACCGCTAGTGGCAAAATTTCATGGACGTCGGCCGTCGGTCCCGGTTGTTTTCAATTGTGGAAACAGTCGTTAAGCCTTGTCGATGACCTTCGGGTTACTTGAGAACATTTGACACTGGGTTGGCCACTAACCCCTCCACCAATCCGCATTGGAGCAGCGTGGTGTAGTATGCTATACACCTCCTGCCTAGACCTATGTCTGTGGTGGAGACCCGTGCCCAGCAGTAGAACGTCTATGGGTCGCAGCGTATGGACAACTGCCTGCTCGTATATAAAAAACGCCAAACTATTGGCCGGTACACATAGAGAGTACGCTTCAAGGAATCCCTTGAGGCAAATAAAATTGAACCGAAAGAAGTAAGCGATGGCTTTTTCAGGTTTGTCCTGTCTCCCGAGGGAACGAACGGGCAGGGTCTGTTGCACGACGCGTCGAATTTAGGCGTTTTGTCAAGCCTAGTGCAGTATTAAATTAAAAAACAAAAACAAAATGACAACAGGAGCTGTCTCAGCTGTTGCTACTGCGGGGCTAGAGACCCTAGCGCTGGTTTTCAGACAGCCCCTATACCCTGAGGTGGAAGGCGGATATGTGTCCGTTGTTCCCCCATGCCAGCTGATAAACAGTAGAACTAAAATTACTAACCTATTAAAATGTAACCTAATTTATTTTATTTTATACAGAACAAACATACGTGTTAATGATGGATATAACTATAAGGGAACTTGCGTAACATAACATCCCCCACAAACCTTTCTTTGTCCCACTGTTGGGCATAGGTCTCCTCTCCAAATGAGAGGGATTAGGCCGTAGTCCACTACGCTGGCCTAGAACGGATTGGCAGTCTTCACATGCCTTCGAGAGCATTATGATGAAGTCTCAGGCATGCAGGTTTCCTCAAGACGTGTCCTTCACCGTTAGAGCAATGATGCTATGAATATAGACACTCACGAATCATTCAGTAATAAAATTACTTAATCAATATTTGCATTCGACCATTCGTTGATTTAAAGTCACTGTGAAAAGACCGCAACTTAAACATTATGACTAAAACCTAATGCAAAGTAACGTAACCCGCTCCCTAACATTTTTTAAGTTATACAACTTTTAGACGTAGCGTTGTCCGACGGTATCTTGTACAAGAATTATTATTCATCCGCCGAAAGTTTCAAACTAGTCTTTGCTTGGAGAGATTTTGTAATATTTATAGAAAATATAAAGAGAGGTTAAGGGGTGCTTCAAGTTTCGTAAGTTCGTGCGCTCGTGGAAGACTGGCAAGGATTAACTTTTTAGTTCCACTCTATTTTCTGCACAAAGATAGCTTAGCACGGTATTCTTAGAATAACTTATAATGAGTAAAATATTTTTAATACGTACTTTTTATTACAAATACTTTTTAATGAAACTAAACTATCAAATCTTATCAGCTTAATTTTCTTAAATGAATAGTAATTTTACTATTCATTTAAGAAAATTGAAGATATTGAAAATTGAGAATTTCTTAAATGAATAGTAATTTTACTATTCATTTAAGAAAATTGAAGGTGAATTGAAAGGTGAATGATAATACGTCAATTTAAAAAAAAAATAGTCAATATACTTAGGTACAAAACAACCTTATAGCAAGAAAAAATAAAACTTTAAGTGCATCGTTAAATACAATTGTATCAACTTCCCGGTAATTAAGTTTGAAATAACTATTTAATGCTATTGTTTAGTGTGAAATAGTTATTATTTACTATAAGCAATTTTTTTTATTAATATTTTTTTTTAATATCATGGACATCTCACACGACCATCTGAACCCAAACTAGGCAAAGCCTATATATGGGCCTCAGACATATTCATACTGATATTCATACATCGATATTTTTAAATACATACTTAAATAGATATTAACATGCTGACACAGAACAAACACAAGTGTCACAGGAGTATTTGTCTTGAGTGAGAATCGAACCTACGACCCACGGCGCAGAAGGCGATCACTACAGAGTGCGCCAAGGAGCCGGTCACCATTTGCCGACTTTGGATCAGATAATTGCAAGGCAAATTCCAATCAGCGAGTAGTACTTTGCGTTCAAAAAAAAAATCTTTTAGTCAATGAATATAATCAGAGAGGCACAGTGATGGTTTCTTAAAAACGATATCCCAAAAGTTTTCTTCGAACGCGCGACAGATTAGAAACTCCATTCATAATGTAAAGCAACTCGCCTCACGGTCAGCTCTTTGGGAAATTTAAAATAAAGAGATTTAAAATAAAGAGATTGCATTAGCTATTTATTCATTTTCTTTATTGTTTTTCTTAACGGGAAGAAAATATAAAGGATTTCTAAATGTCTATTATATTTTGGGATTATTGCATTAAAACCTTTGTTTTGCAATTGAAAATATCGTCATCGTGACGTGACGATAATCTATACTTCAACTCAAGTTGTATCACATAACCACAAATGTATGGTAATACAATGATACATCTGAATGAAACTCAGATCGTCTCGTTCAGAAAAGATTTAAAATGAGATCTTTATCCGCTACTTACCCCTATTTCAAGAATATTTGAAATAGACAGATTCTTAAGCGAATTTTCTATTAAACCGGGAATATCTATTCAAATACTGATAGTCTGGCGACCCTAGCCGGGGGTAAATTGTACAGAATATCAAAAGGGGAACGTGATTAAAATTCAAAGGTATCTTAAGAGGGTTCAGGTAAGTCGGAAAATTCGCTTTTCCGATTTTGTGGGTTACTACGCTTTGGCGGGTGCAGCGCTTTATAGACGCTTTAATTGAATTTTTGAACAAGTGGGTATGTGTTTGTGTGCCTCGAAATGGGTCGCAGATGCGTTGCTAGCCCGAATAACTAATACCATGGCTCGTACATTAAGTGTACATTATACATCTATATATATAAAAGGAGAAGGTGACTGACTGACTGACTGACTGACTGACTGACTGACATATCAACGCAGGGCCTAAACTATAAGGGCTAGAAACTTGAAATTTTGCACAGGGGTTCCTTTTATAACGTAGGGGAGCACTAAGAAAGGATTTTTGAAAATTCACCCCCTAAGGGGGTAAAACGGGGGTGCAAAGTTAGTATGAAACTTTTCCGTTTTAGAAGTCGTTAGACGGGTAGACGTCGTTAATGGGTCTAATTCTACGCGAGCGAAGCTGCGGGCGTCCACTAGTTAGTGATAAATTAATAAAAAAATGTTATTATTAAAATTAAAATTTAAAAAAAAAGCTTTTTATAACTTTTTTTTTATTTCCGTGCATTGTCATCGGAACCAAATATGTGTGCCAAACACCTCGATAGCTTCAGTGGAAGTGGGTGAAATATTTATTGCAAGATTTCAGGACATACATACATACGAGTGAAGTTAAATAAAAGCTTTTAATATCATTGTGATATCTAGTCTATACTAATATTATAAAGAGGAAAGATTTGTTTGTAATGTTTTCACACAAAAACTACTGGACCGATTTCAAAAATTCTTTCACCATTAGAAAGCTGCATCTTCACCGAGTGACATAGGCTATATAATATTACTAGTTGTAAACGAAACTATTGTTATGTCTAATTCCACGCGAGCGAAGCTTCGGGCGTCCACTAATATTAACTACAAAGATAAGATATAATATAAACTACATAGAAGAGAAGACCACTTCCTAAGGTTTAACCCCACACATAAAAAACGTTAAAACACACGTTGACCGCATCACTGGACGCGCCCGTGGGAAAGCCGTTGGACCGTGGGCAATCCTGCCCAGTGTACCGTGCGGGGATGGGTATTAGAGAGATATTATATTCCTATTTCGTATGCAAAGCCTGTTTGTTGTATGAATCTGTTTTTTGTGATTTTATATTACCCGCCTTTTTACATTATTTTTTATTTATATGTATAGCAAACGAGCGTGCATCACCTTGCTGCCCATGAAAATTGTAATAAGCTTTTTAAATAAAAACACATCTCATAGCTTCACGCCTGTATGTTAGAAGAGGTAGACAGTGTTACATTTATAGTGTTCAAAGTTCGCAATTTCTTTTAGAACACGTCACGTACTGACGCGAAACTACAAGAGGTACACAAATTATATTTAGTGTGTCCTTTTCAGCATACATATACAACGACTCATACACATAGTCACCTACCTACAAAGTCACATACCTGTATCTTACAGGAAGGACGGGATGCGTAAAAGCATTTCCCAGCGAGAAAAAACAAGGGTATATATATATACAACATATCTACTTTTTTTAAACATTTTATATGGATTGGATTGTACCTTTACAGTGCAGCAGGACATTGCACTATCTTGCCCCAGATTCAGAGCGATATCTGGTTTCCGACCACAGACAGCGCTCGCTCTGATCTGATCACAGGTGTGAGGTATCAATGACATTTCTAACTGGGTATATTCCCACGTTAAAGCGTGTCACACACTACGCAGATACGGTAAGATATCTGTATCTGAGCGCGTATCTGTCCATATCGCTCTCTACACACACTACGCAGATAACTTATATTTTTCCGTCAAGCATCTGGAGGCACCGACATATACTCGTATATGAAAAGATGGGCAGATAACATCTGCCGATGCAACAGATTTTATACAGGTTGTTTTGCACTGAGACGGAGGTTGATCTAGAAGCAATAAACGCGAACTCATTGCCATATTAATGGCATTTGTATCAGAATTCATCATACTGTTTAATATGATCCGCACCAAAAACAAGTGTAGCCAGTTTGAAGGATTCCGCGTGAATGTATCGTTTCGTATATTATCGTATCTGCGAAGTGTGTGATACTTTCAGATAAGTTAAGTTTTTATACGCAGATAAAATATTACCGTATCTGCGTAGTGTGTGACACGCTTAATACGCTGGGTTTCCCAGCATGTTATGTCATGTTTTCATAAACAGCAACGCGAACCAAAATACCAAACCAAGTACCATCGCACCACAACTATGTCTTTGTCCCATTGTTGGATTCGGGTTTCCTTTCAGAGTAATCCATAGGCCTTTGACAAAACTCTCAGGCATGTAGGTTTCACGACGTTTTTTCTACACCGTTACGGAATATTATTAGTGACCAATCTCTATTTCTTCCAACATTTACTATACCACCGTTTACCGTATACCGTTATTAAACTACATTCACACGTTATAGAAGTGTCTCATCCTAAAGAAACATATCGAATCCTAACAAAACATTGACCTCCTAACTTAACTAAGTCTTAATAGGAGAAGTGCCGAAAACTTCTTTTATCAGAAAGGGCTTTTTGCCAGTAAATTTTTATTTTTAAAACCTGTTCAGTATGGTTAACCACAATTGGTTTAATCCGTCCTGCATGTGTCGTGTCGTGAATGTTGTATATGCCTGTAATTGACATTCAAACCACAGGTACCTGAGTTATGTTATATATCAATGTATTAATATGTTGTTGGTATTATTAAAATAAAATATTAGATACCTGAGAAAGTTACTTTATAACACGCTTTTATTAGTTTGGTATGTATATACAAATAAACATAATTCTGTCCGATTGCTTATTTACTCCATCCATCCATCCATCAGCCTGTTGAGATCCACTGCTGGACATAGGCCTCTCCTAAACGACACCACTCCCGGTCCTATGCCTTCTGAAACCAGAGGTTTCCCGCCAACTTCTTCAGGTCGTCTGTCAAACTTGTCAAAGGGCGACCTGTACTCCTATTACCGAGTCGTGGTCTCCATTCGAGAGCTTATTGACTCAGCAAACGAAATTGTCGGCAAAATATATATTCTATACAAAAGTATGTTATTTTCCTCACATAAAATTTTCGCCGAAAATTTAATAACTGATAACAAGGTATCGGAAAATATCAATTATAGCGGCAAAGGCAAATTTACCAAGAAATTAGCAAGAAGCTTAAGTAGACTTACGAACTTCAAGCCTTTTCTGTAAAACTAATTGACACGATCATAGTTTGCAACTGACGCGAACTAAAAGCGCCCTCTGTCTACCTACAGCGTTATTAGTTCCATCAAACAAATTCAATTCTCAAACTTGTTTCAACTATCACCTTTTACTTTCGATAATTTTACACCCTTAGCACCTGCGGGACTTCACGGGATATTAAGCGTTCTGGCTTGGTAATAAAGATGGGTTTTGTGTGAGCAAAATACTAGTCTGGATAGCTGAGGTTAATTGCTGTAACGAATTCGCCAATCAAAGGGCCTCTCACGATCAATTTGTGTGGGTGCCACTGTTTTCCCAAACGATCGTTGACCGTTCAAGAAAAGGACATAAATCCTTATTATTTTATTATGACTGTACGTCTACAAATGATCATAGGCTTACGTGCTTCTGAGGGCACGTGCCTTCGGTAACGGATTGCGTCCACTAGGCCAGAAAGGCTGTCCCTGTAGCTCGGGACCAGAATAGTGCAACGGTAGCCCCTGCCTGTCGTAGGCGACTAAAAGGGGACTTCTGGGGTTGCGGCGGTGAGAGGGGGAGCTCGTACCGTCCATCATGTGACCCCGGGAAAAACGACGCTGTTTGTGGCTGCACAGCGTTGTGTAAACCAGGGAGAGCCCGTCTTGGGCGCAGCGCTGGAGGGCACCGGCGCGTTCTACAAGAGATCCCGGAGCCCTCCTGTAGCGCCGGAGTAGGCCACCGAGCGGGTTTAAGTGAGTGAAAGTCCCACATAACCCGGCGTCGCTCCCACGACGTTCGGGTGCCTTTTCAAGGTTTCCCACTCGTTAAACAAAAAAAAAAAGGCCAGAAAGGCTGTTTTCTCGCATATTAAACCCTTTTAAATACTGTGTGAATCAAAAGTAAAGGTAATATTTAACTACTAATCAAATACTATTATAAAACCGATTCATGCTTGGATATGCAACGCCCGAGAGATCCGATTTGCACTTATATCGCGAGTTATCTCCAATATACGGCATATTTTCCCGAGCGTTATCTAGATTGCCATCAATAACTGCGTTTCGGTTTGACATGTGTGTGACGTCACAGTGGTCGTCCAAACTTTTTATGGCATCAACATTGGCAGAATTATGCCGACTCTCGAGGGAGACGTCACATCCTGTAGCGCGAGTAAGGAATGTACATACATAGTCCGTAATAGAAGATTGCAGCATAAAGCAGCTATCTATAAAATAAATGACTCCTTGAACGATAGAAGAGAATCGCTAGGTGCGATGTATCTCCAGCTCCACTTGTTCAATAATAATGTACCTTGATCAAATTATAAAAATTGTGAATTTTGATCTGAGTTGCTTGCCGTGCTCTTCTCGGTAGCATCAACTTTGTGAACCGGCGGTAGATAAAAAAAATGTTATGACGCTCACTAAGCGTATACAAAATACCATTAATGAATCTGGATCTGCATCAATCTGAAAATAAATGAATCTGAATCTGCAACTTTGATGTAAATAAAAACATCGTTTATTAACACTAAGAAGGAAGCTTTCGTAGATAACTAAAATGTTGATTTAAAAAAAAAATTGCATTGTCATCGGTCCTTGATAAGTGTGAAAAGTTTAAAAAACCCATGAAAGATTTTTTAACAATTGCCTCTCCGTATATCGCTCGATTCCATCCAAATCGGTGCGAATACATGGGGTGCCCCTCACTAGCCGCGGGTCAGTGAAGCGGCGTCTATTGGTTGAACAACTTTTTATAAGAAGCCAAGATTGGGTCTCGTAGGGAAACCTTTCGGAAATGGAAATCTTAACGAGAAGTCGAGTATGAAGACGGTGTATTTTGATCACGATTAATATTAGATTTAAGGCAAAACAAGTTTGATACTTGCTGAGGAAAATATATAAAACTAGTGGACGCCCCCAGCTTCGCTCGCGTGGAATTAGACATAACAATAATTTCGTTTACACCTAGTCTATATATATAAAAGGAGAAGGTGACTGACTGACTGACTGACTGACTGACTGACTGACTGACTGACTGACATATCAACGCAGGGCCTAAACTATAAGGGTTAGAAACTTGAAATTTTGCACAGGGGTTCCTCTTATAACGTAGGGGAGCACTAAGAAAGGATTTTTGAAAATTCACCCCCTAAGGGGGTAAAACGGGGGTGCAAAGTTAGTATGAAACTTTGCCGTTTTTGAAGTTAGTGAATGTCTAATTCCACGCGAGCGAAGCTGCGGGCGTCCACTAGTAATATTATATGTATAGCCCATGTCACCCAGTGAAGATGCAGCTTTCTAATAGTGGAAGAATTTTTGAAATCGGTCCAGCAGTTTTTGTATGAAAAAATTACAAACAAATCTTTCCTCTTTATAATATTATTTAAATGACAAATGAAAAAAAAAATTTTTTTGTTAAGATCGTCATACATCATGTAATATACTTTGGAAACTGCACTAAATATGATGTTTCATTTTATATCCACTCAAATAAGCCGTGGTCCTCCTGAGTCTCAAGAAACCTTAAAAACATTATTATTTAATTATGTTCGTCTACAAATTACCATGCTATTAGCCGTGCTTCGGAGGGCACGTGCATTCGGTTACGGCTTGCGTCCTCTAGGCCACAAAGGCTGTTTTTTTCGCAATTCAACCCTTTTTAATTACTGTATGATTAAAAAAAAAAGGTAATATTTAAACATACAAATCAAAAACCAATTCGGTCAAATCCCACATAGAAAATATTCACTAACAATTTCCGACTAAAACGATGTTGCGGAGCAAAAATAACCAAATAATAAGGTTATTTACGTAAATCCAGCGCGGAAAGTTAGTAAAGGACCACGATTGCATAAGCATAGGGGCGGTTGGGAAATGGAAATTTTCAGAAGAATACCAAGGACCGATCTCTTGACTCAATCGTTTTTATATTGGCTCAGTTTATATGTTATTCTGTGACCTTTGGCTCTAGCTAGACTGTACTTATACGGAAAGCCGTGGCTTAAATATCGGTTTGTAAGTACACTAGACTTGCCCAATGTTCTGATGCCTGACTTAAAGTTAAGGACATTTGAAACATGCTGTTGTACATCCAATCTTTAGATTCATGTAAAATCTTTACAGAATCCCTACAGGCAGTTTCAGTTTGTTATTGATTAGTATGGTAAAAAAAGCTGTGACAGCCCAGTGGCTATCGAACTCGCCTCACACTCGAGCGGTCCGGGTTCAAACCCCAGCGGCACGCACCAATGACTTTTGTAAGTTATGTGCGATTTAAGAAATTAAACTCACTCACTCACAGTCACTAGCTAAAACGGTGAGGACACATCGTGAGGACACCTGCATGCCTGAGAGTTCATCATAACGTTCTCGAAGGTATGCGAAGTCTGCCAATCCGCACTTGGCCAGCGTGGTGGACTAAGGCCTAATCCCTCCCATTCTAAGAGGAGACCCGTGCCCAACAGTGGGACAAAGAAAGGGTTGTGATGAGTGATAATGTAATAATAAAAATAATGTTTATTTCAGACCCTATCCATCCATCGAGTGTTAGTATGTTAGTAACAACTTTTACATAATTACTATGTAAGATCAATACATTTATTACCTAAACAACATATTATATTTACTAATTTAATGATTTTAATATCCAATGGCTATCTCCACACAATGGTGCAGTATGGAGCAGTTAGACCTGAGAGCAATCACCTTTAGGATTCCGTTAATACTTATCAATAGCATTTTTCAATTAAACTATTCTCATTTTCATTCAAAAAACTTAGACACTCAGGCTAACTAACTGTTCGTGTTTAGATTGGGCAATAACTCCGCATACAACACCAAAGCTCTAATCAATGCTATAGATACCAAACAATTTTACTGCCACCTCACACAATCCACCGAAATGGTGCTCAATTAGACAACCGAAGGGGATACTTCCACTCCGATGAATAAGGGCTTTTCATTCACCATAACAAAACGATATCCCGCGGGAAATAATCCGGAGTCTTGAATCCATCACCGAAATGGGGTCAGCGCTTTGGAGGCAACGGATTGCGATGCTTTTTGATGATTACTACTAAATGGGATTGTTACCGTCACACTATCTGACTGACTATCAGTGACAGATTCAGTCTTTGACAGTGAATCATGCTGGATTTCAATAACCTATCTACGGATGGATTTGACTATCGGAGATAGAAATGTGATATAAGTTCCATATAAAATGTGTCAAATTTCTATCTCCGATAGCCAAATCTATCCGTAGATAGGTTATTGAAATCCAGCGATAGTCATATCACTCGCGTCGAACATACCTACCTACATGTAGTGGCGGATTTTTCAGCAGGCTGAGTAGGCTGAAGCCTAGGCGGAAAATTTTAGGGAGCGGCAAAGGAGATGTTTCAAATCCGGCCCAGTATATGTACAGTACCTCGAAAAATCGAGAAAAATCCGTGAAATTTGGGAAAAATACAGATAAATTGCTTAAATGCATACTTTTCTTGTAATAATTTTATACTTATCAATTATTTTTATCGAGTTTCAACATGGCGTCCCGCCAATTTAGGTTACTCTGTGGTAAAAAAAAAAGTCAGTAAACCATAGATCGACCATTGATCATAGATCGTGATCCGTCTAGTGTCACTTCAATTCACAAACTATTAGGGGATACTACGTACTTCAATTGCTTTCGTTGCCGATCGTGGTTTGATGTTGTTATTTTTAACAACCTGGCTTTCTATTTTTTGGATTTTTGTTTACATAAGTAAAAACATATCAGCTGTGTATTTGATAGTTGAATCAAAACATCACTAATTACATTGGTAATTAGCTAACTTAGCTTACTTAGTTAATATTCCGACGATTGAATATTCTGTACTTATATAAAAACTTAAATAATATAAAAATCTATAAAGGGAAAAATAAAATAGGTATGTACTCGTTCTCAGTGTTACATACCTACAATCCATTTGAATCATAGACAATTATGACAAATAAACGTCATGCAAATGTCAAACTTCAATCAAATCTGTCAACACGATAGCTTACCGCCATGACGGATTAATGTTTTGTGTTGCAATTTCAAGTGTACATTTTTGTGCTTTACATCCAAACTAAGCCAATTTAAAGTAATTGGATAATTGAAAACTGTTTTAATTGTGTTTCTCCATTTTTTTGTATGGTGTACATAGACGTGGCCGGAGCTCCATACATCCCTGAAACATCTCCTTTGGTCAATAGCCCAATGGCTCGCGTTGCTTCAATGTGATCGAAAGAGTTAAACAACGACGGGCGCGGTCGGTTTGTGGATGGGTGACCGCTAGTGGTAAAATTTCTTGGCATTACCGTACTTCGCAGGGCACGTTAAGCACGAAACATTCATTAAACCTTGTCGAATACCTTCGGGTGGCTTGAGAACATTCGAAACTGGGTTGGCCAATAACCCCTCCAACAAATCCGCATTGAAGCAGCGTGGTGGAGTATACTCTGGAGCAGTGTCTACGGGGGAGACCCGTGCCCAGCAGTGGGACGTCTATGGGTCGCAGCGAAGCGATGTAAGTGATGAGGACTTGAGTCACCCTTGCGTGTGTGTGTGAATGAGTGAGTAAAGCCGCAGGTAAAGCTAGTGTTTATTATAAACTTCAATTTGGATCTGAGATTGTATAGCAATACATCATATATTTCCACTTTCCACGTACCCTGAAGGAATCACGGCAAATGTAACTGGCACGCCCCACGAAGCATAGTATCGTATTTGTGATATACCGCCCCACGATATATCTCCGCGTACGATTATTATTTGCTTTTATTTCGCGGAGAAAATTGTATCGAAGACCATAACATATATCAAGGCAGTAGGATGCACTGAGTGCTGTGGGAATACGACGCAAGTTATAAGATTCTTTGTCTGCACACAGAAGCGAGCTGCTGGTATTAACTTGGTGGTAAATACTAGATTTTGAAAAGATAAATGTAACGGAAATTTACCTTTTTTTAGGTTCCGTGCCCAAATGATGACGGAACCCTCTTAATATTCCTCCAGTCTATCTGTCACATGGTTTATTACTTGATTTGAAATTGGAAGACACCTGAATTATTCACAGAATGCGTGATATTATGGTCGATATCACAACGAATAGTTATAAAGTAGGGTTCCCTCCTTTGCTGGGATTTGGAGACTTCACATGCCTTGGAGAATATTACGGGGAACTCTAAGGTATGCTTACGATGTTTCCTTCACCGTTGCAGCAGGTGACATTTAATTTCATAAATACCCTCATAATCATTGGTGCGTGTCGCTTATATTCAAATCTAACCCGAAACGCAGAGAAGCAAGTTCGATAGCCACTGGGCTGTCACCGCTGTCAAGTAAATACTCTTACGTAAATAAAAATGTCCTAACAAGCCCCTTAGGTCCCGCTTTCACTTATGACTCGTCCCCATTACAAATTACACTCTAAATTTCCCCAGACATAATTTATTACTTAATCTCCAAGCTCGGCAAATGTTTTAAGGAGTAAACTGCTTCAGATATAATTCTTTGAAGAGTAGCTTAATGTCTTATATTTTCAAGGCTATTAACTTCAAGCTCTTCTGTAATAGACTATTACTGGAAGGGATTAGCAAGTGCATCAGACTGCGCGATAAGCGATTAGCTAGTAAAAATATAGTAGGTAGCTATGCTGAGTACTTAAAGACCTTTATGTAGTTCTAGAATTTTTATTTAGTTTTTTTACATTTACTATTTTTTTCGATACAGAGTTCGCCCGGGTACCGCCGGTACCACCGCCCGGTACGATATCTAGTACCATTTCTAATGTGTAGTAATTGTCATACGTTTTATAGCGGCAATTTACGGCAAAAACAATATCTGTGAAAATTTCACGTTTACCTATAACTAACCTTCCACTGCTAACTTTTAATGTCAATATCCAAGAAGTTAAATTGGTTCAATACGTGAATTGTAATAACTATACTAATATTATAAAGAGAAAAGATTTCTTTGTAATGTTTTCACACAAAAACTATCTACTGGACCGATTTCAAAAATTCTTTCACCATTAGAAAGCTGCATCTTCACTGAGTGACATATGCTATATAATATTACTAGGTGTAAACGAAACTATTGTTATGTCTAATTCCACGTGAGCGAAGCTAGTGAACGCCCCACTAGTACAAAATAAAGTTGTCTCAAATCTTAAATTTGAACCACTCACCGACACTGTATTTTGTAAAACCATCGCATCGCATCGTAGTACAGCAACCGCCTTAAGCAGGTTGTGTCTCCTAGCTATTTTCTGCTGTAACTAACATGTTATAAAAATAACAGTTTACTTGTCTGAGCACCGAATTTTACAAGAAAATACGGGATTTAATATAGTTTGCATTAAAGGTGGCACGCGGCCGGGACTGAGTTAGATCGTGAATGACATCCCATTAGGAGGAACATTTTAAAATATTTTCGAATAAATGTTTTTACTTCTAAATATCTTAAGATTAACTTGTCGAGTGCCAGTTTTAAAGGTTTTACAAGCTGAAAAATATTATGTGAGTACCCTAATATTTTAATTTACATCAAAGCTACAACCCACAGAAGTTCCACTGTTGAACACGGGTCTCTCCCACAGTCGTAGCCGCGGAAGGTCTAGAGCCATACTCCACCACGCTGCTCCAGTGCGGATTGGTGGAGGTTGAAAACAACAAGGACCAACGGCTTAACGTGCCCTCGTAAGCACGGAAGCGTCCACTTAATGTTGCCACTTGCTAGCACCATCCACAAACCGACGGTCCCTGTCGTTCACATGTGAACTGGGTTACAAAGAGTGGAAGATTTTATTTAATTTCTTTTATTTATAATATATACGGACAAACAGACATACGGGCCACCTGATGGTAAGTGGTCACCGTCGTCTATGGACACGTGCGACGCCAGGGGTATCTCAGGTGCGTTGCCTGCCTTGAAGGGGAAGCGTTTCACACTCTTTTTGAAGCGCTCCATGTCGTAGCTCGAAGGGAAAACCTTCCGAACTCTGCAGTTTAGTATTTTTATTTCAGTAAAGAATTTTGCTCTCAAAATGTTAGCGAATCTACTTTCTAAGTCATACATAAAAGATATCGGGTAAGTACCTAATCGTAAGTAATCATACCTAAATCGTATTCTGATCTCATTTTAAAACATAACGTCAACCTTTATATAAAGAGCATGACATTATATTAATAGAAAACTCCATTGCAAATCAAACTCCTAAATTTTCCTGAAGAAAGTACATTATCTCAGACAGTTTACCAATAAATCATCAATCTAGTTTGCCTTGAAAACTTTTAATATGAAATATGAGCTTTAGTCTCTAGGTCAAAGTGGCGGCTTTTTTATCTTCTCCTTAAGAAAGTTCTAGCTACAACCCATTAACGGTTTATATCAGGGTCATCACAATTGCGTTGAGATTGGGGTACATAAAATTTTAACAAGGTACTTTACGTAAATTATAAAGACTAAAAAAATGGACTACGTAGGTACAAAGTATAAATATTTCCGACATTTTGCGTACTTACTGACAGTATTTTAAGAAGTTAGTCAAGTAAGTAATGGTTGCTTACAGAACACTATTTGTTCAATTCGTTAGTCATGAGGGGGAAATTATATAGGTAAGCAGTCAGTGTACGCAGTGCCCGCCACGAGCGCGTTCACTCCTGAAGATGGTCATCGTAATCGACCGAAAATGGTCAGCCTATTTCCAACTTAAATCACACGCGAGTAAGCCGGTAATTTTGAATATTAATTATTTGCACACTTATCAAGGACACATGACAATGAAAAAATTCAACATTTAAATCGGTTCTACAAAAGCGTGATTTTTAGATTAAACGAAGATGTTATAAACCCAGATGAATTTGGTTATTTTCCATACTTGTGTTAGGCCCAGTGTAATAAGTAGGTGTTAGTATTAAGTACTAAGTATTGTAATACCGGGCACAAAATACTCCCGAGATACAACTCTGAATTCATTCATAATTCCCAATAATACTCTTCCCATCCCGGGAATCGAACCTAGGTATATATTTTAGCAGTCATGAATACCAGGCACTTTTGCACGTGGAACCTATCCCCGGGTAGTGTGCAAACCCTCTTACAATAGGTACCTACTCCGTCCTATAACATACACATGTTATTCCGCAATTCCGTGAAGCGTTACAAAGGAAAATATTTTTCCTTTGTCTCTTCGTACTACTTCAAAGACAAAATTATTATATTATAATAAAATATTAATACAATATTACAGAGAACAGGTAGGAGGTAAACATTGGGTTACCTATTTGTTTATACTGTGGCATTCTCTTGCTTATATTGATAACCCTGAATAAATATCTAAAGTTGAAGTATTTCTTTTACTGTAGCGCCCATAGATCAATGGCTCGCGTCGATTCAATGTGAACGAAAGCGTTAAGCAACGACGGGCGCGGTCAGTTTGTGGAAAGTGGCAAAAATTTCATGAACGCTACCGTGCTTCGGAGGGCACGTAAAGCCGTCGGTCCCGGTTGTTTTCAATGCTGGAAACAGTCGTTAAGCCTTTTCGAAGACCTTCGGGTGGCTTGAGAACATTCGACACTGGATTGGCCACTAGCCCCTCCACCAATTCGCATTGGAGCAGCGTGGTGGAGTATGCTCTAGACCTCCCGCAGCAGTGTCTGTGGGGGAGACCCGTGCCCAGCAGTGGGACGTCTATGGGTCGCAGCGGTTCTTTTAAACGTATACATGAATCCTAGAAGGTCATCTTTAAGTAGTAGATAGAATTTTTAATTAAAACTCAATGAAACATGACTGGTTCCTTTGGACGCAATATTATGGTTTTCTTCAGATGTAAAAGGAACTCGATATTCTGGCTCATTGGTTCGGAATTTAATGATTCAAAGATTCGCTAAATTTGGGTTCTCAAATAGCAATAGCGCAGTGGTGGCATAGTACAGGTTCGCGCCTAATTTGGGGTCAGATGGCCGTGTGTGAATGTCCATGGTATTAATTATTTACTTAACAATAGTTTCGTTTACACCTTGTGATATTAAATAGCCTATGTCACTTAGTGAAGATGCAGCTTTCTAATGGTGAAAGAATTTTTGAAATCGGTCCAGTAGTTTTTGTGTGAAAACATTACAAACAAATCATTCCTCTTAATAATATCAGTATAGATAGTATAGATAACGCTGACATTCGGCATCTTTTTCAAGAGGTCAAGATAACCATCCATTAAATTTTGCCATGGACGCTTCATATTCTCTATTCTATTCTAATTGAAGAAAGAAATAAAGAAAATCCTTATTTTGTCTCAATGTACCTACACACAATTGCATTTTACACTGGCCCAAATTTTGCCTAAAAATTAGTACCTACATCCTAACATCTAACAACCTAACATCAAGTCGGGTTCTATTCCAAGCTGAGATAAGTACTGCTTGAATTCGTAAATGCATTGTGTATTCTACTGTAAAGCTATGTGATAACGCTATAAAAAAGGCTTATATAACAATGAACCACACATAATTTCAACTCGTACGCAAAAAAATCGTAACAGAAAACAAAATATCCTTTCAATGTACAATACAAAAACCTGCATTTAAAAATACAAGGGCAAAACATACGCGATGCCAAAAAACTAGCCGCTTCCATCACTAGTGATGCGCTTCGGTGTAATGGGTTTTATCGATAGTCGATATCGCGTAATGTTCGCGACAATATCGTTCTTGTTTTACGAGCATCAACAAAGAATCGGAACAGCAATGAAATTTAAAAACGAAAACTGCGAACCTGAGACTTCCTTGCCTAATGACAATGTGACGTGTACACATTTACCAAGCATAGTTAACAATAACGTTAATTGCTTCATAACATTACATTAGCTTCCTCGTTAGTCTGGTGTTTGCAAGCGTGACTGGCTGGTTAAAGGTCATGAGTTCGGTGCCCAGGTTGAGCAAAGTATTATTGGGGTTTGATAACTTGAAATAAATAACAGCTTATGACTTTGACAGCAATGACTTTCATCATGTTATGTTTTCCATGAATAACTATTTACTAAAAGGAATAATTGTATAAATAAATTGTACGAGAGAAATGGGCTGATTGCCTACAATTACTATTGCAAGTCTTTGCAGTCGCCGGCAAAGGGCACCCAACAAGTTTCTTTTTAAAACCTTTTCAGCTCAGTAAGAAACCTGAAAGTGCAGTGAATAGTTCAACATTAAAATGATGGGAAGTTCGGATATTCATTCGGATACGGAAATTATGTAGTGTTTAAATTGAGAATACCAGTATTAAAGTTTTATGTAAATAATTAAAGCGCTCATGGTCCCGCGGGAAATGGGCATTATCAACCGATAGTGTTGCGCTATACCGGTTTTAGCCGGCAAGTTGACCGCTAGTGGCAAAATCTTGAGTGCTTCCGTACATTTTTTGTCCGCTTGGGCCTATATCGGCCTCCGGGCGGCCAAAAAAGTCTCGTCAAATAGGCTATCAACTTATCCCTCCCCTTTGTAAAAATATTAAATTTAATCAATTTTCACCTGTGCATGCAACTATTTTTTTTTAAATAATTAAATTAATTTTATTCTTTTTTTCTCGATATAAAAGAATAACGAATATTAAAAGCTGTGTTATAGGGTTGCTACACCTCCTTGTTATATAAAGAAGAAATAATTAATATAAAAATTTGCAACATCTCATCTAGTCTTCAACCAATTAAGTAGTCAACTAATCAACACTGCGAGTTTCATGTTAGTTGTAGCATGATTCATAATACTATTAAGCCTTATTAATGCCAGATTCGGTTACGATAATATAATTCGGATATCCGATGAGAGGTTGCGGTTACTGAGTGCCTTAACATCCCTTACACGAATCCTTCATAGAATACTCGCCGTTTCTATAAATACGTACGTACCGTTTGTATGAAAGCTCTGAGGAATGCTATTTAATCTTAATTAAGTGGGGTCGACGACCTTTATAATGCTACTCAATGTTGGTGCCCAACAGTGGGGCAAAACTGGTTGTGGTGGTGGGCTACTCATCCCGCCTAGAACGGGATTAAATTAACAATATCGATTTGAGAATGCCACTAACAGCAAAACTATGAACACTTTAGACAAAGCTGCTTCGTTTTTTTTTCCATATCTTCAAGATTCATGTTAAAGGTTCTGACAGGCCCGTTGGCGCAATCGGTAGTGACCCTGTCTGGTGCGCGAGGGGTCATGGGTTCGAATCCCACTCAGAACAATATTAAATGTTCGTGTGACGAACACTGTGTGAGAGAATGTCCATTTTTTTATGGATACAAGATAGCAAACGAACTTGCAGCACCACCCATCCGCTGCCGCCCTTGACAACTGTGACTGACTTTGAACAAGACTCAATTAGGGACTGGGATGGTTAGTCCAGTTAGCTGAGAGAGTTAATTAGATCCATGATATTAAAAAAAAAATAACTTTCACACGGAGAATTAACGATTTGCAGCTACGTGTTAACTGGTGTGAAAGCCTCACACATTTCCATGTCAACAGTCCCCCATAGGAACCCATGGCCGTCGGTCACAAAAAACCGACATGATTAATGACCTCGGCCAGGGCAAGGGGCGCGGGTCAAAGTTCGAGTCCCCGGCTAAGCCTCCCAAACGTCTTTATTATCCTTTTGGATCTTTGCCCTTCACAAGTTTGTTTTATATGTGCGGTGGTCTCAGAATAAATTCAGCAGTTTTATATCTGACTAGTGGACGCCCGCAGCTTCGCTCGCGTAGAATTAGACCCATTAACGACGTCTGCCCGCGTTCGGGTTGCCCACTTGACTTCAAAAACGGCAAAGTTTCATACTAACTTTGCACAATCCTTTCTTAGTGCTCCCCTACGTTATAAAAGGAACCCCTGTGCAAAATTTCAAGTTTCTAACCCTTATAGTTTAGGCCCTGCGTTGATATGTCAGTCAGTCAGTCAGTCAGTCAGTCAGTCAGTCAGTCAGTCAGTCAGCTTCTCCTTTTATGTATATAGATGTGAATGGAGGTTTCAGTTGAATGTAACCCGTTCGTGTCCTGGAGGACACGAGTCTTCTGTCACAACTAAGAAGACCATGTCTACTGCTACAGTGCGAATTAGCTGATCGGTTAGTGACCAACCCGATTGTCGGAAGTTTTTAGGCAGCCCGATGCCCTTCGACATTGCTTATCATTTCAATTCTTTCATTTTGACACAGCTTATCGACTGTTATCTTATAACAAGAACCAGCGAAGGCTTAATCTTAAAACCTTCAGTAAGTTAAGACCAGTTTATCGCCAATTAGAATGTGTCATAGAAAACTTTCAATATGAAATCCCGCCTAAGCCTGGGATCCTTTGAAAGAATCTACCTAGTCATGTTTAGTCATCCTACCTTTCTTTGCGAGGAATCTTTTATATTTTATAAAATAATCTTTTATATTTTATAAAAGATAAGATAGCCTTGACAAACTTATTGGATAGAAAACATAATAAGTATTGAAGTTTTAAATGAGACAAGAAGAGAATTAATATATCCAATATTAAAATTTATGAAATAATTAGCTTAATACTATCAAAGGTTACAGGCGGAGTAACAGAATGATGATATGAAATGGATAATGCGAGCCATTGTTCACCACGCTGGTCAAGCGCGGAGTGGCAAACAATGATAATGTGAATTGTAATTTTTGTAATATTTTTTCTTTGTGTGCAAAGCAAAATAAATATTTCTGGTATATTCTATTCTACACGCGAAAAGTACTACTCGCGTAAGGGCAACTGCCCATATATAGGTTTCTTTCTCCGTATATGCCACATTCATGTGACATTTAATATAATTTATATGTGTATAGTGGACTACCCGCAGCTTCGCTCGCGTGGAATTAGACAAAATAATTTATGTTTATTTTACACCCTAACAAAATTTTTACAAGCTTTGACTGCCATATTTATTTATATCTAATCAACAGCCTATAATATAAATTTTATGCTTCTAGTTCTGAAAATGACAAAACATTCATAGAACATTTCAACCCCCTTTTCAGCCCCTTACACCACTTTTTTCCAAATAAAAAGTAGCCTATGTCCTTTCTCAGGCTCTAGACTATCTGTGTACCAAATTTCATTTTAATCGGTTCAGTAGTTTTGGCGTGAAAGCGATACAGACAAACAGACAGGGTTACTTTTGCATTTATAATATTAGTATGGATTACGTGGAAAGGCAATGTTATTAGGAACACGAGGTAAATCCAACAAAACTGTCTCATATTTTCATCTACATTAATATAAAACTACGATTAACCCACCCTAGTTCCAAGAGCTCGCTTCATAAGAATATTTCACGGTCCGACTGCCCATCATTTGTATATTGGACATTCCAATTTCTTCCCGAGAAAAAATATACCCTGGTAACGCCATATTAGCGGGAGATATTCAGGACCCGCGCCAAATTTTATGCTCTGGTAACTTTTAATCGGAAATGTATTGCGTAAGGGTGGATTAAAATATGGGAGTTTACGTTTGTTAGATGGTAGAACCCGTGTACAGGTCACACGGTACGTATCTGTGATGAACACAAAATTCCCACGTGGCGCGTACTGAAAATCGGCGGCCGTGGATACCTTTCGGTGTTCACGACTCGTCGAGTACGAATAGTTTCCGTCAATTACTGCTATCTTATTATTTTGAAATCAAAATCTAGCTTTACCCGTAAGTTTTACTGATAAAAATCCAATAAAGATTTCGAGAAATCGATCTATCGATTAAATCATGACCGATCATATCGATTATAACATAGAGGTTAAACAGTAGCTTATATCACGAGAAATCGATTAAATCTTGACCGAAAGTCGATCTTTAACATAAAGGTTAGCAACAGTAGTTATACTCGTATCACTCTCCAGGCCGTATATCACTACAACACTACTCATCAATGCAAAAAATCACACCCTTGAATCATTAAGTGCTAGTTCCTAATAAAATCGATATTATTTTCAGTTTCTTTACAATGTACATGAACACACAAAAACCCCACTGGCTATTGTGCCCTCGGAAGCACGAGAGCAGCGCTACATACATCATAACATACAGATACGAGAATGGATGTACATAATACTCACGAACCACATTATTGGATGGTCGCGAAGGAAATTAATGCCCAATGGAAAATACGGGCCCAAACTGTTAACACAAATCTTGTGAAGACGTTACCTTAGGCACGTGTCATACTATCAGTGAAGCGATGCGATGCGATATATTAAAGTGGATTAGCGGCTCTTGAGGTCACTTCTCTCTTATCACTTCTGAACGTGCTCCACCCTGTTAAGCCATGTCAATCTTTGATAACTAAACGGACCGTCAGCTTAACGTGCCCTTCCAAGCACGGGAGTTCTTAGAAAATGTTGCCTCTAGAGTTCCCATTTTCACGCATGACATGACATTTATGTTTTGAGACCTTTATTGACATAATAGATAAATAGGGAGGTTAAATACATATTCTCTCTCTCGTCTAAATCATACAAACTGATAAAATATAAAAAAACATGACCATGACATTATGTGTGTATATCTTTAGTACATATGTAGGTACTCGTATGTATGTATTTATGTATATGTATATGTAACGGAATCCTTGAACGTGATTTTCACCCACATCAAAGTCGGATTTATTTGAAACTTTGCACACTTATCAATGACCGATGACAATGCAATAATTTAAGTAGTTTGTCCTATTATCGTGACCAGGATTTTCAGGATAAGCGATTTTCAGTTAACTGCAAAAGCGTGTGGTTTTAGTTTTTTTTTAAATTCAATATAGTTTTTAATAAATTTAACATTTTATAGCGTTCATAGCTGTCGATATAGCAGCGTGCTTACGACCGCGAAATATCGTCGACATAGATGTTTTTACAAAAACCGTATTGGTTGGTTGGAAGTAAGTTTTTTATAAATTGCGTCGTAAATTGTGTGTATAGTTAATTTTATTGAGAAACTTTCTAAATGTTCCAATAGTGGCTTCTAGTTCGAGTATAAATTACGGCGAGTAAGCTTAGGTGGCTGAAGGGACTTTGCATAGGATAAAGACGTTTAAAAGTTTTGTGTTAAAAGTAAAGGAATTATTGAGTTAACTTGGAATTTGAGTATGATTATATCAAATAATGAGAAATATATGTAGGTATGCATATTGTGTACTTTTGTATTATTTGATCGCGTAAATGTATACTTACTTACTTAACGAGCTGTTCAGAATCAGAAAAAGTTTGAGGTGTTTGGTAAAAACTCGTTGGCAATACTTTATTTTTATGTATTACCACAGAATAATAGTACAAGTAGTAACTCGCACTTTAAAAAATAATGCAAAACAAAAATTGTGAGATAGTAATACTGTAATGGCTGGAACAAATATGTTTAAAAGTACCAATACTTTTTTTCTTGAACAAGCAAATAAAGAGAAAATAATGACTTGAAAGTTTGCTAAAGCATTAAGTCCGCCTTTTGTCCCTAATGTTTTACACAATAAAGATTTAGTAAATAATTAAAAATAAAGTTAGGAGCTGTTCGAAAATATCAACTGTTCGGCACGCTTGCTCGCAGTCGACAAAATGAGGTAGGGAGAATTAACCTAACCTTAGTATAGAATTAACAACTGAGGAACAGCTCGTCTATACATTGAAGTCTTTGGTATAAGAAAACTATTAACATGTGACATAATTACATTAAAAACGTATTAATTGACATAGTTTTCCCACTGACTGCGTGAACATTAATTAACTTTGTTTTCATAAACATTGTATACACTGACTTCGTGCTCATATTATTATGTCTAATAATTCTAGGTTATTGCACTAATTTTCCATAGGAACTATTACAAAGCTAATTTTCACATTTGTACTCCCGTAATTTTTAAATGTATTGATTTACAAATCACACAAAACCCTTTTCATTTCAAATTCATAAGTAAATTCATTAATAGTAGATAATAGTTAGTAATAACTCACAACACAATATACCAGGTAAACGAGTTTCGGGCTTTTTATAAAGGGTAAAAAGGTTAACAGGTTGAAGACATCTCAGTCTACACCAAAACCTAACGAATCCAATTATTTCTCAAGTCAGTGACATTTGGGGATAAAATATTTATAAAGAACACACAATGTACAGAATACAAATGAACAATTCCAACAAGCCTAATTGAATTTTTTATAAGTACTATAGTTAAGATGCTGTGAGGCCCTAATGATTGGATTAATTATTTAATTAAGATTTGGACATTGAATCGCTGAGGTACGAGGTTCATATCCCAAGGGTTAAATTAATTAATTATTTAATTTTCAAAGTTGTATACGTTAACAATTACATTTGCCGAATAGTCTATCTCTTGGCTCGCCAATTGAGTGTTTAATTAATTGTACTGATTTAAAAATACATAATTTCCCCAGTCGAATAAGTCACGCTAGCGGTTCAAAAATAGAGCCACTGCACTTTACCGTACAACATATCTATGTTATATAAAAGGAGAAGCTGACTGACTGACTGACTGACATATTAACGCAGGGTCTAAACTTAAAATTTTGCACAGGAGTTCCTTTTATAACGTAGGGAAGCACTAAGAAAGGATTTTTAAAAATTCACCCCCTAAGGGGGTAAAACGGGGGTGCAAAGTTAGTATGAAACTTTCGCGGTTTTGAAGTTAGTGAATGTCTAATGCCACGCGAGCGAAGCTGCCGGCGTCCACTAGTAGAATATAATACAATAGAATAGAATAAAATAGAATAGAACATCATCCCACGATGCGTCGTGCATGCGAAGCTTTGTCCGTCCGCAAAATCACGCACCGTAGGAAGCAGCCCTTGGTAAGACAATGATAAGATGTGACGATGATTAAACTATTTTTAACAAGTAAACCTGACGGGAAATCATAAAGGTTGATAGGTCAACTCCCCTATCGATCAACTCCAGTTGAGAAAGAAACCCCAGGTATCTGCGCAACAAAGAAAATAATAAAATATTATTGGCCACCGTTTTTCGGTGAAGTGATGGGGGAGTTATGTTATCGATAGAAATACATCGATGGTTTTTCCGATAAAAAGTATTGGATTCGATTTCGTCCAATTGGATTGCGTTCAATCGAGTTGAATAAGGTAATTGGAATATTTGATTGAGTTTTTATGAAAGGAATGATTTTTAACGTCATAGAATGGGGTACGTTTACGTTATCAAAAGTTTTTTTGTTAACTTGAAATGTTTGTTAGTAGTAGTAAATTAGAAAGCAGCACCTCGACCTATTGCCCACTCTAGAAACAAACAGGCGAGGCTGCCCATAGAGGTAACATTTCATGGGCGCTTTCGAGCTTTGCGTCCCGTATGTTTTCAAATTTAAAACTCATTCGCTTTATCTAAGGCCATCGGGTGGTTTGAATACATTCGACACTGGGCTGCACAGAACCCCTGCGTGGTGGTATGCTCTAGACTTCCCTCCTCTGTGGGAGATACCCGTGCCCAACAGTGGGATTAGCCTGTGAGTTGAAGCTAAGCTTTAATTTGTAACTAGAAAATTTTACCTATAATCTAAGGCGAATTATTACATATAGTTTCGGTGGCAATAACGGTAAGTAATTATTTGATTCTACATCTTGCTTTCTTGCTACAACCCATAGACATCCCACTGTTGGGCACGGGTCTACCTCACAGGTGCAGGAGGTCTTGCCACGGTAGCAATGCGCTAGCGATCCCGTGGCGTCTATTATCATTGCTGAGGGTTCCGCTGGGTTTAGGTTGTGGGAAGCGTAATTGCATTTCGCAGCGATAAAAAAAAGGAGGTCTAGAGCATACTCTACCATGCTGTTCCAACTAAAGTGAATAAATAAATTTGCATACGCATGAAGTTTATAATCACATTGCTTGAGCTTAGAAAATTTATAAACATTTATTTCAATGTTTATCAAAAACAAACGTATCGCCATCTATGCTATACTATTCAAGATACGTCCATCTCAGTCATCTCTAAATGTCTACTTGTCTTTGAATATGACTGAGAATTTACCATATGTATTTTAGTGACAGCCTATAGTGGCTATCAAACTCTCCTCTCACTCGAGCGGGCCGGGTACAAACTCAAACGGCACGCACCAATTACTTTTCTAAGTTAGTAAAGGTGAAAGACACATCGTGAGGAAACTTGCATCCGCATTTGGCCAGCGTGGTGGACTAAGGCTTAATCCGTCCCATTCTGAGAGGAGACCCATGCCCAACAGTAGAACAAAGAAATGGTTGTGGTTGAAATATTTAGTTTGTACATAACTACAGAATAACATACGAGATTCACGAAAAGCAGTCGTGAGTTGTCTTAACAAGATAGATATGAGTATGTACGTTTGTTTCAGTCTCCTCTTAAACTTCAATAACTGTTACTTTGATGCGTATCCAGTCGAGTCCCGGTTATATTATTATTGCAAGGTTCATTGAAGTACACAATTGGATTGTTATTGGCGGGCGATCGCATTTCAGATTGTATTGAAGGGTGAAAGAAAATTGTTATTGCGAGATTTTTGTTTCATTTGATCTGATTGAATACTAGGTATATGAATTTAAAGTGTTGTAATCGAGGTTAGTAGCGTCCATAGCCCAATGGGTAGCGTCCATAGCCCAATCATGGCTCGGGTCGATTCAATGTGATCGAAAGAGTTAAGCAACGACGGGTGCGGTCGGTTTGTGGATGGGTGACCGCTAGTGGCAAAATTTCATGGGCGCTACCGTGCATCGGAGGGCAAGTAAAGCCGTCGGTCCCGGTTGTTTTCAATGTTGGAAACAGTCGTTAAGCCTTGTCGAAGACCTTCGAGTGGCTTGAAAACATTCGACACTGGGTTGGCCACTAACCCCTCCACCAATCCGCATTGGAGCAGCGTGGTAGAGTATGCTCTAGACCTCCCGCACCTATGTCTGTGGGGGAGAGTCGTGCCCAGCAGTGGGACGTCTATGGGTCGCAGCAGCGAGAAAACCCCATAGTACCCCATCAGTTCCCAGTCTTACGAGTGGGCCCTAACAACGTTGCCACTTCAGTGTTAGACACGATGTACCACGATGTCACTCGCTTACAATTTAAATCAGAATTCCAATGCAGCAATCAGATAACCTAGTTTTTTAAAACAATTATATACAATATATTAACAGTAAGGTTATTTACCATAAGGCGAGTACACAAAGTACTATGTACCGTTTTTACCATGTAGTCATTGATTCAACTGTGCTCTGATTGTAAATGTGGTCTCTGGTTTATTTTTCTAGAGAAATATCTAAGTCAAGGCTAGGTTGCATCAGGGTCCGAGTTAGTCTTCTTTAAGATTGCAAGAAGGAGTAGCGGACGATTGATGCTGCAAGCTTGCTATCTTATACCAACTCAAATGACAGTAATTATAAACTAACTAAAACGTCACTCAAATCGATACAATACGAAGAAAATGCATTTAGCAATTCTCATAAATCAGTTTTCTAGGCAAACCTTTATTCAATTTTATAAGTGACGTGTACAAACAAACGATGGTTGTATCGATAAAATGTCACCTCCCTTTTACTTTATACAGGCGAAGTTTCAAGTGTTCCTGAATAGTGTTTTATTTTAGAAGTTATTCGAGTGTTGTTCGCTTTGAAGGCAAATTTATATTTGAATAAGTCGGCCGATATCTGGCTTCACCGTTTAGAAGAACAAGAGTTTGACTAAATTATAATTATATTTAATAATTTTGTAAGTTGACATTGTAATTTGATAGATGATATGATTTGATTTGAATTTAATTATATTTGACATTGCATCTATTGTTATTTATTGATTTTATTTTGACATGTTGTAAGAATAGACTTAGAATAAATGTAATGTAATTTAAGCAACACTAATATATTAGGTCAGCTTGTGAGGTTAGCGATGTTGGATTGATTGATTAAATAAATAAATACAAAAATAACATCAAGGCTGTATGTATGTATAAGTGGTAGGCAGAGGTGTTCAAACTTGAATTTTCCAGTAGTAGTATGGAGTCTGGAATTGTGGCTAATGTATGGTTATAAGCGCACCATCTAGTGCATGGGATCTAAACTTAACTGGTGAAAAATCGTACATCTGCCCTATATGGGGGCAGGGGGCATCGTACCTATATGGGGAATTACGGGCGTAATGTTAATGTAAAGACAAACAAGGACTATACTCAAATGAAACTTAAGCACAATCATAATATAATTAAGTCTTCTTTGCGACCTTCTTATGAAGGAAAGTTTTACAACATGACAATGAGTTTATAATTAGCTTATGAAATTATTAACTTAAGTTTAAGCTGCAACCCATAGACGTCCCACTGCTGGGAACGGGTCTCCCTCACAGACAAATCTGCGGGAGGTTTAGAGCATACTCCACCACGCTGCTCCAATGTGGATTGGTGGGGGGTTAGTGGCTAACCCAATGTTCTCAAGCCAGGAATATTAAGTATTTTAAATAAAAATTTTAAATTAGAAGGTACCTAAGAATTAATGGAGTTTAAGTAAGTTTGTGCAAAAACTGCCTTAATAAGAGATATAAAAGAAATATAAAACAAACACATTGTTCGATAGTTTTTGTCTAATGTCTATTAAGTGCTATTACTTCTAACTACTAATAAGGAGTAGTCTTATGAATGGATAATAACCTACGCAGCTTATTATAAAAACAAATTTCGAATACGTATTCTGTTGTGTCTTAATTTAAACATATATATTTCGGCTATCAACTTTATTAATTTCTTACAGTTGAATCACCGAGAGAGTACATTAATTAAATTCAAGCGTTGCCATAAAAGTACAAAGTAGCCATTTTCTTAATCACTAGCCCGAACCAAAAACCACAGACAAAATATAGCTCCGTTCCGGATACCACATAATCATTCCATCGTGTTTATTACATCTATTCGGTTATTTCTCACCAAAACAACGAAACAGATGTAACATACAGCACTTGTCTCAGGATAAAGGACAACCTTTCAAAAAAGGTGCGCAAGCAGGTGCAGAACATTACAAAATTTACATAAAACGTTCACTTAATAAGATCGATGGTCTCCCGAAGAAAAAACGGTTAAGTTTATCGACATACACACATCACTAGTCTGCCTACATAAATCATGGGGACATACGGCCTATCTGTTGCCAGCTTAATACGATCCCTGGGAGGGGATGGGGATGGGGCAGGTTGGAATTGGGGGGTTGGGGGTTTTTTATATAAGCCCCAATCGTTGTTGTTTCTTGAAAGTTTGATGGGATATCGTTTTTAAGATAGGCTCCGGGTCAATGGAGTGAATTCTCTTCAGTTTCGCTTCGATTCGTATTTGAGGAGGTTCTCTGATCTGTTAGCGTTTGCTGTGCCTTTTTATTGACACGGATGAAGACGGAATTTTGGTAATGGCTTCAGATTTAAAAGGTTTGAGAAACGCTCACGGTTCCGCGGTTTATGGAGTCATCATTATGTGGATAACAGCTAGTTGTGAAATTGGTTGAGCGCTTGAGAGTACTTTGGTTCGTAACCCCCAAAGCACTCTCCATGGCAAAAGCCTTCAGACTGCTTAGATTCAGAATCATTTATTATTCATCGTATCGTGTTTGTATACGCTTGTGAATGTGTACAATGTGTGTGCACAATGTGTGATGAATACAATTACATTTTTTATCTACCGTCGGTTCACAAAGTTGATGCTGCCGAGAAGAATACGGCAAGAAACTCGACTAGCTACACTTTTCAATATTTATAATTTAATAATTTGGCAAAGGTATATTATTATTAAAATTAAAGTGGAGTTGGATATACTTCGCACCAATATATATATAGAAATATATTTCAAATTATGTATATATATATTTCTTTTTTGTTCTGTTAACTAACATACACAAACATTTTATTAAAGAACTCGTCTTTATTCGTCAGCGCAGCCTGAATCATCGAACACTATCCTGTTAAAATTATTTGCGCTGCCTTATGTATCCAATTCCGCATTTCTGTATACATATATTATTACCAGCAACGAATCCATACAGTTGAATTATACACACAAACAAGGATTAGACTCCACTGCTTCGATGAGGTCTATTAATAGGCTTATCACCCTAATAATGACTAATTTATAGTGTTTGCTGTACATAATTTAATACTTCGGGTATCTCTGTTGTGCGTAAATTTAATATTTTTTAATAATAAAAAATCTTTAATGATGATAAAAGTATTATGCTATAACATTGTCTGCTATAAGGACCAATTAAAGTTAATTGGTTCAAAGGACGGAGTTAGTCCGATTCCTACACTAGTTGTTTATACAGGATGTATCTTGAGTCAGCGAAGTCCATTTCTTTGGTTTTGATTTTTTTTTAAACTAGTGGACGCCCCGCAGCTTCGCTCGCGTAGAATTAGACCCATTAACGACGTCTGCCCGCGTTCGGGTTACCCATTTGACTTCAAAAACGGCATAGTTTCATACTAACTTTGCAACGCCGTTCAATTCACCCCCGTAGGGGATGAATTTTCAAAAA
Source organism: Carterocephalus palaemon (assembly GCA_944567765.1). Taxonomy (NCBI): domain Eukaryota; kingdom Metazoa; phylum Arthropoda; class Insecta; order Lepidoptera; family Hesperiidae; genus Carterocephalus; species Carterocephalus palaemon. Next base: position 7,848,879 of record OX155664.1, read on the forward strand.
TTCTTTCTTAGTGCCCCTACGTTATAAAAGGAACCCCTGTGCAAAATTTCAAGTTTCTAACCCTTAAAGTTTAGGCCCTGCGTTGATATGTCAGTCAGTCGGTCAGCTTCTCCTTTTATACAGGGTGTATCTTGAGACAGTGAAATCCATTTCCTTGATTTGATTTTTTTTTGATTGAAAAAAAAAAAAAAACTCACCGGTACGCCATCCGTATCTGCTCGCCGTTCTTGTACCAGATGAGCTGCGCGGGCGGGTTGCCCCCTCGGCTGCGGCAGACCAGCTCCAGGCTCTGCCCCCGCCGCACCGTCTCCCCCTCCGCGTAGCCCTCGATGTACGGCGCTCCGGGGGGATCTGGGGGGAAATATTTTTATTTATTAAATATTAAAAAGCCTAGTCTAAACCATTGTTCTAGGTGAACGACAAACGCGACGGTGCGACGCGACGAGACACGATGCGACGCACGCAACGCGACGGGCGACGCGACGCGACGCGATGCGATAATCTATCTATATACAGGGTGTCCCAGAATGAATGGATAATCCTTGAGCCCCGCACAGAACAGCTCTCCAGCGCTTAGAAAAAAATATCAAAAAAAAAAAATTCCAAGTGATACCCAAAATATGATTTTTTTTAGAAAAACATACGTTATTTTAGCTTTACTTCACATTCATGTATACAACTGCCACAAATTAATGAAATTCTTGGCGTTTTTGGTGTCATTTTATTCCTGATAGACTATACTACTAGAAATACATCAAATAATATAAGTATCTGTGATACTTTTTTTATAAAAAAAATAAGAACTTGAATTTTTAACATGAAATTTGATACCAAAATAATTTTGACATAGTTTGAGAGTGTTTCATGTAAAAAAAAAGTATGAAAACGTAAGTGTCCAGCTATTTTAAAAACATGCGCAGTTAATACAGATTAAATAATGGTATAATACATCATTTTATCTAATACTACTACGAAGTTATTGCTATTGAGATGCAAAACGAGTAAATACGACTAAAATTAAAAAGTTAATGTCTTAATACATTTTAATAATAATAAAACATTTTAGGTGTCGCTGCGACCCATAGACGTCCCACTGCTGGGCACGGGTCTCCCCCACAGACGCAGCTGCGGGAGGTCTAGAGCATACTCCACCAAAACGGCATTTTTGAAGTCGTTAGACGGGTAGACGTCGTTAATGGGTCTAATTCTACGCGAGCGAAGCTGCGGGCGTCCACTAGTATCAAATATTAGCCGTACATATTCTTTGGATCTACAAGTGTTAGGTACTTATAATTTTCTATTAATAAAAATAAAATTGGCACCTGTTTTTATTTCGCAATGTAAAAATTTAAGTAGACAATAATAATGTACACTGGCGGCTGCATTATCATCATCATCATCACAACCCTTTCTTTGTCCCACTGTTGGGCACGGGTCTCCTCTCAGAATGGGCCTTAGTCCACCACGCTGGCCAAGTGCGGATTGGCAGACTTCACATGCCTTCGAGACCATTATGAAGAACTGAAGGTTGCATTAAAATAAGTGTAAATATTAACTGTTATTACGGATATAAGATAGAAAACGACGTGCAGCACGCGTCTGATGTCCATGACAACTGTGACAGACCCCAATAAGACTCATAGGAATCACATCCAAACTCAGTTACAATCTACCTTACCTCTTCCCCTCGGATACCGAACTGTACGGACGTGTCTAAATCTAACAATTTTAAGTTTATAATAATCATAAAAATTACTCAAAATTAACATCAAGTACCAGGAGAACAGCGCGCGCAAACCAGTTAAGTGTTGTGTGACGTCGTGAATGGTGAGCGAGATAGCCATAAAATACGTCACCTGGACCGTTGTCGCGGTACTGCTCACGCGCTCTTATCGCCTCGTGACGAGTGAGAAAGCTATGATCTACGTCATCGGAGTGATGTCGCACTACTGCTCACACGCTCTTATCGCTATCCGAAGCCGCCAATAAAATAAGCCGTGCCGACAACCAATCATAAGCAACCGGAGCGTAAATAGGCCTACAAAACGACATTATTAACTACGAAATATTGTTTAAAACATACTTTATACAAAGCAACTTTCCATTATGCCTCTTCAACGTTCACCAAAAGTATCACCGACGAACGTATCACAACGATTAAAGAGAAAGCACGGGGAGGATTTTGAAACTTTTACAGCAAAAATCGAGAAACTCATTACGGACTGGACCTCCCAACAGGACCTGAAACTGCAAAACTTCCTTGACGAATTAAGAGAAAAACACACTCAAATACAAACCTCCATCGAACAGATCCACAAACAGTTCGAGGAAGTAGAGGAGAGGTTGGACTATTTAGAACAGGAGCGGAAAAATTATGTCACCGATATAAATCACCTCGAAGAAAGGATTGAATCTCTCGAGAGAGCGGCAAGAATCTCGTGCCTGGAAATACGCAACCTGCCAATTAAAAACTCTGAAAACAACAGTGACTTACAAAATAGCTTTTTAAATATCACTAATGTTTTGAATATTGCCATAAAACCTAGCGACATAAAGAACATTTTTAGAGTCAACACAAAACATGGAGGAACCAAGCCCATTATCGTAGAGCTAAATTCTGTTAATCAGAAGGAGATGGTCCTTGAAGCCATAAAAACACAAAAAAAGAAAAGTGGGCGCTCACTGAACACTACCGACCTGAAATACGAGGGAAGTTCTAAAACTATCTACATCTCAGATAGTCTTACACCAAAAATGAAAAGACTCCACTACCTATGCCGAGAGTTTTCAAAAATAAATAATTACCAGTTTTGTTGGGTTTCCCACTCTAAAATCTACCTACGGAAGAAAGAAGGAGATGCCGCTATTCGTATACGTAACGAGACCGATTTAGAGAATATCAAGCTATGACTATGTATGTATTTAAACACCGTGTCCGACTATCATCCTTACATTATGTACAATCGCTTAGTAACTTATTTCTATAGGATGTTATGTTTAATTGTACTTAGTAGTCCGAACCCTTCCTGTAAATTGAATGCTTTGCTGTACGACAATCTGTTTAAAAAAAGTATATACTTAAGTACTCTCGCCCTAGATACTTACATGACAATTAGCCTATCAGATAAAACACACAAACACAACATTTACACAATTACACACTTCCATTTCAATCTTATACACACATCTAACACTCACCAATCAACACCTAAAACACAAAATATTTTGTTGCCCAAGCCCTATGCCCACCACACTATAATTCAGCATAACTTTCACTTATTTATGAATCGTTTTAGTTATCTAAAAATATTAAAAATGCTTCATGAATTAAGAATTTCTTCCAACTATCAAATAATAATGACTGCTATACGTTATATGGTATACTCGCCTGTATATATTTCAAATATTGATAGTCTTATGTCTACATCTTATCCCTTTTACATACTCCACTGGCCAGAACCACTTCGTAGTCTGGGGTATATAGTGACTTCTTTAAAAAATATAATTCAATCCATGTAATATTAACATTCTAAAGGAGATTGACGAAACAGGGTATATAAAGTGCAGTAAAATTAGTGACCCAGCTAGTTGGTCTCGCTCAATAACAGACACTAGCAAATTTTTGGTTCTTACAGTAAATATCCGTAGCATTAATTGTAATTTTGATCTGTTACTAGCATTCTTATCTCATCTTAGCATTCAGATAGATATTATTGTCCTCACTGAGTGCTGGACAAATGACAGTTTTGATCCACCACAAATCAACAACTATAAAGTGTACAACACAAGACTTAGCCTAAACCAGAATGATGGTGTTGTGGCCTACGTACATGACACAGTGAAGGTAGATGTTTCTGAACCGACATGCTGTGAGGGAAATTGTCTGCTTATAGTCATCAAAGACGAATGCTCAATAATTTGTACATACAGGCCCCCATCTTTTAAAAATCCTCAAAACTATATTAACTCACTCGATAACATACTAAATAATTTAAATACCAAAAATAATATAATATTAACTGGAGACATTAATTTAGATATATTGCCGGGCAACCTAAATGGATATGCATCGATGTACCTCAACCTACTAGCCACTCATGGTCTAAGACAAGGAGTTACTTGTGCAACACGAGTATCTTCATGCATAGACCATTTCATGATTAAATCGGTGCATACTGCGCAAACTTTTGTATTCGATGAGATTACCGATCACTGTCCCATACTATTATACCTAGATTACTCACCTAGTAGAACTATTCTAATGCCTCAATTTATTAATAAACTGGATTTCAATGGGCTTAACACCACCCTGGCTAAAGAAACCTGGGACGACTTATACCAAACTAGTGATGTGAACAAAGCCGCTGAAATATTCAATAATAAAATAGAAAATGCCATCGCTAGTAACACAGACATCTGTAAAATTCCTAAACGCAAACTACCGTTAAAACCTTGGCTTACTGTAGGTATAGTTAAGTCTATAAGAAAACGTCATAAGCTACTATGCCGACATAAAAAAAACATAGAAAACGAAGATTTGAAAAGAAATTATATAAACTATCGTAATACGTTAAACAAATTAATTAAATCACTAAAAAGGGCTTATTATAAAAATAAATTGCAGGAAAACAGAGGTAATATAAGTGAAACATGGAAAACTGTAAAAGAATTATGTAACATAAAACAAAAAAAATCATCATCTTCAGATGCATTACTAGACCTAGGAAGCGATCCCCAGGACTCACTAAACATAGTTAATAATTTTTTTACATCTGTTGGTACCAACCTAGCAAACTCCCTGCTTGAAAAAACAAACTCAAACAAAGAGACATTAACACAAAAAGCAAAATGCTCAAATGCTCCTGTAAACTCTATGACTCTATTTCTTACAGACCCCTTAGAAGTTTCTGGATGTATAAATAGCCTAAAAAGTAAAAGTTCACCCGGAAATGACAAGATAACTTCTAAAATTTTAAAGTTTAACCGTGAAGTCTTAGCAAAACCCCTTACGTATGTGATCAATTTAAGTTTTGAACAAGGTATATTCCCTAACATATACAAAACCGCTATAGTCTGTCCAATTTTCAAGGCGGGAGATAAAAAACTTGTCACCAACTACAGGCCTATCTCATTACTTAGCGTGGTCTCTAAAGTAATCGAGAAAATAATGAATAAAAGATTGACTAATTACGTAGAAAGCAAAGGTATCTTAAGTAAGAACCAGTATGGATTCCGAGCCTCAAAATCAACTGATGACGCTGTTTTGAAGTTATCAGGTAACATCGCTTCCTATCTAGATCGTAGCGAAAAAGTAGTAGGGGTATTCTTAGATATAAAAAAAGCCTTCGACTCAGTCTCTACATCTATACTTTTAATGAGACTCAATAATATTGGGATAAGGGGCAATGCACTCCAGTGGTTTCAGAGCTATCTCGAAGATAGGAAACAGTGTGTTAAGATCAATAACTGCTACAGTGCTGAATTTCCGATTAAATTTGGCGTGCCACAAGGTAGCATTCTTGGACCATTGCTTTTTATAATCTATATGAATGACCTAAGCTGTATTAAGCTAGAGAGCGCTGACATCCAACTATTTGCAGATGATACAGTATTGCTCTTCCATGGAACCTCCTGGAATGAAGTCGAATGTCTCGCAGAAAAGGGTATGCGAATGGTTACATCGTGGCTAGAAGATAGTCTGCTTACACTTAATGTAAGCAAAACCAAATTTATATGCTTCCATAAGACAGCTGTCACATCTCCGAAGGATTTCAGTCTACACTTACATACTTTTCCATGCAACAGACGCTCGTCAGAGTCAGTAGGCTGTAATTGCTCTAAGTTAATCAGGGTACCAGAAATAAAATACTTAGGTATCATCATTGATGAAAAGTTAAATTGGCAATCACACGTAACTTCGATAGCTTCTCGTTTAAGGAAACTGATATATGTGTTCAAAGAACTAAGAATCGTCTCAGATCGTAATTTAATTATTCAAATGTACAAAGCACTAGCTGAGTGTATTGTAATGTATTGCATTTGCTCTTGGGGTTCAGCTGGTAAGACACATCTACTGAAGCTTGAGAGAGCTCAAAGAGCCCTACTGAAAGTGATGTTCTATCTACCTTTTCGACATCCCACACGTGATTTATACGAAAAAGCTGAAGTCCTCTCTGTACGCAAATTGTTCATATATCATGTGATAAAAAGGTTTCATAAAAATGAAGTGCCTTACATTTACTTACCTAACAAAAGAAGACAGAGCTTCCCAGTTCCCCGCGCCAGAAGTAAAGTAGCCTCATCCCACTACAATTGCCTAGCACCCATGTTATACAATAAGTTTAATGATAAGTATAAAGCAAGGAACATGTCAAATTTTAAAATAAAAGAACTAATTTTAGAATGGTTAAAATCTTTAAGTTATGATGAGGCAGAAAATTTAATAAAAAACACTAATGTGTAATATATAATGTCATATACGATTTACTGGATGGCAACAACAATACGCACCCGCACCAACTCACACATCCACACACACACACACACACACACACACACACACACACACACACACACACACACACACACACACACACACACACACACACACACACACACACACACACACACACATACACACACACACACGAATAGGGCCAGAGAGACATAGTTCTTTTTTTTCTTTTCTTTTTCTTTTTACTTTTCATAGAATACCAAATTATTAATAATAATTACATAATATATAAATTAGATTTTGACTTAGATTTTAGCACTAATTAATTAAGCTTCTACGTTGGGAAGAGACTGGCTTCTAGTACTCAGCTCACGCTTCACTAGAAGTCAGGGCTCACTCATAAGTAACTTTTCTTTTATATGCTTAATATTTAAGTTAATCAAGTACATATATTATGTAAATTCTAGAGTTCCCAATAAAACATTCTTATTCTTATTATTCTTATAATCGCTCGCTGCGACCCATAGACGTCCCACTGCTGGGCACGGGTCTCCCCCACAGACGCAGCTGCGGGAGGTCTAGAGCATACTCCACCACGCTGCTCCAATGCGGATTGGTGGAGGGGTTAGTGGCCAACCCAGTGTCGAATGTTCTCAAGCAACCCGAAGGTCTTCGACAAGGCTTAACGACTGTTTCCAACATTGAAAACAACCGGGACCGACGGCTTTACGTGCCCTCCGAAGCACGGTAGAGTCCATGAAATTTTGCCACTGGCGGTCACCCATCCACAAACCGACCGGGCCCGTCGTTGCTTAACTCTTTCGATCACATTGAATCGAACCGAGCCATTGGGCTATGGACGCTACTACTACTTACAATACATTGCTAGTATTGCTACCCTTGAGATACAAAAGTGTAATTGGGAACCACAAAGCCGTATTAAAACAGAAACTGAAAGGGCAGTGAAATGATGAATGGTTGTAATGTACCCCATGGTACCCACTAAGTCCCAGACTTATCGACGGATAACTAATGATAACTGGGCGCTACAACTGGGACCGACTTAACCTTGAAAACGCTTATGATTAATAGTCTGTCTTAGCAACGAGCGGATAGCCTAGTGGATGAAATACAGCAGGGTACGGAGTTCAAATCCCGGCTATGTGCAGTATGTATCAGAATATATTTTCATTACGCGATTAAGTATTAAAATGAGAATTTACATCGAAAGTATTTTGTGTGAAAGGAGGTTCAGAATCAAGGCAGAAGTTTAAAATATTTATGGACTACATAATTATGATATTTATGTTGTTTTTTTGACGTGATAACGTCTTGTAAACCTATGAACGCATACACATACGAAAAAAGTGTGACGTCATCCTCCCGTTACGCCAAGTGTTACGCCACCCGTACCGCCAAACGTACCGCCAAGTGTTACGCTAAGCGTGTTCATTCAATATTAGTCTGTAACACATAACAATAGAGCTAGTTTTCTATATGCATATAGCGTCCATAGTAGCGACCATAGTCCAATGGCTCGCGTCGAATCAATCTGATCGACAGAGCCAATCAACGACGGGCGCGGTCGGTTCATGGATGGGTGACCGCTAGTGGCAAAATTTTATTGGTGCTACCGTGCTTCGGAGGGCACGTTAAGCCGTCAGCCCCAATTGTTTTCAGTTGTAAAAACAATCGTTAAGTCTTGTCGAAGACCTTCGGGTGGCTAGAGAACATTCGACACTCGGTGGCAGTAACCCCTCCGGATTGGAGTAGCGTGGCGGAGTGTGCTGTAGACCTTCCGCAGATTTGTCTGTGGGGGAGACAAGTGCCCAGCATTGGGACGCCTATGGGTTGCAGCTAGCTAGCTAGTAATACAATACAATATAATTTAAAGCACCAGAAAAAGAACAGAAGAGAAAACAATAAAGAAAAAGAAGTTTTGCAAAGGGCTGTGTTAATAGTAATTTAATTAGTAAGAGTCTAGTTCCATTTCGGCACTCCAAAGTTAGTTAGAAATCGGTTAAAAGTTGATTGTCTTAAATTTACTCTAACGTCAAAGCACCTTGTAAGTAAATTCAAAAACACTTTTCCGTTTGACTGTACATTTTGATTACTCTTGACTCAACTCAAGTTCGCGAACCCTGGGGATGTACAATGACTTTCACAAGTTGTTAAATATATAGAGAATGTCTTTCTGTAACCGTGTGGTTAATGTAAAGTTAAAATTACTTATCAAAGAAACTTTAATGATTTTAGAATCCTTTGAAGTTGCTAGATAATGATGTATACTAAAAGCAGTGGCTATGAAGTGAACCATAGATAAAGCCATTGACTTAGCTTAACCGTCCCAGTGTTGGGCACGAGTCCTTCCCATAGCTACTGATGGAGGTCTAGAGTATACCACATTCCTGTACATCTGGCGGATATCACCCTCGATCTACTGCACCATACCCGAACACCCGAAGGTGGGCCCCTCCAGATGTACAGGAACTATTGCAAATGAATGGAAACTATATGGGTCTATTGTGGTGGATTTAAAGGGACTGATACATGGACTATGACACCTGCCATTCAGATAGTCACAAATCTAAAAAGCGATAGACGCTACAGTACAAGTACATACTAATTAAAAATATACAAGTACATACTAACTAAGAATATGCAAGTACCTACATAATAACTACTAAATTATATTAAGTGATCCCTAGTGCCAGTGCTGGCAAAAGACGGGAATCTGTATACGAACATCTGCCAATGACGGTCGGAATTTATATATACAATTTTGTCCTTTATACCTCGCCCAGAATGTTTTATGAGAGCAATAAAGTTAGGGCTGTACATGTTTAGTTAACACCTGTTCGCGTGATAAACTCATAGGATTACAGGTACGGTGCGTCTGTCTGTCATTCTTTTGGATAGATAATAATGTGCAGGTCAGCATGGTGGACTAAGTCTACCACACGAGAGAAAGCCCTTACCAAGAGTGGGACAAGGAAAGGGTTGTGGTGGTGTGGTTTTGCCCAGGACAGTACCTACCGCTTTCCGCCGTATTAAATTTATTGTACCTAGCTCTAGAATAAGTAAAGTATCAAAATCTTTTATGGGGAACTGTGTTCGCTTCTACAATAAAATACCCGGAAATATTACTAGTCTCAGAGAATAAATTTAAGTCTTACATTAAACAAAACCTTAATAAAGCTTTCTATAACATTAATGACTACTTGAACGATAGAAATGCTTGGTGCAATGTATCCCCAGCTCCACTTGTTCAATAATAATGTGTGATCAAATTATAAAAATTGTAAATTTTGGAAAGAGTAACTACCGAGTTTCTTGCCGTGTTCTTCTCTTTAACATCAACTTTGTGAACCGGCGGTAGATACAATAAATTTATGACGTTCATTAAGCGTATACAAAATACCATAGAATGAAAAATGAATCTGAATCTGAATTTATATATTTCTGTAATTCCGACAAGAAACGTTTGGTTCCCTGTAAATTAGTCGTTAGGGGTAGCAACGCATCTGTAACTGACTGGGAATGAGACTCACACTAACAATTACTAACTGGACTAGTACTATTAAAAGGGCTAATTACTCGTATTACTAACAGTCCCTGCCTTAGACCTCATCCCTCTATGTTTATATCCCAGTCCCTAGAGTCTTGTTCAAAGTCTGTCACAGTTGTCACGGGCGGCAGCGGATGGGTGGTGCTGCAAGTTCGTTTGCTATCTTATATGCATTAAAAAGAGACGACTACCAAGCATAAGGTTCAAAATACTCATACGTATGCGTATTACGCATAATGGATACCATAAAAAGATGGTTGGAAGATGCATTCGCTTCTACTTGAAGCGAATGCATTACGTGTCGGTGTAACCGCATCCAGGCATTAATTACACCGTCGCGAACCCGCCGGTACCGGTAAAGCGGTACTGAAATTATGATTTCTTTTGAAAGAAACACGTTTACAGTTGAAACATAGCTGGTTCAGGTAAAAATATTGTTTATTCAAAGAATTTCCACAAAAGTGCTCTTTACGTTCTGTTGCGGGTATTTGAACTTTTGGTTATCTACACGACGCAAGCCAAATGTAAGCAACGTTGCTTGCAAATGAAGAGTCAAAGATTCAATTCCTATCTTTTAAGATATAAAAACACTACCTAGCAGATGCCCGCGAGATAGCCTATAGCACTCGGGAATAATGTAGCTTTCTATTAGTGAAAGAATTTCAGAATAGGTATAGTAGTTTCTGAGATTACCCTCTATTCACATACAAACTTACAAACATACTAATATTACCTTTTTGTGTATATACTTAATATAGATTATTAAAAACACATAATAATGTGAAAAAGGGCCCTTGGTTTCAGGCTTAGTCTGTAGAATTAGCTGCAAACCATAGACGTGCTACTGCTGGAGGTCTAGAGCATTTTACCACGCTGCTCCAATGCGGATTAGTCGAGGGGTTAGTGGCAAATCCAGTGTCGAACGTTCTCAAGCCATCCGAAGGTCATCAACAAGGCTTAACGATTGTTTTCATCATTGAAAAAAACCGGGACCGACGGCTTAACGTGCCCTCCGAAGCATGGTAGCGCCCATGAAATATTGCCACTAGCGGTCAAATTTTGTCATCCATCCACAAACCGACCGCGCCCATCGTTGCTTGCTGCTGCGACCCATAGACAGTCTCCTCTCAGAATGGGCCTTAGTCCACCACGCTGGCCAAGTGCGGATTGGCAGACTTCACATGCCTTCGAGACCATTATGAAGAACTGAAGGTTGCATTAAAATAAGTGTAAATATTAACTGTTATTACGGATATAAGATAGAAAACGACGTGCAGCACGCGTCTGATGTCCATGACAACTGTGACAGACCCCAATAAGACTCATAGGAATCACATCCAAACTCAGTTACAATCGCTCGCAACAATTGAACGCGGCGCAAACAATTGAAACAACCAATTAAAACACGTGTGACACGACTCGTGGACGTGAATCGTGGCCGGTTGTAGGTAGTACCATGGTATTTTGCTGTCATTCACAAAGTACAATTCACCCAAAACATAAGTCGGACGCCGCAATAACTCTACATAGCGTAGTATCCCACAATTCTTGGCTAGAGTCGCGACGTCTACAATGTACCGTCTGCATTATCCGCACTCCCTTTGTATTCTCTACCAGACCATTATCCTCTTATTCCTGTAGATGCAGAGTTAAAATTTAAACGACTTTATCTAGGATCTGAGAGATGATACAGGGATAACGTAACTATGATATGAATACATATTTCTTTGTAACTTCGGCTTGTGTTAAAACAAAAAGCAGTAATAGCAGTATTTAGATTTTTCGCTGTGTTCTAAAAACGGGTGGATTTTATAAAATCAGCGCAAATCAATTGCGCAACGCAACACTTGTTTCCCAAACGTTTGGCGCTTCGCGTGCTATTTATTTTAGCGACACGCCGCCCCCGGCCATGCTTTAGTCTTTGTTTAGAGCAACATTTTTATTTTAAACTGAGTTAGCCCTCTTGCGGCGCTAGTGATGCGCCGAGGTCGATGAAGTTTATCAGTTTTTATCGACAGATACGATACATTTGTAGTTGTGCGCGGTGTATGGTATCGCAGTATCTGGCTTACCGCCTAACATGGGACCTAATCATAACTGGATAAAAGTGAGTGTTATTAAAAGGAAAGAAAGAAGAAAGAAAGACAATTAATTTAATTCTTATGAACTGCAGTACAAAAATAAATGAAAAGGTAATTCAAATTAAATTTAAAAAAAATGCAGTCAAATCTATACGAAATTTATTAGTGATGTTATTACACACCTCTGCCTACCACTCCCGGAAATACAGGCAAGTTGTTTAAGCACGACGACTTGATACGATTAATAATTAAATTCATTAATTTTATTTTTAAATTCCGTTAAAATTTTATTTTTAACGCGCCATTTTCTTGTTTACAATACAGAAGTACAAAATTTATTTTTACAGCACGAAGCTTAAAAGAAGCATCTCTATAAAAGTTTTGCTGCGGTTGTGTTTTAATATGTTGTGTATAAGTAGTTTTAGCATATATGTATAAGTAGCTTCATGAAATTTGCACGAAATAGTTTCATCCTATACACAGAAAACCTACGTATTACAGTATAGTACGTACTTAGGGAAACTCTAAGTCCGTACAGTCTAAAGTAAGCTTTAAATGCATGTGTCCATCCTATTCGTACTGGTTTCCGCATCGAGCTGTCCGCTATTGGTTTTTCAGAACCCATTTTCGGTATATCTCAAACATCTGTCAGGGATTTGTAAAGCCACCCAGCGTTTTTGTGCCCGTTTCATTTGGCATGTAGAAAACGTGATTGATCAAGAAATAAACCAAATAAAAACACACGCAGCGAGGTGAGAGCACTCTCTTTGGGTGGATATTTCCCAAATACTTTTCAGGATTTCGCAGAAAGCTAAAAGCTTTGGAGGTTTTTGTCGGACTGGCTTCCGAAACGTCCGTGTTTTAGAGACTGGTGTTTCTAGCCAATGTTTTAAACTTATATCTTAAGATTTATTAAAATATAAAAAACCGATTTCAAAACTAAAATGTCAAAAATTATAGAAATCTAAATCCATCCGGAGAAAAGAACAGTGGTATGGTTTATCGATATCGATAAGTCTTTTTATCGATGTTTCAAACTCAGCCGTACTTCGTAACCTGAGCATAGGGGAAAGAAAACAGAGCGATGTAATTATACAGGCTGATGGAATCCGCCCGCCTACTGACACAGGGTGTTAAATGTTACGTACGCAATGTGTGAGTATGTAGAGTAATGAGCTATTATTTCGACAAGAGTGATTTTCGTATTATTTTATTAACACGCTATACTAATATAATAAAGAGGGAAGATGTGTTTGTAATGCTTTCACACAAAAACTACTGGACCGATTTCAAAAATTCTTTCACCATTAGAAAGCTGCATCTTCACTGAGTGACAGGCTATATAATATTACTAGGTGTAAACGAAACTATTGTTATGTCTAATGCCACGCGAGCGAAGCTGCGGGCGTCCACTAGTATTCGATTAACCTGTAGAGGATTTGATGTAAAATATGTCTTAACTCAGTATTGTAGAACTGAATGTTACTGCGAGGTGCGTTGGTAACCATGACGAGTCAAGAGTCCAAAGTTCGAGTCCTGGTGGTAACATTTTTTTTATATAAGTTTCATAGCTTGAGTGTTAAAGTGTGATAAATTCTGTTTATCTAACCCGCAGCTTCGCTCGCGAGGAATTAGACATAATAATAGATTAAAAATTAGCCTATGTCCTTCCTCAGGATCTAGACTATCTGTGAACCAAATTTCATTTAAATCGCTTCTGAAGTTTTGGCGTGAAAGCGAGACGACAGACAGAGTTACTTTCGCATTTATAATATTAGTATGGATTTTACAAATAAAACATTTTTTCTCCTACGTAATATTTTCTTGTCATCGAAGCTGCTACATCATTGGTAGAGAGCAGTAGGTACCCAGTTAGTCCCGCGCCAATATCGATCCCAACTCAAACGCGACACAACCAATACATTTGGAATCTCCCGTCGCTCTAACTCAGAGCAAACAGATTCAAAATAATATAGCGTCGATTGTTACCGCCGGGCGAAGCATGCATTATTGATGACATCGATTGAGTCTGTCCCTACTAGTTGAGATATTTTGCATAAGTGGCCTTTTCATACGAAACTATTGATCTCAATTTTAAAAAATTCAGTGGGAGTTGTTACCTTGAGGTAACAAGTAATATAAGTATGGTATGGGAAAAATTGTAAGCTAAAAGAAGACTGAAGCTTTTTTTAAAAGCTTTTATTTAACTTCACTCGTATGTATCTATGTTACCTATGTGTGTATGTCCTGGAAGCTTGCAATCAACATTTCACCCACTTCCACTGAAGCTATCGAGCTGAAATTTGGCACACATATTTGGTTCCGATGACAATGCACGAAAATAAAAAATAAAAATTAAAAAGTTTTAAAAAAAATATACGTAATATTATTATTTTTCTATTTATGTCACCAAGTGTTCATTTATATAAAATCACGCCTTTATTTCTGTGAAGGGGTAGAAAAGCAGAGATGTTAGCGTAATGTGTAAGCACAAGAATAAGTACCAAATTTCAGACTCCGTGCTTCTACTAGGAAAATTAAGTTTAAAAGCCAATAACCCGGGAATCGAACCCACAACCTCCAGCTTAGCGTTCTCGTTTACTAACTACTCAATTTTCGTAATTTGTATATTTTGATTGTATTAGGCAATATAATCATTTTAAAATCACATGCCATGACATGACTAATAGTCACACACGACAGACCAAATAGGTTTTATATGAAACCTAATTAGATCCATATAGAGTACGCCCGGGGCAGTACCACCGCCCGCCACGGTACCTCGTACCATTTCTGCCGTCTAGTAATTGTTTTTAAAGCAATTATGGTCCGGTTGAAAGGTGTGGTTTCTGGTTACACTTCTTTAGAGGCGACCATCTTAGTCCTCAAGGGTAGCAAAACATCTGTGACTGACTTAGAACGAAACTCCTACTAACAAGTACTAACTGGACTATTACTAACACCAACTAACAGGACTAACTTTCACTAACAGTCCCCAGTCCTTAAACCTACTAACGAACTGACCAACTAACGTTCTAATTAAATCTCTCAACTAATTGGACTAACTATCCCAGTCCCTAATTGAGTCATGTTCAAAGTCAGTCACAGTTGTCATGGGCGGCAGCGGATGGGTGGTGCTGCAAGCTCGTTTGCTATCTTGTATCCATAAAAAAAGACTTTTTTGATATAGCTTGCGGCATCAATGTCTAGCTCAGACCTTGAATCATAAGTCGAAAATAAGGTATTGTCTCGCGCGGGGCAAGCGCTGATTGGTTAGCCAACCGTATTATGTCCCCCGCATTAAAACACCATGTGCAGCTAACCCCTCCGGATTTCATTTAGTGCTATACTTTCATGCCGCTTACTGTACATTTAGCATTTTTATGTATGAGGTACAGGTGTACGTATATCTCAGAATTCTAAGCCAGAAACTTATAGTCAGTCACTTGTCATAAGAGTTTGAATTATATTCTCTCAATACGTTTAAGGAATTGTGTTATCATTGAAATATGTGAAAAAGCAATTTTTATGCAAGCCAAGCTTACTTCCACAAAAATAGTATGAGATGCGATATTCCTTTCTCGTGTACGAAACAACATAAAAAACGTTGATTTACGCCTATATACTGAAATCCGAGACTACTATTTTATTTATCAGTACTGGAATTGGATCTGTGAGTTATTACCGTCTGGATGCGAGGACAACTTGCACGTTTCACCGTTGGCGATGAGCTATGAACGTCAAGCGATATGGAATAAATACCATGGACATTTACACACGGCCATCTGACCCCAAGTTAGGCGCGAACCTGTACTATGGGTGCCAGAGACTGATAATATATACATACATACATATTTTTATCGTTTTAATTTGGCGCAGCCGGTAGTGACCCTACCTGTTACGCCAGGGGTTCGAATCCCTCTCAGGACAAACATTTGTGTGACGAACACTTGTGTTTCTTCTGTGTCTGGATGTCAATATTATCTATTTAGTTATGTATTTAAAAATATCAATGTACCTATGTATATCAGTCTCTGACACCCATAGCACAGACTCGCGCCTAATTCGGGGTAAGATGGCCTTGTGTGAGAATGTCCAAGATATTTATGTATTATGTATATACATAACTAGTGGACGCCCGCAGCTTCGCTCGCGTAGAATTAGACCCATTAACGACGTCTGCCCGTTCGGGTTGTCCACTCGACTTCAAAAACTGCAAAGTTTCATACTAACTTTGCACCCCCGTTTTACCCCCTAAGGGGGTGAATTTTCAAAAATCCTTTTTTTGAAGGTGACTGACTGACTAACTGACTGACTGACATATCACCGCAGGGCCTAAACTATAAGGGTTAGAAACTTGAAATTTTGCACAGGGGTTCCTTTTATAACGTAGGAGAGCACCAAGAAAGGATTTCTGAAAATTCATCCCCTAAGGGGATAAAACGGGGTGCAAAGTTAGTATGAAACTTTGCCGTTTTTGAAGTCAAGTGGGCAACCCGAACGCGGGCAGACGTCGTTAATGGGTCTAATTCTATGCGAGCGAAGCTGCGGCGTCCACTAGTAATATATAATGTTAAAATAGATTATAAATAACATGTGTATAATACATATACATAATATTATCTCAAAGCGTACATCGTCGTGTATACGGCAGTTCGTAATGTATGCTAAACCTATGAGATCACGTCACGACACTCAAGAATTTCCGAGAATATATTTATGGCATAGATATGATTCTGCCGTTGAAGA
This sequence comes from Carterocephalus palaemon, assembly GCA_944567765.1. Lineage (NCBI taxonomy): Eukaryota > Metazoa > Arthropoda > Insecta > Lepidoptera > Hesperiidae > Carterocephalus > Carterocephalus palaemon. The sequence continues at coordinate 7,865,731 of OX155664.1, forward strand.
GAGGGCTTTCCTTCATATTTGTGGAGATTGAAGTAGGTTTAAGCGATAATCGTCGTAAGGCGCCCAGGTTCAAATACAAGCGGCAGGCCAATAGCATTTGTAAGTAATGTGAGTTCGTAACAATATGAATGCCTTCCTGTAAAAGGATACTCGTAATATGGTGGAAAACCCTACATTGCAGCATACCTAGACCTGAGTCTTGACGGACTGAGAAAATGCCAGTTTGTGGTTTTATTAGTGGTGTTTGGTTTGACAGCCTATTAGGACACCAATCCACCCCTAGGATCACAACTCTTCCAGAAAGAATACCAGATAGCGTTACGATAGTACTTGCTACCCTTTTGTTATTTTATAATATCGGATACAAGATAGCAAACGAGCTTGCAGCACTATCCAACCGCCTACAACTGTAACTGACTTTGAACAACACTCAATTAGTTACTGGGACGGTTAGTCCAGTTAACGAACTGAATCCGTTTAAAAAACTGAATCCATAGCTCGTTCAATAAAATGTAAATGTTGCAGCGTTCCAGATATCAGTGGCCAGCCCCTCTGCCGGCGCAATTAAACATCGAGTAGCGATAAAGTCAACATCGGGGTAGCAAATGGGATATTAATAATTCATGCGAAGTCGCAGACCTGTGACCGCTTCACGCTTGTAGGAATAGGGTTGCCACAAGTGTTGAATGTTTACATACTCGCTTTTTTTATGTAATTCTTTTTTTGCATTGTTAAATAATGAAAGATTAATTGTTGTTTAAAATTGGAACGTGGAAGTAATTGATTGAGACTAAATACGGAGAGTAGGTATTTTTTCTTCATAACCTTACTACTTTTTACTGTAGAAATGTAAAATACATGATTTATTGTAATTAAAATTCAAAAGTATTCAACTTTTGTCGACTTCGGTTCAATTTTTCAAAATCAATTAAAATATTGTCAAGCGATATAATAGTAGATATATAGTAGAAACAAGCGTTACTGCTAAGCTATAGGTCCTGGGTTCGTTCTCTGTCAAGGTTAGGAAAACCAAGCTTCGGTTTTTCTATAGAGAAATCTTTACTTTCTTATTACAAACATAACTTACTTTTGCCATACACACCTCGGCCTACCCGGAAAGTTACAGGGGTGATGTTACGTTATAAAAATAAAATACTTAACAGTGCCAACCCTAGCCGCGAGGGCTGCGTAATGAACTTTCTGTTTGAACACGCGACGCGTTTTTTGACAGATTGTTTCAAGAGAACGCTTGCCGGTCGCAGACGGCTGTGTCTGTTTGTTTTGTGAGGGAGTGTTCCAACTTCATGCCGACTTCGAGTAGGTACTAATATAAGTACATTTTTATATGAAAACTAGTGGACGCTCGCAGCTTCGCTCGCGTGGAATTAGACATTCACTAACTTAAAAACGGCAAAGTTTCATACTAACTTTGCACCCTCGTATTACCCCCTTAGGGGGTGAATTTTCAAAAATCCTTTCTTAGTGCTCCCCTACGTTATAAAAGGAACCCCTGTGCAAAATTTCAAGTTTCTAACCCTTATAGTTTAGGCCCTGCGTTGATATGTCAGTCAGTCAGTAAGGCAGTCAGTTAGTTCTCCTCCTCAGCTTCTCCTTTTATATATATAGATAGCAAATGGGCATGCAGATCCACCAGCTGTATATAAATCTGTTATCGACGACACACTCTTACGAATAAATAGTATCCTTATAATATATACCTACTCTATACTGATATTATAAAGAGGAAACACTTGTTTGTAATGTTTTCACACAAAAACTACTTGTCCGATTTCAAAAATTCTTTTACCATTAGAAAGCTGCATCTTCACTGAATGATAGCTGGAAGCTTATGAATGAGGCTATATAATATTACTAGGTGTACGAACTATTGTTATGTCTAATTCCACGTGAGCGAAGCACTACTACCTAATAAAGAACTGAACAACTAATGCTTATTTATATCAACACGCTATGCCAACTGGACTAACCATCCAGATCCTATGCCCACGCTTGGATTTGAACGTACACCCCACGAGTGAGGCGAGTTCGATGGCCGCTTGGCTGTCACCGGTATAAATATCGCTACCACACGATGTAAATATCCTAACGGCCACATCATCTAGCAAGACAGATAGGATAGGATTAGAGGTTCAGTAAGGCCATTATTGCGCCACTACCATTTGTTAAGTTGAGTAATAGGGGGCAGTGATATGAGGGCTGAGTGAATCTTAGGTGGCGGCTTATCTCACTGAGGGATGGCTTGCACTGTGTGAGAGAAGATGGCAGATGGAAACGATATTTATAGACGATAAGCATTAAAACTGAAGCGGTGACGATCCTACATGATTCTACATTAAGCTTGTCATTTATTATTTCTTGCAATTTTTAATTGTGGTTTAATTTAAATTAAGCTAAGAAATTCACTTAGAAATTAATTTTAAGTAATTAGTCTCTGACACCCATATTATAGTGACAATTGAAAGAGATAAATTACTAAACCATCAGGTCGCATAACAACTCATTGAGACTTATCATTGAGGTATATCCAGTCAGGTGAAAAATTGCTCAACTAGCCCCGCCCTACCCTACAGTAAGTGACATTACATTGTTAATGTACCACACTGGCCATGTGCGGATTAGCAGAGTTTACATGCCATCGGAAAAAATATGTAGAACTTTCAAGCATCCAAGTTTTAGTACAGAATTTAATACATTTATTATACAGTACAATAACAAGACTGCACTCCTCTACTACTAAAGCGAGTCTTCACACAGTCCACGTGTATCAAATCCCCCACGTCGGTGGGATGGTGGAATGGGGTCGGCGGGTACCCCACGCTGCGAGAACAGTTATAATTACATCATTACTCGAATTACACCGCTGCCGCGTTTTAATTGTCAAGTGTTGCTGCCGAATGATCGTAAACGCCTCCGCTGCAGCTAAGCAAATTACATATTTTGTTGTTAATATGTATTTACAAAACATCCTGTATAGTAAACATATACAGCGTCCATAGCCCAATGGCTCGCGTCGATTCAATGCGATCGAGAGAGAGCAACGACGGGCGCGGTCGGTTTGTGGATGGGTGACCGCTACTGGCAAAATTTCATGGACGCTACCGTATTATATAATTATAGTATACATATACACCTTCGATCAATAATATATACACCATGTATATGTATTATATTCACGTGTTTAGTTGCGACATAGAGCGCTTCAGGAAGAGTTTAAATCGTATCTTTCAAGGCAGGCATATGTGATGACCCCTGGTGTAACACGTGTCCAGACGTTGACCACTTACCATCAGCCCGTATGCCTGTTTGTCTGTCTCTGTGTTATAAAGAAAATCTTAGCTAGCGACTTTAACGAATATTTTGACTATAGGTAGGTAGGTATCTATATTTTTTTATGTGGAAGCAAATGTGTTTGTCTCGACTTGAAATCGAACCCATAACCTGCCAGAATATAATCGCTGTACCATACCCGTAAAAACGCCACCAGAAACGTTAAAACATAAGATATATTTCGCGCAGGTACCTACTCGTATTTCAATACAACAATCGGACGTCCCGAAGTCGAACAATAAAACGATTGCAACAAACTACGAAGCGAGACAAACAAACAAACAAACAGAGACAGAACAATTTGTTAAGTGTTTCTATTAAACGAGTAACAATGATGGCGCTTCATTGTTGCTTTGTAGAGCAAGTCGAGGGTGGTAGAATCTGTAGATATAACACAACATTAAGGTTAAATACTTATATTATGGAACTTATACATATAAGTATTTAACCAAACCTATATGACGGGCCCGTTGGCGCAATCGGTAGTGATCCTGCCTGTTACGGAAGGGGTCGTGGGTTCGAATCCCACTCAGGACAAATATAAGTACACTTGGTCGAATGGTCGAATGGTTTGTAAAAACCGCCTTCTAGGCCAACGTGCGTCACGCGACATGCGACAGACAAGCCAAAATTTTCAGAACGATGTAATAAAAGTTTCACTTTAAAAATGGAATTCCTTGGTCTGTCACTGGCGCCGTGTAACAGCTCAGGAGCTGCATACTCGTTTGCTACGCTAGGTACTCACACAGCACGCTGAGCTGCACAGTGCTTCGCATGGGCGTGTCTCGCTGCAGCGCTTCGTGTCGCGCTTCGCACGTGAAGTCAGCGTAGTCGTCTTCCGCTGATGCTTTGAAGTGGACTCTGTAACAAGGAGAGAAGGTTCATTTTAAATTGATTGCTTCATAGATAGCTCTAAACATAGCATATGCACAAATAAATCTGCCATCTGACCCCAAAGTAGGCGCGAGCCTGTACTTTGGGTGTCAGAGACTGATATACATACCTCCATAAATATTTTTAAATACATTCTTAAACAGATAATATTAACATCCAGAATCAGAACAAATACAAGTGTTCGTCACACGAATATTTATTTGATCGTTGAATGAATAGCTAATCCTACACGGTTGTCTAACCTGCATTAAGGCTAATTTACAATACTACCACTAAGCTAAGCTCTAATGTCACGATAGACTATCTATCTAGTCATCGGCTTTAGGAAGAATTTATAATATTCTTATCCTAGCTAGTGTAGGCCGAGAGAGAAAAAAGCCGGAGGAAAAAACTCCCGGTACACTTTTAAAGTGTTTTGTCCATTTCACGGACACCAGCAATATTCCGGGATAATCGATCGATCCATCCGTTCAGAAGGAGAAGAAGAACAAACCAACAAACACACTTTTTAATTTATATAATTAGTAAGGATTAACACGTAAGGATTACAACGTACCGCATTAAGGTCATCAGCAAACAGAATATATTAAAACAAAGATTTCCCCCAATCGTAAATTAGCATCTGCAAACATGTACATCCAACTCGCAATGTATGAACGTTACACAACAGAAGTTTAATTTTAAATATGGGAAAAGTTTCCAAATGTGTTGCCACGTGTTATTCCTCTACATCATTTCACGAGAGTTGTCAAGAGTTGGGCAGGCAAACAGACAAAACGTAAATTACTTCTGCAAAATGCCGTTAACTTGACGCGTTTGGGTGGCTGAACGGAAATAGAGACGTCACTGGATGTGACATGCTCCTTACACATATATGAAGTGCGTTCCTGCTATACAGACAGACAGTACCTAAATAGGAGTTCAAAACATTTCAAAAGTAAATATTAGCTGGTTTCCGTGGTAGCGAGAGCTTTCAATTTTGAAATCGAGAATTTCTCAATTCGTATTGTAATTTCTTAAATTGTAAGAGTTTATGCTTTTCGAAATAACTTCTCTTTGAATCTTTACAAAATATTTAAATAAAAATTATACTGTAAAAAATATATATATTTTAAAAAGCTTTTACAATTATTTTTTTATTTTCGTGCATTGTCATCGGAACCAAATATGTGTGCCGAATTTCAGCTCGATAGCTTCAGTGGAAGTGGGTGAAATATTGATTGCAAGATTTCAGGACATACATACATACATACGAGTGAAGTTAATTAAAAGCTTTTAAAAAAAATACTGTTATGTCTCATCTATTCAACTTAATTCGACGTTCAAAACATATGACAGGGGATAAAACTCAAGCGAAAGTTTCAAATTGTAACCAACGAACAGACGACCGCGCATATTTATATATCGTTGTGTGGGACTGTACAGAAATAATCGCTCAATTTACTTTGTTCTCGAAGGGTAATACTTCTATGATGGTAATACTTCATCCCCATTTAAAATTTAACTAATATATCCATGCCCGTAATATCATATGTCATCTGTGAGAAATGTCAAACAAGTGTCAGAGAGGAAGTGAGACTGTTTAGTACACAGAACTAGTAGTATGACCACTAGTAGTAGAAGGGAATGTTAGTGACCATTAGTCTTAGTAGTTAACCTACGTGTTAAAGTGATGCCATGCTTAAAGTAGATTTGGCTGAAATTCGACTTCGTATTAGCCAAGTGCGAATTGACAGACCTATCTTGACTTTACATTATGGAGAAAGCTCCGACATTAGGCTTTCTTTACAATGTTTCCCTTCACAGTTACACGTTGTATGAACCCGGGCCCTCTCTAGTATCAACTACTAGGCTACTAGGTCCCTGTAGCTCGGGACCAGAATAGTGCTACGGTAGCCCCTGCCTGTCGTAAAAGGTGACTAAAAGGAGCTTCTGGGGTTGCGGGCGGTGAGAGGGGGAGATCGAACCGTCCATCATGTGTCCCCGGGAAAGACGACGCTGTTTGTGGCTGCACAGCGTTGTGTAAACCGGGAAGAGCCTGTTTTGGGCGCAGCGCTGTAGGGCACCGGCGCGTTCTACCAGAGATCCCGGAGCCCTCCTGTAGCGCCGGAGTAGGCCACCGAGTGGATTTTAGTGGGTGAAAGTCCCACATAACCCGGCTTCGCTCCCACGACGATCGGGTACCTTTTCAAGGTTTCCCACACGTTAAACAAAAATAAAAAAGGTTAGGTATGGTATTCAGACATGCGACACTGGGGACGTATTCCTGATCCGTAGCTTATAGTTATCTGGCTTTAATTCCGAGCTCCATCGGAAAGTTGGCGAGCAAAATAAATTTCACATTATTGCAGATTTAGCGAGATTAACTTGAGTAGAGTTCGGGTGACGGCGGGAATTATGGGATGCCGTAACATGGAATTAAGCTACGAATATTTCTGTGCACTAGGTCCTGCATGCGAATTGTTTTGGTTTTACTATAAAAGAGTTTGATGAATTTTAATTTGATGATGATTTCCCGATGATTTCCTGGAGATTAAAATACTCTAAATAATAAATATCTTGGACATTCGCACACACGGACACCTGACCCCAAATTAGGCGCGAGCCTGTACTATGGGTGTCAGAGACTGATATACATAGGTACATATATATTTTTAAACACATACATAACTAGATAATATTAACGTCTAGACACAGAACAAACACAAGTGTTCGTCACACGAATGTTTGTTCTGAGTGGGATTCGAACCCACGACCCCTGGCGTAACAGGCAGGGTCACTACCGATTGCGCCAACGGGCCTGTCGAACTATACTTGATAGTTATGCGTACAGAATTTGCATGTGCCTTAACACTTATAGGCTCCACTGTATGCTAATTTTAGCGTCATAATTAATTAAAAATGTTAAATTTTTTAATATCAGTATTAAAATTTGTTAACTCTTGTTTATGAAATTAAATTTGGGATCATAATTTTTTTGGTCAAGCGTGAGTTGCTGATACGAAATAAAATTTACTAAAATTTTGCAAGCCAATCGACTCTGTTTCAATAAAGATCATCATTGTATTGGAAGCTAATAATCGGGACAGACGAAATTGTTCTAATTAAATAGCCTTTTCGTTTACATGTTCTACATCAATGATGAGCTTTGATGTGTCCTTCATTAAGTTTCTTATTTCCACTGAAAATCAATATGAGACAGGGTCGGTGCCAGCGCTCGTTTTAATTGCGTCACGTCGCGTTCAGAATTCCCAAATTACTTTATTAACATCTCTTTCAACGGCCGCGACATGAAGACCTCGGGGAGGGCATATTGTAACGGAGCCGGTGGGACGAAAAATAAAGTAAATGTTAAATATTCAAAATGTACAAATAGATATTTTTTTTTTAATTTTTTTATTTATTTAATGCACACAAACTTAAATCTAACATTACAGCCTTACCCAATTCATAAGTAAATAATTATGTAATCCGAAGTCAAAACAGAAATAATAATAATTCAATTAACAAACCATAATAATAGTCAGTCAGTCAGTCAGTCAGTCAGTCAGTCAGTCAGTCAGTCAGCTTCTCCTTTTATTTTATTTAGCATACAACATAAGTACGTAAAGTTTTATGATAATAAGTTTTCAAATATTACAGATAAAACTGTTGAGACAAATTTTTAAGAACTTTTTTTGTGATTTTTATCAAGCCAGTAAAAATTATACAAACGTGAATCCATACTAATATTATAAATGCGAAAGTAACTCTGTCTGTCTGTCTGTGTCGTTTTCACGCCAAAACTACAGAACCGATTTAAATGAAATTTGGTACACAGATAGTCTAGAGCCTGAGGAAGGACATAGACTACTTTTTAATCTATTATTTTGTCTAATTCCACGCGAGCGAAGCTGCGGGCGTCCACTAGTTTTAAATAATTGCATTCTCGGAAATATGATGAGCTAAAAAACTGAGTATTTTTTTCAAGTTTATTTTGAAATAAAAATTGATAAGATGAACTCTAATTTGATAGATTTGGCTACTTACAAACAGGGCCATAATACAGTCTTGACAGAACCACGCAATAAATGCTGTATTGTACACGTCTGTATTTCACGTTTGTCGAAGCCATATTATTGAGGTGGAAGTCAACTCACTGATAACTGATAAGCAAATATTGAATATTGACTTTTGAGATTCCTGTTTACCACGAAACACGTTTTTCAATTACAGAATGAGGTCAGGAGGCATCCCGCATGCCTCGACCTGATTTTGATGTCGGTGATTTTGTAAAAATTAAACGTCACCTGCTGTAACGGTGCAGGAAATGATTTAATATTTCTAACAAATGTGTTATGTATGTATGTATTTATATTGCATTTTGTACATAATATTTTTATCTATACTAAGAGAAAACATTTGTTATTAATGCTTTCACACTAAAACTAGTGGACCGATTTCAATAATTCTTTCACAGTTAGAAAGCTGCATCTTCACTGAGTGACATAGGCTATATAATATTACTAAGAGTAAACGAAACGAAAAACTATTGTTATGTCTAATTCCACGCGAGTGAAGCTGCGTCCACTAGTATAATATAAGATTGGTGAAGTGGTTAGTGACCAACCCAGTGTCGAATGTTCTAAAGTTCTTCGACAAGGCTAAACGACTGTTTTCATTCATTCAAACCTAACAAATCCTCCGAAGCACAGTAGCGTCCATTTTTGCCACTAGTGGTCACCCATCCAAAAACCGACCGCCGCCGCCGTTTCGGGTGGCTTGAGAACATTCGACACTGGGTTGGCTACTAACCCCTCCACCAATCCGCATTGGAGCAGCGTGGTGGAGTATGCTCTAGACCTCCCGCAGCTGTGTCTGTGGGGGAGACCCGTGCCCAGCAGTGGGACGTCTATGGGTCGCAGCGAGTGTGGTTCTAGCATAACTAGTTTCACTGTGACGTTAATGTAACAGGATGAATGTAAGGGATTGCGGCCTAATAAAATATATCGAGGCCGACCATTGTCCCGGTATATTTCATTTTGACGCCATTTTCCCGGTATACCGGTCTCCCGGGCTAATATCGCCTGATTGATAGGATAGCGCCGTTCGAGTGGAAGGGGGGAAGCAATTATTACAAGGCGAAAACAGGGGTTTACTGAGAGTTAAACCGGCTTTTGTATGGTATTTTTGTGGGTAATTTTTATATTTTTGGTCAGAAAATAACTTGCTTACAAGTAGTAATGTCATGGGAAGAAAAAAAATGGAAAATGCTCTTGTGGTGAGTGACTGCTAAGCTGCAAGTCTTGGATTCGATTTACGGGTGGGCAGTGTCATTGGGTTCTTCCAATTAATAGGGGTTCGAATTGTGCCCGATGTACAACGGACCTTAACGTAACTGGAAACCTAACTAATACTGGGTGTGTTACAAGCCTCTACTAAAACTTTTGGGGTAATACAAGCATAGTAGAATTTTATATATATATATATATATATATTTTGATTATGTCACAGAAAACTCATAGAAATGTTTTAAGTTATACCTATAAAGATCTTAGTCCTTACGGGAGCATATTGGTTGACTCAAAAGCGATGTTACTAATTGCCAACTGGACTATAACTAACAGACGTTAGTTAATCTGACGTGTCATCTGTAGTCATCGTGCCTAAAAACTAACGGAATAAATAAAGTTATCTAAGCACCTACTTTTAAAATTTTTACATACTGAACCACAACATAGAAGACCAGTCTCGATAGCTTTTAAAACAAAAAAAAATAATAGTAGAATATAACCTATTAGAAAAGGAGGAGAATATTATAAACATTAAAGGAAAAATAAATTCCGGGCGATCTGAGGTAGGGAACGGGAAGGGGGGGGTGTTTAAGGGGGAAAAACGGTTTATGTCGATTTCCGGCAAAACTAAAAGTCCTATGGAAAAAAGTCAAATGGCAAAGTTGTAGATAGTAAAAAGATCTAAAACTTTTGTATTTACACTTTTTTCACATAACCTCAAAATGTATGTGAAAAGTTCAAAATACCAATATATTAAAAATCTATATAAAGTGTATAGTGATGTAAAAAATGTATATGTGTAAGACAAAAAAAAGCAAAGGAAGGAAAAGAAGTAATTAAAAATTACATTTTCTGAGAAGATTTACTATAGTAAGATGTTTTTTTTTTCACCATCGGAAAGTAGAGGTTTCAACGAACAGAAAGCATACCAACTTTTTGAAAAAAGCTGATATTTTGACGGGTGAATTTTCGATTGAAAATTAGGGTTCTTTTTCGATATTAATTCAAAATAAGGTTGAAAAATAAATATTTCTAATCAAATAAATTACAGCGTATTTGGGACATAAAAAGGTAAGTTTTCACCAAATTTCGTGAAAAAGAAAAATTATTTGTAAAAGATAAAAATAAAAAACCAAAAACTTGGTTTTTTGAACTTTTCACATACATTTTGAGGTTATGTGAAAAAAGTGTAAATACAAAAGTTTTAGATCTTTTTACTATCTACAACTTTGCCATGTGACTTTTTTCCATAGGACTTTTAGTTTTGCCGGAAATCGACATAAACCGTTTTTTCCCCTTAAACACCCCCCCCTTCCCGTTCCCTACCTCAGATCGCCCGGAATTTATTTTTCCTTTAATGTTTATAATATTCTCCTCCTTTTCTTATAGGTTATATTCTACTATTTTTTTTTTCACTTTTTATTATTTTTAAAGGCTTCTGCACTGGTCTAACAGTCCTAATCCCACATTGGGTCTTGTTCAAATATTCGATTTTTTGTCTAATTGTAACATGAAACCAAAGTAATAGGAGTTACGAATACTAACGAAACTCCAATTACTTTGGTTCGAACTTTGTCACAGTTGTCATGGGCGGCAGACGGGTGTAATGCGAAACTCCAATTTCTATGTTTTTATGTTACAACTATACCTACAACAATAGTTCGAAGCTAGAAATTGAAATTGCGAAAAAGCAATTTAGTAGTGAAAGCTTAAAAAGTAAAAGAAGACCCATTTCAGAATTTTAACATAAAAGATCTCAAAATCCTTAAAATAAATCACAGGTTCAAAATTTAATAGCAGTGGGCCTCGAAGGGCTGATTTTACCTCACCTTAGTTAGCTAGTTAGTTAGTAGTTAGTTAGCTCACCTTGAAACTGTGGTATATCTCGTCGACTTTGGATTTCCGTCTGGACTCTCGACTTTCTTCACATCCTCGTTCGACACTGTAACAAACAAATTGGGGAATTAGACAGTTTATATTATATACTAGGTGTAAAAAAAACTATTGTTATGTCTAATTGACTATTTCAACGCGATCAAAGCTGCGGGCGTCCACTAGTTCTTTATAAACAGTCTTATACCGACCTAAACTTCGATCAATAAGTACATTATTGATCGAAGGACCTAAACCATAACAATTAAAGAACAAGTAACATGGGTCGACGCGAATTTTCATTTCCACAATAAAAAGAAACATTTCCCTACATTTAAGTAATAATACTTGGCACATTATACGTAGGAATTTAATCTGTAGCGTACACCGCTGCCTTACAAATTCCACCCTCTTTTCAATCATTCAGCACCGGAAAGCAATGAAAAATATATTACAAGAGGAAAATTGAGGGCTTATCAAATTATTAACGGAGACTAGACCTGGTAATGTATATTATAGGCTTCTTTACTAATATATAAATACGTGTATTTAGTTTGTTAGTAGCGTCCATAGCCCAATGGCTCGCGTCGATTCAATGTGATCGAAAGTGTTAAGCAACGACGGGCGCGGTCGGTTTGTGGATGGGTGACCGCTAGTGGCAAAATTTCATGGACGCTACCGTGCTTCGGAGGGCACGTAAAGCCGTCGGTCCCGGTTGTTTTCAATGTTGGAAACAGTCGTTATGTCTTGTCGAAGACCTTCGGGTGGCTTGAGAACATTCGACACTGGGTTGGCCACTAACCTCTCCACCAATCCGCATTGGAGCAGCGTGGTGGAGTATGCTCTAGACCTCCCGCAGCAGTGTCAGTGGGGGAGACCCGGGCCCAGCAGTGGGACGTCTATGGGTCGAAGCTAGTTTGTTAGTTTGTCCTTCTGCTCTTCCTCACCGGAAGGACTGTTGGCGCAATCGGTAGTGACCCTGTCTGTTGCGTCAGGTCGTGGGTTCGAATCCCACTCAGGACAAATATTCGTGTGACGAACACTTGTTTTTGTTCTGTGTCTGGATGTTAATTTATTATCTATTTAAGTATGTATTTAAAAATATCTATGTATGTATATCAGTCTCTGACACCCATATCACAGGCTCGCTCCTACACTGGGGTCAGATGGCCGTGTGTGAAAATGTCCAAGATATTATTATTATTATATACGGCACGCACTAATGACTTTTCTGAGTTATGTGCGATTTAAGAAATTAAATGTCACTTGCTATAACGGTGAAGGACACATCGTGAGGAAACCTGCATGCCTGAGAGTTCATCATAAAGTTCTCCAAGGCATGTGAAGATGCGAATGCGGATTGGCAGCCGCATTTGGCCAGCGTGGTGGACTAAGGCCTAATCCGTCCCATTCTGAGAGGAGACCCGTGCCCAACAGTGGGACAAAGAAATGGGTGTGATGATGATGATCGTTGTAATTAAAAATAGGTATTCCAACAAAACCTAGACCATATTCTCCAATTAAGTATCGGCGGCTTTCTATTTTGCGCCATATTTCAATAATGTTTCGAATATTTCGAATTCACCAATCATGGTTGCAATTCAAACAACGAATCATTTTCGAAAAATAAATCTGCGGTGCACATAAAATATTCAAGCCGCTAGTGATGTGCGCGGTAACAAAAATTCAAGCCGCTAGTGATGTGCGCGGTAACAAAAAGTCGATATCGATGACATCGAAACGACGATTGTTCGTCAATTGCAATTGAGAACCTGGCTAATTAATAAACGTAGATAGAAGTTTGATTCGTATTCCAATTAGTGCTTGAGCTTCCAATTATCGACTTGCGACGAAATCGGGTATCAAATTTAATAATAAAATTAATATAGAAATACGGCGGGGTGCCTAAATGATATATATGTATATATAGTGACGTTCGTGACCCTTCAATTCATTAAAAGATAGTTTGTGTTGGTTTTTGTTTCAAAATAGTCAAAGATGCGTTTCCAACCTGCACTTCTGCAAGGTTCCCTGGTTGTCTGTGGTTATCACCGTGACCCATATACGTCCCACTGCTGGGCACGGGTCTCCCCCACAGACGCAGCTGCGGGAGGTCTAGAGCATACTCCACCACGCTGCTCCAATGCGGATTGGTGGAGGGGTTAGTGGCGAACCCAGTGTCGAATGTTCAGAAGCCACCCGAAGGTCTTCGACAAGGCTTAACGACTGTTTCCAACATTGAAAACAACCGGGACCGACGGCTTTACGTGCCCTCCGAAGCACGGTAGCGTCCATGAAATTTTGCCACTAGCGGTCACCCATCCACAAACAGACCGCGCCCGTCGTTGCTTTACTCATTCGATCACATTCGAAAAAACAAAACAATCAACAACACGAACAAAATCGACTTGAGCCATTGGGCTATGGACGCGAAAAAAAAAATCGTAATACAGCAATCCAAAGATTATTTACACAGCTTCGCAACAACAATAAGCCGAGCGTATTTAAATACAAAAATCGATTAGCGACTGACGAATCGAATCTAATCGGACATTTCAATCTACTCAAAACTTCTGCATTGGACGTCAATGGGAAACCATGATAAAATTGTTATGACGGGATCGACTCCTTAAGGAATGACTGAACCAGATCTTTAATTAGTTCCCGGTCCGTAGGGACGATCGAACGAATTGAATCCGAACGAGTGTTTGAGTTTTAATAGCTCGAGTGGTTTCGACGAAATATTATTCCTAATTGGGACATTCATTTCGCGGAGAAACGTGGCGTTCGGTTCGGTGTGATTGAGGACGTTGGAAAAATTGAGACTACTACTACTGACTTACTACTAAATTTACTAAGTCCATGTGCTCCTGCCCACCTCATGCGGTAAAATGGCGTTGTTAAGTTTAGTCAACTCTTCAACCCACATTAGTCCACTGTTGGACATAGACCTCTCCCAAGGTACGCCACTGATCTCGATTTTCGGCTCTCCTCATCCACTTACCTTGCGCAGATCAATTAGTCAACTCAGTTGGTCATTTTGAGAAACACAGTTATAAATTCAGCAATCTTAACTAATTTTAAAAAGTAATGTTATTAAAAAGTAATGAAATTCCGCACAATCAACACAAAGTTTGTATGAAGGAGTGTAGTAATATTTTTCTTATAAAATATGCAGTATCAATATATTAAATTAATAATAGAATATAAAACACACAACACATTACCATTAATTTGACATAATTGACTATTTAATAGTTGCTTAATCCAGGAAACTGGATGGATGGTTATTTGTCACACTTCACTTTGAACATTAAACCAATGTGGGATGGTTTTATTTTCTATGACTAAACGTTCAAATTTAAAAATATAATTATGGTCGAATTTTTACTACTCGGCGAGTGTAGTGGTCGTTTTTAAACGGTTTTATATATGAATAAAATAACTCTCAGTTTATATAAATAAAATAACTCTCAGTATAATATGTAAGTAAAATACCTCTCAGTTTATGTAAATAAAATAACTCCCGTAAGCAACGTTGCAACTAACGAGTTGTTTTCCTATCCTCGAAAGCCCGGAGACCTGGTGGCATTCCCACCACAAGGTATTCATGATTTTCCAACCTCAAATCCAATGACAGACGACCTCGAATAGCCACTCTGGTTTTATTTAAATCGCGCACCGATTTTCAAAGCACTCGCAAAATGATTTTCATAAAACGTTATCCAAAAAGTGATATTGCACGATATTTTTTCCCAGTTAATTATCATTATTGCGGAGTGGAATAATTTCGCCTCTATTCGAGGGCTCTCGACGAGTCGCCGTTGTTTTTGAAATGACCCTCCGGTGTTAGAGTTCCGCTCGGTACAGCTAGGATTGTTAAATGGAATTATATTCAAGAAATTCTCATTTTGAATTTGTAATTTTATTTATTACGGGGTCGACTTTCCGGGTTACAAGATTGTCGAAGTAGCTGGTCGTTAGGACTAAGAATGGGACACAACAAGACCTGCTCTAACAAAATCAAGTTAAAGTTAAGTTACGACGGGCGCGGTCGGTTGGTGGATGGGTGACATTTGTGGCACAATTTCATGGACGCTACCGTGCTTCGGAATGCACGTTAAGTCGTCGGTTCCGGTTGCTTTCAATGGTGAAAACAGTCTATAAACCTTGTCAAAGACCTTCGGGTGGCTAGCGACCATTTGAAACTGAGTTGGCCTCCTACACCTCCACTAATCCACATTGGAGCAACGTAGTTGAGTATGCTCTAGCTAGACCTTCCGCATATTTGATTTGTCTGCGGGAGAGACCCGTGCCGTTGCAGCTTAGAGAAAACTTAGTTAAAACTTTTCATCATGCTAACATCTGCATAAAAAGGCATCTGAACGTTTAAACTATGAACCAAATTCAAAGGAGTCTTTTAATAATAGGTCAGAAATGAGTTGCTACCATTTAGGACAAATATGGTCGTCTCTAGAAAAACGTGACGGAAAAACCACACTTATCAAATTACACAAGATTAAAATTCAGTTACAAAGACAAGTGAAGTTTAATCTATCTATACTAATATAAAGAGGAAAGAATTGATTGTTTGTTTGAATCGAATAGGCTTCAAAACTACTGAACCGATTTGAAAAATTCTTTCACTGTTGGAAAGCTACACTATCTCCGGGTGACATAGGCTAAATTTTATTTTGGAAAAAAATAGGGTTCCGTAAGATATTTGGGTTTTTCGGACACAAGGTGTAAAAAATCAACTAGAAAAGTTACTTATTTTGCGTACGCTGCCTCAACTATAAAAGATAGAACCATTAAATGTTCTAATTAATTGTAGATCTTATAAATATCTATAAAAAAGTCCGCGACACACTATACCTATCTATGTCGAGTGAGGCACAATAACCATTTTTTTATCTTGAATTTTTTTTGGACTACATTTACAGTTTATGTAGTAGTAGGGGAGCCCAAGAGGGGATTTTGCGGGATACTCAAGCGCGTAAGTTTAATATACAGTGGGATACCTTGTACCCGGTTAAGTACCTCCACCAAATATGAGCCCCATATATAAATGGGGCCGTCAAGGATAAAGGATCAGATTAGTAAAAAAAAAAAATTTGTCATCAGAAATTCTTGAGCGCGTTAGATTAAGGTAGGGTGAGTTAATTACATGCTAAAAAGTGTATATTCCACTAATCTTACAATTTGAGAGTAACGTAAAGAAAGGGGAGGGCTACAGCTTTGTAGCCCATATTCCACTAATCTTACAATTTGAGAGTAGTTCCCCTTTCTTTACGTTACTCTCAAATTGTAAGATTAGTGGAATATACACTTTTTAGCATGTAATTAACTCACCCTACCTTAATCTAACGCGCTCAAGAATTTCTGATGACAAATTTTTTTTTTTTACTAATCTGATCCTTTATCCTTGACGGCCCCATTTATATATGGGGCTCATATTTGGTGGAGGTACTTAACCGGGTACAAGGTATCCCACTGTATATTAAACTTACGCGCTTGAGTATCCCGCAAAATCCCCTCTTGGGCTCCCCTACTATAGATAATATTTGGTCTTTGAATGATTAAAATTGGACGTTTGGTTTTGAAGTGTCTGTCTGTCTGTCGGTCTGTTTCGCTTTCACGCCAAAACTACTGAACCGATTTAAATGAAATTTGGTACACAGTCTAGTCTAGAGCCTGACAAAGGACATAGACACTTTTTAATTGGAAAAAAGTGTTGTAATGGGTTGAAAAGGGAGATGAAAGGTTGTATGAAAGTATTGTCATTTTCAAAACTAGAAGCATAAAACTTAAATTTTAGGCTGTTGATAAGGTATAATCCTTACTAATCCTATCCTACTAATATTATAAAGGGTAAAGTTTGTAAGTATGTATGGATGTATGGATGGATGTGTGTTACTTTTTCACGTAAAAAGTACTGAATGGATTTTAATGAAACTTTACAATAATATAGCTTATACATCAGAATAACACACAGGCTAAAATTTATAAAGATATTGTGTGAATTGTCCAAAATATGACGATAAGTGTCAAGTAGGTAAGTAGGAAAAAATCTACCATCTGCGAGCTATTCTGGCGTGCGCTGCCAAAACTACTGGACCGATTTCAAACATTCTTTCACCATTAGAAAGCTGCATCTTCACTGAGTGACATAGGCTATATAATATTACTAGGCGTAAACGAAACTATTGTTATAATCTATATATGTAAAATAAAGTCGTGTTAAATTTTTATTTTTTTAGCAACCTGACACAAATAGGGTTTATGTGTGTGTATTATAATTTTGATTTTTATATAAAATACCCGTGCGAAGCCGGGGCGGACCACTAGTAATATATAAAAAAATGTTTTTAAAAAAGCTTTTTATAACTTTTAATTTTATTTTCGTGCATTGTCATCGGAACCAAATATGGGTGCCAAATTTCAGCTCTATAGCTTCAGTGGAAGTGGGTGATGATTGCAAGATTCCAGGACATACATACGAGTGAAGTTAAATAAAAGCTTTTAAAATAAATTCACTTAAACGTTTAACTTTAAATCACACTATGAACCTATTAGTTAAGGATAAACAGCGATAGAATTGAATTCGCTAACGCCGAAGCTCCCCCTTTCCAGGTCGTTAGGTGCGAGATTGAAAAAGCTCGTTTTAAGCTCCGACCGCCAGCAATACAGATGTTGGTGAGTGGTTACGATTCGGCGCTTTTAAGAATACGGCTTAAAAGCTGCTTTGAAGTTTTCGATAGGCTACTTTAATTATAATGTAACGAATAAAAAAAAGAAATTACAAGCTTTTAGATTATTGATTGGCGCCAACGGGCCCGTCAAAGTTGTGTTAATTTACAATAATTATTAAAAAAAAAATTTAAACAAAAAGTTTTTATAACTTTTATTTTATTTTCGTGCATTGTCATGGGAACCTAATATGTGTGCCAAATTTCAGCTCGATAGCTTCAGTGGAAGTCGGCGAAATATTGATTGCAAGATTCCAGGATATACATACATACATACGAGTGAAGTTAAATAAAAGCTTTGAAAATGGCTGAAGCATTTTAATGTTAGTTAACTTTTTAAGCCCAAACTACTGACGCCAAGCTGAAAATTTCAGCACTATAGACACAAAATTGTTTTCAACAGACGACGCTGTACAAACAGCGAGCGACCCCAGTACACCCGCGAGGAATGTTCCAGTTAATTCCAGCAATTTGGCCGCGGGGACTTATAACCCGACTGCAACTGTACGCGCCTGTATCCACATCGAGACCGTACATGCAGTCATATACGATGTTAGTATCTTTGTATAATAGCTAAAATAGTCGAGTGAAATAATAACATCTGTATCTTAATAGCATCTAATAAACTTCAGCACTATAGACACTAAATTGTTTTCAACAGACGACGCTGTACAAACAGCGAGCGGGCCCAGTACCCCCGCGAGGAATGTTCCAGTTAATTCCAGCAATTTGCGCCTGTATCCACATCGAGTCCTTACATGCAGTCATATACGATGTTAGTATCTTTGTATAATAGCTAAATTAGTCGAGTAAAATAATAACATCTTTATCTTAATAACATCTAATAAACTTCAGCACTATAGACATTAAATTGTTTTCAACAGACGATGCTATACAAAACGAAAAGACCCCAGTACACCCGCGAGGAATGTTCCAGTTAATTCCAGCAATTTGGCCGCGGGGACTTATAACCCGACTGTGCGACTGTACGCGTCTGTATCCACGTCGAGTCCTTACATGCAGTTATATACGATGTCAGTATCTTTGTAGGTATAATAGCTAAATTAGTCGAGTAAAATAATAACATCTTTATGTTAATAACATCTAATAAAGTTCAGCACTATAGACACTAAATTGTTTTCAACAGACGACGCTGTACAAACAGCGAGCGGGCCCAGTACACCCGCGAGGAATGTTCCAGTTAATTCCAGCAAATTGGCCGCGGGGACTTATAACCCGACTGTGCGACTGTACGCGCCTGTATCCACATCGAGTACTTACATGCGGTCATGTACGATGTTAGTATCTTATAATAGCTAAATTAGTCGAGTGAAATAATAACATCTTTATCTATATAAAAGGAGAAGCTGACTGACTGACTGACATATCAACGCAGGGCCTAAATAATAAGGGTTTTAACGTTTTGTTAAAGGAAACACGCCAGAATAATACTTCAATAGTTTATTCACTGAAATTTATATGATAAAACACTGATTTATACGAATATTCGAGAGAGCTGAAAGCGTGCGCGCGCGGTACTTGAGCAAAGCGACTAGACTCGCGTCCATCGGCGGGGCGCGGGGGGATACTTCCCGATTCATTCGCGACGCTTGCGAATATTAGGCGCGATTTCGATTGGTGAAATAAGTATTTCTAAAGGCGCGTTATAGACTCCCCCTTTTGACCGTTACCAGTGCCCTCACAGACGGTCAAACCCACCAACGGATGATACGAACATTGACTCTATATGTGAACTTTACGAGGTCGTCCACGCTTCCTCTGTGGAATGACTGGCTCTGGCTGACCACCTTCCCGCGAATGGTACCGGCGCAAATCCGACAAGTGATATTTACCCAACACTTCATCCGGCGTAACGCAATCCCCAATCAGGTAGGTGGTTGGACTTACCCTCTTTACGATGGTGTAAGGTCCATCCCTCCGTGGAGCCAGTTTTGACGTAACGCCCTTTTTAGCGTTACTAAGAACGTGACTACGTAGGAGCACCAGGTCCCCAGGTACATACTCCTCAATTATATCATCCTTGAGCATCTTGTCCAACTGCTCCTTCATTATTTGCTTCTTATAAGGTGTCAACCGATAAGGTGGCAAAGCTATTGGAGCGTGGTCACCTGTGTCAATCCTATGTTCGGCAAAAGGGGTTGGAGGTCCTCCCCCTACACTGAAGACGTCTTCGTACCCCTGTAGCACCTCGGCAAGACGGCTCCTCTCTGGTGCAGACAAGGAAACACCTTCCTCCTCACGTAGCACCTCAGCCGCAGCGCATCCCACGTAGTTCCTGCTGCGCTCTGTTTGCAAGGTGTAGGAGACCTGAGGGTGATCAGCCATATACCAGGAGTCCGTACCGAGATCAATAACAATCCGAGCAGCACGTAAGAAGTCTATACCCAAAAGTGTATCATTGTTCATAGCATCCGGTAAAATAATAAATGTAGTAGGTATGAGACGACCTGCTAGTCTGACCTCAAGGTCAGCAAGTTTAACAAGAACATTCCTAACTACACCGTCAGCTAATTTGAGACCCAATGAACATTCCCGAAAAGTGTAACTTTGCTTCTGAAGCAACGCGTACAAACTCGAACCCGCTACACTACGTTTCGCAGCTGTATCTATTAAGCCAGTGCCACTATAGCCGTTAATCTCTATCCGTAATATCGGTCGACTGACGTTAGCACTATTGGTTGCCACGGAAGACGCGTTCAGCTCTGCTCGCCTCACATTACAAACCTTTGGTACGTTATACATTGTTACATTCGAAACACTATTATCAGAAACATCAGCTGTTAGCTTTACATTGCAAACTTTGGATTCATCGTACATTGCTACATTCGACACTTCAGATACATTAATTCGATTTACATTACCAAATTTGGATTCATCGTACATTGCCGTGTCAGACACTTTAGATACATCAATTCGATTTACATTGCCAAATTTAAATTCGTCGAGCATTGATGCATTCGACACATCAGAGACATTAACAAAAATATCGTTGCTAAGCAAATCAATAGAATAGAATGTGTCCTTATTACAGTTTTCGCACTGTGCACGAACGACATCACTAGCACCACAACCGTAACACTTCACTGGTGCTCTTTTAGGACAATGCGCGCGTGAATGACCACTTTTACGGCAATAAACACAAAAAAGTTTACCTTTATGTCCGTTCCCACTATGTGGCGCGGGAGTCGGTGTACTCACAGACCCAACGCTCGACGACGCCGCCGCGCTGCCGGTCGGTGCGGGGGGCGGGCGACCCGGCGAGGCACGCGCGATGCGCGCGCCGTCGTAGCCGCCGCCGCTGTCCGTTGGATTTGGCGCGAAAACGGGCCGCGCGCTCGCTGCCCGCGAATCGCCCGATGCACTCGTACTTGCATAAACTCGCGCTCGCGCAAGTGACGACGCGCTGCCGTCGTGCGTATGCACGGGCGCGCTCGTGCGCGACTGCACGGCCGCTGCTGAAGTATGAACATCCACCAACGTCTCTTCTAATGCCCTACACTTCTCCGCCAACACATCTAGGGTTTCGCATGTATCCCTTGGGAGACGTTTCCTAATTGTTCGATTTAGGAGACCGTAGGTAATATCTACACAGGCGCGCTCCTCTAACCTGTATGGCAACCAAGCAAGGAGGGCGCGGATGCGCGCGATAAACGTCTCAGCACGCTCGCTCCCTTGCTCTTCGCTGAATATTTGTCTAAATATTTTATGAGGGGGCTTCGGCACTCCATACATCGCCCGTAGGCGCACGAGCGCTTCGGTCCAGCTGGTGATGGAATGTTTCACTCCACGGAACCACACCGCTGCCTCACCTTCCAGCAGCATAGGTAGACCCTTCAGCGCGTGCTCGTCGCTCACGTACGCGCATTCTTTATATATTACGATCGCGTCGATGAACGCCTCGAGCACGTTAGGATCCTGGACAGCCCCACTGAATCTCACTGTACACTTTGCGAAGTTACCGCCATGCGTCGCCGCCGCCGACACGGGCGCGGGGGACGCTGCTGTCGCCACCGAGGATGGAGAATGGGCACCAGAGCCTGAGTGCGAGGATTGCGCCGCCACGAGGGCCTCCACGAGCTGGCGGTTCGATTCCGCCTGTGCCCGAGCGAACGCTTCCATCCACGTAGACATCTGCGCCTCCATCTTACTCGGTCCACTATCAGCTTCGAAGTCACTTTCGTTGCCGCCACTTTTCCTCAGACGACGAGGCATACTATCGAATATCCGTACACAAACAGTAACACCCGAAACACACGGCTAGCACAACACAATTCGAATTTTCAAAAATGGACTCGCCCGTTTTTGCCGTTCGCGAACGCGGCACTCCTGCCTGAGTCCTTTGGCCCTATAGTTGGGCGTCCAATTTAACGTTTTGTTAAAGGAAACACGCCAGAATAATACTTCAATAGTTTATTCACTGAAATTTATATGATAAAACACTGATTTATACGAATATTCGAGAGAGCTGAAAGCGTGCGCGCGCGGTACTTGAGCAAAGCGACTAGACTCGCGTCCATCGGCGGGGCGCGGGGGGATACTTCCCGATTCATTCGCGACGCTTGCGAATATTAGGCGCGATTTCGATTGGTGAAATAAGTATTTCTAAAGGCGCGTTATAGGGTTAGAAACTTGAAATTTTGCACAGGGGTTCCTTTTATAACGTAGGCGAGCACTAAGAAAGGATTTTTGAAAATTCACCCCCTAAGGGGGTAAAACGGGGGTACAAAGTTAGTATGAAACTTTGCCGTTTTTGATGTTAGTGAATGTCTAGCGAAGCTGCGGGCGTCCACTAGTATTTATATATTTCTTGTGTAGGTACGTGTGTATGTCACTGAACTCCACCGAAACGGCTGGATAAATGTTGATGAAATACAGTATACAGATACAGAACAAATACAAGTGTTCGTCACACTAATATTTGTCCTGAGTGGGATTCGAACCCACGACCCCGAAGTAAGGCAGTGCGGCCATCAAAATTATTCGGAATGATTACCTATTGAACTTTTCGACATGTTTTAACATTCAGTTTTATCAGGACTGCGTGGTCTTACGATCCCTTTAGCAGTAGGTATCATTAGCATTCCCTTTCTCCCGGTTGCGAACCAGGTTAACCGTCAGAGCAATTTATTTGGCTACCAGTATCAAAACAAACTATAACACACCGTGAAACCTAACCTACAGGATGAAGTGCGGAAAACAAGGAATTCTAATTTGCATTTAAATGCGCGCATTATCATAACAAAACTATTAAAACGTACTGGCGAAAACTTAGGGTTTGAACAGACAACCGGTTCCCACTCAGTCCTTTTTTACGAATTTTTTTCTTTAAATGAGAAATAATCCTAACATGGATTAGCAGAGGGCGAAGATTGTGAAACATAAAATATTTCAATTATGTATGCATGTACTATATAATTTAGTCATGAAGGCACCTATGCAACCCTTGTTTGTTTTATTATTGTTATTTTTTCTTTATCTGTACGTGAGGTTTAAGTTTCATTAACTGTTGTATTTTTGTTTTATGAGATGTATGTCAGGTATGTTCGAACTAACTTACAAACTATAGGCTGTTCTGAAAATCAGAGTTGCAGTTTGAGCAACTGCAGCTATGCCGAGTGTAGGTACCTAGACCTTTTTGCAGTGGTCACTGCAATATAGAGCTACATATTTATAATTGTGTAGGTAATCTTTGTTAAACATAGCATGTACTTTTTGTAGTTTTCTGTGTTGCATGAAAGATTGTGGCAAATAAAATATTATTTCTTTCTTTCTACCGGCTGTCTACTCCCGTCTAATATTATTTCGGATGAAAACGACCTAATGCTAGCGAGCAATACAACTACGTAACTACGGACAGACTATACCTACATTATTGTATGTATTTTTTTCATTCTGTACAAAATATATAGGTAAATTACGATCTTCTCGTATGATAAACATTCAAGTTATTATCAACTTAATTATAACTAGTGGACGTCCGCAGCTTCGCTCGCGTGCAATGAGACATAACAATAGTTTCTTTTACACCTAGTAATATTATAAAGCCTATGTCACCCAGTAAAGATACAGCTTTCTAATGGTGAAAGAATTTTTGAAATCGCTCCAGTAGTTTTTGTGTGTAAACATTACAAACAAATGTTTCCTCTTTATAATATTAGTATAGATACGAGATAACTAGTTGTTAATGGACGGACAATGTCTTCAGAAGAAAATTTATGGGTATCTATAGGTAGGTACCGTATCGATACTGATCTTAAAGGTCTGATGGGTCCCCCGAAATCTAAAAATCACGAAAGTACTCCATCATTCCCAGCCATCCATCATATTCAACTCTCGACGCGATAAAACTAAAATTATGTAACATAATGTACCGGAGCTGGGTAGGAGACACGATACCGTAATATTAATAGAAAAATGCCATCGGCCGACCCTATCCCTTCATTGCGTTCACGCTTTACCGGATTTCATTGCTCGATGTATTAGGAGTCGATATTCGTTAGTCGCATCACTAGATCGTGTGCGTCGATCTAGATCTTGTCGAACTAGATATGGTTTTGCTGGCCTGTGCAGTGACGATTTAAAGGTCAGTAATATAAGTTCTAATCTCAGTCAATTGTGTGTCTAGTTTTAGACCTATACTAAAATTATAAAGAGGAAATATTTGTTTGTAATGTTTTCACACAAAACCTACTGGACCGATTACAAAAAATATTTCACCATTTGAAAGCTGCATCTTCAATATGTGACATAGACTATATAATATAACTAGGTGTAATCGAAACTATTGCTCTGTGTAATTCCACGCAAGCGAAACTGCGGGCGTCCACTAGTTATTAATAAACTTAATAAGATTAACTAGGGAAAGACGGTGTTTTGAATCCATGATATGAAGTTCCGGCAAAATAACCTGACACTACAATAAAATATTTTTATTACCTAAAAGTGTGTTTACAAAAGTTTTTACATATTTGTATAGTAGCCACATTTGCTCACTAAAGGCATGATGAAAGGCAATTGATTTCAACTAGCTGACTTTTGAAATAAAACTAAAAATATAAAATTAAACATTGCGATAAATTCCAAAGCAAATTAATTTAATTTTAGTCATTCATTCCAAAAAAAAAAAATTCATTACAACTTTTTTTGAACTGAAGATGCTAAATTGTTCCGTTATCATTTTCATCAGTCTCACCATGTGACCCATAACCGTCCATTTCAATAATCTCGCTCGTAAGCAGCGGTAATGTATGTTAGGGAGTGGCAAGTAGATCAGCCAGCTAGAAGGTTAAGCTACAAAAATGTTTTGTGGAGTAGGTAAATCTAAACTTAAGCAGTTTTAGAATGGATTGATGTAATTGATACTATACATTTTAGTCGGCATCTCTCAAGCAAAGTAAACAGTCGCTTCCAGCAGCTTTAGCGCTGCGTTTCAAACTCCAATATCGCTGAGTGACGGTGACGGGGCCGCTTCCAGAGCTTCCGAAAATGCCAGACTAAGGGTGCGGTTACATAGGTGCGCGTAGATCGTTTTATTTTTCATACATTTGCCACGTCCTTTTCGCCAAATGTATGAAAATCCCGCTCCGCTCGACCAGCTTAGCCTAATTTTTATTAAAAACCACATCGCTATGATATATCATAGCGTCTTAGTAATATTAAGGCACACAATACTATTTATGGCACAAAAGATAAATTCAATTTCATATGAGTGGCGAATATTTATATCAGAAGTTGAATAAATAAATAAATATAAATTATATCTAGTGGAAAATAGCGAGCACCGTGAAGGAGCCCTTAGAAAGCACGGGAGACGCAACAGATCGTAGGATAGCAATTTTAATTTGATCGTCAACGCTTCGCAGGCTATAGGCTATTTGATAGGATTACTGAATACCAAACGTGTTGGATTACAGCGGGGATGGCACTGCGGTTGAAATTCGGACGCTCAATAGAGGGGAAACGGGTTCATTCCCAGTGAAACACGCCAATGACTTGTGCATTTTAAGAAAACCTTCACCTGTTGTAACGGTGCAGGAAAATCTTATAAAGAAAATTGCATGCCTGAGACTATTTCATCATGATTCCCTGAATAATTCGATACTAGTGCTCTCTTGCACACAAACACGCCTCAGTGTCACCACAAACATAATTTAGTTTTTTTTTAATGTTGTAGGTACTCCAGAAGGAAAGCATTTTTATGTCAAAGCTCACAAAGTAAGACCGTGTCTGTTTTTTTTTTAAATCCTACCCACAATTTATTCGTACCGTTTTAAAACACGTTTTAATAAAATTATAGGGAGATTGGCTAGTTGTTCTAGTGGTTTTGCGACTGTTAAGATATCCTGGGTTCGGAACCTGGGTCAGGAAAAGTATTGCCACTCACCTTTGTCCCCTCTAAGCTCCACGTTCCCCCGATACCAGATGATCTTGGCAGCAGGCTTGGCATTCCTCACTTGGCACTCCAGGACCACGTCTTCACCTTCC
Source organism: Carterocephalus palaemon (assembly GCA_944567765.1). Taxonomy (NCBI): domain Eukaryota; kingdom Metazoa; phylum Arthropoda; class Insecta; order Lepidoptera; family Hesperiidae; genus Carterocephalus; species Carterocephalus palaemon. The sequence continues at coordinate 7,892,372 of OX155664.1, forward strand.
TTGACCTCCAGCTTGGAGTTGTGAGGGTGGTTGACGATCTCCACTGCGTTTGGTGGGGCTGCAAAGAAAAATGAACGTTATTGATTTAATTGTGGGTTCAAATTTTTTTGGATGTTCATCGGAGCGAAATTTATACTTTGTTTGATTGTGTTGACACACTAATTAAACATGAAAAAATCTCTTAAGTATATACCTTATGGTCAAGATTTATAAAGGTAGGTACTAAAAAACTACCAAAAAACACAAAAATCGATAGAACTATAAAGGATAGGTTATGGGTGCCCCAGAATCTATCTAGGTATATATAAATCAGGTAAAAGAATAACTTTTACTTTAATTAATAATTATTTTCAAGATAACCATCGATATCTAAAAGTAAGCCAAAAGAACATAGAACATGGAAAGGAAAATGGAATAACAATTTGTATGGATATGGTTAAATTCTTTGAAGAAAACAAACAACATAAGATTAGATATAATTGTATCTATATATATATATATGTATGATTTACCCAATTTAATCACAAATAAGTTTTACAGTTTACTGAATAAACAATTCAGCACAAAATTTTCACCCGAATAACATGACAAAATATACCATTTACTTGTGAAACCAATATTCGATTACCAAAAGACATTTAACTAAGGTAATAGATGACGAAATATTAGTCTTTATTTAGCTGAATGTCTAAGCTAGTTGTGACTTTTGAATGTAGTATAGTGTCACGACATTCATTGAGTGAGCATTATGTTATTGAAACGTTTTTGTACGATAAGTCCTCTACGTAGTATTTAAATCCCTTTAACCAAAAATCAAAGTACCCTCCACCGAACAGAAATTTCAACAGCACTACATTTTGCCATTCCAACGAAATTTAATTATTAAGCACTTTAAATTAATATTTATCAAGTATCTTTTAGCGTTGGTCCCATTACAATATCGCGAGCGTTCAAGATCTTTAAAATTGCTTTGGCGATGTCGATTTCGCATCGATTTAATGCAAATCCCTGTGATTAATTTTTCACCCCCATTTTAATATTCAAACGCTAAATCAGGATTCAGGGTGGTGCTGGCAAGCCGTACCTACAGAGGCGGTACAATGGCGGTAAACGATAAGCCAGAAAATCTAATTACGTTCATGTTTTTACATTAATATATAAAAAACTAGCTGACCCGGCAAACGTTGTTTTGCCATATAAATAATTTTTACTGAATATTTTGGGAGAACTTCATGTAAGTGTGTGGACTACAACTACCACTACCAATACCACTACTACTACCACTACCCCTAACACTACCACTACCAATAACACTACCACTACCACTACCCCTACCACTACTACTACCACTACTCCTACCACTACCACTACCCCTACCACTAACACTACCACTACCAATAACACTACCACTACCACTACCCCTACCACTACTCCTACCACTACCCCTACCCCTACCACTACCCCTACCACTATCACTACCACTACCCCTACATCTACCACTACCCCTACCACTACCCCTACCCCTACCACTACCTATCACGCACCGGCGCCATCTACTTAAAATATTGGTTTGTAGTACATGCTATGTATCAGAGATGGTGAAAAAGATTTTCCCGTTTTTCTTTTGAAATTTTTCCTGAATTTTCTTTGCTACAAACCTCACGGAGCCCGAGACCTTTCCAACGAATGCAAAACCGTGGAAATCGGTTCGTGCGTTCTGGAGTTATAGCGTCAGGAAGGAAAACCCGACTTATTTTTATATAGTAGAAGATTGTCATGACATTTAATGTTAATGATAAGGCAAAGGAAAAAACCACGTTAATTTATTTTATGAACAGGATATTGAGCTGCGTCTATTTGCTGCCGCCCATGCCATTACAATTATCTAAAATAAAATCACTTTACACGTCCATCCGCATGCTACATGTGTTGCAGGTGGCAAAAATCCTTGGATAGTAGAAGATATTCTACAGTTAAAACGATATGACACAGGCGGAGCCGCGAGGAAAGCTAGTTAGTATCTAATATTGGACACTAACGGTATCAAAGTAATATCATATAGCCTATGTCACTCAGTGAAGATGCAGCTATCTAATGGTGAAATAATTTTTGAAATCGGTTCAGTAGTTTGTGTCAAAACATTACAAACAAATGTTTCCTCTTTATAATATTAGTATAGAAAATAATTTCAAAACATTAATAAATAGAAATAAGTTGCTTCATTCCTTTTCACATAACATGCCCGTTTGCTACTCTAGTCTTATAATAAACTTATCCATTCGGTTTAAAGCAAGCGCTCACCGTTCCCGTCTTCAGAACTTTCCGATATCAGATTCAGCCCAATCAGAAGGAACTTGAAACACTGCTTCTCAATGTTTTCTATCTATCTCTTTTATTCCTATTTTATCTTACTTTCATTAACAGTTTTCAGTTGGGAACTCTTCGGCTATTTGTTCGGAATAACTAATTTCTTCGGTACTTAAAGAGTTCAGTATATTCCTAACTAGTGGGCTCGAGGGTTCACTTACTTCCAAACTCTTCGATTGGCGATTGAAAATGTTTGGGAGCGTTTCGTGTTTTAGTTTAGAGAATTATTTAGAGTTTCTTCTGAGGGTTGTTTAGAGTTCATTTGCTGTTTTCGATAGAATTTAATTTGTTTCATTTTGTATCTCGATATTGCCACGCGTGTAAGTCATCATTCGTCGACTTCATATTTTTTAATAAGTTTACATTTGTATTAATACTAGTGGACGCCCGCAGCTTCGCTCGCGTGGTATTAGACATTCACTAACTTCAAAAACGGCAAAGATTCATACTAACTTTGCACCCCCGTTTTACCCCCTTAAGGGGTGAATTTTCAAAAATCCTTTCTTAGTGCTCCCCTACGTTATAAAAGGAACCCTTGTGCAAAATTTCAAGTTTCTAGCCCTTATAGTTTAGGCCCTGCGTTGATATGTCAGTCAGTCAGTCACCTTCTCCTTTTATATACAGGGTTATTGGTAATTCGACGTATTCCCGTTAGGAGGTGATAGGGGTGACTATTTGTGATAATTTTAACCCCCATATGCATTATGCAAAAGTGAACCATTTTCGAGTTATCAAGCTTTTCAGATTTTTTCAAAATAGGTCAGAAATGCAACATCAAAAATTTATTAAAAAAAAAGTATCAATTAAAATCTATTTTTTTCTTCTGATTTATAAAAACGATTAAACAATGGTTATTTATCAACATTAAAACTACAATTATCGGTCCAACTTTAAAAATGCGAGACGATTAACGATATTACTTCAATATTTTTTGAAATTTTTGTCCACTAAAATGCCTTAAAAACAAAAAAAACTTATATCAAACTTGGCTTGCAGATTATTTTAAAAACATAACCGTTTTCTTAGCTTTCCAACAAGGCATAATAACTATGAATTATTTTAAAAAAACTGAGAAAAACCGAGCACAAAGCAAGCAGGCGGAAATTTATATTCGAACTAAACTTATGGTCTTTCTTTAAAATTTCAAAAAAGTAATTAAAAACAATGCCCAATGTCAATAAAACAATAAATATAAATATAAAATTAAATTGAGAACCAGTAAAAGTTTAGTAATAAGAACAATTAATAAAAAGTAACAATTACGACATTTTGTAATTTAGCCTAATTAAAGTTCTTGCTCGAAGCGACTTCCCCTATTGATTCGTGATTCGGAATAATTTTAACACATCGGTAGTTAAGATACACCTCAGAAAAAGAATGAGACTGCGTACGCAATAGGGGAAGTCCCTTCGAGCAAGTACTTTAATTAGGCTAAATTACAAAATGTCTTAATTGTTACTTATTATTAATTGTTATTATTACAGAACTTTTACTGGTTCTAAATTTAATTTTGAATTTATATTTTTTGTTTTATTTACATCGGGCATTGTTTTTAATTACTTTTTTTGAAATTTTAAAGAAAGACCATAAGTTAAGATCGAATACAAATTTCCGCCTGCTTGCTTTGTGATCGGTTTTTCTCAGTTTTTTTAAAATAAGATCATAGTTATTATGCCTTGTTGGAAAGCTAAGAAAACGGTTATGTTTTTAAAATAATCTGCAAGCCAAGTTTGATATAAGTTTTTTTTGTTTTTAAGGCATTTTAGTGGACAAAAATTTCAAAAAATATTGAAGTAATATCGTTAATCGTCTCGCATTTTTAAAGTTGGACCGATAATTGTAGTTTTAATGTTGATAAATAACCATTGTTTAATCGTTTTTATAAATCAGAAGAAAAAAATAGATTTTAATTGATACTTTTTTTTTAATAAATTTTTGATGTTGCATTTCTGACTTATTTTGAAAAAAGCTGAAAAGCTTGATAACTCAAAAATGGTTCACTTTTGCATAATGCATATGGGGGTTAAAATTATCACAAATAGTCACCCCTATCACCTCCTAACGGGAATACGTCGAATTACCAATAACCCTGTATATAGATTAGGTTGTACAAATACACGGCTGCAGTAAGCAAATCATACTTATGTGTGAATTAAGCGGTACTTTTTCAGCTAAATGCTGTTGCAAATCATGAAATTTTTGAATCTAATCACAATAAAACTAGCCTGTATCATTAAATTACTATAATGCTAAAGGTCAAAATACTGCCGATACAGTTTGGCAATTAAAGTTTTTTTTTATTAAAGTTTGAAAATTTTAATTTTAAGAGAAATTATGTAGTACGTACTTAAACTATAAAACAATAAATACAAATATGCTTTATTGTACACCACAAGAATAAAAAAAACATTAAAAAAAAAACAATGGTATGGTGGTGGACAAAAGGCGGTCTTATTGCTCCAGTACACTCTTACGTGATTCTTTTTCTTTTAGATTACGTCTATTTTTCTCTATAAATGTAGTGGTTTCAAGATCAATTTCCCCTGATTTTCATAACAAACTATGAATTATTTCCTAAGTCAGGATAAATGATTCTGTAAAAGAATACAGATGTCCAGCTAAAGATCAAACCTGAGAATATAACAATAATGCGCCACACAGTCGTCAGATTGTGATGTAAACCTGTAACATTAGATGTCTGTAGATACCATTAAAATAGAATACATAGTTAGTAGATAAGTATATCAAACATTTTCTTTATAAGTATAAACATCAACTTTTATATATGTAGATAAATTGAAGTGAAAGACTACTTCGTTTTTCTGTATTTTATGTTACTACCTACTTTAACTTCAAACCCTGTTGACAATTTATTATAAAATTGTATCGTATTTTCTCTGTAAGTGATATAATCTTTTGGGAAAATAAAATATCTTAAGCCGTAAACCGTATATAGAAGAAGATAAGGAACCAAAGTTACAAATAAAAAGCCATCCCTTTTGTTATACTACTTATAACATCTATCATTAAACTCAAGATGGAACCGCACCTTGAAAACTCATAAGCGAATCCCTTCAAAGTATAAAATCTTTATCTTCGCTCTTAACATTAAAACTGCCAAGTAAGCTTAAGGGGTCGATAAGGACTCCAGAGACAAAGGCACAAAAGGCCCCAACTACATTATCTGTTATGTAATTAATGGATAACGATGCGGCACACAGTATGATGGCCATTTTGTTTTGTCTTGACAAGATGGCGGATTGTACGCCATATTGTGTTAGCTTACTGTTGTTATATTTTATTTTGAAGGAATTATTTTCACGTTGAAAGATTAAAGTATCAACAAAACAAATGCTACAAAATTGTATGCTGCTATGCTACAAGCAAAGTTATTATATAAATATTTCAAAAGTTTGTATTAAATCTAAATACTCCAAATTTATCTAATTTACTCAATTAATCTAATAAAATTCAATTAAGTACGAAATCTAATGTCATAAATTTAATCCACTTTATAATTATTATACTCAGTGTGAATCTAATTTAAGTTCTTCAATAGGTATAAACTCGAATGAAACGAAAACTTAAATCGATGTATAGAAATTCAATCTGAAATTTGAAAGGTATTAATAAACTAGTATTAATTGTGAAATAGTATCTGGTTGACAATGAGAATTTCGATACACTGTTCAAGCATAAAATAGCGACCTCACTGAAAATAAAAAAGAAATCTAACGAACATCCAAACGTTGTCAACCGCTGGCCCCGACAAAAGCGAGTCTCTCACCTTTGTATGGCGCCAGGGGAGCGGAACCGTTGGCCGCTAGACAGCAATATCCTGTTACAGGCGACAATCGACAGGTTGAAGCGTTCGCAAATATTTTAAAACGAATAACGGTCTTTTCGAATGATACTTCGGATTTTAAAATAGGAACTGAAAATTTATTGCAGTCGGTAAAATTACGAGTACTACCTATTGTTTCTAGAATGCCTGATATTTATTGAAATTTATGAGTCTTCTAACGTACATGGATTCAGGGATTGCTATCGGATAATCTAAGTATCATAGAAGAAAGGTTTTCTAAAGAAAATAAGGTATATTCATTTCATCTATCAACGTTCCTTTAGTAGTCTACTGCTAAGAAGACTCCCCTAGGGATGTAAAGCCTTAATCGTATTTTGAAGCCCCTTGAACATGGTGGCCAACCCCCTTAAACGGGGGTGGGCCTTGGTACTCCTATGAAGTACCTAAAACACATCCACAAAACGAATGTTTACTTAACATTATTTGAATCCGGCACCAAAAGTCGTTTGCGCTGATTTATACAAGATAAAACGATTTATACCAAGCACTAAAATTAATTATACACTGTTCCACATTTTGGCGCGAACGAAATACAGACTAAATAGTGTTAAAAGAACTATAAATTCTTCTCGGCGGCAGAATACCACAATAAACCGCGAAACTAACTTTTGTCATCCTATTTCTTTTCGCGCGATGAAGTTCTTATCTTTTTGGTTTAACCGCAATTGTTTTAACAGAGCTGTTGACTTTTCTTCAGTAAATTTATCCTTTTCCGCAACTATAGTACGTTGTGTACGCCTGATAACTCCTGCCTTTTATAAAATATAAAAAAACCGACTTCAAAACTAAAGTCAGAAGTAATAGTAATTCGTTTGTTGGGGGAGGTCGAGAGCATACTCCACCACACTGCTCCAATGCAGATTGACTCGTTTATTCATGTAATATTTTTCAGTCAGCTGGCAGTTTATTTTATACTAGTGGACGCCCGCAGCTTCGCTCGCGTGGAATTAGACATAATAATAGTTTCGTTTACACATAGTAATATTATATAGCCTATGTCACTCAGTGAAGATACAGCAGGGAAATTAACAGAACTGTTACTAACATTGCTAACCTAATGATATTGTTTACTACTCATAGGGATAGAATTATTTCATGATTTTTATAAGGAACCGCCTTCGATATTTTGTGTTTCGTACACAAAAAGAATCATCAAAATCGGTTAATAAACGACAAAGTAATCGCTGTACATACATAAAAAAATACCCTCCGAATCACGGTGTTATTGTGGTGGTCACGTGCGAGCCGCAGGGCAAGAAGCGCTTCCGTGGCAGCACCCAGCCTCAAGAAAAAGGTGCGATCTAAAGCAATATCTGCTTGGCCATGATAGATAATTGAGCTATGCGTGAGCAATTAAATCGCAGATTCTTCGCTTGTGTTGCAATGCATACACAATTATAAAAAGTATAGAAAATAGAAGATAATCTATTTTTGTCTCATCATGCTTCAACATTCTAAAAAAAAGTTTAAATCAATCAAATCCAACGCTCAAACATACCTACATGCTATTGTTGTTATAAAATCTGTTTGAACTAAATAATATGGTTCCCAAATACAAACTCGAATATCATACAATCTCGTTAAATGTAAGCACCCTCAAAGTTACATATAATAGCTTTTAAGCTTGAAATTAGCGGAGCTTTCTTACTTAAATCGGATTGCAGCGACGTGGCTCGCACTTTGATCGAGGAAGGGGTAAGGCAAAAGGAATTCCTTGTGCAGAAAGGGGTACAGAAAAGGCATTCCTTGTATGAACTCCTTACGACGATACGAAATTATATTCTGCTTGAAATGTTCGAGTGCAACTTACATGTTAATATTGCAGCACGTGGAAAAGTTAATTCTGTACAAAATTATTTGTGTAGAGAGTGAATATTTAACACAATACAGATTCATCCAGCTGCTTACTTCAGTATAACTTTAGTATGAGCAGCCTAACAACTTTCAACAGTCGGGAAGTTCATTAACTCCTCCAATCCCCAGTAGCGTAGCATGGTGAAGAACAAATAAGTCATTAGTTTAAAACCTGGAGCTCTCCAAAACATACGTACAACTGAGCTATCATAGTTTTTAATGTACATTGTTAATCATAAACACGTCAGCGCACTTTATACGTGTCCAGAGTAGCTCGTGTCAGTAGGTCAGTATTCAGCTGTAAGATAGGGCATGTTTATACAAGCCTAAAACACGACTTAGTGGAACTATCCATTGAAGAAAATAAAACTAGTGGACACCCGCAGCTTCACTCGCGTTGAATTAGACGTAACATAACCTAAATACAACATTTCATTGAAATAATGTAGGTATACACGAAAAAGTTTTATACCTACTAACTTTGCACCCCCCTTTTACCCCCCTTAAGAGATGATTTAATATATATCAATAAAAAACCTTCATAGGTACTGAATTTCATTCGAATAACATCAAAAACGGCAATGTTTCATACTAATTTTGCACCCCCGTTTTACCCCCTTAGGGGTTGAATTTTCAAAAATCCTTTCTTTGTGCTCCCCTACATTATAAAAGGAACCCCTGTGCAAAATTTCAAGTTTCTAGCCCTTATAGTTTAGGCCCTGCGTTGATATGTCAGTCAGTCAGTCAGTCAGGTTAGGAAAGGTCAGGTCAGATTAGGAAAGGCATTAGCTATTAAAATTACGTTGAGATCTTCAAAATATGGTGTAGGTAACCATGGAATACAAACTCGCCTAATAAAATGAATAAATTATCTGACTATGCTTAGGTATGTATTGGCAGAGGCTTAACCGGGACGGGACACTCAGGCAGCGGAATTTATCAAATTGTTATTTAACTAGCTTTTTCCAGCAGATTCGCCCGCGGAAAAGTGTAGTTAAGATGAGAATTAGTGTTAGCGCTGTTGACGGTTTGACACACAACTTTCCAATAAAAGTCCAAAGCATTCGAAGGAAATATATCTATCTTAGAATCGAATAGAAAAATGGTTATTTCCTCTAAATACAGCGTTAACATTAAAGAAAATATAAAATGAACTTCATTGTTTTTACAATTGAATACAACAGGGTTAATGTGCCCTCCGAGCACGGAAGATTCCATAAATGTCCACCCACCATCACATACGATCGACGCGAGCCATTTGGCATGTACATCTGTATGGAAATCGTCGTTAATTCAGTCTAGACATTTTAATATTCAATTTACATACCCTCAGTCGCACTAAGTAATTACGTTTCTCTGTTAGTGTTCATTGTCTACTTTTTTTCTGTATTTAGAAAATGGAAAGGTAATTCCAAACGCGTAGGTATATAAATTAATTACCTAAGGCTATTCCCTGGAGGGCACGAAGCAGAAAAGGCGAAGGGCCAGCGAAGAAGTTTAGCTAAGGCGAAGAGATTAGAAGTAAAGGTTTGGCCGCAGTGTAGGAGAGAGCGGTAGATGTCGAAAAGTAACAATTCGATCGCATGATATGACTTAAAAAAGTGTTTTAAGTGTAGGTATTATATCGTAGTGAAAAACCAAAAAATGAAGTGGAAGGTAATAAGTAAGAAAAAATGGTCCTTAATGGAATACAGCCGTATTCATAAAAATAAATGTAAAAATTCCAAATTCAAATTTAAATAAATAATAATTTAATACACTCATTGTTGCAACTAGTGTAGCTGCTTCAACCTCCATTTTTGTGTAGATGCATTAATTCACTAGGAATTAACTCTCAACGGCGCTGTACCTTAATATAGCCAACGCTCATTTTCTATGCCTTAATTAACGCGTAGTTAGACATTAGCATTAACGTTAACGTTAACGCTGGTGGCAGTAGCATAAGAAAAACCCAACAGTAATAAACCCGATACGGGGTTCGCACCCAGTTGCTGTAGACTAAGAGGACAAATTTTATGAAGAGTGTGGAAATATTTGCAGAGCTCCATATATATCTACAGCAATTTTTTTTTGTCAAGAGCATATTTGCTGTTGCAAATACATTTTATAAACAGAATAATATTTAATAATAACACGCATCAGAGACATGTAGATTTCCTTAACTGTTGCAGCAGATAATGACAGTTAATTGCTAAAACACACATAAAGCAACAATACAATTGTGAGTGCCTAGTGACTTGCCTAGCTTGAATAGCAATTAGAATTTTATTTTAAAAGATTTTTATTTACCTAATGACTAAAAACAAAGATCATACAACCGCGCTTGACGTGCGGCGCGCGAAATGAGACGTCGTTAACATAGCCAATATCGCTTAGTGCGCTAAACTAAGCGTTAAAATCCTGTATCAGTCTCAAAAAAATCGACATCGCTTATCGCTTACCGTTTAATGCCATTAGAAATACCGTTAAAATGTTGGCCAGATCTTCTTAACGCCTTCATTAACAAGCTAATTAACGCGTTAAGACGCAGGTGGAGCAGTACCTTTACTTGAAATTACAAGTCTAACTCTGAGCTTGAATCTTGGGACAGAACATAACTGGTAAAATGTTGGTGTATTACACATACCTACCTGTCTACCTTCGGTGAATACAGGTAGGATGATATAAACAAATAAAAAAAAAATATCTTGGACATTCTCAAACACGGCCATAGTAGGCGCGAGCCTGTAATATGGGTGTCAGAGACTGATATACATACATATACATACTTAAATAAATAATATTAACATCCAGATACAGAACAAATACAAGACACACAGAATAACCCAGCTTATCCTCATACCAAACAGCCCTAACTAAAACCACACCCTTACACCAAAGATAAAAGTAATTAGCTCCTATTTCAGCCGACGGGGCGACGGGGCGAGTAACTCGCGCGAGTGGCCGCACGTGACGGAACGCCCGTCCTATCTCTTCCGCAAGTTACCTACTCGCTCGAGTTGAACTTGAGTTTTGAATAGCCTGAATAGCTTCACTGTTTCAATGGTTATAAAGTCAAAGTCAAAGTCAAATAATTTATTTCGCTATGAGATTAGACATGCTTAACGAAAGTCTAGGTAACTAAAAACTACTTAAAGAAAAGAGATACTATTCTAACTGATCTAAGTATATAAGGCAAAGGATTAGCTGTTGATCATTGAATGAATAGCTAATCCTACACAGGTGCCTAACCTGCCTTAGGGCTAATTTGCAATAACTACCTACCACTAAGCTAAGCACTAAGAAATATAGGTAGGTACTGTTAGTTCATGAAATAGCTGACTAGTGGACGCCCGCAGCTTCGCTCGCGTGGAATAAGACATTCACTAACTTCATAAACAGCAAAGTTTCATACTAACTTTGCACCCCCGTTTTACCCCCTTAGGGGGTGAATTTTCAAAAATCGTTTCTTTGTGCTCCCCTAGGTTATAAAAGGAACCCCTGTGCAAAATTTCAAGTTTCTAACCCTTATAGTTTAGGCCCTGCGTTGATATGTCAGTCAGTCAGTCAGTCAGTCAGTCAGTCAGCTTCTCCTTTTATATATATAGATAGGTAAATGACGTTCGGCATCTACACTTGACATTTAACGGCATAGCAATGAATTTTCAACCCTCCCACAGACAAATCTGCGGGAGCATACTCCACCACACTGCTCCAATGCGGATTGGAGGGGTAATAGGCCAACCCAGTGTCGAATCCACGTCGAATCCGATCATATTGAATTGACGCGAACCATTGGGCTATGGACGCTACAATATTCCTATAACCGCAAAGGAAAACAGTGATAATAATTTTATTACTGAACGATTCGTGAGTGTCTTTATTCATAGTTGAAGTTACCGGCTTACTCACGTGTGATTTAAGTCGGATATAGGCCGACTAGTTTCGATCTATTACGATGATCATCTTCAGGAGTGAATGAAGAATGGTAACTTCAACAGTGAAAATAATGTTCTCGAGGGTGTGAAATATGTTAATTTAAGGCCAATCAGCACTTGCTTAAGCAGTCGGCTGTACTTGTTTTCAATTGTTAAACAGTTGTTAAGCCTTGTCGAAGTGTTTTGGTTACATTAATTTGTCGAAGATCTTCAGGTGGCTTGAGAACATTTGACATTGGGTTGGCCATTAACCCCTCCACCGATCCGCATTCAGTATGTTCACGCAGCTGTGTCTGTGGGGGAGACCCGTGCCCAGCAGTGGGACGTCAATGGGTTGTAACTTAACATAACTGGATGTACAGTAGGCCGGCTTGGAAAAACACTACATAAAGTATACACGGGTTCCATGAGTACATAAAGTATACACGGGTTCCATGAGTGTTATTATTCGGAGCACCCAAGATTCATATCGCTGTGCCAAGATAAGACATCAGACAGACAATAACCTGTAGTAGACAAAATATATTCGATCTAAGCTAAAACACACCAAACACGGTCCCTACTCGACGCAAAGTTAAGCGCTTTGAGAACAATACAAATGTTTTCCCAGTCAAACTGTTTTCGTAATAAACTGTTTTGCATTCAAACTGTTTTCGGGCGCTGTATAAACCACGCCTTAATGCATTTAGTGATGTTTAGTACCTACTGACGATCGCTTTTAATTAATTCGTGGGTGTAAACACAATGACATCACATCATCACAACCCTTTCAATGTCCCACTGTTGGGCACGGGTCTCCTGTCAGAATGGAAGGGATTAGGCCTTAGTCCACAACGCTGGCTAAGTGCGGATTGGCAGACTTCACTTGCGTTCGAGAACAATATGAAGAACTCTCAGGCATGCAGGTTTCCTCACGATGTGTCCTTCACCGTTATAGCAAGCGACATTTAATTTCTTAAATCGCACATATTGGTACGTGCCGCTTGTGTTTGAACCCGGACCGTTTGAGTGAGAGGCGAGTTCGATAGCCACTGGGCTGTCACCGCTATTATTACACTTTGGAACTCAATGTAACGAGTAGGTGTAATTGCGAGTTCGTTTGCTATCTCATCCACATTAAACTATACCGCTATACTTATAATAATAATCATAACATTCTGTGGATGTACGGCTATTGTTAAGCCAATTGAACATACTTCAGCATAAAAGTTTGAATGTACTCCGTTTATTGTTTAATGGAATACTGTGTGCTGTATAACTTGTTTTGAACTTTTAAAAAGCTAAGTGCTTAAAGTTGGAGCTTTAAGCTCTGCTCCAATTAAAACGATCCTTTGTTTTCGTATACGGCGGAAAATTAAATAATTTATGAAAGAGAGTAAAATTTATGTACAGAATTTATGTGATAATAATCGTTTATAATGAGTCTATAGTATCGCTACTGCATCTTGTATAGAATAATAAAAAACAGAGAGAATACATATACTTTTTTTTTTTAAATAAACTCCACTAACTTATTCTCCCCCGGTATGGCACTAATGTTGCGAGTGGAGACACAAAACATTACAATTTGACCGGAATAACGAATAAATGACTGCTACGGCCGGGATTCAAACTTGAGACCCGTGGTTCAGCAGTCAGGTCACCTACCACCGCGCCACGGAGCGCCAAGTTGTAATAAGTATATGTACCGAATTATTTAAACGTTAATAATATTAAGGAAATTCGTAGATATAGGTAATGTTCATTACTTTAAATTAACACGTTTCGTTTATGATTATTAACATGCTTTTATTAGGTCGACTTGTATGTAACTCACAATGTAAGGGAATCTAAGATAGTTAATTTAATTTTTAACACGCCTTTATTAGCTTGGTATGTATGTATGTAACGGAATCTTTAAACGTGATTTTCGCCCACTTCAAAAAGTCGCAATTAATTTGAAACTTTGCACACTTGTCACTGGCCGATGACAATGTAATAATTTTAAAAATTCAGTCAAAAAAAATTTTGTTCGGTTATCTACCAAAGCGTGTTTTTCTCCTTCGGGAATAATAATTGTATTGTATCTTTAGAATAATAATTGTACTGTATTTTTAGAATAATAATTGTATTACAAAATGGCCATCCGGGAATCAAACCCAAACCACTTGGCAGCTATTGTCTCGCGTCGCCGGGATAAGTGTTTCTTATTGCCAAGATAGCCGCCAAGCTTTCTGATCCGGAATATTTATTGCAGTAGATGTTCCGGTCCGAATGTCGTCGTATTGTATGTCGAGAACGCGTTGCTACCATTTAAACTCTGTTACCAGGTTGTGATGATCAATTTTAGTTAGGAACAGTCGCATTAAAAATGAAATTGTTTACTTTGAAACTACTTTCTTTTTGCTTTTGTACTTATATACTTTTGTATTTGTCGAAGTTTTGGAGTCTTCTAGCTGCTTGTCAGTCGCGGATGCGTTGCTACGCTGCAATACCGTTGGCGCAATCGATAGTGACCTTGCCTGTTACGCCAGGGGTCGTGGGTTCGATTCCCACTCAGGACAAACATTCGTGTGTTTGTTCTGTCTGGATGTTCATCATCATCATCACAACCCATTCTTTGTCCCACTGTTGGGCACGGGTCTCCTCTCAGAACGGGAGGGATTAGGCCTTAGTCCACCACGCTGGCCAAGTGCGGATTGGCAGACTTCACAGTCTGGATGTTAATATTATCTATTTAAGTATGTATTTAAAAATATATATGTAGGTATGTATATAGTCTCTGACACCCATAGGTACAGGCTCGCGCCTACTTTGGGGTCAGATGGCCGTGTGTGAGAATGTCCAAGATAATAGCATGATAGTAGCCTCCGGCTACAGTGCTGATGGTCGGGGGGAAGAAGGTCCAACAGCTCTCTAGGGAGCGGTCGGCCTTCAGGTGGGCGCGTGCAGCGGCGCTATCCCCCTTAGATAAGCATGCGGCCCATTGTCGGCGCGGTTATACATAGCACGCGCCAACCGGTCCACAAACTCATCCAGCGACTCCAGCTTGCAGTCGCGCGCGATCACCGCGTTCCGGACATAGCACCCTGCACCTGTGATTGCTCCCAAGGCGAGGTTTTGCTGGGCCCATTTTGCGGACGAACGCAGCTAGCCACAGAACAGATAAATCTTTTATCTGTTGCAGCTAGCGCAAAGATTATGTCGTCTGTCTAAGCAAGTAACAGTGCGTCCACCATCGTCAGCCGTCCGTGATAAACTGCAGAATCGCGTACCATGGGAAGACGCTAAGCGATTCCACCCTAATCCATCAATCAAACCAGAACTTACTAATCCCTTTGCATAAACGGCCAGAACTGCCCCCAACGGCAGTGGGTCAATCTTCCCTGTCCCGTCTATTCTATCGCTTCCGATGATTGTAATCTTGCTGACGTCATGGTGTTCGCTTATCGCTTCAATCATGTTTCGTCATACAATAAGAGGTTATTCAATTGGGGTGGGCAACATATTTAAGTACAATATAAACCGTTCGTTAGTGGGCCTCGAGAAATTATGAACCGGTCGATTGTGGGTCTCGCCTATCAGGTCGCTTATGTGCTTCGGAGGGCACATTAAAGCCGTTAGTTGCGTATAAAACATCGGTCGCTAAGCCATGTGACAGAAAGTCTTCCGACAATTGGGTTAGCCAATCGCTGCACTAATCCGCACTGGAGCAGGGTGGTAGAGTAGGTACGCTTTAGTCATCTCAGTTGTGAGAAACACGTGCCCAGCTGTTGGTCGCTACGCCCGCTGCGTCATGAGAATTCCTAGTTCGAAGTTGGAAAGTATTATGGGGAGTACTTTTAATCAACTTTGTGTAGATTTAATTAGTCTACGCGGTAAACAAAAGACATTGCAACTCGTAAATTTTTATTTGTTCATAAACTTCACAGTTTTCAAACGGATACCTAGCGCCCCGATATCTATCGACAGCCGATAGCAATCGACATGTTGGCACTGCTGACGTGAGAACGCGGTATGTTGTCAGAACTTTTGCGTGTCTTCTGGAATTTTTATCGATGTTTCTTTGAAGAGTATGTTTTTATCGAAGTTTCTTTGAAGAGTATGTGTGGCGATATCATGCGAAAGTGATGTTATATGCTCTTTAGCTGTGCATTCAATATTTTTTTAAGAGATAAATGTGTGCAAACTAACGGCCGAAAATAATAACCTATTTAAATATTTCCCTATCAGAGATAGATATTTGACATGTTTATGCTCTGTATAAAATGTGTCAAATAACTATCTCAGATAGGCAAATCTATCTAAAGATAGGTTATTAATTTAAGCCGTTAATGGTTCGCGAGCGATATCTTCCGATATCGACATCGCATCTAACGACAGTCAATCGACGAGTTGGCACTGCCGTGTCTCGCTGGCATTGATGACGTCGCGCGTCGTTGGCACGCTGGCACGCTGGCACGCTGGCACGCCCGGCTGTCGACGGATAAGTGCACTGTCTATTGGCGGGTATTTACTTAGGATTGTACCCGGAAGTTGAAATAATTGCAGAGTATGTTTTTGAGGAGTAGTTTTGCCTTTTATTTAAAACTTCTGTGTTATGTGTATGTCCATAACTATATTGATACAAAACATACATCTAATCTTTAAACGAAAAGCCGTACAAATTAAAACTTCATTAAAACCCGTCCGGTTTAATAACAGGTATATTTCCGTTCGCCCTCGGAATGTCGACCGAACCAGAAATGCGGCCTCCATGCACCAAACTGGGACAGCCGGTGCCATGGAATGCTGGAAAGCGATTAAAGATAAGTAGGGACACTTTAGCTATCGCAGTTGTTCAGTTTTAGTGCAGTGTAGCGTCCATAGCCCAATGGCTCGCGTCGATTCAATGTGATCAAAGAGTTAAGCAACGATGGGCGCGGTCGGTTTGTGGATGGGTGACCACTAGTGGCAAAATTTCACGGACGCTACCGTGCTTCGGAGGGCACGTAAAGCCGTCGGTCCCGGTTGTTTTCAATGCTGGAAACAGTCGTTAAGCCTTGTCGAAGACCTGCGGGTGGCTTGAGAACATTGGACACTGGGTTGGCCACTAACCCCTCAACCAATCCGCATTGGAATAGCATGGTGGAGTATGCTCTAGACCTCCCGCAGTTGTGTCTGTGAGGGAGACCCGTGCCCAGCAGTGGGACGTCTATGGGTCGCAGCGAGCGAGTTGTTCAGTTTTAATAGGCAATGCCTTGTCATCTGTTCAACTTAAAAATAATAATAGTCTGTTCACGTTATTCCGATATTACGATATTGGATCAATAATATCTTCTTCTATATATATAAAAGGAGAAGGTGACTGACTGACTGACTGACTGACTGACTGACTGACTGACTGACTGACTGACTGACTGACTGACTGACTGACTGACATATCAACGTAGGGCCTAAACTATAAGGGTTAGAAACTTGAAATTTTGCACAGGGGTTCCTTTTATAACGTAGGGGAGCACTAAGATAGGATTTTTGAAAATTCGTACCCTAAGGGGGTAAAACGGGGGTGAAAAGTTAGTATGAAACTGCCGTTTTTCAAGTCAAGTGGGCAACCCGAAGACGTCGTTAATGGGTCTAAATCTACGCGAGCGAAGCTGCGGGCGTCCACTAGTCTAGTATATCGGAATTGTAATATCGGAGTTTTTCCTAAGAGATACCGGGATTCCGATATTCACGCCCAAATGTCGATGGATAAGTGCACAGTCTATTGATGGATTTAATTAGGATTGTACTTAATAATGAGGTTTGAGATATATTTATTCTGGGTGTACTTCGAATATCATAACGAAAATTGGCGCAAACGCCATTTTGTATTTGTAGCTATTTCCGCTACAGAAACTCAATTCAGCAAAAGGTGACGATTCAAAATGGCGTTTGCGCCAATTTTCGTTATGATATTCGTGATTAGGAGGTCAAAATACGTTATTATACCAAATTTCAGTTCAATCGGCGGTATGCGCTTTTCGGAAGTTTATCCTTCTATTCCTATTCTCATTAGAAATACATTCACTTAAATGAGAACACTATACAGGCATAGTTACATAAACTTGAACTATTATATAGTATTCTGTGCTCAAACCAAAATTGAATAAATATAAAGCAATTGGAAGGTACAAAAAAAGTGTTTATTCCTCCTAATGTAACCGAAAACTGCACCGTTCCAACCGGACCCAAATCGCTTTAAAAACAATTATTACACGGTACAAAATAGTACTAGGTACCGCGGCGGGTGGTGGTACTGCCCCGGGCAAACCAAATAGGTTTCATATAAAACCTATCTGACTCCATCTCTACCACACCAAAAATTCACATATAAAGTACCTACCTTAAATATGTGTGCGGAATTTCAGCTCGATAGCTTCAGTTGAAGTGGGTGAAATATTGATTGCAAGATTCCAGGACATACATAGTACGAGTGAAGTTAAATAAAAGCTTTTAAAATATGTACTGGCAAAAGTCTGCTAAGTCCTTTTCTGTCGTTTTCGTGTTCCAAAACGAGTACCTAGTTAATCGTTGTCATTCAACAGTGAGACAAGCATCGCCCCTAACTAACGCGTTTTCATCGGTGCGTGGCGTGCCAAGAAGTCGCAGATATGCATCAAACCTTATAGCGCAGTCTTGGCAGGGCTTGGCAATGTATTGTTTAATTTTTAGTTTTAGTGCCCCATACTGTATGTTGGCTGGCTCGAGAGCGGGCTATCGATTTCACGAAATTCGGAGTTACTTCACTTCGCTGCCGGATGTTACTCGAGATGCACTAAACGTTATGTTTTCTCAAGTTCTGTGTGTGCATGGTGAGCGCTGTTTTTCGCATACGTTTTCTGGAGCTCTGGTTTAAATAGGTCGGATTGGCATCATTATAATAGGTTATAAATTGAGAAATGGACCTCCAAAGACTGATAGATGCCTGAATAACGCGTCAAAGTTTGAAGTGAAAATATTCAAAAAGCGCTTATTTTTACAATCAATTAAGTCAGACAATAGCAACAGTTAAATAAATAAAATAAAATAGTTATTTATTCCTCAAAAACCCCAATTTAAACAGTTACAATTCAAATTAAAACAGTTACCCTGTCAATAATATACAGGTTATACAGCCATCCAACCATTTGAATATTATTTATCTACGGAGATATAAAATCACTATAATGGACTTCCATTATAGTGATTTTATATCAGCTGACCGAGACCTACATTGCCATCATGACAATCTACAAAGCGTCCCTGATTTACATAGACATAGTAATTAATTAATATAAAAAAACACATATCAGAAAAGGTGCAATACAATTAAATTAATTGAATCAGCAATCGCCAAACATTATCCTCAAGTCAAATACAGAATCGTTAGAAAATTTAATTATTAATTTTTTCTATCGCCCGTTCAGAAAATTGTGCTGTATATAATTTTTCTCTTCGCTTTTCATCTATTATTTGAGAGACCTCGACTCTTGTTTGATTGCGAGCGATTAACTATGTTATGCTAACGACGACAAACGTAATAAACTTAAGTACCTATAGAGTTATATTATTATTTTACTGAATAAAAGTTACGCCTGATTTTATTCGAAAATTTCTGATCCGTTTTTGAATAATATTGCCGATTATAATTCAAATACTAACTAAGATTGTTCTCTTGAACGTAATAAAAATATTTTTTGCCTGTTCATATTTATGCGATATAAGGTTCAACAAGAGTTTAGTTATATCACATATTGGATCCCTGCAATTTTTATTGGACTGGATGTATGAAAGTTTTGATGCAATATCTAGGTACTAACGCGTGAGCGAAACCTCGATTGGTCTGTGGTAAGAAATAAACTAAAAGCTTAGGAGAGACAAAATATATGTTTAAAGAACTTCTATACCTTAAAAGTACTTTTTACGATAGCAAACGGGATTGCAACATAAACCATTCGCTGGTTTTTTACCGTTTATAGCTTATCGCTTGCTCGCGCACACTGCAGCATTTAAGCTACAAAAGAACGAATGTATCCGTCGGGACAGTCACTCGTTAGAGATTTTTTACGACATTTATTTCCTTGGATTGACAAATATTTGAAGATTTTGTTTTACGTTTCGAGCGAGAGATTTCCGAATTGCGTTTGAGTGCCGTTGAATATAGTGTTTTACAAAGAAATACTCAGTACGTAGCGCGTTTTATTTTACTAAAGCACTAGTGGACGCCCGCAGCTTCGCTCGCGTAGAATTAGACCCATTAACGACGTCTGTCCGCGTTCGGGTTGCCCACTTGACTTCAAAAACGGCAAAGTTTCATACTAACTTTGCACCCCCGTTTTACCCCCTTAGGAGGTGAATTTTCAAAAATCCTTTCTTAGTGCTACGTTATAAAAGGAACCCCTGTGCAAAATTTCAAGTTTCTAACCCTTATAGTTTAGGCCCTGCGTTGATATGTCAGTCAGTCAGTCAGTCAGTCACCTTCTCCTTTTATATATATAGATATAGATAGGTAGACAAACAGACATGCCACCACCTAATGGTAAGTGGTCACCGTCGTCTGTCTCTGCCTTAACCTCGCCAACGTGCAGTTATAATATGAATATTTGTGAGCGAAACCAAAACGCAAAGGAAATTGTTCATCGAAATACGTTTCCAATTCGTGTTATTCGCAGGTGCATCGCAATACAGTCAATACGCTTCCAGAAAATATTGCACTCACAAAATATCGGGGCCATAACGTATCAGATATTTGAAGACGGCAGTTGGTCGCCGGCCAGGAGACGAGCTGAGGCGGCTACTTGAACGTGTTCTACCGAATAATCTTCTGTTCAGCTTATTGAAGAACTGATAATAAGATATGCTTTCTATTTGATGACCTACGTATTTTTTGGCTATGTATTTGTTAAGTAGATTATGTTGGTACATGGTATAATGTCTCTGAAGCTCGGGACCAGAATAGTGCTACGGTAGCCCCTGCCTGTCGTAAAAGGCGACTAAAAGGGGACTTCTGGGGTTGCGGGCGGTGAGAGGGGGAGCTCGAACCGTCCATCTTGTGACTCCGGGAAAGACGACGCTGTTTGTGGCTGTACAGCGTTGTGTAAACCAGGCAGAGCCCGTCATGGGCGCAGCGCTGGAGGGCACCGGCGCGTTCTACAAGAGATCCCAGAGCCCTCCTGTAGCGCCGGAGTAGGCCACCGAGCGGGTTTTAGTGGGTGAAAGTCCCACATAACCCGGCGTCGCTCCCACGACGTCCGGGTACCTTTTCAAGGTTTCCCACTCGTTAAAAACCATAAAAAAAGGTATAAAATTAGCAAACCCACCGAATCATAGGATTCGGTGGGCTTGCTAATGATATATTTGCTAAACTAAAATTTGGTTTTGGTTTAACATATGAATAGCAAACTAACATGCATTAACCATCCGCCGTCGCCCATGACAATTATATCAGACTAATCAAAAAAAAAAACGAAATAAAAGCTTTTCTTTCTTTCTTTCAATAATCGCACACTCGTTCAAACCTGGCTACATACACATATGCGTACCCTTAAACTAAGATAGTTCCCTAAAGAGAAACCAGATACCTAAACACATTGTCGCACTCAATTGCTTTCAAAAAACCTCGACAGAAATGGTATTTGGTACCTCGGGCATTGTCCATACATCGTTATTTGATAGCGAAATCTATTTTCTATCGCCACTGCGCATCCCGGGGGCCTCGTAGTGCGTAACTCAATCGCTGCGAACTGAACACGGATATACGTTATCTAGATGTGCTTTACTAAATACACCAACTATACTCGACGAGTTTCGCTGCGACCCATAGACGTAACACTGCTGGGCACGGGTCACAGACACTGCTGCGGGAGGTCTAGAGCATAATCCACCACACTGCTCCAATGCGGATTGGTGGAAGGGTTAGTGGCCTACCCAGTGTCGAATGAAAACAACCGGGACCGACGGCTTTACGTGCCCTCCGAAGCACGGGAGCGTCCATGAAATTTTGCCACTAGCGGTCACCCATCCACAAATCGACCGCGCCCATCGTTGCTTAACTCTTTCGATCACATTGAATCGACGCGAGCCATTGGGCTATGGACGCTACCCATTGGGCTATGGACGCTACCCATTGGGCTATGGACGCTACCCACTGGGCTATGGACGCTACGACGACGAGTTTGCGAGGAATTAGTTTTTTTTTTAATAATTAATAATTTTTAAAATTTGACGAACACTCATGGGACTAGCCACGAACAAAGTCGTAGTCTCGAATCGAACTTACGAACCTATAGAAAATGCACTTTGGACCGAACACTGACGATGACATCACTCTCAAAGTAATCACAAAAACAATAGCACTTCTAGCCTCGCAACATCCGTGTATCGATCACGAGCTTTGTCCTGCACGTAAAATAGACGTGGAGAGACGCCGGCGGACAACGCTTGTATTGTATTTCAGACTGCGATATGGAATTGGGACACTGAAATGGTGAAATTTTGCGCTTATTTCTGTAACATGATAACTGGGAAGTTTACATTTTACATTATAAAATAATCAGCATTACTTTGCGCAGTCTAACTCAACGTTTGTAGAAAATGACGGGAAGCAGCGTAAATAATTGGTTTATGTATAAGATAGCTATCCATATTTAAATATTGTTGATATATTTTGACTATCATTATTATGCTTCAACAGTATTAACAAATTATAATAATAATCATGTATTTATCGCATTTTTACAGGTATAGAGGTAAATGAATAGATTTAACAGTTTTTTATAATAATGACGTCCTCTGTAAAATACTTTCACAAGTCTAGACTCAAAGCTACTACTGGCTATTTCAAGTTAAAAGAACCCAATAATACTTTCTCCGTCCCGGGAATCGAACCCAGTAACTCTAGCAGCAGTCGCGTTACGACCACTACACCAACTGCGCAGTAAAACAAAATAAAACATCACACAGACAACACACAACCCCTCGCAGTATCACTTTGTCTATAAAAGGACAAAATTGTCATCCCTGTCCATTTGGAAGTGTTCATTAGAGTTGTGTCGTTACGGACACTGCGAACTTGCGCTAACTCCTCTACTCCCGCGAGGGTAGTTCAACTTACTCGATTAGCTACCTCATTCTTGTTTTTATTTGCAACAAACATTTATATGTTGTTATATCTAATTGTTTTATATATTTTTTTTTTAAAGCTTTTAGATAACTTCACTCGTATGTATCCATGTCCTGGAATCTTGCAATCAATATTTCACCCACTTCCACAGAAGCTATCGAGCTGAAATTTGGCACACATATTAGGTTCCGATGACAATGCACGAAAATAAAAAAAAAGTTATAAAAAGCTTTTTAAAAAAAAAAATCTATTAGTTGAAAGGAAAATAACATAACCATAACCTGTATTTACCCGAAGTGATAAAACTTTTACCACCAAGACATATAATAATCTATACTTACTAATATTATAAAGAGGTAACATTTGTTTGTAATGTTTTCACACAAAAACAACTGGACCGATTTCAAAAATTCTTTCACCATTAGAAAGCTGCATCTTCACTGAGTAAAATAGGCTATATAATATTACTATAATATGTGCCTTTGGTCATGCTGGCTTATTGTGGATTGGGAGGCTTTATATGCTTTAGAGAATGAGGAAAACTCTTCGGCTTGCAGGTTTCCTTATGCTTTTTTCCCCATTACAACGGACATTTAATTTCAACATAATTTAGACTGTCTTTGGTGTATGTCGCTGGAATTTGAACCCAGAACCTCACAATTGATCTATTAAATATGTGACACATACAAAGATAAAACTGTAACGCTTAACTATTCTCTAGCGGTTGATACTCTAAAAAGTTACGAGAGCGCAATATTGGAAAATATTTCATATTTACCAACAACGAACGTCAAAACGCAGCGATCCAATGAACGTAACTCGCTACAGATGACTTACGGTTCTATTCAGAAACAACCCTAGTGCTGTAGAGTAGGGATGTTATGGATATAAAAATTCGGATACGGATATATGCACAATATATTAACGGATTTGGGTACGTTGATGGATTGCGGATTAACCGTTGTCGGATAGCTACATTTTCAGTTTTTGACGTCTTATAAATCACATAAAACGTTTCATATAAAACCTTTTTGGTTACCTATAGGCTATAACCTAGTTTCAAATTATTAGTGATATTGGTCACTATTTGTCATAGCCTTGGTTTTGGTTATGTTTAACTCTAGTAGAACGTTTTGACTAGCCAGACTAAGCTCGTTCGCCATCTTCTCCATTTGTGAAGCTGAGTTAGAAAATAAAACTATATCATCCGCGAATCTCAAATGACTTAAGCGTTTTCTGTTGATTTCTATACCACTCTTAGACCAGTCCAAGTGTTGTATAATGTTCTCTAGTACAGCTATAAAAATTTTTGGTGACATCGGATCGCCTTGCTTTACTCCTCTTCTTATAGGGAAGGGTGGACCGGTTCGGTCCAGCTTTACTCTACTCGTGCTTTTACAATATATGTCTTTTAAAATATTTATATAAATTTCAGAAACGTTTTGCTTGCGTAGAGCTTCCCAAATACTATCGTGCGAGATAGAGTCAAAAGCCTTGGCATAATCTATGAATACTATGTATAGAGGTTTTCGAAACTCTACATATTTTTCAATGACTTGTTCGACAACATGGATATGGTCAATGGTAGAAAAGCTTTTCCGGAAACCAGCTTGCTCTATGGGCTGATGTTTTTCGATATCTGAACTCAGTCTTTCCTCAATGCACGAAGCAAAAAGTTTGTATATCGTGGGCAGTAAGCTTATCGGGCGGTAGTTGCCGACGTCTGCGGGGTTTCCTTTTTTGTATAGCAGTATGACTTCTGACGTCGTCCAGCTGACAGGAACTTTTTGTTCTTCTAGCACTTTATTGAACATGACCGTGAGTAGGGCTGAGAATGCGTATTTTGCTGTCTTTAAGATTTCGTTCGCTATATTATCTGACCCAGGACTTTTATTTTCTTTAAGCTTCTCGATTTTTTTGAGTAGATGATCTCTTTCAAATTTGTCTATATTGCTACATGCATGACTGTTTTCCTTATGATACGTATTTGTTGACGCTGTTGTTGGTCTACTGTAGAGACTCTGATAGAATGCGGTTGCCGTGTTGACTATTTCTATTCTTGATTGGGATTTCTCCGATGACTTTAGTAGTTGTAAACGGGGTATCCAAGTTTTGTTATCGTTAAGTAGTTTATAAGCTCTCTTAGCGCTACCAGATGTAGAGATATGTTCTGTCAGAATTTTTAACCTGTGTTCTTTGTAGTCTTTTTTTATGCTTTTATGTGTCGTTTTGTAGAGCATAGATAGTTCTTTTTTATCGTCACGTGAAAGTGGACGCTGCGTTTGCAAATAGTGCCTTTTATTTATAAGTTGTTTAGTATGTTCGCTCAGGATACTTGTTTGTTCAGACTTATGGTACTTGCAACGCTTCAAGCCGGCTTGTATGTGGCTTTCCAGTCTTCGGTAATAAGTCTCTACATCGTTGTGTTGGTTGGTGTTGATATCAAATTTTTCCATGTGTTCTATAAAAGAGTCCTTTTCTCTTTGAGACTTAAACGAGCTGGGTAAACTACAAAATTTGTTTCTGCTTAGTTTTGACTTTTTTATGATTATGGTTCCTCTTACTAATTATTAAAATAGTGTCCAGACTCCAATACTAGTAAACAACATGCCACTCGAATATGTGGAGGAGTACATATACCTCGGAAAAATGCTATCCTTTAAAAATATAAGACATGATAGAGAAATTGACCGAAGAATACTAGCTAGCTGGAGAAAATTCTGGAGCTATAAAGAGATCATGAAATCGACTCTACCAGTTCACTTAAAGAAAAAAGTCATGGACTCGTGCATTCTACCCTGTTTAACATATGGCTGCCAGACCTGGGTTTTTAATCGAAAACATAGAGAAAGGATAGAAAAATGCCAGAGAGCTATGGAAAGGAGTATTTTAAAAATACGCTTAAAGGACAAAGTTAGAAACATGGACATTCGCCAGGAAACCAAAGTAATAGACGCGCTCCAACATGCACAAAAATTAAAATGGCGATGGGCAGGCCATGTTGCACGCATGACAGACTTGAGATGGTCTTTCACGGCAACCATGTGGCAGGGACCAGACGGATCTCGCAAAAAAGGTAGACCCCAGGAAAGATGGAAAGACGAGACAATAGCAGTAGCCGGAAACAGTTGGCAGGATAAAGCTAAAGACAGAGATAAATGGCAAGCTCTGGAGGAGGCCTTCACCCAAAGAGGGGTCCTCAGTTAGTGACACACATTTGACATGGAAAAACCAAACATATGACAGAACTAGAATAAATGACATGGAAAATTTTGACATAATTAGAAAACATTTTTGACAAATTTATTTATTAGTGACATTGTAATCAGATCCATTTTGACATACTATCACAAAAAATGTTATAATTTAACGCACGCAATTCTACATTTATATTATGAGGTCATTGTTAGGTATTTTTCTTTTCTTTAATGTATTAATTTGTTAGTAACTATGTCACAGAGGATTAAATGGCTTTTATTATTATTATTATTATAGTGATATTGGTTTTGTAAAAGAAAAAAGCAAATATGTATTTACATGACAGAGTTAATGAACATTTCATTAACTAACTATGTAATAGCATGGACGAATATTGATAGCCCCTGGAATAAATAACTCCAATACCTATATACCTATATAACCTGACTCAAGTCAAGTCAAAGTCAACTTGTAGTCAGGTTTATTATATTGTCATCATATAGGTATATGTATGTATTTGCATTTAGATGTTTAGATTTGAAACTTTTATAACGTATTCGGTAACGGTTTCGGATAAATTTCGGTTACGGTTAGGACCTCTAACAACCCCAGTGGAGTGTTGTAAACTGTTGTAAACTACAACATGTGAGAATGAAGTGGGTAGTCAACGGGTAAAACGAAGCGAATACAGAATGGCGAGGGTAGATGTTCAACATACTGGATTAGAATAGAAATATTTTAAAATATGTTAAATATAACAAACTTGTTCACACACAAACGTAATTAGAGGATTGGTTTTAACAGCTTGTTATTACACCATAACGATGCCACTTTGGGGTTGAAATGATAGAGGATATTTCATTTTAGAACCAACAATTTTCATGGTAGGTACTGTATCACTATATAAAATAATTATACCTATAGGGTTTTATAATGTTCTGTGTCTGGATGTTGATATCAATATAAGTATGTATTTAAAAATATCTATGTATAATATATATCAGTCTCTGACACCCATAACACAAGCTCGCGCCTACTTTGGGGTCAGATGGCCGTGTGTGAGAATGTCCAAGATATTTATTATTTATTTATTGTTATACATGTATGTAACATGTACAGCTTATAAAAGCGTGTTAATAACACGTCAAATATGCTCTGTTGTTTCTGCTTTAACAACTTGTCTGCGCCGCACAGCCGACCCAATTATAAATGGCTCGCATTGCAGCGGACATAAGATTCACCGCATATTATAAATTATCGCGTACATTTTTTAGTGGAAATCTCTCCGGCATAAGTACAGTTCGCGGCCCGAAAGTTAAAACGCTAAACGAAATCCTATCGAACCAATCCGCGCTTACGACAACTCGCTCGCCCGCTCAGGCATGCAGTTTTCCTCCCGATGTGTCCTTCGCTTTTACTGCAGTTAATATTTAATTTTTAAATTGCACATAACTAAGTTTTTGCATTGGATATGATTGCGTTTCTCGCGGTCTTTTTTACGGCGAACAGGTCTCCTGTGGAATGAGCTTCCGACTGAGGTTTTCCCTTCGAGCTACGACATGGAGCGCTTCAAGAAGAGTGTGAAACGCTTCCTTCAAGGCAGGCAACGCACCTGTGATACCCCTGGTGTCGCACGTGTCCATAGACGACGGTGACCACTTACCATCAGGTGGCCCGTATGTCTGTTTGTCCGTCTGTATTATATTTAAAAAGCGCTCGAGTGTGAGGCGATTTCGATAACTACAGCCAGTTGCACTTGAGTGCAATTAAACATAAAGTCAATTCAATAACAAAAGTTATTTAAAGTTATATAAACCAACAACACACCACTTATCCCAATTACTATTAACATTCGCCGCACACATTTATATGAGTTGAAGATAATTTTATTTAATGGGCGATTCGTTACCGATTCATGGTTTGGACCGCAGGCAGTCACATAGGAGTACAATGGGTGGGTATCCTGGCACGGGGCCAGACGCCGGCAAGTGTCCCGGATACGGTTCCAGGGGATTATAAGCCAGCTAGCTGTCCGTCTGTGTGTAAAAACAATATTTTCAGTTTCTGACAAAACCACTCTTTGCTATGTACTATATCTATTTGTTTGTTCTGTCGCAACTATTTTGCAATTGACTGCGAGTTTTAGTTAATGTCAAATGAAAATTAATGCAAAATTATTGACAATGCAAATCATGGCAAAATTTCATGGACGCTACCGTGCTTCGGAGGGCACGTAAAGCCGTCGATCCCGGTTGTTTTCAATGGTGGAAGCAATCGTAAAGCCTTGTCGAAGACCTTCGGGTGGCTTGAGAACATTCGACACTGGGTTGGCAACTAACCCTCCACTAATCCGTATTGGAGCAGCGTGGTGGAGTATGCTCTAGACCTCCCGCAGCTGCGTCTGTGGGGGAGACCCGTGCCCAGCAATGGGACGTCTATGGGTCGCAGCGAGCCTTAAGGCAGGATAGGCACCCGTTTATATATAGCTATTCATTCACTGATCAAAAGCTAATCCTATGCCTTATATTGATCAGTTTAGAATAGTATTAAATCTCTTTGTGTCCAATCTTCCATGGCGAAATAAATTATTTGACTTTGACTTTGAGAACCAAGGAGTTTAGATTAGTACCAGATGAATGGCAATAAGCTTCAAACTTCATAGCTGCTACACAGAACTGTTCAAAAATGGATATGTACACATCTCTGCCTACCCCTTGCGCGTATTACAAGCGAGATGTTATATTACAACCTCAACGCCACAAATCAGTCGTCTCCCGAGCCACGGTTGCATTCAGATCACATTTCACGGCCCGACTGTTCTGAAACAAGCCACTTGTCCCACCCTCCAATTAACACGTCACTACCACTGACGTCACTCGCCGTGACGTCACGGCGTGTCACGTGTGTCGCGTCACGTAACGTGCGGTAACGCCGTGCCGTGGAGCTCAAGGCTTTACGATTCTGACGCGGCGTTTAACACTGAACGTGTTTGACCTACTCAAGCTCTTTACAATTAACAACAAACCAAAACCACTACCAAACTTGCTATTATTCTCTTTCCAAGGTTATAGGGCACCAGAAGACTTGTTACCTCGAGGTAACAAGTATAGAATCCATATCCATACTAATATTATAAATGTGAAAGGGTGTTTGTTTGTTTATTTATTTGTTTGTTTGTCCGGCTTTCACGTCGCAACGAAGCTATTATATGGTATAGTTTTTGTGTGTGGAGATAGTGAGGAGGGTGGAGAGTGACGTAGGCTACTTTTTACCGCGGTAAAACATTCCCATGGGAAGATATCGATGTTTTGATATTTGCTCGATATTTAGTTCCGCATGTTGTTAATAGATGACGTTAGTAACATTCATTTCAAAGTTCTGTATTTCACTAACAAATGATACATGTAAATTAATTATGTCATAGGCAACTAATAAATTGAATTGAATTTTGAATTCGCGCTGGATAAATTGTTGTTTGGTTGTTAAATTCCCATTGACCACGCGGGCGGAGCCGCGGGTACAAGCTAGTCATAAATAATGTTTAATCGGCTCGTCTATAATATAAGATGATAATGTGTACTGTGCAAGATATCTCAGTTCTTGCTTTTAAGAATCATTTATTTGTGTACATTATAGTACTGCCACAGGATACTTAATAGTACTGGTACTGCCTCAGTTTTGGACTAGAATATAGTCAAAAGTGAATCGGACACTTTATTTGTGGTCTGTAACCAATCCACGATTCAGCCAATTCGCGTGTCCCTAGAATATGCCAGTGGGTTAGTGGTAAATCAATGATGCCAGTCGTAAAATCTCGGCTAACAGGTTGACATTCGCACCGTAGCGCGTAATAAGCAAAAAGCGCGCACTGCAAGACAATAAACAATTGTCTCTACATGACAATTGAATAACAATAAAGATTCTTAAGCACAGAACGCCCCAATAATTAAATCGCGGACATTAAGCAATTAAAAATGAAAGGGGAACGGCGGATGTCGGGCCGAGCAATTAGTAGGAGCGAGCCAAATGTCGCTCTTCAACGGCTATAGACGCGGCTTAAGGCTAGAGCGAGATGAGGGAGAGAGAAGTATAGAAAAACAATTTAAAAGTAACGAAATGATTATAAAAATCATCTCAGTAGGAAGGCAAAACGCTGAATACACGAAAACTACAGAAACGACTACACAAGTGATTCAGTAAGAGAAGAAACGACTACACAAGTGATTCAGTAAGAGAAGAAACAACTACACAAGTGATTCAGTAAGAGAAGAAACAACTACACAAGTGATTCAGTAAGAGAATTGTAAAAGCATGGAAGTACAAGAGACCGCGTTAAGAAAACAAATAATACAACGAGTTAGAAACCATTGCTTTATATAGCTTGAGATAAAAGCTAGATAGGCAAAATTACGAAAAAAATTACGTTCTGAAATTGATTAAACAAGATAAAGGTGTTGATATTGACCAACACAGACAATTTCATGAATGCTTCGAGATAAATAAAATAAAACGCTGATACGCTAACCCGCCACCGCTCTCGCTGCCTCTTATTACCTTCGACTCACCCTAATCCCAGCGTGTGATGTCTCTGCCAACTTAATCGTGCGTACGGCCCGTCTTTATTGCCTCACATTAAGCGCTAATATCGTTTAGCTATGGTGTTAGATTAGCAATTTTTTCCAAGACACAAACCATTACCGTTTCCATTGTACCCCCATAAATGTATGATTACATTGATTTGATACGACTCAAAGTGGATTATCTACAACCATAGAAGTCCCACATTCACACAAACTGACAGTCGTTGGTTAACTAAATCGCATACGATCAACGCGAACCATTGGGCTATGGACCCTGTAGTATATGTGGGTCCGGGCAGCGGCCGGACAGTCACGCGCTAGCTGTGAGCAAGTTCGGACGTGCGCCGGACCCTACCCTACCCTCGAACCTACTACTAAAGATAAAGATTAACCTTGAGGTTGCAACGAGCGATGGTCTTCCGAAAGGTGGGTATATGCCAATGTTAATTACTAACGTGCATATAAGTCTCAATGCTCTGAATACTAACTGGGAAAAAAATGTTGGCTGAATGTGACTTAGGCCTTGTTGACAATTTTTGTATGTTTAATTTTACGGTAATTTGAATATACGGCGTACAGAACGTTGGGCGAACCATTCCCCGTTTTACACTATGATATTAACTGACCAAATCCCATATGTTAAAATGAAGAGTCGATCGAAGCTTACCGAAGTAGAACCAGTTACCAGCATATTAACTTACCTGAAAATAAGGAAATTATATTATTACAGGATATAAGGAGAATGTGTAGCAGCATGTGGTTATATAAAAGATTATATTTAAAGCAGGGAAGTTAAAAATGTATAAAATGTGCTCAGAAAACCCTCGTGCAAAGCTATGACCGCGCGTGACCCCTCATGGATGAGCGACTAAAGTATAGGCCATGCATGTGTCTTACTGTAACCTTTATACTATAAGCGAACGACTGAAAGAGAGTATATGGCTGGGTATATGGTATGGGTATAAGCGTCACCGCAGGGCACGAGTTTTCAACAAGCGTACTCCACCAGGCTGCTCCAGTGCAGTCTCGGAGGGGTTGGATGGGACGGACATACGGATTACATGGGACCTAAACACATAACTATATTTGTTGACATCACCGGTAATTTGACTTGACATAAGCCCGGTTTCTGAAAGACTGATCAACAGAAAAATTAACTATACGGCTGTCAAATCTCTTGTTAAGTAACATTTGGGTTACTAGAAGCTGATGCCTCCTTTTAGTCGTAAGAGGCGACTAAAAGGGGGCATCTGGGGTTGCGCGCGGCAAGAATGGAAGCTCGAACCTTCCATCCAGTGAAACCGGGTAAGACTAATTTTGTCAATCCACAATCCACGTTATCAAATAGATGATGTAATGACATTTTACATGTCTCGTCCGAGACGAGCCTGTCATGGGCACAGCGCTGGAGGGCGCCCTATCAGATCTCCCGGAGCCCTCCACAATGCCACGCCGAGGAAGGCCACCGAGGGCGTTTGAGTGGGTGGAAATCCTACATAAGTTTGTAGGTAGAGCCTATAGGGATACCAAATAGGTTTTATGTGAAACCTATTTGGTTCCATATAGAGTTCGCCTGGAGCAGTACCACCTGACCAATTAATGTTCTAATTAACTCTCTCAGCTAACTGGACTAACCATACCAGTCCCTAATTGAGTCTTGTTCAAAGTCAGTCACAGTTGTCATGGGCGGCAGCGGATGGGTGGTGCTGCGAGCTCGTTTGCTATCTTTTATCCATAAAAAAAAACCGGTGTCGCTCCCACAATGTTCGGGTACCGGTTTCCCACTTACACAACAAACAAAAAAGTTATTATAGTTTACAGTTTATATCTGTGATTCTAACAAGACATTAAGCGGGACTTTTATGTAATCCTTTCTCTATCCTGCATACATTTCTTTATTGTGGCCTTTGCGTCACAACATGGAAAACACTGCATTTGCAGCTTATATAAGTAGGTACACATAACTTTTCTACCTTACCTATTATTTGGCTACAACCCAAAGACACCCACGCGTGGGCACGAGACACCCCCATAGCTATAGTTGGGAAAGGTGATAGGTGGTATATGAAACCTCTTTTGGATCCATATAGACCTAACCTACCTATTATTTAAGTCAATATTGTATCAGCTTGACAGTAATAATGAAGTACTTAATGGATCCATCGCTCATACTTAATTAGCAAATTGTATTCCGATTAATTAGTAGAGTATGGTTTACAAGCAGCATAGCCCCCTCAAGGGTAGCAAATAATAGCAAGTACCTATAGCAAATTAGCAACGCATATGTCACCAACATTGTCACAGTTGTCATGGGCGTAAGCGGATTGGTACTGCATAATTTACATTTCACACCTACACTGCCTCGTTGGTCCTATCACTAACAGTCCCCAGTCTACTACTAATGACCTGACCAACTTATGTTCTAAATAACTATCTCAGCTAACTGGACTAACCATCCCAGTCCCTATTTGAGTCTTGATCAAAGTCAGTCACAGTTATCATGGGTGGCAGCGGATGGGTGGTGCTATCTTATATCCATTAAAAAGCAGCCTACCTTGTTGGTTCTTAATGGCTTTCATCATCAGAACCCTTTCTGTGTCCCACTGTTGGGCTCGGGTCTCCTCTCAGAATTATTTCTTATTTCCATAAAAATGGGTTCATGATTTATATGACGTTTTTTCAATATGAAAATACAACATAACATCACGGCTTATTTTCTTAAGGGATAGGCAAAGGTATATCTATATTAAAAATACAATAAATAACCACGAGTCCGTTACAAGCGTTGTGGCAATTTTAACATCCCGAAATGTTCGAACGAAATGGGGAGGAATCCCCAGAATTTTGATTAACAGTTAATTGAATCCTTTAATTAGCCGGGTTGTGTTAAGGGCCCCGTAAATAAGTAATTCAGCGGAAGTAATCCTTAGGGATTACTAGGACGTTGCATAGAGATTCTCTTTATTTTGACCTAACATGGAGGCTTAGGCCGACCCTTAACGTTGTGGTGTATCTGATAGTTATTTTATTGTAATTTAAAACCTTTAGTGGACCCTTTAAGAGGATTAAAGGGCGGATTATTTAACTATTCTTTTGAGGTGAGAAAACAAATAGTTTTTATGTCATCCATTTATGAAAATATTATGTATGTTAATTTCTTTGACAAAAAAAGCAGTGTAGGTACAAATCTTTAGTACAAGAAATAAGGATAAATTGATTGTACCTAGCTCTAGACTAAGTAAAGTATCAAAATCTTTTATGGGAAACTGCGTTCGCTTCTACAATAAAATACCCGGTAATATTACTTGTCTCTCAGAGAAAAAATTTAAGTCTTACATTAAACAAAACCTCCCTAATAAAGCTTTCTATAAAATTAATGACTACTTGAACGATAGAAATGCTTGGTGCCATGTATCTCCAGCTCCAATAATAATGTAATGTGATCAAATTATTTTAAATTTTGAAAAGAGTAACTACCGAGTATCTTGCCGTGTTCTTCTCGGTAGCATCAACTTTGTGAACCGGCGGTAGAAAAAAAAATGTTATGACGTTCATTAAGAGTATACAAAATACCATATAATAATAATAATAAAAATAAATGAATCTGAATCTAGCTTCTAGTTCTGAAAATGACAATACTTTCATCTCCCTTTTCAACCCTTTACACTTTACTTTACTTTTGCATTTATAATATTAGTATGGAAGTATGGATTCTGAGCCATTAAAGTACACAGTTAACATCTGCAAAAACCGATAAAATATACAAACTATCGGTTATTTTTACAGGATTCAAACTTCACTGCCCAACGAGTTGGAACTAACAAAAATCGGGCTCGGTTATAATAAAAAACAAAACTCTAGTCTACGTTTCGTTCCACCGCCAATAATTTCCCCGGGAACTTCGAACTTCCCTCTTTAATTACCACCGATTCTAATCCCTAACTCATTATGATAAAATTCATTTTTGCTTGAACGGTTTCTCCTGTTCTCTACGAGCTAATACCAAGCGCCTAATAGGCATTATAAATGTACGGAACCCCGCATTGATGAAGAAAAGCAAAGGAAAACAAACCATCATGACAGTAACAGCAAATGTTACTCTCAGGGAGCGTTTTACTTGAAATAATATTGCGTATTCCTTGTTTGGGTAAGTCCTAAGTGGTGAGAGAAGCGGGTATTATCATCATCATCATCACAACCCTTTCTTTGTCCCACTGTTGGGCACGGGTCTCCTCTCAGAATGGGAGGCTTATCATGGAGGGAGGATTAGGCCTTAGTCCACCACGCTGGCCAAGTGCGGATTGGCAGACTTCGCATACCTTCGAGAACGTTATGAAGAACTCTCAGGTATGCAGGTTTCCTCACGATGTGTCCTTCACCGTTATAGCAAGTGACATTTAATTTCTTAAATCGCACATAACTTAGAAAAGTCATTGGTGCGCGCCGCTGGGGTTTGAACCCGGACCGCTCGAGTGAGAGGCGAGTTCGATAGCCACTGGGCTGTCACCGCTATGGTATTGATTATTAAAAGGTAATAATACTTTCTCTAATAGTCATATTTCAATTGATTTTGACACAGTATAAATATTGATAATTTAGGTAATACAATATAACCCACAATTAATCCCGAAATTACTTCTTGGCTTACTGGTCTTATATCGTCATCGTCACACTTTTTTTATATCCGTATTGTTTATAAATTGGACGGAACATTATCAATTTCTCATGCGTAAGTAATTCTTGAGTGGAATCGCTCCCGCTACATCGCCCGCTCCGCTCAACACCAACCCCGCACCCAGGCCGTTACCCCGTTTCTGCAAAACATAATAATACGTCATATTTATCTACGGCCGACCCAACTTAGTGGATATGGTGGTATACATTTTTTCTTATCATTAGGGATGTTCCGATGGGCAGCACTATCCGTAAATAAGGATGCGAATACAAAGGTTCGTTGTTATTTGTTGGGCGGAGGTTATGACACGCTGGTACACCGGATTCATGGTATATTTTGTTATTTTTTTGGCTGTTGTTTACAACAAAGCTTTATTTAGTAGGTACCTTCGTGGCCAAATTTTATTGATGGTCCCTGGAATGGAAGTATTGTGCGCTTGTATTTGTGAGGATTGAGACATTGTCAACTGATCGGTAGTGCAATATTTCATAGTTTCATTTTTGAAGTGAAACTTCTTTAGGCGCATGAATGTAAACATTTTTACGAATGAAACGGAAATGCGTCACGCAGCATGCAACGTTCGATGAAACGGAAATGCACGCAGCATGCAACGTTCATGACGAAGAAGAGGATGGGCGATAGAGAGAAAGTGAGATAGAGCGAACGTTTGTAATAAAACAACAAGACTTTCAAATAAATATAATTTGTTAATGGTTGTAATAATGGAGTTCAGCAAAGTAACGCCTGATACAATTAATAAAGAAATATATTTCATAAGGTATCATTCCGAGCGACACTTTCGCTCTGAGAAAGGCCCG
This sequence comes from Carterocephalus palaemon, assembly GCA_944567765.1. NCBI lineage: Eukaryota > Metazoa > Arthropoda > Insecta > Lepidoptera > Hesperiidae > Carterocephalus > Carterocephalus palaemon. The sequence continues at coordinate 7,928,750 of OX155664.1, forward strand.
GAAATAATTTGTGGTAAAGAAAAAAAAAATCAGCTTCAATTACAGAATAGCCCGATAACACCTCCCAGATCCGTCGAAGCCTTCCCGCAACGGCGTCGGCGTCAATTTCGATCATTTAACGGAATTTATTAGCGTCGTAAATAACGGCGATAACTGTTAAGTGTTAAGTTTAAATAAATAAATTATCATATGAAAAAAATTATATGATGAACCGCTTGAATTCTGACAATGGAGGTTATTGAGAGGACTTTTTTAAAGCCGAAAGCATTGAACACATATTCGTCCATCTAATGTGTATGTATTAAGAAAATAACAATAGCAAAAGTACATGCATGTAACTGCAAATAGAAGTGTACTTCAGTTAGTTTTAATCACATTTTAACAGAACATTTTAGAATGATATTAAAACAGAAATAATAAGTAGGTACGAAGGATTTATCAGGAGCCAAGTAACGAGAGCAATGGGGATTCAACTCTCTGTAAAATTTAGTTATGGTAGTCAGAGTTCAGAGTGTAGCGTCCATAGCCCAATGGCTCGTGCCGATTCAATGTGATCGAAAGAGTTTAAGCAACGACGGGCGCGGTCGGTTTGTGGATGGGTGACCGCTAGTGGCAAAATTTCATGGACGCTACCGTGCTTCGGAGGGCACGTAAAGCCGGCGGTCCCTGTTGTCCTGGAAACAGTCGTTAAGCCTTATCGAAGACCTTCGGGTGGCTTGAAAACATTCGACACTGGGTTGGCCACTAACCCCTCCAACAATCCGCATTGGATCAGCGTGGTGGAGTATGCTCTAGACCTCCCGCAGAAGTGTCTGTGAGGGAGACCCGTGCCCAGCAGTGGGACATCTATGGGTCGCAGCGAGCGAGTCAGAGTTATTCCAGGTAGAAATTAGTTCCTGTTCGAGTTCGTCTTTGACGGGAATTCTATAAGTAGTTACAACCCATAGACGGCCCATTGTTGGGCACGCGCCCCCACAGACACAACTGGAGGTCTAGAGCATATCTAGAGCATATATTGGCGTCTCTTAAAGCCCTTAAGAACCAACAAGGTAGGCTGACTTGTTTTAACGGATATAAGATTGCACCACCCATGATAACTGTGACTGACTTTGATCAAGACTCAAATAGGGACTGGAATGGTTAGGCCAGTTAGCTGAGATAGTTATTTAGAACATTAGTTGGTCAGGTCATTAGTAGGTATGAGGACTGGAGACTGTTAGTGATAGGACCAACGAGGCAGTATAGGTGTTTAATTTCCTTCCAGACCTCCCAAACAGTAGGTGTAAGTGTTTACCACTTGTAGTTGTAATTATGAGATAAAAACTGGTTTATAAAGACGATTTCAACGTAGGTACCTAGGTACTATAATTTTTAACGACATTATAAAAATTTTGTAAATTTGCGTGGGCGAGTTAAACAGGGGTCAAGAGTTCTATTTTTAAATCACTCGTCGTCCTTCGAGCGAAAAATTACGACAGTGACAGTTGTGTGTCTTTGTGTAACTCGAATGAAACGGTGGTGACAAACACTCGTCTCTAACACTAAAGGAGCAGCACCTGCATGCCTGAGAGTTCTTCATAGTGTTTTCGAAGGGATGTGAAGTCTGCGAATCCGCACTTGGCTAGCGTGGTGGACTATGGTCTAACCCATTAGAGAATAGACCCGTGGCCAACAGAGTGTCAACGAACTAAATGTAATATCTATACTAATATTATATTATATTATAAAGAGGAAACATTTGTTTGTAAAGTTTTCACACAAAAACTACTGGACCGATTTCAAAAATTCTTTCACCATTAGTAAGCTGCATCTTCACTGAGTGACAAATGTTATATAATATTTCTAGATGGAAACGAAACTATTGATATGTCTAATTCCACACGAGCGAAGTTGCGGGCGTCCACTAGTAAAATATATCTATCGAACGAAAATGCAACTTCGAGCGCTCGAACATAGGCGAACGATTCGAAAATAGAGATCGAGAATGTGGTCGACACTCCCTGATTCTTCACTCTAACATACATTGATAAACATTAACTTAATGACCAATAAAATTAATATATAACACAAACAAAAGAAAACTTGTTATTTATCGTAACGATAAAACGATATTCATGATGTTCGTTTAAACTTTGCAGATAAGGATAAGAATTGAATAAAATAATATATATATTTCTTGTGTACGTGTGTATGACAGTGAACTCCTCCTAAACGGCTGGATAGATGTTGATGAAATTTTTTGTGTGTGTTCAAGGGTATTCGAGAATGGTTTAGTAGATTCACAATTTGGTCCACTGGAAAATGTTTAATAACATTATTTTAGTATTTTTGTATAAATTATCATTTCCATGAAGTATCACGTAACTTTGACATTTCATATGGCAGAACAACGTTTGCGGGATCAGCTAGTATATATATATATATATATATATATATATATATATATATATATATATATATATATATATATATATATATATATATATATATATATACATATATATATATGTACACTATGAAACCCTGCTAGGGCGTTGCAATTGATTCTATACATTTATATTATATTAATAATGACTAATTTCAATTGTATATTACTATCGCAGCGACCCTTAGACGTCCCACTGTTGGGCACGGGTCTCCCCCACAGACGCAGCTGCGGGAGGTTTAGAGCATACTCCACCACGCTGCTCCAATGCGGATTGGTGGAGGGGTTAGTGGCCAACACAGTGTCGAATGTTTTCAAGCCACCCGAAGGTCTTCGACAAGGCTTAACGACTGTTTCCAACATTGAAAACAATCGGGACCGACGGCTTTACGTGCCCTCCGAAGCACGGTAGCGTCCATGAAATTTTGCCACTAGCAGTCACCCATCCACAAACCGACCGCGCCCGTCGTTGCTCACATTGAATCGACGTGAGCCATTGGGCTATGGACGCTACCGATCCAATCAAGAAAGTAGAATTACTTGAAAATAAAATAACTGAAACGATATGACGCCAGTACAAAACGCTACCCACCATTACGTATTCTGAATAAACAAATGTCTTCTGAATAAAAGATGAAATTCGCTTACATTGAAATCACTTATTTTTGAATTGATAATTTATTACTTTCCATTGCTCGGTCCAAGACTTTGTCATTGCGAGGCAATTAAAAATGTCCGACCTAATTCCATTCTAAACATATTTAGAAGCGACCATCTTACCCCACGCTTACACCAAAACCGATACATCGGCCGATTTCGGGTCGGAGCTGTTCGGACGACTGTCTCGGACGTTCAACTGCATACACTGCACACGATAACGGCCGTTGTCGGTGGAACTATATAGTGTGCAACTACAGAGTACAGACGAATCTGATTGAAGAATTATTAAAACTGAAAAAAAATCCAAACACGTTCGGACTCGTCAGTTGATCGTCCGATAACGGACGTCATCGGACGACGTCGGTAGTAGCAGTGTATGCACTCTCTTTCATTTACTTACGTCTGATTTGATCGGCCGAGTTCGGCCGATGACGTCCGAGCATACTTCAGCCGATGACGGATTCGGTGTTCTACCTCAAGTGTAGCAACGAACAGTAAAGTTTATTTTCGACTATACGAAACAAAGAAAGTACTAGTGGTAGGCTTGTATTATCCTGGTATTAGATATTATTCCTGGTTTTATTATATTTCCTATATGGTTTAGCTACCATTATATTTAATTTAGTCCTCATTTCTTTGTGAAAAACACCTTACAAAATTTTTTCGCCTGACAATATAACAACTTATTTACCGCTATTGTGTACTGCAAAACCCCCATTGTCATCTACTTTGCGAAACTAGCTCCGTGACTAAGGAAGATTTTACTGAGCTTTTGTTACATAAAGCCGTCCTAACAATGTAGGATTTGCTTCGGTTTTAGAAAAATTGTGCTGGCTACTTATTGGATGAAGTCGTCCGTCGGCACTTTGTTATTCTGTGAAATACCCTCGCTTATTTTGAGGTGTTTAAAAATGTTACCCTCATCACAAGGCAAGGGTGGGATTCATTAAGAAACAATTTAGTACACCTTATTAAAGTAGTCCGTTTTGCTGACGTCATACTGCTACGGGATACTTAAAAAGTTGACCTCCAGTCCTGGTTCAAATCCATCAGTTACAGTAAAGGAAAACAACGTGAGGAAACCTGCAAACTTATGTGCGAAGTTATCTGATGTTTGCCAATGAGCACGTTAAATCAATTTGATGACTAGTTGTAACCGTGAAGGAAAATATCGTAAGAGAACCTGCATTTTACCTACCTATTGCCCAGGTGGTGGACAAATTTGTGGAGCTAAAGTTAACGCGTTAAGAAGAATCTATTATTATGTCCACGCGAGCGAAGCTGTGGGCGTCCACTAGTAGTAAAATAATTAGATTATCTATTGAAAATGGTTAGAGTCTACTGTTTATATTAGCAATCTTTCACTGACCTATACTCGCCAATTAAACAATTATATTGATTGCAGGTACCGGCTATGCTGTGTCCTGTCCATGTTATAGGTATTGGACAATGTTATATTACGTCGAACACGTGTATAACAAACGACTATTTTCTGCACTGACAGATGTTGTTTTAATTCAACCCAAAATTCCTGATCTAACCTTGGCTAAGGATCTTACTAGCCCGAATTTGGCCCCATCAAATATCCAGTTCGGAAATTCCCACAATACTTTGCCTAACCTGGGGATCCAACCCAGTACCTCTACATCAGCAGTCGTGACCACTAGGAACTCAGAAGGGATGGAAACGATAAATTTAATACTAGTTAGAGGCGTAAATCTAATAAAATCGGCGAGGCGAGCCATTATCATTGCAACGACTGATTTATGGTAGCCGTGTCTGAATATATTACGGCGGTGGTGCAAAGAATAAGCGCACCTACAGAGGTACCACCGGCGATGCTGCAGGAACTGTGTCGGGTTATTCCGAAATTGACTAGTGGGGGGTATTTTAAAAAAGATACGTCACGTTCATACTGCACGCACAATGATCGTTCCGCGACACATACATACATCTATATATATAAAAGGAGAAGGTGATTGCGGCGTCCACTAGTATTTAATACTAGTGGACGCCCGCAGCTTCGCTCGCGTGGAATTAGACATTCACTAACATCAAAAACGGCAAAGTTTCATATTAACTTTGCACCCCCGTTTTACCCCCTTAGGGGGTGAATTTTCAAAAATCCTTTCTTAGTGCTCCCCTACGTTATAAAAAGAACCCCTGTGCAAAATTTCAAGTTGCACAAAACGATATGCCAACTTGCAATGTAAGTAGGTATATGTCGTTAAAAATGTATTGATCGATTGATGAAATGCCTCTGTATTATAACATATCTTCACTTACAAAATTTTTATAACTGAACAATGTGTATTATATATGTTTTTGTTCTAGTAGTTACATCATATAAGTATATTAAGTATACCTATGTTAAGTCATATAAGTATATGATATAGGTTCAGGGTGCTTGTTTGAAAATGAAGTCTCAAAATGGATTTAAACCAGACCAGTGTTCGCTACTCGCAATGTGTCCAATTAATCGAGTTAGGTATCGCGATATATAGCTTCGGCCGCCACAAAGGATATATATATACTGATTTACAAGCAAAGTAATATTGAACGACGTATATTTTATACAGCGATATATTTTATACAGTATATTTTCCCGCGACTCCGGCCGGGTCAAATTGTTGTGTGTTTTAATATCTGTAGCTATGCAGCTGACGTATTGTGAAACATTAGTGCCGCGTATATCTGAACAGTGGGACAAAGAAAGGGTTGTGATGATGATGATATCTTATTAAATTATATGTATAAGTGAAATTTTTTGAAGTTATGTAATACTATACACTATGAAGTTTTCACTAAATCCATTCAATTGTGCTATGTCCGCTATTTCCAAATAGCGTTTATGTTTCAATATTATTTGAATTGTTTAACTGCAGAATCATTGTGCAGTACAGTTGTGAGTAGGTACTAAATAAATATATGTACTAATATTTTTAAGACATAAAATGAATAATAGAAAATTATTTTACTTTAAAAAAAATTAACTATTTCTTATTAGGTAATTATGTAGTTGTTAGTTTTAACTTCTATCAACAGTCCCTATAACTGCCAATTTTTCAGTCGCCTCAGCCAGCATCCATCCATCCTTTTTGCGTAGCATTAATTAACTATCCAGCCAGACCGACTAGTGTTTATTTATACCTACCTACAACAACGTACGACGCGGCTCCTGACTAGAAACGATTTCGTGTGTAACGAGCTCCAAGTCGTGTTTTGCATTAGAATCGCAGGCCATGTTGCAATGCCAGCGATGTAATGTGAACTAAAAATTATGTACGTACGAAAGAGAGTTAGAGAATAGCAAACAAGCATGCATTCACTGTTACCTTAACGTTATAATGTATATGTAATAAGAAAAAAATATATACATATTATAGATACGAAATAAGCAAAGGCAGGTGGCATCACTTTCTCTAAAATTTGTTACCAGACATAAATCAACACTATTCTAACAATTAATACTTATATTAATACTTATAACAATTACATATAACACTTGTAACAATTAATTTCATTAAAGCTTGATTCTTCAAACAGTTATTGTTTACTTACCTACCACATATGTATACCCTTGTTGTATCTGAAAACTCTGAAATCAGACATTTCTGACAAATTTTCAGACAAACTATTGATTCTTCTCTTTTGAGGTCTATCTATTCTATCGGTTAAATCAATATTTTTCAATTTTATCAAATAATTTTTTTTATGTCGGTGAATTTTTTTTTTTAAAGATATTATTCAATAAAATGTTAAAGCGAAAATATAGCTTATCTATACCAGCTTATTATCAAACCCACACTGTACCCTGCAGCAGTGCGCCAGCAGCGCCAACCCTAGCTCGCTATTCTGAACCTTTTATTAATATACATAGAAGCCATTTCGCTCTGCTGACACCCAGGGTTGTCATATTTGCCAGTACCTACGCTTCAAACGTCCGGTCCACTATGCACATCCCTTGCTTGATAATGGGCAAACTAATTTAACTAAAGCTCTCTTGGATGCGATACGGGCAATTTTAGTTGCGGTTCGTTATAAGGTAATATTATTAAAGAAAATTGAGTACTGGTTTTCTTTGCTTTAACGGGTAAACATTTTGCCGAGTTATTCTTATTAAGGAAGACTGTTTCATTTAGATAACTTTTAGGTAAGTACATAGTAAAGTCTGCGTTTCGTTGATTTTTAAAAGCGTTATTTAACTTCACCCGTATGTATCTATGTATGTATGTATGTCCTGGAATCTTGCAATCGATATTTCACCCACTTCCACTGAAGCTATCGAGCTGAAATTTGGCACACATATTTAGTTCCGATGACAATGCACGAAAATAAAAATAAAAGTTATAAAAAGCTATTTTTAATAATTAAAAAAATAATTAATAATTCATTATTTACTGTAGACTATTTATCTTTTTAAATCAACATACATCTTTAAAAATATTTTAGGCACGAAAATCCTTTAGAAGAGTTTACAAAAACTCTGGAATTTGGGTCATTCGAACCCGCAGAGCTCTTGGGATGTGTTGAGAGAATCACAACACGACGGTTTCATAATATAAAATATGCTATCATACAGATTAGGGGGAGTTAGGAGCGGGCTGTAGATATGGCAGAGCGCGATTAGCGATAAAATTACATCAACCTGTATTTCCTCAACGGCTGTAGGTACACGCCCACATTAAAAGTTTTGTTCAGGGCCCATGTAATTGGTGGTAAGCCCATTGCCTGGCATGAATACCACCTACTTGGAAGAACAATTAAAAAAAACCTCTATCCTAATACAACTAGATCAGCGAATACATGATGCAGTAAAACACGTACTTACCGTGATTATCTATTTTAACTATGACCATTTACTAGTTGTTGCCAATGACTTCACTCGCTAAAAAGAGCCATTTCACTCGGTGATAAAGTAGCTTGCTCTCAGTGAAATAATTACCAGAATCAAATCTCGTTTAAGGAGAATAATAAATACAGAAAACTAACTCTTTAGCTTCATTACATTCGTATAGATATAATATCATTTTTATTATTATAAATTAAGATAAGATATAGCGTATAGGTGATGTTGGAGACCAACGGATGTAATAAATACCTAAATAAAGCTTTTTTATTGTTTTAATTTGTATAAAACTATAAAAATACTTAATAAAAATTAAAAATTAAAATATTGTTTACTATTTACTTTCCTGTATTGTATTGTAATAAAAGATACAAGACTTTCGATTTTTCTTGTTATATTCTAAGTTAGTTAGCGGTCAGACAGGTACCTTACCAAACAAAGTGGGTTAAAGTAAGTCAAGTGTAACTTTCTTCATTATGTCCTGATTGGTATCGCATTTTGTATTTTGTATCTGATGATGCCGTAACAGATATTCAGACGGTTGGTACCTATTTTGTATATATAAAAGTGTTTATGAATAAACAGTTTTCATTTACACACTTAGGTTCGATATAGGGTCGGAAAAAGAAAGTATGATTAGCTTTTTCTAACTTGAAATACCTTGTAGTAGCTCGGAAATAACACTTTTAAATAGGTATAACCTTTTTTAAAGCTTTTATTTAACTTCACTCGTATGTATCTATGTACCTATGTCCTGGAATCTTGCAATCAATATTTCACCCACTTCCACTGAAGCTATCGAGCTGAAATTTGGCACACATATTTCACACACGGCCATCTGACCCCAAAGTAGGCGCGAGCCTGTGATATGGGTGTCAGAGACTGATATACATACATACATATATATTTTTAAATACATACTTAAATAGATAATATTAACATCCAGACACAGAACAAATACAAGTGCTCGTCACACGATTATGTGTCCTGCGTGGGACTCGAACCCACGACCCCTCGCGCAACAGACAGGGTCACTACCGATTGCGCAAACGAGCCGGTCAAAGTCAACTACTCTTAGTGATAGTATGTCTGGATTGTTGCTGTTAGTAAGTCCGATAAGTCTCATTCTAAATCAGACAGATGTGTTGCTACCATTCATGACTAAGAAGACTTGATGGTGAATGGATGGTAGACGGTAATTATCAACAGAAAAAGTAGAATGGGGAAGAAAAACGGGAAAACTTCACGCAAGCGAAACCAAAGTAAAAGCCTTCACAAAAACCATATTAAAGCAGTAAGTCGGCCCTAGCAACCAATTGGAGACAGGCGAAAATATTCCACATTTTCCTTAGCAGCACTCTGAAACTGATACCTCATTCATTATCACGGTATTCCCTCCCTGCCACCTTAACAATGTTCCCTCGAATTTTATCACAAAGATTTCATCTCCGACCCGTAGGGTTGTCTCTATAAATCATTTTGTTCCCGCTCCGAAGTCCCGGCCTTTCTCCGGACAAATTTTTTTACAAGGTGGTCTCTATTAAATTTCTTCGAAGGGCTCGCATATAGCCTTTTAGCACCGAGGGATGTGGTGAGTGAGTTTTGTGGATATCCGAAAATAAAAATATCCGATCGGGGTATGGTTGAAACGTTTTAGATGTTACGGGACATTAGAGTTAAGCTAAGTATGTATTATACCATGTTTATGTACACTCCGAAGTGCGTATTTTGCAGATTTGTTTACCCTATTCCGTATTTCGAGTTTGGCGGAGATCCCTTCGAAACAATAAGGATTTATTGTGTTTTTCTTCTGTTAAATTTATTGTAGTGCTTAAAAATAATGAAGTTTTATGTTTCATATTAAAAACTCAACAAACTGGGCTGTGCCCACCACCTACTGCCACCCCGACACCGACCCTAAACAAGACTCGTAAGAGTCTTGTCCAATGTCAGTCACAGATCCCGTTACGGCCTCTATGGTCGCCTCTAATAAAAATACTGAAATCGGTAACCCAAGCTTGCAAACACATTGCAGTTGCTTAAAAAACGATAATTACACATCTTAAATGATACTTGGTGTAGGGTTTGTGGTGACCGTTGGGTCGATAAAACATGCTTTTGATCACTAAATAGGTGGAATAATGCGTCCGGCGCACGTCCGAACTTGCTCGCATCTGGCGCGTAACTGCCGGCCGGTGGCTCGGGCAGATACACTACACTTGGTGGTGGTTAATGTAAATATCCGTAAAAATAAATATACGTAAATAACCGTTACCGTAACAACCCTGAGTCATCGTTTGTGCCGAATTGAATTTTACTTTACGGTAGCTAAGGTCAATTCTTTTGGGATGTACGTACTTACTTGAACCATGACCAATTTTATACGCAGCGATTTCCACAGTTCAAGCGCAGCGATTTCCACACTCAAATGTCCAGGCAACTAGAGTTGCCTTTTGACGTTCCAAGTGAAATGTCCAGGCAACCATGGTTGCCCCAAAATTTATACGCCAAATGTCCAGGGCGTATTTATACGCCCAGAGTTTGCAAAGATAATGTAAGATAATGTTTATTTATATGTAATCTGTATTAAATTTCCTTTCTCTGGGTAGGTAAAACATATAAATTGACGAAACCAATATTTTATAAAAAATGTTTGAAGTGGGTGACGTCACGTGTTCTTAAGTGGTTGTAATCTGATATTTTCATATGTAAACAAAAGTTTATCTATTATCCCAATGTTTAAGTGTTGTATATCAAAATAATCGTCAAGCTTTATTCTTTAGAGATACCTACAAATGCTGTGAATGGCAAGCTTTATCGGATATATTTCATAGATTGAAAAAAATTTTTTTTATTAAATCGACCGGAGGATCCATACGATTTAAACAAGTTTTTATCTGTGTCGAATGCCATGGAGTTTGTCGATGGTTCTTTATATCGAATCTGTATTAAATTTCCTTTCTCTGGATAGGTAAAACATCTGTACAGTCGTCAGTCATCATTGTAAAAAAAATTTGTTTATCTTTTCAAGTGGGTGACGTCATGTGTTTTCAAGTGGTTGTAATCTGATCTTATCTTATGTAAACAAAAGTTTATTCATTAACTGATGGTATTAGTGTTATATATGTAAATAATCCTCAAGATTCATTCTTTCAACATATCTACAAATGCTGTGAATGCAAAGTCTGATCGGATATGAAAACATGTGCTAAAGTCGACTTGCACAAACATGAATTTTGCCGGCCATTGCGGCCGGTTTATCGGTAAGTTTTTGTATTAATTACTGTTTATATAAGTAAAACTCTTATAGTTATTAGAAAAGCAGTTCATTATGAACATTTACATATACGTAAATGAAAAGAATATGACTAAAATAGTTATGATTTTACGTTTTAAAATTTTCTCTTTCCCGATTTGTAACGGAGATTTACACGGGAATGGGTACTTTGTTTTGGTTTATTGGGTTACACTCTACATTCCAAGTAATGATTCATTGGTATCAAAAGAAAGGTACATTAATCTAGTTTAATAATTACTAAGTAACATTGAGAAATGTTTTAGAATGATTCGTAAAAGATTCTTATAAGAAAAATTTTACTCAAATTTACCCGCAATGTCAAGGTCAATATTTTTTTTATACCTTTTGGATTAATATTGTACTTTACATTAAATATAGATTGATTCCCTATAGAGTCAGCTTCGTACAGTATTTTTTACTTTACTATAGCAGCAGTAGTTTACTAGAAATTAAATTCTAATAAGAATCGATCAGATCGATCGATGGATTCCGATCGGAATTCGATCGATCGGAGCGCTCGGACGTTTCGCGAACGATCGCTGTCAAACTCGGTACAAGTCAGTGGTTAACCTATATCAGAACGTGTGGGGTCTATTGGGACCCCTTCGGACCCCTGCTGTTTATAACAAAATAAGGCAAATAGTTTGATTTATAGGCGTGGAAAATTTTCACGATATATGCTATTGTTAACTCTCGGTCAAATTATAATCACCGGGGGATTTTAGATGCAGTAATTTGTACGAATTAATTGTTACGACTTATTTTATTATGTTAAGAATAAGTTAATAGTTAGCCTAGAATTTAGTACCTAGATGCTTTGCCTAGAAGCACGGATTACTAATGTACCTATCTATTATGCTGCAAAACTGACTTTTCTAAGTTATGTGCGATTTAATCAATTAAATTTCACTTGCTATAACGGTGAAGGACACATCGTGAGGAAATCTGCATGCCTGAGAGTTCTGCATAATGTTCTCGAAGGCATGTGAATCTGATGATCTGCCAATCCGCACTTGCGTGGTGGACTAAGGCCTAATCCCTCCCATTCTGAGAGGAGACCCGTGCCCAACAGTGGGACGAAGGGCCTCCTATAACCTAAAACTTAGCCACCTATTTTATATTAACCTAGTGGACGCTCGCAGCTTCGCTCGCGTGGAATCAGACATAACAATAGTTTAGTTTACACCTAGTAATATTATATAGCCCTGTCACTCAGTGAAGATGCAGCTTTCTAATGGTGAAAGAATTTTGAAATCGGTCCAGTAGTTGTGAAAACATTACAAACAAATCTTTCCTCTTTATATTATTAGTATAGATGGGTCTTAAACATAATTGATGAAAAATGGGTAAAATCCTGTCTACTTTTTCCGGGAGAGTACAAGCGTACAAAAAAATTAGACTTAGCTTCTGTCTAAACGACATCCAGCTAATGTTACACAAGTGGGATTCCTTCTCATTAATTGCCAAATTTAACGATCCACTAGCAACCAGCGGATCCACATTTATCATAATAAGTGAGATGGGCACAATCGGGAAACATCCGCTGCTGAAGAACTGCACTTGTCTCACCACAAGCGAGTGTCAGATAAAACTAGAGATTAATAAATACACACATTCATGACGCTAGGTGGGAACACAAAACAATAATACATGTAATATATTATTATTTGACGGGCCCGTTGGCGCAATCGGTAGTGACCCTGCCTTAATGCGCTAGGGGTCGTGGGTAGGACAAACATTCGTGTGACGAACACTTGTATTTTATCTGTGTCTGGATGTTAATATGTATTATCTGTTTAAGTATGTATATTTAAAAATATCTACGTATGTATATCATTCTCTGACACCCATAATACAGGTTCACGCCTAATTTGGGATCATATGGCCGTGTGTGAGAATGTCCAAGATATTTATATGACATAACCCGACATAACTACATAGCTACAACCATCCCGCTACTGGGCACGGGTCTCCCCCACAGCCACGGCTGCGGAAGGCCTAATACAGGGCTCCAATATAGGGGTTAGTGGCCAACCCAGTGTCTGATGTTCTCAAGCCACCCGAAGGTCTTCGACAGGGCTTAGCGACTATTTCAACCATTATTTATGGTAATGTTTGATACAGATACGTTAAGGGTAAGTTTGCTATGTTATATGTTAAGATCGCCGCATACGAAACTGCTTTTGCTCGCACTGGACTGAACGAAACGAGGTCATGATATCGTTGCATTAAAAATATAGTAACAAAATATACGCGACGAGACAGGACGGAACGAACGAATTATGAACGATGCACTTTCCCGCCTTATCCCGTCTCCAGTATTATCCCGTTCCGGGATCTCTTGTACAACGCGCCGGTGCCTCCGGCGCTGCGCCCAAGACGGGCTCTTCCCGGTTTACACAACGCTGTGCAGCCACAAACAACGTCGTCTTTCCCGGAGTCACATGATGGACGGTTCGAGCTTTCACTTTTACCGCCCGCAACCCCAGAAGTCCCTTTTTAGTCGCCACGACTGGCAGGGGCTACCGTAGCACTATTCTGGTCCCGAGCTACAGGGACGCGATGAATGTGGCCTTGTAATTCGATAATCTGGCCCCAGCATGTCATGTGTAAGTAATTAATTGTATATTACAAAGTGAAATAAATATATATTCTATTCTATTCAATTCTATGTAAATCCGCCGGACTTCGCTCATCGCTTCCATCTCCCATTACGACTCGAATTCGGTATTTTAATGAAATTAATAAATTCTCCCCACAACCCTCTCGCGCTAATCTGGATGAAGCGTCGTCCTAATTATAAATAGAAGGCTTACTTTAGCATTTCAAAATCGCTCGCGTTTTACGGTCGAGTAAAGTAATTATCGTTAGTTCTTTTTATTTCAACTCAATTTGTTTAGCGAAGCGTTTGCACGATGAGCAATTACGAGTAATGTAAGCCTTTTTATTTTATTAACGGTTTACATTGTAAAGAATTTTTAAATATTGTAACGGTTTAATTAGGTTAAGGATGTTTGGTTTATTTTCTACAGATATATTTAAATGATTTATAATGATGATGACGGAATGATGGATCAAAGTTGTTTTTTGTATAGTCTACGGGTAGGATATTAAAAATACAACGATCATGTCATTGTCAGTGTTTTGTCCATTTCAAGAGAACCGTGAAATTTTCCGGGATAAAAAGTAACCTCCCCCTCCTGGCTTTAGACTAAATCTATCTATATCTATAAAAGGCGAAGCTGACTGACATATCAACGCAGGGCCTAAACTATAAGAGCTAGAAACTTGAAATTTTCCTTTTATAACGTAGGGGAGCACTAAGAAAGGATTTTTGAAAGTTAGGATGAAACTTTGCCGTTTTTGAAGTTAATGAATGTTTAATTCCGCGCGAGCGAAGCTGCGGGCGTCCACTAGTCTATGAAAAAAATCACGTCGATCAATAATACCGTTGAGGCGGAGAAGAACAAACAAAAAACCAACAAATAGAATTTCCCATTTATGTATTGGATTATTTCCAACTAATAATACAGTTTAATCGCTTATCGCCCGCGGCTCGGTAAGTCAGTCAGTCAAATGCGAGTGGGGTGAAGACGGTCTGCGACGGGGCAAGATTGATTATCCCGCTGGAATACTGCTAATGTGTTCTTAAAACCTCTCGACGGGTAGCACAGCACTATTGGGTTAAGAAGCTTTTGAGTAAACAGATATAAAAGTGTAAACAACACTTTTCTAGGGTTGCCCCACAATTCTTCACCGTTAAGGAAACAAAGCGGTGACAGCCCAGTGGCTATCGAACTCGCCTCTCACTCGAGCGGTCCGTGTTCAAACCCCGGCGGCACACACCAATGTCTTTTCTATGTTATGTGCGATTTAAGAAATTAAATGTCACTTGCTGTAACGATGAAGGACACATCGTGAGGAAACCTACATGACTGAGAGTTCTTCACAATCTTCTCGAAGGCATGTGATCTGCCAATCCAGACTTGGCCAGTGGTTGACTAAGGCCTAATCCCTCCCTTCTGAGAGGAGACCCGTGCCCAACAGTAGGACAAAGAAAGGGTTGTGATGATGATGATGACGATGAAGGAACCTAATATTTTTTATACAGTCCGCATTGGAGCTGCGTATACTCTAGACTAGGGGAGACCCGTGCCCAACAGTGGGACGTCTACAGCTTCATCAACACATCAAGCTTTACTTCAAACAATCAATGTAGTAGGTATATATCGATGTAAATATTTCGTGGTTTAGTGAAATATCGTTATGGCAAGCATACTAACAACATGATAACGCAACACGAGCATCCCATAAACAAGGAAGTCCCTTGTTTTCACTCACGCACGTAAATATAATAATTTTCCTGTTTTTCCTTTATCGGTAAGTATCTAATACAAGACTTGCCATCGGTTTCGCATGCTTACAATATATTTTAAGCCGTTTTCATTAGCTCGGTATGTATGTACGTAACGGAATCTTTGAACGTGATTTTCGCCCACTTAAAAATTTTATACATTGCACATTACAATTCAATAATTAAAAAAATTAAAAAAATCACTGACAACCTCAGGTAAACTCAATTTCATCTATGTATGAATTCTTAGATTCCATCTTCTTGAATCCAGTTCAGTAGTTTTGCCGTGAAAGCGACACAGACAGACAGACAGAGTTACTTTCGCATTTATAATATTAGAATGGATAATACCTGAGAATTGACAGATCGGTTGAATGGCTACGGTCGGTAAACAATGTAGCCTATATGGCTAACACAGATTCCGAACCTGGGTCCTTTAGCCGTCACAAAACCTCACCAGTCTGATTAACGAGTTCTCTTGTTTTCAATCTAACGCACGTAAATATAATAACCCCCCATCTCCCTCCCTCCATCCTCCATCCTCCCTACAGCCTCCCGTGTAATATATCACGCTCAGCACATACATAATTCGAACACCGCTTTTTTGATAACATACCTGGATTAACCTTTGTGCTTGCTTTGGGGAATATCCAATAATCGGATTGCGATTTTTATGATAAAAAAATAGATTAAATATCTCACTCCAAACCACTTTGATGATAAAATGGAATAGAATCTCACTCCGATCGCGAGGAAACCAGAATGCCTATGAGTTGTCCATCATGTTTTGCGTGCACGTGAAGTATGTCAATCACCTCTCTTCACCACTCTCTTAGGCCATGGGGATAAATAATAAATAAATAAATAAATATCTTGGACATTCTCACACACGGCCATCTTACCAAAAATTAGGCGTGGGACTGTACTATGGGTGTCAGAAACTGATATACATACATATATATTTTTAAATACATACTTTAATAGATAATATTAACACCCAGACAGAACAAACACAGGTGTTCGTCACACGAATGTTTGTCCTGAGTGGGATTCGAACCCACGACCCCACGCGTAACAGGCAGGGTCACTACCGATTGCGCCAACGGGCCCAATATATCAAGTCTATGACAGCAGGCAACAGTGTTGCATTTTAATTAATAATTTTATTATACTCGTACTGCTAGAAATTAAGATTAAAGCTTTACCTATATCAATTCTATTTCGTATACCTAATTTGTGTTTTGTTTGTAAACTGAACAAAACTTGCACTTGGCCAGCGTGGCTCACTATGGGTAAACCATCCCATTCCGAAAGGCCCAGCCCAACAGTGAGACAAAGAAATGATTATAGAGGTGGATACAAAGCCTTTCCAATTAATCTCAAGTCTAACCAATAACACATTCCACCCACGAACTAACTCACGGTAGGTTCCGTTAAAAATCACTTCGAGCATCCAATGATTATTCCTATCTCGCCTGCCAGATAACTTAAACGTACCCATTTAAATTGGGCTATCTGTTTAAAGCGCGCTCCCTATAGCTTACTAGGAACGATTGAAGAAACAAAAGTATTTTCATCACAACAATATGTCCTGTTGGGCACTTGTCTCATCTCAGAGTGGGAGCGGTTGGTTATTCCACCACGCTGCCCAAGTGCAGATTGGCAGACTTCACATGCCTTCTAGATTTTGGATTTATGGAAAACTCTCAGCTTTCCTCATTCCTCACGATGTTTTAGTTCACCCTTCATCATTATCATAACCCTTTTTTTTTGTCCCACTGTTGGGCACGGTTCTCCTCTCACAATGGGAGGGATAAGGCCTTAGTCCACCACGCTGGCCAAGTGCGGATTGGCAGACAAGTAGTTCACCCTTACACCAGGTGAAGTTTAATTTTGTAATCGCTA